>CM032407.1:0-660000 GCA_019049475.1 Eueides isabella
GGAAAAACTCCCGGTCCACCCGCCCGCGAGAGCCAGTGGTTTCCCCTATCCGCCACCTGGGGACGCGCCCAGTAGGAGGACCAGCAACTCCCTTGGGTGGGCCCATAACCTAACATTTTTTTTTTTTTTTTTTATCGTGAGGAAACCCTTTTACGGGTACGCCACCCGAGTGGGGACTCGAGTGGGTTATGTGGGACTAATGGACCGGCAGATATAGGCCGTCCACACTACCCACTAAAACCTCACGGTGCTCCTCCTCGACCGTCACAGGCCGGGGCTATGGGTGCCATGGATTCGTCCATAGCCTCGGCGACGGGAGCCTGCTAGGCACGTCTCGGAGTCGGGGGTGGTGGGCCACCCTCGACGGCCTGCTCTGAGTAGCGCGCGGGAGCAACCTGCGCGCGCCTACTCGGGCCAGGTTGGTAGGCGATCAGCTTCCCCAAGCTGACCGCCCTCTGGCCGATTAGGGCGGAAGGCGGCGATCGTGAGCCGCCCTCCGGCGACCCGGTCTTTTGCGGCGGACGGCGAGTTCGGATGAAGCCTCCCTCGCCCGCTCCGCCGCCTCCTTCTCGAGCACCACTGCCTCGCAGAAGGAAGAGACCGCGTCCCACGACGTCTCGCTGCCGGCCATGGCCTTGACTACGGCCGGCAGGGAGAGGTCGTCCCCAATGACGTCGCGCAGAGCGCGACGTTGAGACGCCCAAGCTGGGCACACCTCCAGCGTGTGCTGGGCCGTCTCTTCGAGGCAGTCGCAGTGGTGGCAGCGGGTGTCGGGCTCCCTCCCAGCGACCCGACACAGATATCTCCCAAAGCAACCGTGCCCTGAGAGTACCTGTGTGGTGCGGAAGGTTAGGACGCCATGACGCCTCGCTAACCACTGGCGGAAAACTGGACGAACTGCCTCGATCGTTCTCCGGCCGGCGGTTGGTGTTGCCAGCCGGGACCCAGCCGCCGAATCCGCCCGACGACGTGAGCCACGCCAGCTGTCGCGAGCACTGCTGCCTCGCGATAGGTTCTCTGCTGCGCTAAGACCAGCGTGTCATCAGCGTAGCAGAGGACCTTTACTCCCGGCAGGGTGCTGCCCCGAAGCACCCAGTCGTAACCGATGTTCCAGAGGATCGGACCCAGCACCGATCCCTGTGGAACACCGCACGACACCTCCCAAACTCCCCAGCCGGAGCTTCCAGGAAAGGTCACAGACCTCTCGGAGAGGTAAGCCCCGATGATGCGGCGCAGGTACAGAGGCACCCGATGGTAGATGAGTGCCTCATTGATGCAGTGCCAGGGCATGGAGTTGAAAGCGTTGGCGATGTCTAAAGACACCGCCAAGACTCCTTCGCCCCGAGCCACTGCGTCCTGCGCGTGGGACTTCACCTGCAGTATGGCATCCACCGTGGAGCGTCCACTTCGGAAGCCATACTGACTGTCCGAGAGGTTTGGACCTGTCCTCTCGAGGTGCTGCTGTAGCCGCCTCGCTACCACCCTCTCGAAGAGCTTGGCGATCTCGCTCAACAGCACAATCGGCCTATAAGCCGAAGCTGACTCCGCCGGGCGCCCCTCCTTCTTAATGAGGACTAGTCTGCCTGTCTTCCACCACTGTGGAATTATGGCTTGAGCCAGACAGGCAGTAAATAGCCCTCGAATGCTTGGCCCCAAGATAGAATGGGCCAAAGCAACTACGCGCCCGGGAATGCCGTCGAGCCCTGGGGCGGTGATTTTGCCCCGAGATCGACTCACAGCTTCCTCCAGCTCTTCCTCCAGCACCTCTGGTACGACGCTCTCGTCCTCCACCTCTTGCGCTGCAGGGCGGGCCATTGATGGTGGTGTAAAATTGGCCCGCTGCGGGAACAGAGACGACAGCACCCCTCGGAGAGTATCCGGCGGGAGTGTCTGCGTCAAAGGCGGGGCCCAAGTCCGGAGCTTGCCGCGCACCATCCGATACGGCGTTCCGAACGGGTCCCGGTCTATCCCCGCGAGAGCTTCGTCGTGCGCCTCGCCTTTCGCACGGCCGATCTCCACCTGCAGCGCTTTCTTCGCCTCGACGTAGGCGCAGTACAGCCGGTCCTCCTCCTCCTGCTGCCGGCGTGCCCGCCTGCGATAGTGCATGTAAAGGCGTCTGGCCTCAATGCAGATGTTGCGCAATTGAGCGATCTCACCCGACCACCAGTACACTTGCCGCCGTTGAGGGCGGAGCCCGGAGCGGGTCATTGACGCGTCGCAGATACGCGTCATTGCCCTCTGCGCCCAGTTTGCGGCGTCTTCTGCAGACGCCAAGGTCTGGGGCAGCCAGGCTTGCACTATCGCAGCTTCCTCCAGAAGTCCCTTGTCGAGGCACCTCAGTTGCCACCGCGGTCCGTCCTCTCGCGAGGTGCGACCTACAGCTGACGGCACCGTCGGATGAGTGGAGATCTCGAATTGGATGTAGAGGTGGTCCGAGAGAGTCTTCACATCATCCAACACTCGCCAACCGTGAACACGGCGCGCTAGGGCCGGGCTCGCGAACGTTACGTCCACCACGGACCCGCCCAGCCTTCGCACGCAGGTGTTGGTCGTCCCCCGATTGAGGACAGACAAGTCAGAGGCAACTACCCACTCCGAGAGCGTCGTACCACGCTCAGTCGTCGTTGCGGATCCCCACACGCTCGACTTAGCGTTGAGGTCCCCCGCGACCAGCACTTCCGCCGGACGATGTCGGTCTATCATTTCCCCCAAGCGGATTAAGAACTCTTCAAACTCCGCAAGAGTTCGATTGGGGGAAAGTAGACTCCGACGACAACTAGATCGCCGACAATTGCCGCGACACATCCCGCACCCCTCTCGACACGTGAGAAAGGCAGGGAGCCTGCAGCTACCTGGGTGATAATAGCCACCACCCCGGTGTTGTCTGCGACCCAGTTATCACGTGCGGGGACACTGTAGGGCTCCGCAACAACTGCCACCTGAATAGACCACTGCGCCAGGCTTTGGACCAGTAAGTCTTGGGCTCTGGCGCAGTGGTTTATGTTCGCCTGCAACACATGGAGAGCCATTATTTGGTGTCCATGTGTAGCACCTCCTCTTGCCTGGCTGGGGCATTTGGATTAGCCACCGCTGGCTCCCTTCCTCCCTTCCGGCCATCCCTCCTCTTCCTCGAGGTGCCGGCCCTGGCGCATGCAGCGCTTCCCACCTTGTGGTCTGCAGGCTGTCCTGCCGCCTCGCAGACCGGGCAGTGAGGTGCTGCCGAGCACTGGTGTTGCTTGTGCCCGGCTTGGCCGCACCTGAAGCACTGCTGGCTCCTGTCCTGTGCACTGCTGCACTTCGCTGCCACATGGCCAACGTCGTGGCAGCGGAAACAACGCCGGACTCTTTGTTGCAGCAGCTGCACACGAAGCCCACA
Source organism: Eueides isabella (assembly GCA_019049475.1). Classification (NCBI taxonomy): domain Eukaryota; kingdom Metazoa; phylum Arthropoda; class Insecta; order Lepidoptera; family Nymphalidae; genus Eueides; species Eueides isabella. Next base: position 3,377 of record CM032407.1, read on the forward strand.
AGCAGCCGCGACCCACCAACCTTTTTTGCCGCCGCAATAGGGCAGCGGAGCCAGGCTGAGCCTAAGCCATTGCGGTCCTGCCGGATCTCTCCCACCTTCACAGATCCGACATCGCAGCCTCCGACTCGGCTCACTGCTTGCGCCACTTCCTCTGAAGTTGCAGAGTCGTCTAGGCCACTGACCCTCAACTCTGCACACTTCGTCGGTCTCGCCACCAGGACCTCCGTTGCGTCGAACACCCCACGCAGCCGTGTGGCTAGAGCATCCGCTTTCTCGCCGCTATTGGTGCCAGGTAACTCCAGAACCCTGGCACCAGTAGATGCAACTCTAAGTCGCACGTCCTGGATACCCAGATCTTCCAATTTCACCGCCTGCTTAATCTGGGTAAGGACGTCGCGATACGAGATTTCCTTCTGGGTGGCGGCCGGCTGTAATGTAAGTGTTACGGCCGCCGATCGTGGAGGACGCAGCTTGGGGCGGCTAGCAGTTGGCGCCTTCTGCATACTCTGCTTGGTTTTAGTTCCTGTCGCAACAGAAGGCTCCGCCACTGCCCCTGAGACTGCCGCCTGGCGCTTCCTATCTGCCGCCAACGGAGGACGTATTGGTTTAGCTGGAAGAAGTCTATCCTCCAGCGCCGCCAGCCGCGTGTTCAGCAATGTGCTAACCTGCACCATCACTGAACGAGCCACGTCCTCCTTCTTCCTTTTACCTTCGGGATCCCGCCTCACTGACCTAGAGCGCTCCAGGTCGGCTCTCATATGGACGACCTCCTTGCGCAACTCAGTAAGCTCCTCAGTTAGGCGGGTGTTCGCTGCGCGTAACTGAGTTACCTCTTCGTTGGCAGTCTTATAGGCCAAGATCTCCACAGCCGTATTAATAGCGCCGGCCGCCTCCTTAAGGGCTTTTGTAAATGTGCCCTTAAGATTGCCGGACCTGCTGGCGACTTTATTAATAATCGCCAGGCTATTGGACACTTGGTGCTGCAGATCTTGCACCAACGGGCCATTAACTTTCGGCCTCGTCATGCCTGGAGCGTCTGAGAGCCTGGAGTTTGCTCTCTGTACCATCTCTGCGATGGCGGCCACTTCCTCCTCTGTATCACGCCTCACCTCAGTAACTTTTACTTTGGGCCTCTCCCTGGTCTCCTCGGTCCCAGAAGAGCCAGAATTACTGTTTCTATCTCTGGGTCTCTTCCGAAACTTCCTGCCTTCCATCCTCGTGTTTGAATTGTGCGATGCCATGGACACGCAGCTCTCCGCCTCTGACTCTGAAGCCGCCCAGAAGCGACCCCGTGAAGATATTGATATCGAGCGGGACCTTCCACTGATGACGGATACACATTCCGCCAGGTCCAGCCGCTCAACAACCACTTTAGCACTTTTCAGTGCAATTCCTCCTCGGCCTTCTCGGCCACTAAAACCGCTCCGCCCCTCTCAGGCACCACCTCGACGCCGCCTTCTGCAGCCACTACACACTCTCCGCCCTTCTCGGGCCCTTTCCCCGCATTGGCGTCTTGGCATTCTTTGCCCCCCGCATATTCGTGGGGCTTGCGTGCCGTAGCACGGAGGGATTCTCCAGACTCGCTGGTACCCTCCTGCGGTATGAATAATTTTTGGCTTACCGACATGTTGTTGTTTGCTGATCCACAGCTTCGGCTTTTCTGTCGGGGTGTGCTCCCCTAGGCCGTGTCCATAACGATGGACTAAAGACACCCCCATGCCTTGCTGGTTTTGGTCCGCGCCGGGAATAACTCCCGGTCCACCCGCCCGCGAGAGCGAGTGGTTTCCCCTATCCGCCACCTGGGTACGCGCCCAGTAGGAGGACCAGCAACTCCCTTGGGAACCCAACACAACCTTTTTTTTTTTTTTTAACGTGAGGAAATCCGATTACGGATACCCGGCCGAGTGGGGACTCGAGCGGGTTATGTGGGACTCGCGGACTGGCAGATGTAGGCCGTCCGAATACCCACTAAAACCTCACGATGCTCCTCCGACCGCCTGTGGCCGCACGACACTAGAATCTTCCGTGAAGCGCGGCGGCGGGAGCCTGCTAGGCACGTAGCGGAGTCAAGGGTGGTGTGGTCACCCGCAACGGCCTTCTCAGAGTAACGCGCGGGAGCAACCTGCGCGCGCCTACTCGGGCCAGGTTAGTAGGCGATCAGCTTCCCCAAGCTGACCGCCCTCTGGCCGATTAGGGCGGAAGGCGGCGGTCGTGTGCCGCCCTCCGGCGACCCGGTCTTTTGCGACGGATGGCAAGTTCGGCTGATGCCTCCCTCGCACGTTCCGCCGCCTCTTTCTCGAGCACCACTGCCTCGCAGAAGGATGAGACCGCGTCCCACGACGTCTCGCTACCGGCCATGGCCTTGACAACGGCTGGCAGGGAAAGGTCGTCCCTAATGACGTCACGCAGTGCGCGACGTTGAGACGCCCAGGCTGGGCACACCTCCAGCGTGTGCTGGGCCGTCTCGTCGAGGCAGTCATCGCAGTGGTGGCATCGGGCATCGGGCTCCCTCCCAGCGATCCGACACAGGTAACCCCCGAAGCAACCATGCCCCGTGAGCACCTGCGTGGTGCGGAAGGTTAGGACGCCATGACGCCTCGCTAACCACTGGCGGAAGACTGGACGAACAGCCTCGATCGTCCTCCGGCCGGCGGTTGGTGTTGCCAGCCGGGACTCCCACTCTTCCATTGCGGCATCCCGCGCCTCCTGTTGTTGTGCTGACCTTGCCGAAGCCCCGGACGCAAGACCTCGACGCCGGCAATACACCGACGCCAGGCTTTGGACCAATAAGTCTTGGGCTCTGGCACAGTGGTTGATGTTCGCCTGCAGCATCTGAAGTGCCATTATTGATGCTCCATTGACACCACCGCACCCTGCACTGGGGTTTCGGATAAGGCTTGTCCTGCAGAACTTGCCATACCTCTTCCTCCTTTTCTTGTTCTACCCTTATATTGGGCTAACAATTTTGCGCACACTGCACTTCCTATCATATGAGTTGCAGGTCGCTGCGCTGTATCACACACCGAGCAGTGCGGCTCAGCTGAGCACTGATCTTTTTTGTGCCCAGGTAATCCGCACCTAAAGCAGTGACTGCTTCGGTCCTCTTCACATTTACAATTCGCTGCCATGTGCCCTACTTCATGACAACGGAAGCAACGCAGCACCCGAGGTTGCAGCAGTTGGTTGCAGAGTTGTATGGCTCCGCAACAACCGCCACCTGAATAGACCACTGCGCCAGGCTTTGGACCAATAAGTCCAGTGCCCTGGCGCAGTGGTTTATGTTCGCCTGCAACACACGGAGAGCCATTATTTGGTTTCCATGTGTTGGAGGTGCACCTCCTCACGCCAAGCTAGTACCTTGGAGTTAGTTGATATTGTTGTCGGCACTCTCCTACCTCACTTTTTTCTGACGGCTCTGACTTTAGCGCAAACAGCGCTTCACGCTTTGTGATTAGAGGGCTTCTGCGCCGCCTCGCACACCGGACAATGTGGTGCAGCCGAGCATGTCCGCTGTTGATGCCCTGGTTGGCCACACTGGAAGCATTGATTACTTCGGTCCACCTGGCTGCAGCACATCGCTGCCACGTGGCCCACTTCATGGCATCGGAAACAACGTCGCACGTGGGATGACAATAGCCTGACCCTAGCTGAGACGAATGCCATAAGAAGTCTCGTCTCGCTCAATTTCTGCGCAGCTGCGACGTGGCAAATAATAATTTTCTACATTTGATTTATAACCGTTCTTGAAAACTGGTGTTACTCGTGCCGATTTTCATATTATAGGAAAAACGGCTTCTCTGAGACATAAATTAAACAAGTAATGTAAGGGTTGGCATAAAGCTGAAGCACATCTTAGGAGGATACATAGCCCATTTAAAATTTCAGCTTCCGATATATCCAAATTTGTCAAAATAAGATCTGAAATTGTTTCCATATCAGGAATTTTATCTATGTCATAATCCGGACGTTCAAAAACCAACTACGGTACGTAATTAATTTAGGATTGATTAAGGATTAGGATAATTTGTTAAATTATGAATATACTTCCAGAAATATTTACTGTTTTTAATAATATTTTTTTCAGCTGTATTTATATAATGATCGTAGCTACTTTTTGATATGTCCTTAAATCTATCTCTGTATGAAGCAAACTTCTCATAGTCAGATATATTATAATTTTCCACTTTACCCAGGCTTTATTTTTGTTTTTAACAATGAGAATCAAAGCTAAATTAAACCAATCAGGAAACTTACACGATTTTACTAATTTTGTGGGTACATGTTGTTTTATAATAGCGTACAATTTTTCATAGAATACTGAAGTAGCACTTTCCGCATTTTTACCACAAAATGCAAGATTCCAGTCAATTTCTTTTATAGCTGCTAATAATTATATATAATTTTAGGCTTATGATATATAGTTTCAAAGTTATCACTGATAGGCAACTGCAATTTTAAATTTTATTAAGTTAAAATGTGCTAAATGATTCGATAAAGTTATATAAATGTATACAGAATTGATTATAGTCACTAGAACCGAGGTGTCGAGCGTACCAACATGCGCGACTAATATTGAGGTTCAATTTCTATTTTGTTGGTAGCTTTTTTTCGAGACTTAATGAGCGGTTAAGCAGACAGCTTCATACTGTTAATTTTGTGTCACAGATGCGCGCGCATCTTAAAATTTCACTCTCATCATTTTTTCATAAAGCGCCTAAAGAAGTATAACTTCAAAATACTGTTTATAAATAATATTTGATATATTAGGCGGGATATAGACAGCATTAATTAAACAGCGATAATCTTTTGTATGCAGTTCTATGAAAAGAGTATCTACGAGGGGTGAAGGGAACGGATCGAGGGGTGAAGGCGCGACGCGGTCGCGGCTCCATGCAATAAACGCCCTCGAACTGCCACAAGTGTACCACCGCCGTCACGTCGTCCACGTCTTCCCTATCACAACGAAATACGCTATAAGGTGAATCTATATTTTTTTTTAGCTTCACGCTATATCCCACACGAGGCAGGGGAGGCAGAGGGAACCCGGGAACGTAGTGTTTTTTCTTACCAACCCCGTGCTTTGCCTTATTACCAAAGAAAAAATGAAACATTAAATATTTAAATTGTAAATATTAAATATTCCTCGACTGGGGATCGAACCCAGTACCTGTGGGTTACAGTCACACGCCTGTGCCGCTGCGCCACGATAGACCTCTATAAATTCATTATCTAAATTATTTTTATTTAACCAAGTTTCACTTAAGATATCATTATCTTAGGATATCATTATCTTAAGATATAATTATCGTAAGTGTATGGTAATTATGTGAAAGAATATTCATATAAAGAGTACTAAGCTTTGTTTTCAAGCCACGACAGTTCTGGTAAAAAACAGACAGATTGTATCTATCCATTGCTAAACGGCTCACAAAAATAATATAATATTGTGCACGTAAACATACTCGTACATAGAGAACGTGAATGTTGTAAAAGAGAAAGTGTGTGCTGTAAAAGGACACGCCTTTATGTGCAGATTGTAAAAAGTAGTTGATTATAAAAGTATAATTCGCAATACTAGAAATTTTAAATTATTTATATAAGGCTTTTATAGGAAATATATAAATATAATCTTTTAGACGTAACTTATGTTGTGTTAAGTTTATTACAAAAAAAAAATCATAATATACTGTTAAGTATGTTATGAATTTTTTACAAGTAACAAAAGTATCTGGTGAGAATGCGCAATTTTGCTTATTAATAACTATAAATATATGAAATATTATTTATATAGGTATCGTTATGAATCTTAGTGTTCTTATTTAATTTAGTAAAATACCGTGTTTGACCCAGACATATTTGTACCCATGCAGCGTCACGACACTAACGAAAAAATAGTTTGTTATGTAAAGTTAAATGCTCGTTTACATACACGCGTGTCGGCGAGTCGGATACAAATAGTTTACTGGAGTCTTGGCCCTTTACAATGCGGTGTGCACTCCTCACATTGTCGCGTATTGTTTTACTTGTAAATTTCACTATAATATTTTTCGGTCTTCTATTTGGCTGATCACCATGAGGCACTCGATGGACGACTACGATATCAGAAGATCGTATTGGATGCTTCATTTCGTTTCCTACCGTTTTACCTAGACTTTCCAATATTAACAACTAATTTTCACTACGGAGCTCGGGAAATTTCAACATTGCACTCCCTAGCTTACTGCTTCATGCCTACGATTTTGATCTCGAGTATAGGTAGTTTGTCAGAACAGTCTGTGTAGGCTTTAGAATTTAGTTCGAAAGTTTTTATACGAGTGTTAAAATCTTCTAATCGGTGGGAAGAAAAGCTCATTGATTTTTCTATGTCATTTAAACGATTATTTATTGATTATGGATATATTCGTTTTATTGGCTTCGTTTTTACATTCAAACACAGTATTCTATAGAACATCAAACTGTTTCTTTATCGATCTCACAGATTCTTCAAAAGATGATAATTCCTTTTTAATCATGACAAATTCTTCTGACAATGTTTCACATATAGTTGACGAAATTCGTATCGAATTAGCCGAGTCATTGTTGGATCAAGACTGTCTAACGTTGTTGGCGGACTTTGCCCAGATTATGTCGATGGTTTACCGCGCCTTTGGGTTACAATAGAAGTATCTTTGATAATTTTAGAATTCATTTTGAGTTATAAAAAATAAATAAATTGTTTCTAATTTCACGATGCAATAACGCAGCTCACGAGGTACCGACACGAGTGATTTTAAACTTAAAGTTCACGCCAATATCACGCAGTTATTGACACCATTATAAGTATAAATTGCTACTTTTATTCACACTGCACGTACCTATATACAGTTTAAACCACTTAAGACTTTTTAACTATATATAAAGAACAATTATTTATTGTGTACTTCGTCTTATCGGTCGTCTTGTATGGCACTTTTAATTTTGATTTTTCAAGGATTACAAGTTTAATGGCAGTGGGAGGCTATGTATGGGTGTGTACACACTATAAACGCACAGAAGATTCCATCTGTACTATTTTTTCTTGCACAAGATAGTTAAATGAAGTATTGACTGTCCACAACTTTTAACTTTGCTACGTATGTCAGCTCCAATTAAACTGTCTAGGCGTGGTAACTTTAATACTTTCCCTTCGACTAATATATGAAAGTTTTTCTACTGAATGGCATAGTAACAAACCTTGATATTCGATAATTTTGCTATTCGATTTTAAAAACCCTAAGATTTTTTTCAATTATTCTTAGTGACCGACCGAAACAGGTTTTTCAGCCGAAACCGAACATTCGGCCTCGCGCTTAGTTTCGGCCGACACCGAAACCGAAACCGAAATTTACGTAAACATATTTAAATTTTCTATTGCGTACTGAAATCCAATGTATTTTAATGTTTTTGCATATTTTATTGATAGTTAGTTGAAATTAAATCAAAGTATTCTTAATTCAATTAGGCCATTAAGAGCATTATTCAATTGTTAAGTTACATAGATATGTCTATAGTTTAAATCGATGAGAAGAGCCGGTAAGAACCTCAATAGTGGCTCTTTTCATCTGTAACTAAAGTAAAGTAAATGCACTTGTATAACATAAGTAGCTTCCTGACTGAGTACCAATAGTATTTAATCCCACGAACTCTTATCATGATAATAGCCTTGAATTAAAGTGAAATTTAATTAGGCTTAGCCTAATAACATATTTTTCACTTTTAATTGTTGAAGTGGTAAACCTGAAACCACTTCTGGAATCTTATTATACATACGTGAACCTTGTCCCATAAAAGATTAACTAACTTCTTAAAGACGAAAACTAGGTGTGTTCAGCTTGGTTACTACTACTACTTACTTTTTGTATTAATACCATGTCTATCACTGTTCCTTAAGTAATTGGCAATATTTTTACGAACAAGTAATATATTATTTTATATGTACTTCTTGTAATCTAGGGTTAGTCCCAATAATACCGTTATATCAGTAAATTATAATCGCGAACATGGACAAGTCGACAAATTTAATAGAATTTCTCACATTTTTTGTCCATATTATAGTTTATTGCAAATTAAAAACAGTTTTTAAACATAAAAGAGGCGAACTACTCAAGTGGCGGCGCTTGTCGCAATACTACAGTTTCGGTTTGCCCGAAAGCTTCGGCTATTTTCTGGCGGCCGAAACCGAAACTATGGCTGAAACTAGAATTCTTGGCCGAAATGGCCGAAACCGAAACCGAACTTTCGGTCGGTCACTGATTTATTCTTTTGTTTTAATTATTATTTTCTTTTCAATTATTAGTATATTTCATGTAAATCAATATTATATAATTTTATATTGCTTAAACTATGCAGGTTTCAATTATATTTTTTAATTTTTATTATTTTTTTGTAATGTAATATTTAGTATATTATCTTAAAAAAAAAATAATAGTAATGTATGTAAAGAAAACATTGATTGCGAGATTAGCGCGTACAAAAGAAAAACAGACAAAAGAAGTCACTATTATTACTATCTTTTATAGTGTTATTCCACACTTAGGAAAGAAAATACTAAATTTAAATTTAAAATTTAAAAATTTTTCTCTTACAAACCGTCGAACCGTTCTGACCAACTAAGCCATACCTTATACTCTTATCAAGCTGCATCGAAATTCTTATACGCTTGTTACAATTTTTTCATGTTAGCATCTTTGTAGGGACATTTTTACAGATTGCGGTAATCTGTAAAAATGTATACATATAAAAATGTATATACACAAAGACAATTCGTAACTTTCAGACACTAACACTCAGAAAAAAACTTGTTGTTAGTAGTAAAGTATAGTGGAGTAAATCTCCCTAACAACATAAATAAATGCAGAGATGCTAACAACATAAATAAGTCATAACAAGCGTATAAGAATTTCTGCGTACCTTGATAAGAACGTATGGCTTAGTTGGTCAGAGCGCTTAGAGGGATTCCAAGAGGCGCGGGATCAAATCAGCTGGATGATCAAATTTTTATACGCTTTTAAATTTAAATTGTGTTAAAAGTTTACTTTGTGATCTAATACATTAATAAACGTCCCGTATATGATTATATCTTTTATGTACAGACAGTGATGAGTTACAGATTTATTATAAGTAGGGTAAGGTGGGGAACAGTGTTATACGGGTTATAATATTACAATGCACTATTTCAAGATTTTATAAGACAATGGTGCGAAATCGTGAAAGAAAGACGAATTAAGGTCTTCACAGATATGGCAGAAGATATCTCGATATCTTCCTCTGATAGTGAAACCGAAAAAGGATGATTTTATATTTCGTTCGATTTGTAGGAAAACAGCTAGTGAAGCATTATGTAGGAAAATTAATGACGAACATTGGGGAAAATTAATATAAAATAAGCTACTAAAAAATAAGCGTAGAAGTGCCAAAGTTGACAATCATTTCTACTTTCCTATTGAACCCAATATTGCAACGGTATCGTTAGAGGATGTTAAAATTGTGCTCCCTCCACTAAATTTTGCAGAAAGAAAGACGTCAGACAGATGTCTATACGTTTCCAAAGAATGTTCTAAAGAAATTTATTTATTTTATATTTGTTAAAAGCACAATTTTATCTTATGGTTTATTATTTTATTAATTTAAACAATTGTAACATTGTGCCCCATACTTTGTAAACGACTACCCCAGATACGGGGCACAGTGTTTGTTTTGTGCACAATTGACTGATTTAATTACAGTGCATTTAAAAGTAAGCATTCGCTAATAATGTTAATGATTCACTTATTTTAAGTAAAGAGAGGTTGGTGAAGTTAATGTTTATGTCAAAAACAAGCTGATTAAAACAATATTTTTGTCCACCATATTTAAATATATTTTTTTTGTAACACTGTACCCCACCTTGCCCTATACATTATGTTTTAAATACAGTAACTGTTCATTATTTGGGGTACGGTACATTAAAGTGAGTATAAATTATTATTATTCATATCTAATAATTATTATAAATGAAAACTTTTATAGATATTTTTGAAAATGAAACAACAACTACGTACGCATAATAACATTTGTTAAAGAAATTTTAAAATTAACCATAAAAAACATTTTCAACTAAACAAAATTTTACATTTTAATTATTAATTTCAACTGCTATGTGCTAACTCGTTATTCCTTTGAAGAACTTAAGAATAAGTATTGTGATTAATGTAATACCCACGCAGTGGACAAGTAAATTAATTGTCAATGTCTAAATAAAAATGCCTAACCCAATATAATATATTTTATAATATATAGTAAATTATAATTATTAAAACATGTTTTACTATTTGATGTACGTACATCTAATACTAACTCATACTCAATACAGATTGTGTTATGTTTAAATTTACAGAGGCATTGTTAAAATTCAACCTTAAGTATAAAACATTTTCTATCCACCCCATTTTAGATTTGTATTCATGTATTATGTAAAAATAAAGAGGTATAATATAAGTAGTATTATACCAAAATAAATACTATAACAGCAGGTGTCACGGAAAATTTGATGAACAATTATACTATGAATTTGTAGTTTGTACAGAGCATATTGTTGGTAATGGTATGGACGGATATGTCAGTGTCAACGTCAGTTATTTCTCGACGAAGGTTCAAAACAAGGCGCGTGGATGACGGAGGCCACTAGCCAACTACGGTGACCGTATCGCCTCGCAGACGCCTCCGCGGACCAAAGACTGAGCTCGAGAGAGGAGATATAACACGTAATATAAGTAGTTGGACAGCTCGGCGGCGGCGGAGGGCGCGGCGAGCGCGGCCATGTGACTGCGTCTCGGTACTGCGTCGCGGCCTTCGACGCCGCGTGCCCGCTGGCCCGGTGTAATCCAGTTAGCGAGCGCTCGGCGGTGAGCGGTGACTCGGCGAGCACAGTGAGCACAGTGCAGTGCTGACAGCGCGCGTCTGTGCACAGGTCGCGGCCGCGGTCCCGCGCTCGCCACCGGCACGCGCCTCGCTACCACCGACACCCCCTGACACCCCCTGACACCCCCGACACGCAGACCTCGACGACATGAAGCCTCAGGATGACTACAGGAACGGAGACGGTGAGCACACTAAACACAATTACAACAACACAACATTGAAGTGAACACAAAAATTCAAAACAAACTAAAAGAATAAACAACCACACAGTTATACCTGAGCGGAACTATTTATACATTTTCCTGTCTAAAAAATACCTATTTGTTTTATTTACAAAAAGTAGTTTATTGACTATTGTTAAGATAACTATTATTTGTTTCCTCGTTTGTTTTTGTTTTGTAACCAAAGAAAATAAGAGGTAAAGTGAATATAATATGATATTAGTAGTTTTATATAATAACAGGCTTCTATACTTATTCATGACCATGATATTACATTTCATAACTTAATTATACTTAGAGCATGATTTCAGGTTGATATTATTAACATTTGTTTCATTTATTTGATGAATGCTAGTGCTATTTACAAATTACAACATTATACAAACAATAATATTTACTTTTATTGTATTTAAGAATTCTATTTTGTTAACAGACATTTTGCAAGTTCACATTTTTGGGCATTCTGTGAATTACTATTGATGTTAGAATGAAATGGATTCTGTAAACTTAATAAAGATTCAAAGGCTTAAATTTAACTGATTTGTGACGTTATAAACCCTATTATATTCTCAATTAATGAAAATACACAAAAAAGTATTTATCAATTTGAGGCAATAGTCACTGAGACATGAGTGATTGGCCAAACAAATAATATTAATATAGATATCTTTATATATTATACAATTCACTTAGGTTATCATTGAACTTAATTCTTAGGCAATTAGTTATACTGTGTCAATATATATTATAAACTTGTGAAATAGCCATGTTAAATTAAGTATCTTCATAACAACATAATGTATTTTTCAGTAAAATGTTTATTTGTAAACAATACAAATTGTAACATTCTATAAACTGGGTGTTGTTGTGTTGACTGACTGCCTGTTAAGAGGAACATTATTATTATGTCAATGTAAGTTTTTTTTTTTTCAAAATGTCTGCTCTAGCGGAGTAGGCAATAATAAGTTAGTATTGTCATATTATTTGGCACTCTCATTGCCCACTATCTGCAGAATTGAAGCATTGTTTGCTGGTAGCACACTTTGCATGCTATTGTCTTATTTTATTGATTTACTTATAAACATCTAATAGTGAAAGACAATAAAGTTCCCTTGTTTCCTTGTAAATAGAGAAGGATTGCGCAGTTACTTGAGCAGCACTTTTTACCGTCGTAGCTCGAGACGTTCGTAGAAATCCGATGTAATGAAATCCATGAACTGTAAATCGATGCGGCCGCATAAACAAGTTTCAAGGCTGGCGCAAAGTCAATTACAAAGAATCGTACGATGACGTACCGCCTTCGCCGGCGTCGGGACGCGGGACCATCGCCCGCGCCTCCGTGCCTCCTCCGACCTCACGGAGACAATTGCTAGACGACCAACGTCCGCTCGAGTGGTTCCTCGAGCACGCCTCATTTAGATTATGCCGGCCCCGACCGCCCGCGGCCAGTGCGCGCCGGGTGTGTGTCGCTCGCGTGTGTCCTACCTATTATAATAATTGAGGAGCCAGCCAATTCTAATCATTATCAAATAATGAACAAATGAATGTGGTCATATCCCGACTGGCGGCGATCGGAAGAATTGACCGATAAATGTTTAATGTCATGTGTTTCTAATTCTAAATATTAGAACGACAATTTCCTGTTTTTTATTTAAGAAACAAATAATTCGTCAAATGCGACAACATTACCGACAAAGTGAATGTTGTCATTTATTATTATATTTATTTATAGTAAGATAATATTCATGTAGAGATTCTTTTAAAATAAGTTAAATTTTAGTATCTAAATTATACTATGTAAACATATACAACATATACTTTATATTTTATCAGCATCATGCTCAACATCGACTTGTGACTTTATTGGAAGACAACGCTTATAATACGATAACATCAAAAACAAAACAGTAAAAAACTATTATATTTCGTGATTATTTTGAGGAGCGTGCTGCGGCGCCGTGCAGCGCCGAGCGGCGTGTGCTAGTGTCTCACTTTATCTACAGATAAAGTGGATATTGCGTGGCGAATTCAATATTTATTAATTATCATTGTAATCAGGTTGTCATTTAGACTTTATTTTGTTTGTGTAACACGTGTATCATGTCTGCCCGTGTCCGCTGTGCAGGCGGCGCGTCGTCCGCGGCCTCGCGCTCCGACGACAGCGAGGGCGAGGACGGCGCGCTGGAGGAGGAGCTGTCGCTGGACGACCGCGACGCGCCCGCGCGCGCCCTCGCCGCCCTCAACGCGCTGCGCAAGGCGCGCCAGCACTACGACGTGCTGCTGGCCGCCGCCGGCGAGGAGGTGGCCGCGCACCGCGCCGTGCTGGCCGCCGTGTCGCCGCGCCTGCTGGCCGAGCTGGCGCGCCTGCCCGACGCCGCGGCCGGCGCGCCCGCCGCGCTGCGCCTGCCCGGCGTGGACGCGGACGCGCTGCGCGGCCTCGTGGACTACGCCTACACGGGCCGCCTGCGCGTGCGCGACGCCGCCTCCGCGCGCCGCCTCTACCGCGCCGCCGCCGCGCTGCGCGTGGAGCCCGCGCGCGCGCACCTCGCCGAGCGCCTCGTGCGCCGCCGCACGCCGGCCGACTGCCTCGCGCTGCGCCAGCTGCCCGACCTGGCGCCGCACCACCGTGTGCTGCTCGACGCCTACATCGCGCAACACGTAAGACTCCTCCTCATCTGCCTCGCCTCCGTCTACGGGGTCGACCAGACCTAAACCAAAACTGCCTTTTTAGTTTGACGAGATCTGCGAGAGCGGTGCTCTTGCCGCTCTGCCTCTGATACGCATTGAACTACTACGGGAGACCAGCGCCGAGAGCGGGGAGGAGGCGCCGGCTGCCGTCGCCGACGCTGCGCTGTCCTGGCTGAAGGATCACCACTCGGGAGACGTCGACGTGAGTACCGCGTTAGTGTGAGTCACGTCGCGAGACGAGACCACACGAGTGACGCTGGGCGTGTGGTTGCAGCTGGAGGAGCTGTGCTCGCGCACGCACCTGCTGTTCGTGGACGCGCGCGGCGCGCTGCGCGACTGCGGGGAGCTGCCGGCGGCGTGCGGCGACGCGCCCGAGCTGCAGGAGTACCGCGAGGCGCGATCGCGCGAGCGCGGCCAGCGGCGCCGCGAGCGCGCGCCCGAGGAGGCGCCGGGCGAGGCGGCGGGCGACAGCGGCGTGCTGGCGGCGCGCGCGGCGGGGGGCGCGGGCGGCGTGACGCGCGCCGTGGTGGCGCTGCGCGGGCGGCTGGCGGCGGCGCGCGTGGCGTGGCGCGCGGGCGGCGCGGGCGGGCCGCGCGGCGGGCGGCTGGGCGCGGGCGGCGGCGAGGCGCGCGCGCCCATGTCGGCGGGGCGCTGCGCGGTGGGCGCGGCGGCGCTGGGCGCGCGCCTGGTGGTGTGCGGCGGCTACGACCGCGCGCGCGTGCTGCGCGCGGCGGAGGCGTACGAGCCGGCGCGCAACGCGTGGGCGCCGCTGCCGGACATGACGCGGGCGCGCGCGCGCTTCCCGGCGGCGCGCCTCGGGGACGCGCTGTACGTGTTCGGGGGCTCGGACGGACAGACGGAGCTCGACTCCGTCGATGTCTACGAGGAGGTGAGTTGACTTTTATGTTATACCTTACACTTGCAATGGTGAACTAAGATTATGTTGACTTACTTGACAGACGGTTTCCACGGAGACTGGCCACTTTAAAAAAAACTAAGTTGTATCTGATCATTTCTGTAACTGTTTGCGCAAGTCTACTGTCATCACTAACACGGACACGAATTGTATTTTCATTCCAAATGCCTCAGGCTGTTGTTAGCGGGTACATCGTCTTCCATTCAACTGCGACATGACAGTGGACACGCGGACACGCTCTTATTTCTAATTCAATATTGATTTGGGGAATTTACGTCTTGAGTGATAAGACAAGATAACGTTTCAGCACATTTTATTATTTACTCGTATGTTGCAATAAAAGATGTAATGGATGTAAAACCATGAATGTGTAAGTGCCGTCGTGTCAGCAGAAGGAGACGGGCGGCGCGTGGCGGGCCGTGGCGCGCATGCCGCTGGCGCGCTCGCACGCCGCCGCCGCCGCCGACGAGCTGCGCGCCGAGCTGTGGGTGGTGGGCGGCTGGGCCGGCGGGCGCAGCCTGCGCGCCGCGCACCGCTACCTGCCCGCCGCCGACCGCTGGCACGACGCGCCGCCGCTCGCCGCCGCGCGCTCGCAGACCGCCGCGCTCGTGTGGCAGCGCGCGCTGTGGGTGCTGGGCGGCACCGACGCCTGGAACTGCCTCGCCTCCACCGAGCTGCTGCCGCTGGACGACGCCGCGGCCGACTGGCGCGCCGGCCCGCCGCTCGCCACCGCGCGCCGCTCCGTGGGCGCGGCCGTGTGGCGCGGCCTGGCCGTGGCGGCGGGCGGCTCGGCGGGCGCGGCCTCGCTGCGCGACACGCTGCTGCTGGCGCCGGGCGCGGCCGCCTGGCGCGCCGGGCCCGAGCTGCGGCGCGCGCGCGCGGCGCCCGCGCTGGCCGCGCTAGGCGACGTGCTGTACGCGGCCGGCGGCTTCTCCGGCAAGGAGTTCCTGGCGTGCGTGGAGTGCCTGTACGAGCCCGACGGCGAGTGGACCACGCTGTGCGCGCCGCCCTCGCCCCCCGCGCCCCTCGCGCCGCCCTCGCCCCTCGCGCCCCCCTCGCCCGCGCAGTGACCGCGCTACCTCTACCGATGCATTTGTGCGCATTCCGTCTGTCCTATGAGACACCGTCTAGAACATTCCATTCGCGCGTCACGTCATGCCCCGCACGTCACGTCACGTCACGTCACGTCACGACGCCGCGTACTGTTCGCTGTATTATTACTGGTTAAGTTTCATTCAATAAATTTATTTTAATTGGCATTCGTTTTTCATTTTCATATTATTTATTTGTTTTTTTTCCGGTATTATAACGATATATGTGTATGATTTCAGTTTAGTTTCGTACAAATTCATTTGGCAGGTTACGTGTCAAATATCACAGCATTTATAAATACATCATACTTCATTCACCGTCATTCAATTCTGTAACTAACATTTACCATCACATCTCAATTCTTTTTTGTGATTCACATTTTGTGAAACGTGACTACACACGTCATCAAAACAAAGTTAGTGCAACAACCATGTTCTAAGAGACACAGGCTCAACTCGGCAAATTGAAAATTACTCTTTAATGAATAAATGTGACTGTTTAATTAAAAATAATTTTAGTTACTCAGCTTCACGCTGTATCCCGCACATGCTAGGGTAGGCAGAGGGAACTTGGAAACCTAGCGTTAAGACACTCTGTTCCACTTCTGTCCATTACTATCTGCCGATTTTGAGGCATTGCGTGATGAGGGCGGGACTCAACGCCGCGTTTTGCCTTGCACCAGAGCGAAGAAACGAAAACATTAAATATTTAAATAAAATATATTCAATATTTCAAATAATTTTAGTAATGTTTTAATAAGTGTCTCATAGTTAATATTGTTGTACAGTTTCACATTGTACTCCGCACATAGCAGCGTGGACAGAGAATCGGTCTTAAGACTTCGTTCATTAGACAATTCTGTTCTTCGTAGACGTTGCATATTGAGTGGCGAAATTGATCGCCGCGCTTGATGAATGATGAACATTTTCTATTCACGTCGAATGAACTATCTGTGATGTTTGCGTTTCAACCGAGATTAGTTACAAAAAAAATGTAGGTGTTATTAATGCAATACAATACAACATTGTTTTTTTTTTTATTTTTATATGTCATCTTAAAAAGTGTTAACAAATTTAAATGCAGATGCTTATTCTTATATATTTTTTTTAAATACTTATTTAAAAAAGCAATTTCAACCCACGCGTTTTACAATCCGTCCAAGCGCTCTGACCACTAAGCAATAAGCTCTCATTTAGTGTTTGTTTTTTTTTAAATCGGTTGATCAATGAAAAAGTACGTTAATTTAAAATATTTAGTTCGGAAAAAAAAAAATTATTATATTAAATAAGCTAAAATTTTAGTTTTAAATGTATTTATGTTTTTATGAAAACAACAAAGTAATGAGTAATAAAAGCCACGAAATAGAAAAAAATAGTTGAATGTTGTGTTTACTTCTAAAACAGGAAATGCCAGGAATCTCTTCCATTTAATAGCTGCGCGACTGTGAGATAACATAAGAGTCGACAAAGGTTGCATGAACTTTATAGTGCGAAAATATATAACAGTGAATTTAACTTTTTTTACTATGTTTTAAAGTGTTATTCCACACTTAGGAAAGAAAAATACAAACTTTAAAACACATTGGTAACTATTACAAAATGTAAAGTAAATAAATACATTATAATAGATAGGGAGTTAGGCGGCAGACGTTGCAATGCATATCACTGGTAAGCGACCAAGCCGCTATGTAAAGCAGTTTTTTTAAATTCACGTATTGAGGCTTATGAAAAACAATAAAAATCAATTGATCGAGTACAAAATATATTTATAACGGGCAAGAGATGAAAGTTAGGCGAGCTCGGCCTGCGTCTGCAGCAGCAGCTTGGCGAGCGTGTGGCGCGCGCCGAGCCGCAGGTCGGGCCAGCCGGCGCGCAGGCAGCGCGCCGCACCGGCCGCGTCGGCGGCGCCCGCCAGCCCGCACGGGGCCGCGGGCGGCGCCAGCACGAGGCCGGGCTCGGGCGCCCGCAGCGCGCGCAGCCCGCTCGCCGCCAGCACGTCGGCCGCCGACCAGTCCCCGTCGCCCTCCGCCCCCCGCCCCTCGCGCGCCCGCGACCACGCCTCCAGCGCTGCGGCAGTAGTGCTTACATGTTTATACTTTAACTTTAATCAAAGCGGGGCCAAAGCCGTCCGACTGTACATACAAGAGGTTGACGGTTCAATTCTGACTCAAATTAAACATTTTATATTTCATTTCTTCCATCTGGTAACAAGGTAAAACGCGGCGTTGAGTTTCGTCAGAGTATGTTCCCGCGTTCCCCCTGCCTCCCGCGCCACGTGCGGGATACGGCGTAAAGATTAAAACAATATCTATTCTTAATATTATAGAATAAAAGAGTTTGTCAAAGTTCAAATTAGAAAATAGTTCAAACATCAGACGTTATATTTATCGTTTCCATTCACAAGTGTCAGTGTCCCTCCGTCGCAGAGGCGCGCGCACTCACCGTCCTCGTAGTCCTGCCGGTAGAAGGCGACTGCGGAGCGCGCGTGCGTCTCGAAGCGCCCCGCCTCGAGCGCGGGCCGCGAGGCGGGCGGCGCGGGGGCGGCGGCGGGCGCGGGCGGGGCGCCGGGGGCGGGCGGCGCGGGGGTCGCGCCCGCGGGGGGCGGGTGCACGTAGCGCGCGAACGCGAGCGGCGCGAACCACTGCTCCCCGCTGATCGTGTTCATGCGGACCTGCGCGCGCACACACACACACACATACACACAATGTTGTTATTATAAATAATACAATGGGACAGTGTTCTCGGTTTTTACCACTTAGGGGGGTTACATACATTTATTTCCCGTGTGTAGTACGTGCGGACAGTACACGTCTTGAAAGTTTCCAACATAAGGTTTCCTCCCACTACGACACGCGGAAAAAAGCGTGGGGTTGATGTTTACAAATAATGGTACGAATGTCCACTCCGTATCCTACATGTAGCAGATTAAGTGAGTGACTCTACTGCTAAGACACTTCCAATCGTTATTTCCCCTCAAACCCATAACCAGTCCCGTGAGTCCGCGACGTACCCTATTGAGGAAGTCCTCGTTGAAGTCGAGGCGCGGGTCCAGCAGCAGCACGAGCGCGTCGTGCGGCAGGCGCGGCAGGGCGGCCGCCAGCGCCGCGCGCTGCGCCGCCCGCAGCAGCTCGGCGTCGCTGCGGGGCGCGCGCGGGGCGGGGGCCGCGCCGGCGCCGCCCGCGGGCTCGGCCGCCTCCAGCACGTCCACGTGCGGCGCCAGCGCGCGCGCCGCCTCGCGCAGCGCGCTCACGTCCGCCTCCTGCTCCGGCGTGAGGGGCTCCGCACTTGACACTATCACCTGTTACGTAATTATATATTTGTATTACAGTTTTATATATTATTGTTTAATATTTTTTAAACATAACTTTAAATATAGAAACTGTCATGACTGTCACTGTCAAATGCGTATGTGTGTTAAAAGTTATTACCATATAAATTATTTTATAAATGATAACACACGTTGAGAATGAAATGATCGCTCCAGGCTATTTCAAATATGTCATTGTCGCATAATTCGCTCTTCTCAGGTCTGAGGCAGTAACTTTAGTGATTTGGTAACTTTAGTGATAAATCATAACTATTTAGCATGGCATAAAAATTTTGAACTAATAAATACAAAAAATATTTTTCTTTTTTATATTATAATTAAGACAAGACAAAATTAGAAAAGTTTGAAAGTTGACATTTTTTAAAAATTGTCGCCGTCGGTGGTCGTGTAAGTGATGTATTTTGGTTAGTAAATATTTCTAAATCGACATTCATAGAAGGTAAGTGTGTCGCACCAGCGAGAGCGCGGTGTTGGCGTCGCGCTGGTAGCGGCGCAGGAAGGCGGCGGCCGCGCGCGCCAGACGCGCCGGCGCCGCCGCCACGGCGCGCACGCGCGCGCTCTCCGTCACGTAGCGCGCGGGCGCCAGGCGCGCCGCGCCCAGAGCGCGCGCCGCCTGCGCCTGCACCAGCGCGCCGCCGCCCGGGGCGCCTGCAACAGCCACTGCTTGACTACTTTCTCAAGAACGATTTTGAAACACTTCTGCCAAAATTTTCATACTTTTTTCATTAAAATATGGCTCTCATTTCATTTTGCAGTCGAATAATGTTCACGTTGTATTCTGTCAATTGATTGGGAGGTTTATTTATTTTCTAGCATAAATACGATCATTTTGTTTGTTAAAATATTGCTCAATTTAACAAAAAAAAATCATATGTTAACAATTTTATTTTGATCCCTCATTGCCCACCACTTCAGTAGTTGTTTTCATTTTCTTAACTTATTATTATTTGTATTATAAGTTAAAAAGGCGTTTGCAGCCTGCACAATATTTACAAAATATTTCACAATATATTTGTAAGTTGTAATTGTTTTCAATTGCAATGTGCGTACCCGCATTGACGCGCAGCAGCAGCCTGTAGCGCAGCGCGCGCGGCGGGTCCCAGCACCAGGCGGCGTCCTCGAGGCGCACGTCGGCTGCGGGCGCGGGGGAGTACCGGCGCGCCGCCCACGCGCGCGCCTCGCGCAGTAGCAGGCGCGCCGCCGCCGCGTGCGCGCCGGGCAGGGGCGCCAGCGCGCGCTCGCCCCACTGCCACGCGTGCGTCGCGTTGAAGCGCGTCCAGCGCAGGTGGTCGAACCTGACGTGTGTTTCGGATTAAACACTTTAAACAAGAGATTATAAAACAAATGCGCAGCTCAACGTGTTGCCGTTGTTAGTGTGGAACATTAAAGATATCCACAGTCATGACTGATTCGAGTCACTTATTTTTAATATTAAAGCATTCCTTTAAAGATATTTAACAATTCGACGAAAATGGCATGAATATATCCAATATGTTGTTATATCCTACTTCATACTAATATTATGAATGCGAAAGTTTAGATGTATGTACGAATATTTGTTACTCTTTCACGCAAATACTACTGAACCGATTACGCTGAAATTTGGTACGTAGGTAGCTGAAGACCCAGAATAACACATAGGCTACTTTTTATCCCGGAGTTCCTGCGAGATTGATTCTTATAATTTATCGTTTCTGAAAACTGAATGCGCAATCTAGCGGCACGGCGGCGGCGAGAGCGGGCGGGGCGGGGCGGGGCGCGTGTGTGCGCGACACGAACGCAGTTGCAATATTTAGTTACTACTTTTCTTATGTTGATAATATTGGGTTGTGTAGGGTTCCCACGCGGACGAAGTCGCGGGCGGCCTGTAGTGTTGTTATAAATCAAGGGTATTTGTGCTTCCACTGCAAATTTTCTGAATTGAAGCATTTTAATGTACATCCTGCTGTATGCTGTATATTAAATATAGGCCTGTCATGGCGCAGCGGCACCAGAGTGTGACTGTAACCGACAGGTTGTGGGTTCGATCTCTACTCGAGGAAATGAAATATTTAATATTTTCAATTGAAATATCTAATGTTTTCATTTCTTCGCTCTGGTACAAGGCAAAACGCGGCGTTGAGTTCCGCCACTCAACACGCAATGCCTCAAAAACAGCGGAAAGTGGGGAACGGAAGTGGGAGTGTCTTAACACTAGGTTCCCAAGTTCCCTCTGCCTACCCTGCTGTGTGCGGGATACAGCGTGAAGCTGAGTAATGTGTATAATAATATATATGTTGTAATTATTTACTAACTAGTTCATGGACATTTTTGCCATGAATGTAATATAGTTTGTCAAATTTGGATTTTGGAAAATTATATCAGTAGAAGTAGTGATTAGATAATCATCTCTTTTATGTTGATTACAGAGGAAAGTATTCTGATGATCCTATATAATCAACAAACTAAGTATTTATGTTTCTAAAAAGCATTTATAAGACATCTATTTTGTGTTTAGTATTTCAAATAATTTTATCGAAATTATTTTGCACATGATATTTGAAATAAACATTTAGAGGGATTCTGTATTTTGTATTCCGGATACTTCGTACAGAGTGTTTTGATATCATTGGTTATGAGACTTTGATGATTGTATGCAAACTAATGTATTGATTGGAAAATAGAGTATTCATTGATACGTAACATTTTCTCTAGCGTGATTGTACAATACACTGTTCTGTACACCCATCGTCAAGTCACACCATAAATGTATTGTAATGATATTAAGTTATTTACATTAAACCGACAATATCCTGCATTCTTTTACAAACACCTTGAGATCATTCAATTATGATTAATGTTATATATGAATCAAGTACTATTTATAAGAAAATAGTACTTT
Source organism: Eueides isabella (assembly GCA_019049475.1). NCBI lineage: Eukaryota > Metazoa > Arthropoda > Insecta > Lepidoptera > Nymphalidae > Eueides > Eueides isabella. The sequence continues at coordinate 25,419 of CM032407.1, forward strand.
AAATAATACTTTAAATAATGTCGTAAGAAAACGTAAAACACTAAGCTGTCCTCGTAGTACCTGGTGGGCGGCGCGGGCGGCGCCAGTCCCGCGTCGTCGCGCAGCGCGGGCGGCCACGTGGCGTTGCGGAACCCGCGCGGGTGCCGGCGCGCGCTGCGGGCGGCGGCGGCGCGCCAGGCCTGCGCCCCCGCGCGCTCGCGCTGCAGCGCCAGGCGCGCCGCGTACGCGTGCAGCTGGTGGAAGCGCGCGGGGCGCAGCGCGGGGTGCGCGGTGACGGCGGCGGCCAGCGCGGCGGGCGCGGGCAGCGCGGCGCCGGCGGGCAGGCGCAGCGCGGCGTAGGCGCGGCCCTGCGCGGCGGCGGCGCAGCGGCGGTGCGCGGCGTGCAGCACGCAGCGCCCGATGTTCTCGTGGTGCTGCGGCGAGTACGAGTTGCGCACGCACCAGTCCAGCTCGCCGTGCACGGCGCGCAGCACGCTGTTGGACATCAGGATGCCGCCCTCTGTGCGCGCACACGTACACACGCTAATGTATCGTATTATGACAGCAAACATTTAAATTAAATATCCAAGTGAGGCAACGCATCTGTAGTCGAACAATGCCCCGCTCCACCATGACGGCATAATTCCATCTACTAATTTAATTCTTTAAGGTAAATTATGTTTGCAAAGAGTATATTTAATGACTAAATAGAATGAGGTGCTATTGTACACCAACATGGGTATTTTTAAACCATTAAAAAAACGAATACCTAAAGTACAATAATGTGTGTCGTCATCGGACACCACCCCCATGTAAATGTCTTGGCTGACACTCAGCTGCGACACCAGCTCCGTCAGCCGCCTTGCGTTTATATATGTCGTGTCGGACACCAGGAAGAAGAAGTCATATTCTTCTAGATAATTATCAGCCAGATATTTCAATGCATGAAATGGTTTGAGCATCTCCCTGGTATCAGTGAAGCCCACTACGTTGGCGCGTCCTGGAGCCGCTTGCAGGGCACTCGCCGTTATGAAAAAACGAAGTGCTGGTTGAAGTCGCGCTGCTGTTTGGTTGATGGCAGCTGCTCGGGTCTCGAGCATCTCCTCAGAGCTAAGGACGCCTGAAACATTAAAAAGTTTTATGCAATTATTATATTCAGAAAAAGTACCAACTTGTTTGAATATGAGGTCTGTCACGGTATGGGGTGTAACTGTAAAAGTGACAATGTTTGATCCTCACTTGAGGAAATAAAATATTAAGTACTTTCATTTTTTTGCTCTGGTAACAAGGCAAAATATAGCATTGAATTCGGCAACTTATACAATGCCTCAAATTCAGCAAAAGTGGGCAAGGCAATTGAGTATCTTAACACTGGGTTCCCACGTTATCTCTGTCTACCCTACCAAAAGTGGGATAAAAACATCTAGCATAATAAAACAACCAAGCCCACTTCACTTATATGAGACGGTGCGAGATCGCTAGCACATACTACCACTCTATGTTAGCGTTGTACTCACACATCCGCTCCTCAGTCTACTTCAGCATAATGATTGATTTGCAGAAGGAGTCTATAGCAGACCAGCTCATCTCTGTCTAGCTAAGCCCCCACCACATGAGAGGTCGCTACCCACTACAGCCATGGGGTGGCATAGTGTGGCCCAAGTGGGGCATTGGGCCAGAGTGTGAAGTGCCAAGTCCATAGAGGCATCACACACATTAAATAAACCAAAGAAAGTTCCTCCAAGTGGAAATTGAACCCACACTTGTAAAAAATAGCATTGTTTGCTTTAAAACTAAAAAAATGTTCATCTAGATTGATAACAAACCATAGGGGACTTAGCAAATGTCTACATAATAAGATAGTCAATTTCTACCTTCAAAATAGATCAGTTAATAATATGTACTGTGTTATGAAACAAAAAATTAATAAAACTATAAGAATTGTTCCCAAAATATGGGTTAAAATTGTTTTAATATGAATATTGTACAATTTGAGTTGTAAAGATAATATTCTAAAATCATAAATATTTTATCATGTAAATTGTAAATTATCAGTCCGATTACATTTGTAAATTAACAGAAAATTATTATCTATTCTACATACTACAGTAAAAAAGTGTGTTTGTACATTCAATATTTATATGAAAAAGTGCATTTTATATAATTTTTTTTTATGTAGATTTGTTCTTAATATTTGTTTCTTTGGACTTTTTGCACACTTTATTCTTTATATTATTACTTATTACTTTTTGTTGTAGGCCTGGGCATATGCTATACTGAATTATGAACACTGGCAAATCAAATGTAACTTAACAAGCAACACCTCAAGAATTTAAAGATAAAAGGTGTCATTTAAAGGTAAAAGGTGTCAAAATAAAGTGTCTTATTTACTGCCTAGCGTGGTATGTTACGATACAGCATGAGGCAAAATAAATACATATGTACTTGCTTCATACATATTTCTATTTATCTTGAATTTAACATTGCTGTATTAGATATATTATCTTTATTTGAAGCAAATATTGAAGTAAGATAAGCAACTAACACAAAGATTTTTATACATTTTGAAAATTGTAGTGGAAAATAGCTTCCTTTAAGCTTTATATGTAATATTCAAGCAAGCACATACCCGCAAGCAGTCCGCCGCGCATGCCCAGCTCAGTGCTGTAGTAGCGCGGGCGCTGCACACTGCGGCCGGGCTGCCCCGCCGGCCCCAGCGGCCGCTCCTCGCGCCGCGGCTCGTACTCATCGCCCGCAGCACCTGCCCCCGCTGCCAGCCCCGCGGCCTCGGCGAGCCCTGCACACTCGGCTAGCTCCTCATCCAGCGGCACCACCGCCAGCGCCAGCCACAGCCCGATCCCAAGCCCTACCAGGAAGTAGGAGTTGTGCTTCACTTGCGACACCACATAGCGAGACAACATCATGTCCACTTTCACTCACGCCGACATTACATTTACAGATATCAGATCAGAGTAGCACTTCATATAAATATTATTTTGATATTTTAAGAAATTCAAAAAATACCACTAAAAAGTTTATAAGAACTGTCCGTCTACACATAAATCGTGCCAAATGTCAATTGTCAACTGGAGTCAACTGGACATATCATAACCTAAAAATGACATCCACAAGATATATTGTGACAGTTGACATTAAGTAATAATGTAGATAGTTTTAGGACAGACAGATAAAATAACAACGGTAAGATCAACATTATAAAGATTCAAATTATTAAGTGAATATTTATAAAAAAGTTTACAATCAAATTAAACACTTTGTTATATTACAATGAGTTTATACAAAGTTACTATTGAATAGCGCGCAAATACTAATTGAATTTTCAGAACACTCAACATGAAAATTGTGAAAGCCTACTCTTGGTGAAGCTGTAGAGTAGATCATGTTGATTCTATAATATTTTTCAGTATCTCACGTCTTACTGACGTGGAAACGGATTTTCTCGTTTACTTTAGTTACTTTCATAGTATTATGTCCTACTTCAATCGATAACTTAGGCTCTAAAGATTCTTTAAGGGAAAAAAAAATAAGAAATTAATATATTGAATTGAGAGATGCAACATATTAATAAAAAAATATTAATGAACATACCAAAATCACCATCAAATGGTATAAATAATACTAATAATAGAATTAACCCGGCGAGCGTAAGGTTAATATTTATTATATTGAGCGTAAGCTGGGTGTAACAAACCCATATACTGAGCTAGATATTTTAATGTGTTCATAATATTTTTATATGTTTTTATTTACTAGTACAATTATGTAATAACCCAAGAACTGATTGGGAAGGAAAAATAAAGCAAACAAATATTTTTAAATCTTTATTTATGAAATTAACAAAAATATTTTCTTTCATTTAAACAAAGTGTAACACTTAGTATTATAATTTTATAAAAAAAAGAAACTAAAAAAAACAAAACGAATAGCTTTTACTTCTAGCTTATAAAATTAGGAAACATATGAGATCAAAACTTTTACTATATAGTTATTCAGAATTCTCGTAATCATCTTCAGTTTGAGCGCAATCTTGACACGTGAAAACAGCATGTTCCACACATAAATAGCGATTGCATTTATAACAAGTGTGTTTAGTCTTGCGATCTTTTTTAGTAGGGCATATTTGACATCTCCTGATAGGCTTAGGAACTTTATTTGGAGGTCGTTGTGAGTGTGAGGGTTCACCTACTTGGTCCAGAATTCGTTTGCGAAGCTCTCGGGGTAAATGCTGATTTTCCTTTCTGTTTTGTAAATGTTCTGAAACCAATCCAATACCCAGGTCTCTAAGAAAATTTCGGCGTGACAAATTGCTACTATTATTGGACTTGTAAACTATTATGATATTTATACCAGCCATGTTCAAAACTGCATAGAAAATCACCATTGGCCAGCGCTTTGTATTTCGCGAAACATCGTAGTTGGTGCACAGCTCATATACAACATCAACGCCTCGCCGCCTTGGTCTGATTATAAAAAATAATCATTTCTGGTTTTTGTGTGCCATTAGTATCAGCAACAACGCTATCATCGTGATGTAATGTTGACATCAACAAAACAACCTTGTTTTTTTTTGGCACATGGGACAATAAAGATATATCCTTTTGAAATCCAAACACTGTGCTGGGGATCTCTCGGTTACGCGTTTGGAGCATCTGACTTGGAATCTCGGGCTTATTTTTTCGAACAGTGCCTGTGCTTGTCAAACGATGTTCTTTCAATAAGTGTAACATCAACGGATAACTGGTAAACCAGTTATCAAAGGTGACATTGGTGGCGATTGGTTTTGGAAATTGGAGCCACAAGTCTGTCCACAACATCATAAGCTTTGTTACTGAGAGCGTAAGGGCCTGTTGGTTGTTTTCCTGGGTAAATTTCAAGATTGATGACGTAAAACGACTTTGCATCAACCAAGGCATATATTTTCAAGCCATATTTGTTTGGCTTATTGGGCATATACTGGCGAAAACTGCAACGGCCTCGAAACGATGGAAGTTGTTCATCTATAGTTGTATACTCAGATGGTGTATAAACAATTTGGCAATTTGCTACGAACTTCTCGAAAAAAGAACGAATGGCAGCCAAATTATCAGTAGCTTTTCTTTCGCTCCGAGTATTCTTATCATCAAACCGTAAACAGTTTTGAATAAATTGAAATCTCTTCAAAGTCATCGTTGTCCTAAAAATCTCAACCCCTGATCCATCACTTCTCCACAGATCCTTCAAATTCAGCTTATTTGCTTTGAACTGTCCTGCAAGATACAAGAGACCGATAAAAGCCTTTAATTCTGACGATGACAAGTCTGCCATGATATATTTCTTTACGTGACTATTTTCAAAAGCAGTTCTCTTCAGATTTATTTGACTATTTGTATGTAACAATATTTCTTGCAAAATCTCATCAGTAAGAAAGAGTTTCCAACATTCAACAGCTGTCTTTGCATTTTTGCCAATATCTTTTACGCCCTGCCTTTCCCTTATAATGTTTTCTGATCTCGTACGCACGTTAGACCTTTCTGGTACACTAAACCACTTTGTACCATTCTTTCCAGTAAAATATGGTCTGTTATCATTGCTTTTACGTTCTTCAGATCCCTCAGCTTCGTTTTCTTCCTCATTCGGTAATTCTACCTCTTGTTCCGAATCACTTTCAGAGCTTCTTTGGCCAACATTATCAATTTCGAAGTCACTACCAGAATCGTCACAAGAATCATCCTGATCAGCTGCTTCGAAAACCCTCAATAATCTTCTTTGGGTTTCTTCGTATGACATATTAATTATTTAGCTGAAAAAAAAAAAAAACTAAAATATAACGAATATAAAACAAAAAGTATTTACTCGAATTTGTAACACGAAGCGTAAAGTGGGTGAAACTTACCCGGCCGCAACTTTGACAACATCTAAACACCTCGCCAGTCGGCGGTCAACTGCGGCATGAAACACAACGAATGCCTACCTTCCCCCGCGCAGCTACTCAGACGCACAACTTATTTTGACGTATGGAATAGAAAATATCAAACGGTTTATTACAGGCTGGGTGAATTTCACCTAACCTTACGCTCGCCGGGTTAAATTTAAACTTACTGTATCCATAACCCGATTTTATCGAGTCAGTAATTCTTTTATAGGACAATTTGTTCGCTTTTACAACAGGATCTTAGGAAACATACTAGATTTTTCTATTTCACAATTTATAAAAGTTATTAAAAATGACTACCAAATTAATAATTTTATACATGATAATACGCCTTGTATCACATTGTCTATTGTAAAAAATATCATGTAAGCATTAAAAAACGATATGTAGGTTTGCCCGCGCGCTAAGATTAGTCGCTGGTTCTTCTTAAGTAGTCTGAGACAGCAACTTTAGCGTTTCATAAAAGTCGTAAATTGTTAGAGATTAAGAAAATAAAGCTTGTAACTTATTATTTTGAATAAAATATTTGAATTTAAAAAAAAGGACAGAAACTATTATATCACAATAAAAAAATAAACTGATACTTGCAATCAAATAGTAATAATTAAAGTAAATATAAGTATGTTAAATAAAAAAATATTCTTTTAGTAGAACATCTATATAGTGCTACTAACATCTAGTCCTGTAAATTGTTAGTGTTAGAAAATGAGAATAATTTGAATATTAACTTTATAATTTATTTACTCGATTTATATTTGATTGGCAAAACGCGCGTTCAGGTACATGTGGTGTAGACATATTGTATAAATATCTATATCCAATAGGATATTGGGTAGGGTGCCGTGAGCTAAAAGGAAAGCAAACCATTTAAAGGTTGTTTATAGATCGCGATTGATGGAAGACGATGAGTATATTTTAAAAAAATATATAAAAATAATATAACCAATTAATTATTATACGTGGATAGCAATGTAAATAATATTATAGAACGATGTCTATCCTGCTTATCTTTCAGATTTATTAAAATAAAACAAACACTAAAGCGGGGTTAATAGACACAAAAACGGGAACGTCTCTTATACCGAAATATATGTAATGATTTCGATTACTAACTGTTTACTAAATGTATACCGATTACCGATTCGATTATTACCTATTTACTAAATGTATATATATTTAACTAAATAGTTAAATAAGTAGCGCCAAAAGAAGATAAACAAATAAAAACTGTAAAGAGCACTAATTAGTTGTCACTTTTTATTTTATTAACATAATGTCCAGAGACAAAATACTGTTTTTTTTATTATTTTGTGCTTAATAAGGATTACAATGAACAATTTAAATTAGTAAATAATTAAAATAATTGTATATGAACAATTTTATAAAATGAAACAAGCACAATGATGTAAGAAATGCTAAAGTTAAATAATAAATAATATACTCCTACTATAAGGTTATTCTCACATTTTCATTTTGTTTTAAATATTTTCTAATTTGGTTATTTTCTAATTTAGTGTGAAATAAATATTTTTTTATGTTATGTTGTTGATATTATTTTATGATTTTTTTGATTTATGAAATAGAACTCTTTACATCATATAGCGTAATCATTGTCTGTCTACATAGAATGTCTGATCTACATAGAAACTATATATTTTTTATTTAATAATATATTATATTTTATAAAATATAAAAAAAAAAACATTTTTACTTTGTGGTAACTAATATTAAAAAATATTCAATACCGATTGTTATTATAAAATTTCTGTTCATGTACGGTAAAATAAATGCTTAAATTATTATACGATTTTTTTTAAATATTGACCGGATTGTTACCACCCCAAGCATTTAAGACCGGCGTTAAGTAGTGGCTTTGGCCACTGCGTTTCGCATTAGGTAATGCCGGGCCCCGGTGCCCATCGGAGTTACGCGGGGCCGTGGGCGACGGTGATCACTTATCATCAGCCGACCTGTGCGCTCGTTTGCCGTCTCTCTCATAAAAAATAAATAAATAAAATAGTCGACATGTTAAATATCCTAAATATCTTTTTCCTGAAGTTAGTGTTTTAATACTGATAAATTATAGAAATAGATATTGCGAATATTTTATATGAAATTATGACATTTTTTCATCGGTCGGGCAATATATTTCACTCTCGATCAACTTGTTTAGTTTTCAAATATTTTCGTTGAATTCTTGTTGTATCTTTGTTAGTGAAACACCATGTTTTCATGAATTTGTTTCTTAATTTGTTTATATAATTATTTGAAACCATTCAACAGTCTCGCGCAAAAACATAATTATAACGGACGGCATTGCATTAAAGTGCAAATAGACGATCGAACTTGATGCGACCGCACCACCGGACCGTTCAGTGCGGCCTACGATATGAACCAAACGATCGCTCTGCGCACCGGGTCGAATCATTCAAGAAGAGTGCATACAAGAGAGACGTTAAAACGAATGAAATTACATTACGACGTAAAAAAAATAGTATTTTTTTTTTTATTTCGAGTAACGATCTTTACGTGCAAAAGACAAGGGATACTCTCTCTTACGGTGGCCTACGCCTCTTACGGTAGCCTCTGAACTAGACTTGTGTCGATTATGGTTGATCGAATCAAATGATTGCAGGGATTGATTTTATCAGTACCAAAGCAATGACCGGGATCTTGACCCACAAACCAATCACGAACCGAAACACACCAGTGACAGAATTCAAGCAAACGATCAACATGAGAGCGAAGATCGGCCGTCGGGGCTTCTCGCTCTCGCTAAGCGTAACTAATTAGCTTGTATGTATATTCAAAATTAAATTTTTGTATCAATATTGCATAAAATGTTTTTTCTATTCTTTTAATTTTGATGTATTCTTTTTATAAAATATTTTATATTTTATACATTTAATTATAAAATATTTTGTACATTTTTACTTCATTTGAAAGGAGGCAATTATTAAATTTAGAAAACAAAAAACGAATAAACGAACAGCGACCAAAAATCATGTTCTGTATCCCGGGATTCATTAGGTACATAGAATCGAAACATAGGCTGTACAACGTTAGCCTCAGGAAAACGTGCATGTTACAATCTGTCGCGACTCATCAATACAATCAATCAAAAGATCGGGTCATATAAACCGGGTCACGCACACAGCTGTTCGAGATCGATATCAATTATTGTGAACTTACGATTGACACAAGTCTAAGCTGAACCAAAAAGCAGTTCGCATTGGTGTCATCCACACCGCGTTCGAAGTGAAGTCGCTCCGAACCGGATAATTTTGTAATGTTAGTAATAATTTTAATGACATTTATTTCCGGTGCACCGTGCGCCACACGGTTGAATATAGTGTGATGGATTTGTTCGAGTTCGATCGTTTCTTAACAGTCATAGCGCTTGTTGGTGGTGTACTTGGTAGTGCAAGTGTACGCTCTCAACGTGACGTCCTCTGAAAGCCCTTTGCTTTATAAAGCGCACATTGGTAACGTGAGGAATAAATGTTCATTTTACGGAAGCGCGCTTTAGTCTATTCTCGCCTTAAATTTGATCGCCTGGACAAGTCCTTTCAGTTAGACTGTCATACTACGCTACAATGGCGATATATAGTTCTATGGTTCTATATATGAGAGTGTAATAAATTATTACCATATAATATATACGTAAATATTGTTCAATAATACGTTGTAATGTAACAAGTTATTAAAGAAATTACGCACAAAACATAAAGAGGTTGTATTAATTTGCAAATTAATGATAGAACAGGTCGAGTTAAAATGTTATAATTTCAGGGTATTACATGGCAGGGTAGTCATAGGGGAACCTGGGAACCTAGTGTTAATGCACTTCGTGGTGTTCAATACTGACCGGTAAAACTGAATTTAAGTAGCGGCACTCAAAAAAAAAAGAAATGGAAATAGTATTTTGTGTGACTTCCAACTTTTCGTTGTGATTTACCAGAACCAAACCTCGAAATTAGAACCTGCCCTCTCTACTCACGCCATTCTATAATAGGAGTAAAGCAACGGTAAGTTTTATTACACCTAAGTTGTCTGTCGTAAAATGCTCGCTCGAACAGTAAGATATTTTTCTCGTAAAGTTGTTTTGATAACATTTTTTTGCTTTAGTCGAAGTCATGTAATGAAATTAAAGTTGCAGGAAAAACTAATAGGTAATAGATGTTTTATATGCAAACATTGTTTAAATAATGATTGATCTTATATAAAATATATTGTTTATCTGTTATCGCCGGCCGCATCGTAGGTATCGGTTTCATTTACCTTCCTCATCGGGGGAAATGCCGGCCGGTCGCCACGCGCATGTAATCTGATCATGTACAGTATAGATTTATTACATACATGACTTATGTAATCTTTATTTAATACACACGTTTATTTCTTTTTAAATAAACTATAGAAGCCTGTTGTGGCGCAGACAGATTATAAATTCGATTTGCACTCCAGTAAATGAAATATTTAATTATGTTATGCTAAGGAGGCAAAGCACGGCGTTGAGTTCCAACCACTCAACCCGATATTCATAAATTTGGCGGGAAGTGAAGAACGAAATTGTCTTAATATGGGGAATAAAATATGTGTACACTGAATTCGTTTCTGCTTATCCTGCTACATGTAGGATACAGCATAAAGCTGACAACTGACATTGACAACTATGTGCCGCTATATCATTGTACCCTTTGATGAAAAAAAAGGGGAAATGAAAATAATTCTTTCCCCCGAATCGGAATTGTACCCACAGTTATCATATTTATAGTCCGACGGTGTACCACTGCGCGCTTTGTGTCGACCATCACCTGTTAGATAAATACGCAGTCAAGATCATGTGTCTATTTACTTATGGTTTAGAAATATATTTGTACACGTGTACGGTGTATCCGAGAACAAACACATGGATTGCCAAAATGTTTAAGACTAATATTAGGTGGACATTATTGTATTTCATACCATTTTAAATAAATATTATATAATGTCATGGTATTTTATGTTATATTTGTTATTTAATATGTAAATTATCGATTAATTAATTTCACGCCATTGTGGCGCAGTTGAGATTTGCGTGGAAAAACGGTTATAAATAAAATATGTACCTATTTAAATAATTATTTAACAACATTCATAATGCTTGGTGTAACGCTCTGCCACACAGTACTCACCCCCATTATATAAATACATAATATGTTATGATTTCCCCAAATAAAATAAATACAAATTATAAAGAAACAGCATAATTATTAAAGTAAGATAAGTAATAACATCTTATTTTCGGTTTAGTTTGTCTTTTTAATTTTATGCTTATCTTTCTGTTATTTTACCAACTTTAGCAATGGAGGAGGCTCCTTGAAATCACATAAAAGCAATCATACATACTTACCTACTGTCGAATTCTCAATTCGACTACGGACTTCGACTAACGGATAGTTTCATCGTTTATGAAACTATATTGATAATGGTTTATTAATTAGAAAGATTTTTTTCAATTTAAATGTTGTTATGCTAAAATTTTTGATGAGATTGATGAGAGATGAGATGTATCATAATTAAGGCCTGTTGTGGGGCAAAGACACAAGCGTATGACTCATGTGACAAGTTTTGGGTTCAATCTCCATTCGAAGTAAATAAATAATTAATATTATTAAATGAAATTAGATGAGAAAGGCACAAGGAAAAGCGCGGCGTTAGACTCGCCGCTCGACACGCAATGACTGAAATTCAGCAGAAAGTGGGAAACGGAATTGAGTGTTTTAATACTATTTTCCAAGCTATATACTTGAGTGACTTAAAAAATATATATTTTTTAATATTTACATAAAACTAATATTTTTTATAAAAAGACGCGTTTAATAAAATTTCTAGTAAAATAAAATTATGACACACATTGAGTTGACGTACTTGTGCAACTGCGTCTCGTTTTACGTTGTATGCAACTTTGGCGACATATCAATATCATCAATATAAGTTTCTTAACTTCACGCTATAATCCGCACAGAGCAAGAAGACATTTTCGGATTTGACACTCCGTACCCATTAAGAAGCCGTTAACCACTTTCTCAAGAATGAATTCTCAAAGCCAGTGAGTGGCGGACGCCACTCTACGCTACGTTTGTCTCTCTCTTTCGCAGAAATGAAAATATTAATTTGTTTCATTTATGACCTTCAGGTTCATATTTATAATACACATTAATATACTATTTAATTCACGAGGTCATTCAAAAAATCATTAGTTTGATAATAACCTTTACACACAAACGTCTTTTCACAGCTTTTTTAAGTGTGATATGGTATATTATTGGACATTTTCTGGGACCCTGCTGTAGAAGCGTACGCAATTAAAGTTGTTCAATAAAAGGATTATAAACTCAATGCAATCGAGGTACAAATGTATCAAGATTAAGTCTATTTCTAGTATATATAATATATACGTCACCGATTTTGGAATGAATTCATTAATATTTTAACATAAAAATAAAACAAATATAGGTAAAAATAACGGCAGTGAACATATTAATAATTTATAAGGGCTGCAAATGAGGAATCTAGTATACAATATTATATAAACAAAATGCTACAGCTATTAAAGGTAAGGACTGGAGTAGACACTAACTACACCTAAAAGTAATAGAAGATCTGAAATTTGCATTGCTCCTTTAAGCACCTATAAAAATGGAAAGAAATATATCAAATTACGGGTGCGGCAAATAATGAATCTGAGATATCTTATTCTCATTAAAACGAGTGCGTATTTCACACGTGGTTGAAGTGAAACTTTAAAAAACTATAAAAAAACCGCACAGTGCAGGGTAGGCAGAAGGAATTTGAGGCATTGCGAGTCGAGTGGTGGAACGTAATGCCACGTTTTGCCTAGTCACCAGAGCGAAGAAATGAAACCATTAAATATTGAATTTGCAAATATTAAATATTTCATGTCCTAAAGTGAGAATCGAACTCAGAACAAGTTACGTTCACAGTCACACTTTGCGTCACGACAGGCTTCAAGATAATGAGACCAACGTTCAATTTTGGGAAAAGGATAATAATAAAGGATAATAAGTTTTAATGATGATCATAGTGATAAAAAAATTTACAATTATTTGACATTTTATTCGTATATTTTACATAGATTTAATCAAACTCAGAGTATACATTTTTGATAAATACAGAAATTAACATAAGAAACAATGTAGGTACAATGCTTCCTGTCTCATTTTCTCCTACGTTAAAAGTCATGATGAATTTATTTATCTGTCTCTTTTTAATATCGGTTTTTCGACTTTCAAATGACAACGATGCTAAGGAAGTTTTCACTTCAATAGTATTTAATTTCTGTCTCATTTTTTGCCGGTTTCATCCTACACGTGTTTCTTGCCTACCTGTGACTTTTTCTGTTGCATCCGGTTTGAAATCACGAAGATTTTAAAGAAGTTTAATTTCAAAACGAAATGGGATGCAACGGCCAATATTTTAAATTTCACCTTTAAGGCCTAAGTTACAGGTTACGCAAATAGATTGCATCTGGAAAAACCTGCAAAGGCAGACTTAATACCGGCTGAATTTCATCGAAGTAAAATGCTGTAGGGTCCTACCATGAAATACTATGAAAGATAGATAATACTATGAGAGTAGCTAAAGTACACAAGGCGAGCCGTTTCCACGTCAGATAATATTCTGATTCTTTAAACATAGCTTTAAAGGCTCCTGAACCAAGAGTACTATATCTTATTATGAAAAATATATTTTATTTATAAAATTCATCTTCTGCTTATAAATTGTTTGATTAATGAATTAAGTATCTATTACACTCGTTATACTCTCGCCAACGATGTAGATGGTGCCACGATAATGCATTCAATGTCGATCGTTTGTACCTTCACTTTCGAACTTTTGGGGCGGAGGAAAGTTGTCAGTGAGATATGAAAAATAGTAGTTTCTACGATTAGTTTTTACTCTCAATCAGGTTCACTCTGTATCCCGCACATGGAAGTGTAGGCAGAGGGAACTTGGGAACCTAGTGCTAAGACACTCCGTTTCACTTCTGTTCCCCACTTTCCGCCGAATTTGAGGCATTGCGTATTAAAAGACGAAACGCCACGTTTTGTCTTGTATCAGACCAAAGAAATGAAAATATTAAATATTTAAATTTAAAATTAATAATAATAATAAATATGTCATTTCTTCGAGTGAGGATCGAACCCACAACCTGTAAGTTACAGATACACTCTTGTGCCACTGCGCTCCGTCCATTCCATTCCCACTCCCCGGGGAAAAAACTTTTTATTTCTTTAAAAAAAAAATGAAATGTGAGCTAGTAATTAATAGGAAATGTAAATAGCGTGTGACTATTACCGACAGGTTGTAGGTTCAATCCCCTCTCGAGACAATGAAATATTTAATATTTTTAATTTAAATATTTTATATTTTCATTTCTTTGGTCCAAGTACCAAAGCGTACCAAAGAGAAGAAATGAAAACATTAAATGTTTTCATTTCTTCACTTTGGTACAAGGCAAACCGCGGCGCTGAGTGAATGAAAGTGGGGTAACGGAAGTGGAGCGAAGTGTCATAACATTAGGGTCCCAAGTTCCCCCTGCGTACCCTGACATGTGCGTGATACAGTGTGAAGCTGAGAGAGTAAAATAAATTTGAATTTGCGACTGTATTTACTCATTTTGTGTGTATTGATCTTAATTGGCAACATTGTAATTGTTAAACATTATTATACGTTTTCTGAATATTTTTTTTCCTAAGAGTAGAATATCACTTCAAATATACCTTAAATATAATTTAAAAACAAATTATTATTTTTTCGGAATTTTTCGTATTGCAAGCTAAAGCTATAGCTATAGCTATAGCTATTCTTGCCAAAGAAGATTATACTTCTACTAAATATTTATAAGTTTTGATTATGTGTTGAATAAAACAGACAATATAAATTTTGCCGTTGGTTAATTAGTTTCACATTTTAAAATGTCATTTACATTTTAAAATGTGAAAGTTTAAGTTTTTTTTATAAAATATCTATAAATTGTAAGTTTTCGATTTTTTCCTTTATTTGTATTTAAAGTTCTTAGTTCGTGCTCAATTTTATAAATAATTCCACGGGAAATACCTTATACGTTTTGATTACGCGGTAAATATCAGATAAATTATAGCAAAAACAATGATCTTTTGATAGCGTTGTCTAGAAGCTTGGTTTTTTTCTGTTATCGAAGAGTCAAAATAACACTAACACAATGCTAAATATTTTATATACTTTCAGATAAATACCTTCACACAATTTCGTGTTAAATGTTCCTCTGAGATGGACAGACGGACAACAAGTGATCCTATAAGAACTTTAAAAACTTATGAAGTCCGAATCGGTTTCGTTTACCGAGGCTTTCGTACTAATTTAAGGATTGTATATAAATGCGAAGAACTACCGATTAATTTTAACAAATTTAAATTTGTAGACATATGCACCATTTTTGTATGAAATAAAATTAAATTGTAAATTTATAATAGTTACCTTTTTTGTATTGGAAGGTTTCACTTCAGCAAAATTTTATAATTGTAGAGCTATAATTATGAAATTAGTACGGAAAATATATCTCTATAGCTTTTGAATACGCTTCGAATAATGTCGACTAACTTAAACTTACGGGCGTATCCATTCATTTTGTATGAAATGAAAAACCTCACTTTTCTGATATTTTCTAGTTCTTGTCATGTAAATTCTCACTTCGTTATTGTAAGTCTACGGGAAGTACTGTATACGCCTCGATAATGTGGTGAATTTCATACAAAATGCAATTAAAACAATGTTAATAAACGATAATAAATGTCTGTTACTTACTAACAAATAATTGTACGTTTGGGTGGCGTTGACTTATAAACTTGTTTTATCTGAGCTACGAGAGGCCTTTGATGACGGACAACAAAGTGATCTTCTAAGGGTTCCGTTTTTCCTTTAAGATGAAGATCTCTGAAAAATGAAAAACTAGCCTACTCATCAGTCAAAGACGCTCGAGATCCGCCGCGAAGTGAGCTTGCTCATCGGAGCCATGAAAACAATTTCTTATGCTTTGTAAATTCACAAACGTTTTTTATCATATGAGTGTTGAAGTCAGTAGAAATAATTAAGTTTTCAGAATGTAAATATTTATTATCAATCATGTATTCTGTAATATAGTCATCTTATATCCATAATTTACATATTATACCATATTTGTACTTTGATTTACAATAAATATTAAAGGAAGGTTCTCAAAATGTAATTGTGAAAGTTGCATTTGAATCTGATTAATCGTCTGCTGACAAATATTAGAATAAAACACTATCTTATGTAATATGACATTAATAAAGGTCACCGATAAGTTTTTTAATACATCTTCTACGTACAGACAGCAATCAGATATAGATTTAAGTTGACACAGTTTTACATAAAATTATAAAATTCTTTGGGAATTTAACTACATAAGGTACCCACTTATATTCTAATTATTTATGAAGAAAAATAAAACAAAATTAAAATCCAAACAAAATTTGACAAAGACGGGAGTAAAGTATTAGTTCGACCACGTTTGACTTGACAAGTTGCTCTGTAAAATTTACATATGTATAATGATTATTGACATTTTGAAAACATGTTAAGCAAGTGTACGTAAATATGGGTTCAAGAACAAAGTGTCGTTGAGCATCGACATCGGATACGTCCCATTGGCACAAGATGTGAACTAGAAAATTTCCTAGAAATCATATAGTTTATATTAATGCATGGAAATATAAATATATGGTATTGTATGAATTGCTGTGATTTACATTATCTGATGCAATACACATGTTTGTTCAACTATAAGTCTCAAGCCGTTACTACTTACAGACACGTGCACTAGTAGCAGTCTAGAGCTTACTTTATCGTACGTACAGATATATTCTTCTAAGATTTTGTCTGGTTTTAAAAGAATTTAGCGTCATATCATTCCGCTCACATCTCACTAGACATACGAGTACATAGGTTGCTAAATACAAACAAACTAATTATTACCGGCAATGTTGAATGGAATTCAGCGATTGGTTCAGGTACATTTACTCAGTATATAAAATAATGAATTACTTAAATGAGAAAGTGATTTACCTTACGCGCACTTATTGTATTATCTATTATTGGTAAGGAAACAGTAATCTTCGATAAGTTTCAATAGGAGCTCGCTCTTTATAAATACTTATTACCGCTTAAATGGTAGTAGCATTGAGCATGATCTCAAAAAGTAATAACCACAGTTTAGTTATCTTTTTTGATAATATTTATTGTAAATAGTTTATTCATTTTTTGTAATTATAATAACCCCGAAAATATTATTTATTTCTCCGCTAACTTTAGTACCACCACGTTTTGTGGATAGTAAGTACCAGCTGGTCATCATACTGCATCTAATAATAAGATGTAGATATATATTGAAACTTCTCAACTTCTCTGAATTCAAAGATAATCAGTATGTAAGTAAGAATATCTCTTTTCTTATAAATGATCATTCATTTTTAAGCCGAATTTATGTTACATATTTACGAAATAATTGTTACATATTTATATATATATATATATATATATATATATATATATATATATATATATATATATATATATATATATATATATATATATATATATAGTATAGTATATATAGTATAGTATATAAGTTGCGCGGAATGAATTAAACAAAATATGATATTTATCCTGTTAGTGAACAATGTAAGAAACATGTTAAAAGTTCAATTTACCTCAAGTATAAACTATTGAAGTACGACAAGGAGTTGCGCGTGCGCATCGCTTATAGCGGCCGCGCGCACGACGCGGACACACACCGCCCTGGCACGCCGCGGGAGATACAGTGTACTCTGATTATGACTTTTTTTATACTTATCAATATATATAGTGAAAGAAAGTAATGAAAAGTTAAACACTAAACGTAACTTTTATAGTTTTGTTTTTATTAGAGAGATATATATTTTGGACTATTTGGTAAATAATAATAAATGCACACATATATTATTTTTGATTGATCTGTATTTATTGACGTTTGGAGAATACTTTCCAAGTGTAGAGTGTTTGGTGTAGCGATGACAGTAAAGAATCAGCAGTCGTTGATAACGACTGTGAGGGCGGCGCTCAACCAGGTGTTCATTGTTATATTAAGTAAGTTTTTAGCTTATGATGAATAAAACTAAGATTATTTCGCGACGTTGAGTTCCGCCACGCAATACGCAATGTCTCGAATTCGAGTGAAAAACGAAGAACGAGGTATTTTGTCAGTAGGCTCTTTCTATATAGTCTGCTAAATGAAATAGGTATAAAGCATAAATCTGTAATCAAGAAATCACATTTATTGCTAATTGTTAAAATAAATGGTATCAAGTGATTTTAAAAGGTTCTCTGTAACGAATATAAATTTGTCACTTATTAACATAACGCGTTAAAATTGTTCAAAATGTATAATTGTATATTTGTTATAAAATGATGTCGCGTATTTCTATTTTAAAGATGATGCGCTGGAATTGGAACGTCATTTTAGATTTTAAAATATTATAAAATCGTTTTAGTTATCCGCTACAGGATGGCGGCATGAAATTTAAATATTTTTTTCTATATAAACCTTTTTTCAAGTTTACTAAACTTAAATTTAAAAAGCGTATAAAAATTGTGAACCAAACAGGATTTTTATACACTTTTAAAATTTAAGTTGAGTATTTCTGTCCAGTAGTAAAATTTTTTAAAGCTTATTTTATTTAATCTATTTATGCTATGAATAATAATATATACTTATTAAATATTTACTTTGCGCTTCACGCTGTATCCTTAGTGGGGTAGGCAGAGAAAACGGAGCGCCAAACGATGTGGTTAATAATGTTAAATATTGTCCATAATGTAAGAACATATTGTGATAATTATAATAACATAACATAACATAACTCTGAATGTTCTAGTCATACTAACATAACACCTGTAACCTCAAACCCAATATTCAAGAAAAATTAGAAAAAAAAAGAAACCCTTTTAGGATCACTTTATTGTCCGTCTATCAAGAACATTATCTCGAGATCGCGTCGAGTTATTAAACTGTAATAAATATAAACTTCTTAATGCAGGAAAAATCAAGTTTCCAAGTCAAAGTAATGAAAAGATATTACTAGTTTTATATATATATATGTATATATATATATATATATATATATATATATATATATATATATATATCTCAACAATAAGATATATATATATATATATATATATATATATATATATATATATATATATATATATATATATATATATATACATATATATATATATTTAAATATATATATATATATATATATATATATATATATATATATATATATATATATATATATATATATATATATATATATATATATATATATATATATATATATATATATATATATATATATATATCTCAACAATTTGTTGTAAATGTTGATATCATATCAACATACATACCATCTATCTAGAAACATGCGTAAGATCAAAAGTCACGTTATGAATAAATATATCAACGCACATGTGTTTGATCACATTTAGTTTTAATTACCATAATATGTGCGTACAGGTGCGTATACTTTTATTACCAGTTTGAATCCTTGTGGAGATAAATCTTGTTTATTTGAATTCTATGTAAGTTGTATTTACACCCGGGACTGAGTTACGACACTTCCTGAGGTTCCTTTGTATCTGGACATACATACGAGTGTTTATCTTGCGACAGGAGTTTGGGTGATTTGTACACGGCCTTCGTGGAGATTATTTGAATGAAGATTTGAGTAGATTTATTTCTAGCAAATATCCAATATTTGTACTCAATCATTGGAGTTTTATTTAAATATCTATGTAGCACGTAAGGTACTTTCACGAAATTTGATTTAAAAATGTATTTTCTGACTATTTGTTACTATAGTTCTTTCCATTTAACTCTTATATAGAGCGAACATCAAATAACAGTGAAGTGTCTCTCGCGCCAAAAATAAATTATTTGTCTGTGTTTTAATTGTCGGTTACCAAATGCAAGGCAGATTTAAAATAACTACTTACGCCTAGCCTTATAATAGGTCCGATCGTGTCGTGTACGAGTAGCATTAGGAGGGAAATCCTACTGTTTATAGTAATTTGTACCAAGAAATATAATTATTAGTTCGCTGACTAATAAACCTTGTAAAAAAATTTACTCTAAACATTTTTTTCCTTCATGTTTTGTTTATCTTTGCATAATGAATCAAGAACGAGTTGTTATAAAGTTCCAGTTTCTTAATAGATGTATCAAAGATAATGAATAGTTATAAGAATATTGAACTAAATTTTGTCTTGAATTGTTTACTTTGCGGATAGTGAAGTATACTTAAAAACGGCTATGATTTATTTTGATTTTAAGTTTCGTGAGTTATTTAGAATATATATATTTTTTATAAATTTGTAATGTCTGGCTCAACGTTGATCCAAGTCTACACAAGTTACACGACACAGTACGCTGAGTCTCCAGCGATAGGAAGCCTCATCTACATGCACTGTCCGCAGTCAACGTGCCGACGGTGTCGTTCGGGCTGGCGCTGGGCTGGGTGTCGCTGGCCAGCGGCGAGGCGGCGGCGGAGGGCGCGCGGGCGGGGCGCGGCGCCGTGCTGGCCGCCGTCACCACGTTCACGGCGTCGCTGGCCGGCGTGCCGCTGAGCGCGCGCGCGCTCGCCGCCGGCCGGAAGGTGGCGCTCATAGGCACGTCTGCCGCCTTCGTGGTTGGTACGACTGCTTTTTATCACTCTGTTACGTAGAGGTGTTCGTTTTATTATGTAACTAAAAAAATATTTTTAATGTGCTCCCTATTTTGAATTATTGATAATTTTCTATAGCGTAAAAGCACTTGGAGTGTTCCGAAGGGTTCCATTTTGTGAAAAAGAATGAACGATATGCTCATTTTAAAGAACCTGTTCTTTTTTACGCGCTAAGTTCTTTATACATGTTCATTTTATGCTCGTTTTTCTTTATTAGTTAATATGTAATTTTTTCTATAATTTATTCATGTTATGTTCATAACGCTTATGAAAAGGTTATTTGAAAGGAACGGTTATATGAAATTTTTATTTTATATATTAATTTATTATACTTATATATTTTAATTTAGTATTGTTATATAGAGGAGTGGTATTGTCCGTTTTGTGACTTTGTAGAAAAAAATGTAAGATCTTTTCAGCTTTACGCTATATCCTGCACGGGCTATCGTTTAAGACAGCGAGAACTTGAAAATCTCGTTCCGCTAACAATTTTATTTTTTTACACAAATCTAAATTTATTGCAACTAAACTAAAACTAAGACAGTTTGAAATTTCTTTATTAAACGCAAACATAGAGAAGTAATAAGCATGGAAACAAACAATACAAACATAAAAAAACAAAACCATCCAGCAAAAGTATCCTTAAAATTATGCCATTCAGGGTTACAAGTGAAAATTCATACTGATATTTAATGTCGCCTATTGAATACTTTCATGTAACAAATTTGAGTTTGCATTTCTATTATAGTTCTTATGAATTGTATTAAAACACGTTTGAATTGTAAAAATTTGTTTATTTACGATTACGATATCATACCAAAGATTCCAAAGGAAGAATGTGTATAAGACGCCGATGTGTGTGACCTGTTCACACACAAAGAGCATAAAATGAACATGTAGAAAGAACTTAGAGCGTAAAAAAGAACAGATTCTTTATAGGGAGCATATCGTTTATTCTCGTTCTCAAAATATAACCGTTCAAAGGACTCCTAGCACAATGACATTGTGGAGGCCTTAGCACTAGATGTCATCTGCCTACTTTGCTATAAGCTGGATATCGGGTACAGTCACACTGTACCTGATATGCAACTCATACGTTACAAATACATTTATATATTTTTTATTTTTAAGAAGAATTAAGCCTCTTATTTACGTTTGTAGATTTCAATGTAAAACGATTAAAGCTAAAAAATAATTTCCGTTACGAAGGAGTGTAATATCATTGATATCTTCACCTTAAAACATTGAAGATGATTGTAAATTATTATCTGATTAAAGTATAAAGAGTAATAATAGTGTGTTTCGTATCGTTTGTTTTAGATATGTTGGTCGTTGAAGCTACTAAGTCCGTGGGGAGGCGAGTGGTGCATCGTAGCAGCGCGCATCGCGGCGGGGCTCGGAGGGGCGGCCGCGTGGGCGCTGTCGCCGATACTCGCCCGGGAGGTAAATTATATGAGTAATATGTAAATTACTATATTTTATCTCTATATGGGTTGATAAATTTTCGATTTAGCAAGTAGAACATACTTGCTATAACGTAGTCGGTCAGCGTCTGCGCCTGACTGGAAACTCGATGGTTAGGGAATTGATTCCCGTTGGGAGACTAATAATATTTAGACTATTGCTTGCTTTGGCGGAGGAAGCACGGCTTGATCTCGCCACTAATTACTTAGCACGCAATATCTCAAGTTTAAGTAGGGAGAGGGACATATAATGTTTTTACAAAAATATTTTAATATAAGCTCCCTGGCATGGAGGAAACAGCAATCTTATACTGCTGCTGCTTTTTAATCTCTGTAGGTAGATTCTTAGAACTTTATACTAATCAAAGATTATTGATTTTTTTTTATCATTTGGCAAGAGTACTGTATAAAGTAAAGTTTAATTGGAGACCGCGTTTCCGACATTCACAGATGTGCGCGGAGCGGTACCGCGGCGCGGCGGTGTCGGCGCTGGCGGTGGCGCACAACTTCGGCATACTGCTCATGTACCTCGCCGCCGACCTCGCCATACCACACAGGTACTTATTATTAATTTTTGAAATAAATATTTTGTTTTATTAAAAAGATTTATTTTTATTTAATCACAATCATTGTCGGTGAATTATTATGATTCATTGATTCTTAATTTATAAAATAATAAACTAACTGACCGTTTGCGAACCTAATTATTCTCTTGTCTAAGTATGTTTTATGCTTTAATTGACGTATAATTATAATAATTGTAAGTAATTTTATTAACGTTTAAAATAAAACGTACTACACTTACTTACGTTACGTATACAATTGTATTAATAATCAGATGAAAATAAATATCTTGGCTCAAAATATAATAATATATTCCTGGCTATTAAAATACGATGTTATAGCTAACTATACCCTATTCAGGAGGCCGTGAGATGAAAGGTAAACAAACCAGAAACAGGTTACTTTGCAAGTCATTACTGTTAGTTTATATATTTTATTAAGGTACTCCGGAAGTAAACCGCTGTTAGCAATATAATTAATAATATTTAATGAAACCTCTATGTACTCGTACTTCATAGAAATTGAATATTATAAATGTTTAAAATTATTTTCTTTATTGTTAACAATCAAAAGTTGACACGTGAAAACACTTAAGTCACTATATTGTCAAAGTACAAAGGAGTAAAACTTTAATATTAATAAGTTGTAAAGCAAAGATAATGTGAATATAATATTGTACATTAAAATGTGACATTTTATCTTCAGTCGTGGTATATCCGCCATTTTAATAAAATATATGTTTGTTGACACGTCTTAATCGTTGTTATTTTGTTGGTTTTTTAAGTTAACTTAGTTAATTATTATTTAATAAATATCTGTTGATTGTTTTATTTTCGTTATATAAAATTATTCGTGACAAAAACAAGAGTGAAACATAACCCAGCAACGTTTGCACTTTTCTCCGCTAAAGTGGAAGCAATCAAACAAAATTATAATAAGGACAAAGACAAGTTCAAATCAGTAGAAATGTGATATTATCAACAAAGGTTTAAGAAGTATTGTTTTTTTCCTTACATTTTGTCTCAAGTCCAAATGAATAGACACGTAACCTATAGATTTCGTGTTACTTTTGTAGAACAGTGCTGTGGTGGTGCGCGGGGCTGGCGCTATTACACTGCGCGGCGTTTAGCTTTGTGCCCGAGTCACCGTCCTTCCTGGCAGCCAGCGGGAAACCCAAGGTTAGATAAACGTTTTTTTTTATTTTCAGTTTACATACCCTGCTATGGGATGTTATATCCCATAGCAGGGTATGTAGAGGGAACTTGGGACTTATTATACTGCATATCTGTTAAGACATTTCCATTTCCCAATTTCCGCCAAATTATGGAGGCATTGAGTATTAAGTAACGGAACTCAACGCCGCAGCGCCACGGCAGGCTCCTTCTCTAGATATAGGTACTCTCATTTGACAACAATAATAATTAATTATCAGTGCTATAATTGCGCGTTTGATAAATAGGTGTCAAAGTCGCGTACAAGACAGGTATTAAATTTGAGTTGAAAGTACAAATTGCTGGACGGGGAAAATGCTTAGTTTACCTTTACATAACATTTAGCTTTCCGCTGTATCCTGCATAGCGATTAGAGTAACGTCCTCTTAAGATAATAAGTCCTACAACCTTTGCTTGCGTCTACAATGAATGAATGTATGGAGTACACTAACTGCTGGGTGTACAGGAGGCGCGCGCGGCGCTGGCGTGGTTCCGCGGCCTGTCGCCCGCAGACCCCGCGCTGGAGGCGCAGCTGTGCGCGTTGCCGCCCGCCGAGCACGCGCGCTCCTCCTGGGGCCTCGCCAAGGAGATGTGTAAGTGACTACGTACAGCGTGGTCGAGGTCGACGAGATGTGGCTCGATGGCTGTGCATGTTTATATTTCTTACTTGTATAAATGTGTTTGGTGTTAAAATTCAAAGCAGCATCCACTCGTCGAATTTTGCTACCTCATAAAAATTATAAAATGTCTGAAGTGGAGTTTTTTAACACTAGGTTCCCATGTTCCCTCTGCCTACCCTGCCGAATGCGGAATACAGCGTGAAGCTGAGAGAGTGTGCGTGAGAGAGAGAGAAATTACAATTATTTTAAAAATGTGTATTTTTCTATAGGTCTGTGTATGCTAGTATCGGAAGGCTTAACTCGGTTTGAACAATTTAACTACAGTTTTCGCTATTGTATTTTGGCAAAGTTTTCTAAATATATCATTTAGAAAACTTTGTCAAAATACAAACTCTCTCAGCTTCAGGATGTATCCCGCGCATGGCAGTGTAAGCAGAAGGAACTTGGGAAACTAGTGTTAAGTTACTCCGTTCCACTTCCGTTCCCCACTTTCCGCTGAATTTGAGGCAATGCGTGTTGAGTGGCGGAACTCAACGCCGCTTTTTGCCTTGTACTAGAGCGAAGAAATGTAAACATTAAATATTTAAATTGAAAATATTCTGTAAAATATTATTTCATTTCCACGAGTGGGGATCGAACCCACAACCTGTAGGTTACAGTCACATGCCTGTGCTGCTGCGCCACGACAGGTCTCGATTCCAATTTCCAAACTCGTTATTAAAATAAAGAATTATTTTATTACTCCTTATTATGAAACTCTAAAAAAGATTCCCAGGTTGCAGGCTACAGAAAAGTTAAAATACTTGGTGTTAAAATACTTGGTGTGTTGATAAGTTCACACAGTTCACAATAGTTCACAGTTCATACTTATTTAGGAGTTAGTAACCCATAAAGTTGTAATTAGTAACTTTGTCAATAAAATATTTTTTATTATTTTATTTTTTATTATAAGTAGAATTTAATAATATAGCAAACAAATAATTTATTAATAATGATTATGTTTTATAAAATGTAGTATCAGATCCGCAAAGACGCCGCGCATTCATAATCGGTGCAATAGCAGTGATCGGGCAAGAAGCGTGCGGAGTACTCGCCATACTTCAGTACGCGGAGCGTGTGTTTGTGCTCGCGCGTGACACCGCCGTAGTGACTACAGTGACTCCAGTGGACTTTGTGACTCCAGTGAGTGTAGTGTCGCCGGTAGTGTCCGGAGAGTTAGTGTCTCCAGCGCGCCACGCGCTAGTGCTAGGCGCAGTGCAGCTCGTTATGTCCGTGCTGTCGCTATATCTTGTGGAGCGGGTAGGACGAAGGGTAAGTAACATATGTAAGATTAAAAGTAAATAAAACTTTCGTTATTATATATTACTATTTACTTTTTCAAGACCATAATAACATTGATGAAAGCACCTTAGGTGTAATAAAAGTTGTTAAGAAAAAGTTGCATTATCTTAACTACTTTTACTATACATAATGTGTTTGTTAAAAAAAAGTAACTAAAAATAATAACAAACAAGTGTCGTTCGCAGACCTCTGATACAAGTAGACGCGTTATCGTTGTTGTTATAGTCGTTTTTGTTAAATCGGTTTTTACAAGTCGCTGTGTTGGCTAACGCATAATAACTAATTTCACTGGTTTAATACTAATAATTTAGTATTAAACGCACAGAAAACAAAATATATAGAATTTACTATGCCGAATGTTAGGAAAGAGAAGCTTAATTTAAGCGTGGATAATAAAATTCTTCATTTTTGTGATGTCGCTGTATTCTTGGGACTAGCCCTAGATTCGAAACTTCAATGGGGGCCCCATTGTAGTTCATTCCATCAGTCTTCTCTTGCAGCAGACTGAGCTCCGCTGTATATGCTGTTAGAAAAGTGAGGCAGCTTACGGATGTTGATACTGCACGCCTCGTCTACTTTAGCTGTTTTCATAGCATATAGTCCTACGGAATATTACTCTGGGGCAGTGCTGCTGATATTGAATCTATATTCGTAATTCAAAAAAGAGCAGTTTCAGCCATTTACGGCATGGGAGCTGGGGATTCCTTGAGAGATTTATTTAAAGAAACGGGTATTCTTACTGTGGCATCACAGTAAATTTATTAAAGTACAGTGACAGACATGATATCAATACTAGAAGTAAAAACAAGCTGATCACTCCTAGTTTTCGTTTTCAAAAGGTTACTAAGTCTTTTATGGGACATGGTACACGTATGTATAATAAAATTCCACAAAGCATATTATTCAATTCAAGAATATTACCATGATAAGAATGCGTGGGATTGAATGCTGTTGGTAATCACTCAGGAAGCTATGTTATATATATTTTTTTTAATTGATATTTTGTAAAGAACAACTGTTGAGTTCCTTGCCGGCTCTTCTCAGCAGACCCGCCTTCCGAGCCGGTGGTAGCTTCCTGTAGGACTGACACTACAGACAATTGTATGTAACTTGACGATTCAAAAGTGCTTGTATTGGCCTATTTTAATAAAGAATATTTTGATTGTATGCGGATTGTGTTTAGAAATAAAAATAAATATGGATTCAAATGAATCAAATCAAGCGGGGGATTTGGAATTTTGCGAGCAGGATTTGCAGGACATATTGAGGGAAAATAAATCCTTAGAAGACGAAGAAAGTGTATGTATCGAGATGAATAATAACTCTGGTAGACCAAGTAAGAGAAACAGGGATATGGACGCAGACGAGGTTTGGACGACTGTACAAAGGAAAAGCAAACGTTTTGCTTTAACAGGGCATCTTGATACAAGGAATCAACAGGAATCAGAAGAGCAAAAGATTGAAGTTTATGTTGTTTGCAAGGAGCCACTTTCCAAACAATTTAAGTTGGCGAAATTATAAAGAGCTGAATAGTTTTTGAATGTTGTACGTGTTAAATACTTTAACTTTTTAAAGTATTTATTTAGTTTGATAAAGAAGAGAGCGCAGAAGAGTTAATAAAATGCCAGTATTTTAATGAAATGGCCAATAATTGTTTTGAAACCATGGAAATGACTCAGGTATATGGTGTAATTAGGGATATTGATTTAGATCGTACTGATGAAGAAATTTTAGAAAGTATATGTAGAAATATAAAAATTTTAGAAATTAAAAAGCTCAAACGTAAAAATAATTGCGATGGAAGATGGGAAATAAGTGAAGCAATGAGAATCTGTTTTCAAGGCTCTTCTTTGCCAACTCATGTTAAAATGTTTGATATGTCAGTTAAGGTAATACCATATATCTACCCTGTTACACAGTGCTCACGCTGTTGGAAGTTTGATGATATAAACAAATTGTGTCCATCCTTTAAAACCATTTGTCCAAAATGCGGAGAAAATCATGAAAATTGTGAGCGAATGTCGTTTTATTT
The DNA here is from genome assembly GCA_019049475.1 of Eueides isabella. NCBI lineage: Eukaryota > Metazoa > Arthropoda > Insecta > Lepidoptera > Nymphalidae > Eueides > Eueides isabella. The sequence continues at coordinate 53,392 of CM032407.1, forward strand.
TAATAATTGTGGAGGAAATTACATGGCAATGGCTAAAATTTGGTACATATAAAAATGCTTAAACAATTTATGATGCCCCAAGCCACCCTCTAGTAGCTATTTTAACGGGAAAATCTTTTCCGATCCTGAATAATAACAATTGCTTATCCCGAAATGTCTTATTGGAAGACGACGTTGTCAACGAAGAACCTATTTTGTCAAGAACTTATGCAGAAGTAGTAACTACAAAAAATAAGGAAACAAAAGGAAATTCAGTGCACTACATAATTAACACGACTAAACAAAACAAACAAACAAAGATACATCGCGAAAATATAGAAAATGTTGAATTATTACCAGAGCCCGAAGGTAATGAGAAAGAAGAAACAATGAATCGATTGGAACAAGACGACGAAATCAATCATAATCAAAACAATGGTAAATGGAAAATATTATTTCCAAAGTTAAAAAAAAAATCTTAGATATTAACTTAACAATGGGAAGAAAAAAATAATACTTGCATAAAAATACTATATGAATTTGAATTTATAATAAAACTTATAACAAATTGGTCAAGTTTTAAACTAAATACGCAAAATAAATCCTGAAGCTACAATAAATGAAATAAATATTTTACAATGGAATGCTCAAAGTCTTCGACCTAAATTATCAGAATTCGAAATAGTATTAAATAGAGAAAAAATACACACAGCTATAATTAGTAAAACCTGGTTTGACCCAAATAGTCACTTTCACATTAGTGGTTATAAAACTTTTAGATCTGATCGTAGGGACGGGTATGGAGGAGTAGCGATAATTGTCTATTGGTCCATAAGAGCTCAAAATTCCTAGCAACATAAATAACAGAGCAATAGAATATTTACATGTCAGTATCCAAAATTGTAGTCAGATTGAACATATTATTTCTGTGTATTGTCCCCCAAACGTAAATATTTTATTTAAGAATTGGGTTACAATATTTTCCAAATATAAACAAAAACCCTTCTAGCAGGAGATTTAAACGGTCACCATTATCAATGGTTTTCAAAAAATTATGCTCGAGGCATACAAATTTTCGGCGCTTTGATAGTTTCCAGGTACCTTTTAACGATGGTACTGATACAAGACTCAAGATGGTCAATGGTCTAGTTCAAAAATCTTCTCCAGATATATCGTTGGCAACTGATGATATTGCAATTAAATTTAACTGGAATGAAATAAATGCAAAATTTGGGCAGTGATAATTTGATGATTAAAATGAAGGTGGAGTTTGATGTTAGACTATGTACTAAAATTAAGAAAAATAAAAAGGGCTAATTGGACTCTTACAAAACATATATTTCACAGCTACTTGAATCCACTACTATTCCTTTAGATAATCAGGGTGTATATAATAATTTAATCAATATCATTAATTTAGCTATTGATAATGCTATTCCTTATATTAAAATCTGTATACGCTCATTACATAATTCAAAATTTATACCTAAGCCTTATTGGTCGCCATATATTTCTCGTTCAGTGGCTAAAAGGCGTTCAGCTTTGGCAACATTTAGGAAAAACCCTACTTCTAACAACCTAGTAAGGTTGTTAGAAGTAGGGTTTTTCCTAACAGATACAGGAGTCAGTGAAAGTTCAGATCCTGTTACGATAGTTTGGCTGGGTTGTTACCCGTATATAGACAGGGTTTACAAGAGTGTCTCCAACAGTAGGATGCTTTATCGATATTGATAATGCTTATAACAATGTTAATATTTCTAGTCTTATGGAAATTCTAGATGATGTAGGTATTGGATCAACTTTATGTCATTATCTGTGGATTTTTTTTATTCGTAGGAAATTATCTATTCAAATAAATGATCAGGAACATACATTTGTTACAAGAATGAGACTGGCACGGGGAGACGCTTTGTCCCCTTTATTATTTAATATTGTAACCGGAAAAAAATGTAATTATATTAATCAAGTCTTTGTGTCACAGTATGCAGACGATTTTATTCTGTGTAGTACTAATAAAAATGTAAATTTGGCTTTTAATAATATTGTACAAGCCTTTAATATATTTGTTACATTAATAGAAGATTAAGGGTATTCTACAGCAAAAGTAAGATATGGATAAGTATATTTCATAGACGAAATCCAAGAAGGTAATAATTACATAGTTAGTAGTAATTGTCTTATACAACAAGTTAAAGTAAAGTGTTAAATATTTGGGTATGTTGGTAGATAGTAACTTAAATGGAATGAAAGTAAGCTTAAAACAAACACATATATTTATAAATGTTCTTAAAATTTTAGCCGGTAGTAAATGGGATGTTATGTATGTAGATTATGGATGTTTTTAATGATAACAGCATAAATAGCCGTTTGACTAAGTTCAAAACGGTTCAAAATCAATGTATGCATGCGTCATCGGTAGCTTTATTAGAACTACACCATTCATGTGACGCAAAGCGAATTTTTCCTTTCTCTTCTAGAAATTCGTAGAAAATATTTAGCTGGGCTATTTAGCTTTTACTGAAGTCCTCGTCATTTAGTGAAAATGTTATTACTAATGTACTAGAAAAACTTAATATTGTTATAAACTGTCCATATTGGCGACGTAAAAAGTTACCTTTACTTATTACCCTTTTTAGAATCATTATCGTATTTCTTCTGAAGATAAAATACCTATGTATTCGTTGTCTACATGGATGTCGATGTTTCGAAAAATATTTCATTATATATTGAGGGTATCACTGGACCAAAACCTTCATACAGTCATTTTAAAATTTTAAACGATTGTCAAACATATTTTAGTAATAAATATAATTCCTTTTATCAGTTATATACAGATGGTTCTAAAACTGAATATGGATCAGGAGCGGAGTTTTTTGACCCTCAAACGAAAAAAACATTAAAATTTAGAATTGATTTAAGTGTTTTGATAATGCACATTAAAATGATTGCAATTTTTGAAGCATTATCATTGGTTTTATCTTATTCTAGTAAGAAATTTGTTATTCTGTCAGATTCAAAGAGCGCCTTCTTACATGTGGGTTGGTTACCCTCGTATATACGAGAATTTCCGATAGCCTATAATATTTTGAAACATATTTATGAAATTGTGGCTCAAAATAAAACTATATATCCAATGGATACCCTCACATATTGGAATTTCGGGCAACGAGGAAGCTGACAGAGCTGCTAAGCAAAGTATTGATGACGGTATTCCACATTATTGTGTTCCTTTGTATACGGATATTGTAATTAAATTAAAAGAAATATATAAAAGCAATTGGCAGGAGTACTTCGATGAACGGTCGCGACATAAAGGTATTTTTTTTTATTTGGTATAGAAGCATAGTAAATGAACTTCGTTCGATAAGAGTAAAATAAAAAGGAAATTAGTAGTGTCATTGTTAAGACTTCGCTCTGGACACATTCTTGTAAATAAGTTTAAGTTCTTGTTGGGTCTTTCTAATACAGAAAAATGTCCGAATTGTAATGATAGCAAAGAAGATATCCATCATGTGTTGTTAGAATGTGTACGCAATGAAGCCCAACGTCCTTATTGGCTAAAATCCTATAATGTTGGTATTTACAGCAGTATCCTTGCAGATCCATGCACAAGTAAGGCCCTTGCTCTGGCTAAGTTAACGAATTAATATGTATCACTACTATACTAGATCAGATACTAGATCAGACTAGATAGACTAGATAGATCTACTGTACTAGATCACTCGGGGGTGACATAGTCAATGTTTTGCCTAAAAATCCCATACATATTATAGAAATTAAAAAAATAAACCAATAATAAACATAATAATATAATAAAACATAATACGAAAAATGTTAAAAGGAATTGCAATTTCGGCGACAACACCTGACATAGAAGAAGCCATACAATAAGTTCATGAAAGTATAATATTATATTTAAAAAGAAACATTTTAAATGTTATTTTTAATGTAATCGAACAAATAGTCCAAGAGAATTTAACGCTTATAAACATTCTAAGGCACGTCGGTTAAAGATACTTTCCTTTTTCCACTTTCCGCCGAATTCCGGTGCGTGTTGATTTACGGAATTCAAATGAAAATGTTAAATGGTTCATTTCGTCGAGTGAGAATAAAAATCACAATCCGTGGCCTTTAGAGTTGTCCCTTTGTGTAATCGTGCTGCGTCTGAAGGTTTCCAAAATAATAATGCAGAATTGGTAGAGAGAGATGCAGTAATATTACCTTACGACACTCCAACTCATGGATCCTACACGGTGAGATTATACAATTTCGATGATATTAGTCGATTAAGGCGGCTAAATAGGCTGATCACTTAGTCTGTAAGATGCGATCTTTGTTAATTTAAACTGATCGCATGAGATCTGTATATTGAGCAAAGCCAATTGACAAAGTTAATTTTTCTGTTTGACAATTGGCAAAAATGTCACTTCTAAGTCATGTCTATTTGTTGTTTTCAGGAGTTATTACTAATCATCTCACTCGCATGTTTGATGAATAGGTTTTTACATGGAAAGCCTTTGATTCAATCGAAACCTGGGTGGTGATAAAGGTGCCAAGTAAACTTGTATATCAAAGTGTTAAGGCATATGTACCAATAAGATATTTATCGGTCTGATTACAGAATCAGGGCTCTAAGCCATCTAACTGCAACAATGTTTGAGACAAGTAAAAGATATTGTGTTGGAGAAGGTTTTCAAGATTCGGAGCTGGAAAAAATCTGGAATTAACATATATGGCAAGTACCTTACACATTGTTTTGCCGATGATGTAGTACTACTGGCTGAGATGAAATGACCATGGAAGGCCTAAATAAAATGGTCGAATATCTCAATAGTATTTCTCAAAGAGCAAGTCTTAAAATAAAATGAACAAAAGAACTCCACAGTTGGAAATACTCGATACAACGATTCAACAATCGTTCGTTGTCGATCATTACATATACCTGGGACAAATAGTCTTGCTAGATAAATCCAACTCCGAGAAAAAGATCTCTCGTCGAATTGAGCATTGGAGAAAGCAATGCTTGGGCATTTCCCTACATGATAGAATTATAAATAAGGATATCCGTAAGAGAATAAAATTAACTGACATTTCGGACAGAATAATTTTTCATCTGAAGTGGCAGTGGGTGGGACACATAGCGCGGAGTGGAGATCATTAGGAGAGGCCTATGTCCATCAGTCAACGTAAAAAACCCGCTGTGATAATGTACATGATGATATGAATGTTCAGTTTTGAGAAATATATTTGTCGTCATATCCAATTCGCATGGGCAGTCAACAGATAAAGCAGTATTTAGTATTTCACAAATAAAAGAATCTAAAAGGAAGACATCGAATTGCTGCGGGATACACAACGAAACGAAAAAATGGTTATTGGAGTGGCAAGGTCATTTATGGAGCAAACCTTGACACTTACTGAGTGTCAAGGCTTGCTCCATAAATCACCGTTGATTGGTTGTATTACAAAATCTATTTGGATTAGCAATGATATTGCAGAAAGACATATTGATGTCGCAGAACATCAGCGACTTGTCGCGTCTGACACTACAAGTCAGCTGATTGGGATGGGATGCGTACATTTTACTCATCTTATCCCTGGGGGCCGATTTGCTTCTCTTCCGATGATCCTAGTGCTTGTGCCGTTGCTGTCACCGACGTGGTTCTGCAGGGTATGGAACTTTACATTTCTAGCTCTGTAGTGCCAATCGGAGGGAAGTCACAGCCTTGGTTTGATACATCTTGCAAAACTTGCTGCTTCTGGCAAGCGTGAGGCATATCGAATCTGGGCCGAGGCACTTGTCACTAAGGAGCTAAAGGTGAAAACCTTAAAAAAAAGTAGGTCTCTCAAAGGCTGCTCTTAACAACTTTGGCCAGACTTCGCTTCCGCTGCTGCGCACGAAAAATGACATCTTGATCCATACGACGAAAGAGAAAGCCGATCTTCTGGGCGCCCTCTTTGCCTCGAACTCGGCTATGAATGACCGAGGAACAACGCCGGCGGCGTTGTTCCTCGGTACCATCCCGCGGTGTCAGAGTTCAATGCCTGACGTTAGAATCACTCAGAAAGCTGTTAGGCGAGCTCTATCTTTTTTGGACATTCACAAGTCGAGTGGGCCAGATGTGATTTCTCCTCTTGTGCTCCGTTCATGTGATCCTGAGCTGACTCCGGTGCTAATGCGTCTATTTCGGCACTCTTACTCAGTCGGCCTAGTCCCAGATTCATGGAAGAGCGCTCTTATCCACCTGATTTCGAAAAATGGCGATGTTTCCGATCCAACTAACTACAGGCCTATTGCTATCACCTCCCTGCTCTCAAAAATGATGAAGAGCATAAACAATAGCCAGCTCTTGGTTTAGCTAGAGGATCACCGATTTATTAACGACCGCCAATACGGATTTCGTCAGGGTCGCTCAACCGCTGATCTCCTGGTTCACTTAACCCACCGCTGCGGCTATTGATAGCAAGGGAGAGAGTCTAGACATGGCGAAGGATGTGGTATGTGTGGTGATAAGTCGTAACAAGCGTATAAGAATTTCGACGGAGCTTGGTGAGAACGAATGACTTAGTTGGTCAGAGCGCTGGAAAGGTTTTCCAGAGGCGCGGGTTCAAATCCTGCTTCGTTCAAAATTATTACGCTTTTTAAATTTAAATTTAGTATGTATTGTTATTTCAGTGTGCGCATGTTTGCAGCCTCTGCTAGTCTCGTGTGCGGCAGTGACGGGTGGGGCGCTGGCAGTGGCGGCGTGGGGCGCGCGTGGAGGCACGGGCGGTGCCGAGGGTGTGCCAGGGATGGTGATGCCGGCTGCCATCAGCGTGGCGGTGGCGGCGGACGCGGCGGGCCTGCAGCCCGCACCCTACGCGCTTCTCGCCGACATGTTCCATTACGAGGTAACATAATACTTTAATAATAAAGAAATTTTATTAACAGTCATATTAATTGTTGTGATAAATGTGATTCAATGATTTGTAGGTAACGTGGCTACCAAATATATAATTATATTTTGTTTATTATCACGTAGAGGTTAACAAATAATAATAAACTCGTAGTGGATAGTCGCTTTGTCATATGTTTTCGATGTTTATGTTCATTATGTTTATATAACATATATTTAAGGAAATAAAGTAGTCGAGGCAAAGGGCGGTGATGAGATGAGTGACACAATGCCTCAAGGACAGCGGCGAACAGAAATATCATAATGGGAACGAAGAGCCTTAACACGATTCCGGTTTAGAATAGGATCACCCTGGTAGTGATGGTGTCGTAAGAGGAGACTAAAGTACGTGTGGGAGAGTCACGTTGTCAGCAATGGCAACACGCATGGGCAGACTCGACCCCATTATTACCACCCCTGGCATTTAAAACCGGCGTTAAGTAGTGTATTTCGCATTGGATAATGCCGGGCCCCGGTGGACCATCCACCTTAAAGGCCGGCTACTTACCATCAGGTGATCTGTACGCTGGTTTGCCGTTTCCTTCATAAAAAAACGAAGTTCCCAAGTTTCCACTGTCACCTTGTTATATGTGGGAAACAGTGTGAATGAATTTCTTCGCTATATAGTAAGAATACGAGAGTTTTTGAAGGCGTAGAGACTTGTAGAGTTGTAGAGTTGTAGACTTTTTGTTAAGAAGGTGAAAGGAGAGAATCTTAATAAGAATCCCCTTGCCCTTGTTACATGTTTTGTCTACCTGACTAATTGATACATATTACAGGATACATATTACAGCTTACATAACGCTAACGTGCGACTCTAGGAAAAATCTAACTTAGTTAATGATACGTAAATTTCAAATCTGTGTAATACTCAAATATCCTTTATCTTTAACTACGCAGTACCGCAGCTGCGCTCTCATGCTAGTAACGCTGGGCGCGAGCGCCGGCAACGCGCTGGAGGTAGGCGTGTTCCCGCTGGCGGCGAGCGCGGGACTGCACGTGGCGCTGGCGCTCGCCGCCGCAATCACGCTGCTCTACGCGGTGTTCGCGGCGCTTGCGGTGCCCGAGACGCGCGGTAGAACGCCGCAGCAAATATACGACCTGGTCAGACCAAAGTGCGACAGTAAACTTGATGAGTGTTGTGTGTCGAGACTGTAAGTGTATATAGTGGTTACGATAGATATAAGGTCTGTTATAGTTTTTATAATTTTAAGATAACTTTAAACTTTATTTGCTTAAAACCAAAATGTTTTAATATAAATCTTAGAGATTTACAAAAATCAGTATCTCAGCAAGTATATTTTTTTTAAATGTAAAAAAACATTAATATCAATTGTTATTTTATTATTTCAGGCTGTTATTGTCTTTAATTGGAAAAATATTTAATCCATGAATAGGACTCGATGTAATTTAACCGATTATTTTAACTTTATGTAATTGTAATGTTTATTTTTTTGACGATCCTAAATAAATAAATAATAGTTTACTGACTCTCTTTTACATAAAAATTCTACGCACCATTTTATTAATTTAATCGTAATCATAATTTACTAGCAACAGTATAAATATTGTAATTTAATAGTAGTTGAGATCATTTAAAGATCATGGAAAAATGGAATGATGACGGTGTTTGTACGCAGTAACCATGGCGACGCGCGAGCTACGTCGATATTCTACAAAAGAGCAATGCTAGCACATTATGATAAACGAGAAGCTAGCATTGTGAAGCGACTGTTTCTAATTACATGACACAGCTTAGTACTGTGATCGCTGAGGTGCGGTAAAGTACAGAAAGAATATACTATATACGTATAGTGCAGCTATAAAGTGCACGACAGTATTCGATGGGCAGTCCCTTATGAATTGATGGTCTAGCGTGTGGACTTTGATGAGTTCATTCCAGTAAAACGTGAAGGATACGTAAGACGTATGTGAATACTTATATATATATAAGTTATATCTTAAGAAAATTTCTTTCAGAGATTGAAAAAATGAAGAGTTGGGGAAAGAGAGAAGAAAATGTCTGTATTACGTGTGAATGTTCACCGTAAAAATGTAAAAACTTGCTTCTTTGGTGACAGAACTTACCACCGTACTTTATATTACTACTAGAATAAGGAAATTAAAATGAATTTCATAACTCATTTCATCGATAAGGACCGTGTTGTACCACTGTGCCACGATGCAGATACATTGTTATTTATATATTATACACATGTTGACAGCAAAATATAAAATATATAAATATAACAAGTCCTACAGCAATGATCAATGGGTCTCCTCGACAAGCTGTCAGCGTGGGTGTCCGGCAGCGGCACGCAGGCCACCGTGCTGGTGCTGGGGCTGGACGCCAGCGGCAAGAGCTCATTGCTGAACGCTCTGCGCCCGCCTGACCAGCGCGTTACCGTCACCTTGCCAACTGTGGGACAGCAGCGAGATTACTTTCAGAGTCAGTTTGATTTGCTGAATTTATATTTTTTTACTTCACGTATTCAAAAAGGTAGGGTAAGGTAAGCAAAGGGAACTTGAGAAGTGTAAGACACTCCATTTTCATTAAGTCAAGCTTCTCACTCGCCGTAAGCCTGTTTTAGTGGCGGATCTCAACACTCTCGTTTCCAGAGCGAGGAAAAATATGAAATATTTTATTTCTTCACGTGGGAATCGCACTCACACGAAGAATATCCATCTGTTATTTACCTCTCGACGACAAGTCTGGTTATTATAATGTAAGAGGCAGTTAATGTATAAACGATACACATACAGATGGGCACCCACTTGATTCTATGTTTATGTTAAAAAAAGTCTACGTCGCTTCATTTGTTCAAGATGTGGTTAGTATGTGATGTCCTCCTTTCACCTGGTCATTGCGTGCAGGCGGCGGAGTATCGTTCAGCGCGTGGGACGTATCGGGCGCGGCCCGCATGCGCGCGCTGTGGGAGCGACACTACCGGCACGCGCATGCTGTCATCTTCGTAGTCGACTCTGCTGACCACTTGAGGCTGGGTACGAGGCTTATGTTTGCTATGTTTGGATTAGGTTATTTGATGCATTTTAGCTTGTGCATGAGGAAACGTTATTTGTGAAACAAATGATTTTTGATTAAAGGTCTTTCAATGCTTGCTATACTAAAGTATAGTGGTAGAGTAGCTATGCCAGATTGAAGGAATAAATAATTTATTTATAATAAGGAAAAACATTTAAAATGGCTCTTCTTGCTATTTATTTATTACTATCAGGGGTCAGAAAAGTTTTATTGTCACAATGATGTCGGTTAAATACATAAAATTGCTACAAGTTGACATTACTCATAATGTTTTCGCAATATAATTATAAAACAATTTTGTTTGTGTAATGCAGTGGTGGCCCGCGAGGAGTTGGAGCTGATGCTGGCGCACCCCGACATGAGCGGTCGCCGCGTGCCGCTGCTCGTGCTCGCCAATAAGAGCGACACGCCGCATGCGCTCGCCGCCACACACGTCGCTGCAGGTATACAAAACACACACACGCATTCATACACAGACACACACACACACACATACACATACACATACACACACACACACACACACACACACACACACACACACACACACACACACGCAGATACACAAACATAACCTGTCGCATTAACAGTCACACGTTTGTGCCCTTGCACCACGACTTTATATAATATTCATAAAAAAATACTTGTTTGGATTCTTAAAAATAAAATAAAGTGACGAAAGAATGTAAAAATCAATATGATTATATGAGAGTTACTGAAGTGAAAATCTCAGATGAGCTTATATCAAAAACAAATTTTATTAATATCTTGTTTGGTGATATGAGCTATTTATCTTTTAAAATATGATGGCATAGATAAAATATGTGTTTTTCTACTTTTTAAGAACTTGCGTATTAAGTTGATGTTTGAGTTGTTTCTGAGTTTTGTCTTCACACCAGAGGAAATAAAAATAATATGTTCTCGAAAAAGAATGGCACCAATACTGTCGCTCGTACAGTGACTCGCTGTGCCGCTACTTCTCTATACTAGATACATTATAAATCCATTGCCTACAGCTCTAGGTCTGGAGCGCATCACGGACAAGCCGTGGCACATCTGCTCGAGCAGCGCGCTGACGGGCGCCGGCGTGCCCGACGGCGTGGCGTGGCTCGCGCGGCAGCTGCGCGAACACAACGCTCTTAAACACTCATAATTACTCTTTATCCACTACTAGTTAGTTACAGAACAACCGATGTGTCGGGGTCTCCTTGAAGGTACGCCTTAAGACCTTTTGAAAATTGTAAACTCTGAAAAAAAAAAATAAAATGTAAGATAAATCCTTAAATTAAATCCATGCAGCCTTCTACAGCTACCTCCAAGACGGCCACGACTCATCGTATATAGTATACTTTGCTTGTGTAACATTGGGATGTGATATGTAAAATAATAAATATGTTTAATCGTTATTTTCATGCATTTGTAAGTACGTTGTGCAAGTCCCTATAAACAATATATGTTTTAACGGTTAAATGAAAGATCACAAGGACATTGGACGGACCGTCTAAGCTCTGGCGTGGTGTGATACACTACTCGTACTCCACCGCTGCATAATATCCACTCTAATTAATAATTTAATTATAATTTAAATAATAAATGTGGTTACAACTTATAATTTATAATTATACATAGCTAATCGGTCATTATAATCGTATTGGGCTGGAGCAGTAAAGGTGAGTGTTAATACATTATAAAAGTGCCCGTGAAGCCTACCTGAGCAATAAATCTCAGGCACTGCTTTAAGCTTCATTGAAAGATCAAGCGTTTAATAAAACATATTTCACTCTGGTAAATTCATAGTGAGGCATTGAGTTCCGCCACTTGACACATATATCAAGAATTTGGCGGAAAGTAAGTAGAGCATGGAAATAATCCAAGTTCCTTCTGTCTACTATGTTATGTGTGGGCTAGAGCGTGAGACTAACAAAGTATATTAAATATAACAGACATCCATAGCCCTGTATCTACATGACTACAAAATACGTCCCGGCGCGACCGTGTAAGCGTTCATGGCAATAAATAAAACGCGGTATTTACGCAGGATTTAAGCTTCCGCTTCAGCAACAATTGTTTAAAACTATTTGTCATTCTCGTGAAGCTCAGGTAGAGCTTAAAGCTGCAAATAGTAAAATAAATAATAAATAAAAACAATAAATGTAAATTTATAAAATAATAAGTTTAATTATTAAATGAACTTAAAAATAAATAAACAAAAAAAATGTGGTCAAACAGCTGAACATAAGTTTAAGCAGTTTAAATATTTTTTAAACTAATGCTGAGCTGAAATTATAATATTTTACTGTTGACCCGCCCCCGGCTTCGTTCACTTGAATTATTATTTATTAGTCATTAAAAAATAATTCAAGCGAACGAAGCCGGAAGTCAAAATATAATAGTGAAAACTGCATTTAAATCTAATTAGCCGTTTCTGAGATTAGTGCGTACAAACGCACAAACCAAATACACACATGTACAAAGTAAATAAACCCTTCATGTACAGACAGTGATCAATTGCAGATTTATTTGAATTTGAATTTTAGCGGAGCTTTAGAAAATAAACCCAGTTCAAGTTTACTTTATTAAGATATATGTATGTAAATAAATTAAATATTCACAAATAATTCCGCGAGCTTCACCGTCTCTATCCGATTCGGATCAAAATAACAAATTAAATAGACCGTGAAAAGTGGGAATGTGGCAATACTTTTTAAATAACAAACCGATTATCTTTTATTGTGTAATATTTTTCTGCAAATTATCGGCTGGTAAACGGTGAGATAGAGTGATAGAGAAAAAGAGCAATACGAGTTTAAGTTGGATCATTTATTTTTAACCATTTATCGGCTGAGTAAGCCAGTCATTATTGACAGGAAAAAAAGTAAATTTTAAATAAAAACTAATTACAAAAATAAAATACATTTATATATAAAAATATATTATTGACGGTTGGATAAGGGTCTAGCTTCGAATGAGGATTGTCTCAGGTAGTCAGCCTCATATTTTCGATTCATAATCCGACACCTTAGCGAAAGCATTCTAAAATGTTGGTTGAGGTTGCTTACACGATAGTCTTGTCTTGTTGTAGCACCATATAAGGTCTGAGGCGTCAAGCAGCACTAGCTAGTGCGATGTATCACCAGTTATAGTGCAACGCGGGTGAGCGGAGACGAGAACCTGCTCCCCGTTGGTATTATTATGTTTATACAAATATTTATCATTAGCAAGACAATAATTAGAGACATTATGTCTGATTCCAACAAGTGTTTAGGCTTCGGACACACGAAAGAAAAGTATGACCTTCGCATTAACTACATCAGAGACTTCCCCATCAGATTCCTACAGGGTACCGGTCAGGTAGAAACATCCTTCTGAACTGAAACTACAAAAATTTAGCTTTAAACATTGATGAAGAATTTTATTATATTATCATAAAAAAACAAAGGCTATATTAAATATTCAAATAATGTTTTTTAAGTAAATTGTTGAATTGTGTGAGTTTTTGGTACGTCTGAAGTTTACTTTAAAAAATAGTAAAAAAAAGTATTATATATATTTTGTTAATGTATGTATAATGTAATGTACATTAATACATACACATATACTATATATGTATATATTTTGATATGTTTGTATGTTTATCTATATGTATATATTATAATATATTGTCAAATGAGTATTTATGTAATTGTATTTTATGAACATAATATCATTACGTATATTTGGTTTAATGTTTATTGAATAGTTTTATATTTTTACGCACCACCTACCATCTTTTAATGCAATGCCTATAACCAAAGATTTCCTGGAAGAGACTGTTGCAAGCGATAGGGCCGCCTTATTGGATATGGATTATTTTTTTATTTTAGTTTATATATTATTTTTTTGTACATATATTGTATTGTATTGAAACTTGACGAGTTTCAGTTGTATTGCCTATATAACTCCTAAAATTTTGAGACTCGGGTTTGACTGAGATTGTGAATAGACTTATATAAACGATGACTTCGACCAGCTGCCTCGATGAGAACACAAAGGGGTTCCCATTTTTCAAAAGTTGTTCCTCATTGTAGAATTTGGGTAGAATAAGAATAAGTGAGTGAGAAGAGAGAGTTGAGTAAGAAAATATCCATCCATATTTATTCCCGAGGAAAAAGTACAACGAATTCTTTCTTTCTTAACTTCACGTTAGCCTAGCGTGGTAGGCAGAGAGAACGAAGTGTCAAACTACGGTAACAACGAATTCCTCAATTAAATAGGCCTCTAAATCCTGAATATTGGATGTTTGCACGAGCGTACTAAACTGGTAAATGAACAGAAAATTAATAAAATTAGACGACAACATGATAATATTTAATCTACATTTAGGATGATCCCAAAAATACGAGAGATATCGAAAAGAAAAGTGATCAATTGAAATACTTGCATAAGGCAATTCTTTTAACTTAACTTTCCACCGCTATGATACCGCTTATGGAAAAGACAAGGACAAGGAGCTTCAGGAGCGTTGCCGGCCTTTAGGTCTAAAGGCCTAAAGGTTGAAGTAGACGCGAAAACTGGAAATTTACTACTTAAAGTACCTAGAGGCACGGTTGTACTTTCTTTTTAAGGTTTTCACATTTGGATCCTTAGTGACAAGTACCTCGGCCTAGGATCGATATGCCTCCCGCTTTCCAGAAACACAGCAAGTTTGCAAGACGTATAAACTAAGGCTGTGGCTTGCCACCGATTGGCACTACAGATCTAGAATGTCAATTTCCATACTTTGCAGAACTACGTCGACGACAGCAGGGGCACAAGCATTAGGATCATCAGAGGAGAAGCAAACCGCCCCCCGGGGGGTAAAATGTGCGCATCCCATCCCAATCTGCTGACTGGTAGTGTCAGACGGGACGAGTCGCTGATGTTCTGCGACTAACGCGGTAAATGGGCACAACATAAGAGATAAGCCCGCCATTGTCAACAACTTTAAATTATTATGTCACCTTTTGTTTTTTTACATGCAATAAAGAATATATATATATATATATATATATATATATATATATATATATATATATATATATATATATATATATATATATATATATATATATATATATATATATATATATATATATATATATATATATATATACATATATATATATATATATATATATATATATATATATATATATATATATATATATATATATATATATATATATATATATATATATATATATATATATATATATATACATCGTCGTCGTCGTCTCAGCCCACTGCTGGACATACGAAAGACGGCCTCCCCCAAGGATTTTCACGACGATCGGTCTTGCGCCTCTTGCATCCAGCGGTTTCCGGCGATTTTGACCAGATCGTTGGTCCACCTGGTAGGGGGCCTGCTCACTGAGCGTCGTTTGGTTCGTGGTCGCCACGCGAGAACCCCAACGGCCATCAGTTCGCCTACTGCAACTTCAGCTGAGCAATTCTTCGATTTTTTTTATATATTTCTTTATTTACAAAAAAAAAACAATACTTACACTTTTTTTACATTTAAGGATAAAAGATAAACAAAAAAAAAACAGGTAAGATTTATTTAAATTACAAGAAAATCGCTTAAATGTCGTGATATGAATCATGGATATCTCACTAGGATCCCCTGTGCAGAGATATCCAGTGATTGCTGTACGGATCATTATAGCGGATTTCTGTTCATACTATGTTGAAATTATAATTATTAATTTAGATAAGGATGTTAAATTTTTAAATAGAAAATATATATATTGTACATTCATAAACATACATACACATATTCACTTTGCTTGCATTATATGGGCCTAAAATGAAGCAAATCTCTGGGCAATTCTTTTCTTCATAGTAGGTACTATACATAAAGGGTTAGGTCTTTTTTGGGGGATTATTTTATTGTGTTCTTTACTTAATTTATATTCATTTAATAAGAGTTGAAGTAAGAATAATTTACGAACCGAGTGCACTCTACTATAATTATATAAGTCAGTTGTAGGAAATTGATAGTTTTTAAAATGAATGATTTTTAAAATAATGCGTTAAGCTTTTTCCGCCACTAGAACTACATTTTTACCTGCACCACCCCAAGAGGTCTGGTCAGGCATATCTAATTAACGATTCACAAAGGGTTTTGTATATCATAGTAATAAAGTCAGCCGTTCTAGCCGTGTGATTCTGGCTTAGAATAGGATCACCCTGGTACTGATGGTGTCGTAAGAGGCGACTAAAGTGCGTGTGGTACAGTCACGTTGCCAGTAATGGCAACACGTATGGGCAGACTCGACCGGATTATTACCACCCCCGGTATTTAAGGCCGGCGTTAAGTAGTGGCTTTGGCCACTCCGTTTCGCATTAGGTAATGCCGGGCCCCGGTGTCCTTCCACCTTAAAGGACGGCAACGCTCCTGTAGCTCCTCTGGAGTTACTCGAGGCCGTGGACGACGATGATCACTTACCATCAGGTGACCCGTACGCTCGTTTGCCGTCTTTTCCATAAAAAAAGTCAAAAGAACGTTACGTTCACGTAAGTGTCGTAAAGTTTTAGAAAGCCGCGCTAAGGTTCTAATTCGAGATGCTAAGAAAGTAGTTTAAGCAATGTCGGTAACTTTTGTTCTCCTACGGATCTTTATCTTTCTGATTCGATCACGTAGGGAAATACCAAGCATTGCTCTCTCCATTGCCCGCTGAGTGACTATGAGCCTTCTTATGAGACACATAGTTAGCGACCACGTCTCGCCCCTATATGTCATTACTGGCAACACACACTGGTCAAAGACTTTTGTCTTGAGACACTGAGGTAGTTTGAACGCAAAGATATTTTGTAGCTTCCCGAATGCTGCCCATCCAAGCTGGATTCGACGAGAGATCTCTTTCTCGAAGTTGGACTAACCTAACTGGACAGTGTGTCCCAGATATACGTATTGGTCAACAACTTCGAGGTAAGTGTTCTCAATAGTAACTGTATCAGGTACTACAAGGGCGTTCGACATTATTTTCGTCTTATCCATGTTTAGCTTTAGACCTGCTCTTTGAGACACACTACTGAGATGTTCGAGCATAGTGTTCAGGTCTTCTAAGGTCTCAGTCAGTAGAACTACATCATCGGCAAAGCGAAGGTGAGTAAGATATTCGTCATTTATGTTGATGCCATGTCTTTTCCATTCCAGAAGCTTGAAAACATATCCTCCAATGCTGCAGTGAACAAGTTCGGAAAAATCACATCTCCTTGTCTCACACCTCGTTGCAATTGGATAGGATTAGAGCTCTGGTTTTGTAGTCGGACCGACATAGTGGCGTGTTCGTAGAGATACCTTAACACTTCGATATACCTGTAGTCTACTTGGCGCCTTTGGAGAGACTGCAGCACTGCCCAGGTCTCGATCGAATCGAAGGATTTTTTATAGATCACAAACGCCAAGCAAAGTGGCAAATTATACTCCTCAGACTTCTGTATAACTTGCCGTAGCGTATGTATGTGGTCTATGCTACTAAAGCCTTTTCGGAAACCGGCTTGTTCGGGAGGTTGGAAGTCGTCGAACATGCAGGCGAGACGATTCGTGATGACTCTTGGAAACAACTTATAGACATGGCTTAGGAGAGAGACCCACGGACACGGACAATCGGCCTACCACCTGCTCTCAGAAGTTCTAGTGATTCCGTCACTGCCCGCCGCCTTGTTGTTTTAAGTTCAACAGCCGTACTAATCTCGCGCAGACTGACGTTCGGGATATTTTCAGAGTAATGTCGGGTAAGGCCTTGCCTTACCCGACATTACTCTGAAAATATCCCGAACGTTTTGGGGGCTTTGGGATCCTTAGCCAAACTTTTAACAGGCGCTCACGTGGAATACAATTGTCTATAGAAGCTCTTGATCTCAGAATTTCAGACTTCTTCGAAATTATGCTACCGCTATCAGTTTTCAGCTTTGTCAGTCGGCTTTGCCCGATAGACAGAAAGTGCGTTGAAGATGGAGCTGAAAGCTCTCGGGATTTTAAAGTTGTGCGGGTATTGGTCGGATCGTAGACTTTATCAATCAAGATCTTTCATGCTTAGTTTCGATATTCAATGTGCCTCGTACCAATCGATGATCACTGCGCTTTTCACAGTATTGATCACAGAGACATCATTGAATATTTGCTTTTTCGTCGACATGATAAAATCTATCTCATTTCTGACGATACCATCCGGACTCATCCAGATCCACTTCTGCTGTTGGGGTTTCTTGAAGAAAGAGTTCATCATGTAGAGATTCCTCTTTCTCCATGAAATCTACCAACATGTGGCCTCTGGCGTTCCGTTGCCCAACTCCAAATTGCTCCACTCTCAACTCATCGCCGCAACGTTTCCCCAACCTGGCGTTGAAGTCCCCCATTACAACTATGTAGTGGGTCTTGCAGCTTTGCATGGATTTGGAGATATCCTCATACATAGTTTCCACTTCCTCGTCAGGGTGTATCGAGATCAGAGCATAAACCTGTATTACATTCGACGAATATCGTTTCGATATTCAGAGTATAAGGTACACTACCCTGCTCAATACACTAACAAACCGGTAACCACGTTTTGGACGATATACCCGAACACCCGACCACCCAGGGACTGTTGGTCTCCCTCCCGGTAGTATAGTAAGTTTCCGGACTTAAGGATTATCGTGTCCTTCCCCTCGCTTCGGACTTCGGATAACCCTATAATATCCCAGTGTAACTTACTTATAGCTTCTTCCAACTCTACTAACTTTGCGTCAGTACTTAGTTAACGCGTGTTATATGTTGCCAGATCGAGTCGTCGGTATTGGTAGCCGGATCTTACCAGGTAATTCTTAGCACCCTTTGCTCTGCCGTTAACATAGCCGCTACCGTAGTTAGGAATAGTAGGGCTGCCGGGGACTAGGGGCCGTTTTTGCATTTGGCTGTCCATGGGGGGGTTTTGCCGTAATCGCCACGCTTAGCAGGCGGGTTGGCGATCGCATTAAGATTTCAAAAGAAAGAAAGCCAAGGTTTCATAAAGATGCTACTGCCCATCTTCTGCTGACTATGCTCCCTTGATTGGATGAGGTGGGGTGGTGCTATTTTAGGCCGGTATCCACACGGCGGATGGCATCCGTTCGAACGCCATTCTATACATGTTCACTAAATTATTGTTCTGATGAACCAACCTTTGTAATTCTGTGACAATTGACTACCATTGTTGCAAAACCCACAACTTAGAAACATCAATAAAAGTCTTCTTACGGTGGACGCCCACTAAATCGCTTCAGACGCTGTAATACTGTTAACATCTTCAGATAAATTAAAGCTCTTTTTACGTCGTTTACTGTCTAATTTCTACAGCAAAAATATATAACTTATGTTTACCATAAAGTTTATTTTTACATATATAAGTTCCCTCTGCCTACTCTGCCATGTGCAGGATACAGCGTGAAGCTGAGTAGGATATATATATATATATATATATATATATATATATATATATATATATATATATATATATATATATATATATATATATATATATATATATATATATATATATATATATATATATATATATATATATATGTAAAAATAAACTTTATCTTATGTTAAACATAAGTTTTATATTTATGCTGTAGAGTTCAGATTGGAAATGACAAAATAAAAAGAGTTTTAAAATCTGAAGACGTTAACAGTATTACAGCGTCTGAGACGACTTAGCGGGCGTCCACCGTAAGAAGACTTTTATTGAAGTTTTTAAGTTCGCCGCTGAACTCATATTTTATAACTTCCGGTTTATTGTTATTAAATGCACTTTTCGTTTTACAGGATTTAGAAGAAAGCATAAGTTTTTATTTATTGTTTTTATGTTATGTTATGATTACGATTTCGTCTGTCTCCTTGTTTTAGGAAGACACGCGAGTAGCTGAAACAGAAAATTTATACAAAATTTAATTTATTAGTAGTAGTTAATTAGAGTCTTACGATATATCTTACATACAGCAGGGCGAGAGGATGTTATCAAAGAACATAGTGTTATGCCATTTTGTTCCTATTAAATCTTACGCTGCACACTATTTACGGAATTGTCGCGGTATTGTGTGTTGAGTAGCGAGTCTCTCTGCCTACAAAAGCCTGCGAACTAAAAGACAATCCGTAATCTACTACTGCGATTCCAGTTTTAAAAATGTTTATACGGCAGAATTATATTACTTAATTGGCTAGAGCGCTTGGATAGTTTCAAAATGGTTTTTAGCGACTAAAAGTACCATTTTACTGAGTTTGAAATTAGTATATTATTTATTAATTAAAGTATATTTTTTTTTTCAGCTACATTTAGCTACATTTCAGCCAGATGTAGCAAGAAGTTACAGAAAATAAATAAACAATAGCTGAATAGAACTAATTTTTCAAATTACTTACTTACTTACTTACTTAGCTTCACGCTATATCCCTAGCGGGGTAGGCAGAGAGAACGGAGCGCCAAACGCTACGGTCTCGGCATACCTCTTTCGCCTCGTCCACTGTCATCAACCTCTTCATACATGCCCTCCGGGGGGTCCTCATGCTTTTTACGTGACCTTCCTCCAGTATCGTCGATACTGTGTTTTCGAAGGTCAACCGAGGTCTCCCCCTCCCTCTCTTACCACTCACTTTTCCTTCATAAATCTTTTTTACCATTCTTTCTTCACTCATTCGCTCGACGTGCCCAAACCACCTGAGCGCGTTCTTCTTCATTCTCACTGTGACATCCACGCTAGTACCTGCCATTCTGTGTATTTCTTCATTGGACATGCGATCAGATAAACTGACTCCGCATATCCGACGAAGAGATCGCATCTCTACAGCAATCATCTTTCTTACATTCTTCTTCCGTAATAGTGGGTATTTCGCTGCCGTATAACAGTGTCGATACCAACACTGCATTGTGTACGGACAAACGCGCAGCTATGCTGACGTTTCGCCGTCTCAACAATGCAGCTAAGGCACCGTTAACTCTGTTACCGGCAGCAATACGCCTTTCCACATCCATTTCGTATCTACCGTCTCTGCTAAACAAACTTCCCAGATATACTACCTCATTCACTTGTTCTAATATCTTATCATTTACACTGACCTTGCAAACTGTTCTTTCTTCATTTCTTTCAAATACCAGAACCTTCGTCTTATTCGCATTCAGGCTTAGACCATTATTCGCGCATCCTTCTTTCAGAGTGGTAACCAATGCCTGCAACTCGCTTTCTGTTGATGCAATAAGCACTGCATCATCTGCGTACAGCAGGTAATTTATATTCGAGGTACCTACTTTCACTCCCATGTCACTTTGTCTCACTCCATGAAGACAGCTGTCCAAATACAAATTGAACAACCAAGCTGACATGGCGCAACCTTGTTTAACACCTGATTGGATGTCAAACCAAGGCGACATGCCAGCTCCTACTTGCACGCAGGCTGAGTGATCTCTGTAAAGAGACTTTACAGCCTGCAGCAAGGTTCCGCTCACATTGTACCGGGGCAGTATCTCCCATAATCTCTTTCTTACAGCCCTGTCAAACGCCTTTTCCAAGTCCACAAAAGCACAGAAAACTTTTTGGTTTACTGCCAAAATTTTTTCCGTAATCATGCGGAGGGAAAAGATCTGATCCATACAACCTCTTCCAGGTCTAAAGCCTCCCTGGGCCTCCCACAACAGCCTTTCAGATCTATCTTGCATTCTTCTCGCTAATATTTTAGCATACACTTTACTACCTAAGCTAATCAAACTGATAGCCCTATAGCTTGCGCAATCTATCTGTGAACCTTTGCCTTTATACAAAGGCACGATGACTGCACCTCGCCAATCGTCTGGGACCTCCCCGGATTTCCAGCATAAATTGCACAGAAACCAGAACAGGTCCAAGACGCGTGGCCCACCATATTTGATCATCTCGGCAGTAACTCCATCTGCTCCCGCTGCCTTACCACATTTCAAACTTCGTATGGCACTCTCAACTTCTTTTATACTAATTTCGCCATCCGCTACATCAGGACCCAGCGTTTCGCTGTTACTTGAGGCAGAGGCGTCATCACATTCATACATCTCCTTGTGAAATTCCGCCCATCGCTGCAAAACCTGTGGTTGTTCAGTTAAAAGTTCACCGTCTTTCGAAAGCACCCCTTTCATTCTACAGGTTAGCGAGCAACTCTGGGAACCACTCACTTCTCGCCAGAAAAGCTTTGTGTTTTCCCGAAAGTTGTTCGTTAACCTTTCATCTCTTTCTTTCTCAGAGTTTTCACGCTTCATCTTTATCAGTACTTTCGTTTGGTGTTTTTGCAGCTTATACTCTTTCTTTCTTATCTCTCTCATGCTTTTATCCTTACCCGAGGCTTTATATTCCTGCCATGCTTTCCTCTTTATCCTACTGCATCTTTCACTTCATCATCCCACCATTCCTCTCGCTTTTTCAAAATTCATATTTTTTTTCACAAAATAGTTGTGTTTTTGTATTAAGCCTGTGTGTTAATTGTGTTATGTTCTGCCTTTAAGATATTTCATATTTATTTCTTTTATTATCATATACATTATATTAACATTGCTAAAATAAAAAAAGTTAATAAATCATTTATGGGTCTGAGTATACGTATCTATAATAGTATTCCACAGTGTATTTCGAATTTGCCACTAGAGAAGTTTAAAGTAAATGTTAAAGTAATTTTAATTAAGCGTACTACACTGTCCAAGAATATTTGAATGATAAAAATGTATTTAATTAAGGTCATTTGAATTTCATGCAGGATATTCACTATTGTATTAAACAATGAAACTGTAACTATTCAATATTGAAAAGAGCAACTGTTGAGTTTCTTGCCGGATCTTCTCAGCAGAACCGCATTCTGAGCTGGTGGTAATTTTATGTCTGTGATGATTCAAAAGTGCTTGCTAAAGCCTATTTGAATAAAGAATATTTTTAACATTTTGAAAAATAAGTAGGAATAGGCAAGATCTGACGAGCTACTTTATGTACTTTTAACTTATTTATTGTATTCTATACATACCCAAAGGTATGTATTGTATACAATAAATAAGTTAAAAATAAAAAAAAAAAACCATAAAGGCTTATCTGAAAGAATCGAAATATTTGGACTTTACCAGCTCTATACAAGAACAAATATTACTTTTCATATTTCAATCTTAGGACGTTTACATAGTAAAGCCACCCAAAAGATTGATCTTTCAAATATAAGATTTTTTTAGGAGGACAAAGCTCAGGATATGCTGGTGTTTTTAAGGAAGGTTGTATGTTAGTATCCCGTGGCGTCAGGCGGCAGTCGGGCGCCGGCGTCGGGCGCGTCGCGACGTGTCTATGTACTAGTTCGATCAGTGAATATACTAAAAACGTAATTGTTTTCGTGATGTATGACTCGTTCTTGTGAATAACAACGTGGGAGCTCTCAGTAAGTGCTTAATGTAGAGCTTTGAATTTAGGTTTAAGTAAAGAATTTTATCAGATTCTAAGTTCCGGAAGTAGGGCGGGTCGGAGGAGATCATAATTCATTGGAAAAGTTGTAAACTATTGTAATAAGAAACTTTGTTGTTTGTGAGATGTATAAGAAAATAAAAATATAGAGTTTTATTTATTCAGATTTATTTTAGATTTAAAGAAAACACCATTTCATCAAATTTATATATATAGTAAAGATTCAGACGTCATTAAGAAGAAACCGTTTAGCTGTACCTATTCAAAGATGCCTGTTTATGTTTCACTAACTTTAAATATATGCAAACTCGTAATTTTATACAACTTAATGGCAGAAGCGCGGCGTTGTGTCTGGAACTCAACACGCAATATCTCAAATTCAGGCATTCTAGGTTCTCAAGTTCCCTCTGCCGGTCAAGTGTAGGACACCTCAAGTGTACAGTGTAAAGCTGAATAAAGGACATTTGTACACAAAAATTACACGAGTAATAAAGCAATTTACGAAACTATAAAATGATAATAAATTCTATTTTGTATTTAATTGTAAAAAAAAATATAATATTATTGATATATGTAACATTAAGCGGTAATATTTATTAAACAAAAAGGAGTATGCCTTCTAAGTAATATACTATTAATTTAAAAAAACAAAGTATATTTCTCTTTAATTTACTATTTCTATAAATACGTATAACAGTAATTTTTAAAACTTGTTAAGTGGGAACTATTTATATATCTGTTTCTTGATTCTCTCAACTCCGTTGACGCGCGTCAGATGATAAAAATCATATAAAAATAACAAAGATTTTGACACAGTGGAAACAAACGCGTATAACGGATTCTAAGTGTATACTCTATATAGTAAGAAAAAACACAGGAGGATGTAGAGATAGTCCGTTTCCTATTTTTTCAAAATGGCATGGCATTTTGAGCGGTAGAACTCAACGTCGTGTTTTGTCCTCTTACTAGAGAAATGAATTAATTCCCCAACTGGGAATCGAAACCAGGACCGTCGCGTTTACCACGACCGTTACATTCTCGTTATGAGAAATAAAACTATATAAAAACAGATTATTGATCACTTATTTTGTTATGTGTGCAATAATCTTACTTTAACTGTAGTTATTTAACTTGCGCCCGGAACCAGAATAACCCGGGATGTCGCGTTAAACGTTGTATACTGTCTCTCTACGCGTATTCAATAATAAAATGTCATTAACTAAATTTACATTATTTTATTTATTTTATTTTGGCTTCCCTGTCTCGTGCGGGATACAGCGTGAAAATAAGAAAGAAAAGGAAACTAAATTTACTAAGTAAATTTAATTTTCTTGACATTTATGAGTACTGGTGTTAGTGATAGCGTTCTAACGAGAGGATGCTACAGGTGGAACCTCAACAAGAAGAACACTCGGACCCAATTTAATATTGTTAAGCTTATTATTGCATCTCGGACTCAGCATTTTTGTTTAAATGTATATATATATATATATATATATATATATATATATATATATATATATATATATACTGTGATTACAAATTAACCGTGTTTTTCCAAACGCATAGCTCTTTACACTCCAGAATACAAACAAATAATTTCTGAAACATTTTCTGTCTGTTGTTTTGTTTGATCAGCGCTAACTTCGAAACTGGTGAACATACGCGAGCTCTCTCTTCTACGCACTCCTCAATATTATATATAAGTAGCATATGGGTTATATGCTACTTTGTTTAGAAAATGTATAAATGTTTAAACGTAATGGGGTTTGAATCCGCGCCTAACGCTACGTTCAAATTTTCATACGTTTTCTAAATCAATATTTTTCTAAGTGTGGATTAAAACTTTAAAAATGGTAATAGTAAAAACCTATATCCTATTAACCTATTAAGGAACCGCTACGATTTACCAGAAGTTTCGGTAGTGTTTGTGTTTTCTTATACATAATACTTACTATTGTTTCTTTTGCTAAGTTGAACAACGATCAGTAAGTCCAAGGGCAACTCATAATATTATAAAATGTAATACCCTATCTCAGTCGTGCGCGTCCGCTCACTCTGCTTCATATTTTTGCTTTCACCTTATTTATGTTCAGAACTTTGTCCGAGCTTCAGCTCTACGTGTTCTAAGCAATTCGAATAATATTCAAATTTTAGTCAAAAGAAATTCAAGTTGAGAAATTCTTACGATTCGTGAAAAGAAGAATATTATAAAACTACGCAAATTATAATTACTACGCAATTTCATGTCTCAAATTCGACGCAAAGTGGAAAATGGCATAGAGTCTCTCAACACTTGGTTCTCAAGTTCCCTAGGCATACCCTGCCGAGATACTTGGGGGATACAGTGTGAGGCTAAAAAATATATTGAGATATACTAAACTTGGCAAACGTAAAGTTTAAATGGAGAAGGATTATACAAAACTATTATTTCTTATAGTAATGCATTAGAAATATATTAAAATAATAAGTTAAATACTCGACACATGTACAGTTATGTACAAAGCGATAAAGACGTTACTATGACAACATGAAACGTATCTGCTTCATAAATCTATATTAACGTTATACAGCTTGAGTTTATTTGAGAAATTATTAGTTCGTAATTATATTTTTTTTATATTTACCATATAATAAAATACGTACATTAAGGCCTGTCATGGCGCAGCGGCACAAGAGTGTGACTGTAACCGACAGGTTCTGGGTTCGATCCCCAGTCGAGGAAATGAAATATTTAATATTTTCAATTTAAATATTTAATGTTTCATTTCATCGCTCTGGTAATAAGGCAAAAGCGCGGCGTTGAGTTCCGCCACTCAACACGCAATGCCTCAAATTCGGCGGAGAGTGGGAAACGGAAGTGGAACGGAGTGTCATAACACTAGGTTTTACTTCCGTTCCCTCTGCCTACTCTGCCTAGTGCGGGATACAGCGTGAAGCTGAAAAAAAAAATTAAATTACGTTACTCAGCACGCACTGACCTATGTATGAATGATTAACGAATGGAAGTGTCGTAATGGAAACGGAGTGTCAACACTAGGATCCCAGGTTCTCTCTCCTAACCCTAAACACTGCCACGTTCGAAATGCACTATAAAGCTGAAAAACATATATAAAATGTCATTAGTCGCTTCAGTGTTACCTAATGTACATCTCGCACTAAAATATGTGACGTGTCATACACTGCTCTTAGTTATGTCCTTTCGATGCTTGCAGCCGCACGTAAAAGTTGATTTAATTAACAAGAAATGTTACCAAAGCTCATTCGTCAATTGTCCACTATTTCGTAAAAAACAATTAGAAAATGGTCTACAAGTATTTAGAGCTCAAAGCGCTTACTAGAGCTCAAAATAATATTTTTTTGTCTGTTTATCTGTACGTTTGTACGCGCTAATCTCAGAAACAGCTAAACAAATTTAATTGGAGTTGTACAATATTACAACACACACACACACATATATATATATATACATATATATATATATATATATATATATATATATATATATATATATATATATATATATATATATATATATATATATAAAGTCGTGTCGTAGTCGTAAGGAGTATTAGGTATCATCAAGCAGCGTCGATAGATTAATACAGTTCGGATCTCACGCCCCAGATTGCTTCGTCCGTCGCAAGTAATTCTCACGTGGAATATAAACAGACGTGACGACACTACCGCTATACCTGATAGCTATTATCTTTTAGTTTATTTGTTCTATTGATGCTTATTTTTTTTATTCATGCTTTTAATCACATATTTTATAAAGAACAGAGAATCTAGTTACCTTGGGTTATAAGACACTTCGTTTCCATTATAACATGTCTGCTCCCAGCTTTCCGCCGAATTATTGTGGCATCACCTGTTAAGTGGCGGAACTCAAGGTAGCGTTTAGTTCTCTATATGTTATTCGAACCTGTAAATGTTTGCAGTCACGCATTTATTTATGTTACGCCGTGTGATTCCGGCTTAGAATAGGATCACCCTGGTACTGATGGTGTCGTAAGAGGTGACTAAAGTGCGTGTGGTAGAGTCACGTTGCCAGCAATGACAACACGCATGGACTGACTCGACCGGATCATTACCAGCGTTAAGTAGTGGTTTCAGCCACTGTGTTTCGCATTGGGTAATGCCGGGCCCCGGTGCCCATCCACCTTATAGACCGGCAACGCACCTGTAGCCTTGTGCTACACGGGCTCGTGGGCGGCGGTGATCACTTACCATCAGGTGACCGGTACGCTCGTTTGCCATGTCTTTCCATAAAAAAAAAATATATGTACCTGTGCAGAGGGAACCTGAAGACTTAGCGTGATTGACTCTACGTTCCCGTTAATATTTCATTTCACATTTTCCACCTAAAGGATGACGCAGTGCGTGTTAAGTGGGAGAACTCCAGATAATATTTAATTTAATCAATTTTAATTTCTAAGCTTATTTCGTTCTGGTTACTTAATTTAAGCTCAATTGAAAGTAATAACCTAGTCGGTCTCTTAAAAACTAAATCGTTATACTCCTAACTACTCTAATCTTAACATAAAATGTAATGTAGCGGCTGATTTGTAAAAGCACTGTGAGAAAAATTGTTTGCTTGGAATTCAGAGAAAAAAAAGAAACTGCGGCGTAGTACACTCGGACGGACACCGATTCCGTTCCCCATTCATGTCGATTTTATTAAACAATCCTTGTTGAGTAGTGGTATTCTTCGCCGCCTTTTTCGTTTAATCGTTAAGCTTATATTAAAGTAAAAATCAAGAATTAGGACTCAACCAGGATTAAATAGGCACAATGTGTTGCAATAAAGTATACAAATGTTTTTCTTACTAGTAGGGAAAATATTTAAAGTGTATTTCGGTACATTAATTATAATACCGTGACAGTTAAGTACATATATACAGTATTACCAACATTTTGCATTAATATGCTAATATGGTAATGTACACTAACGGCATTCCTTTGTACGTAAAGTGAAGGAAACAGCAGGCGATTATAAATCAGCTTTTTCTCTGAACATACTTGTAAACTGTGACGTCTCGCGTGCGTTCGTACAAGTAAGTTGCTTGTATACTAGTGATGTGGCCGTGAACTTACTTTACATCATATTGTATATAATTTTTCATTACTTATATTTTGAGGCCTGTCGTGACAAGAGTGTGACTGTAACCGACAGGTTCTGGATTCGATCCCCAGTCGAGGAGATGAAATATTTAATATTTTCAATATAAATATTTAATGTTTCATTTCTTCGCTCTGGTATTAAGAAAAGTGCGGCGTTGAGTTCCGCCACTCAACACGCAATGCCTCAAATTCGGTGGAAAGTGGTGGTTCGGTGGAAACTTTACACTAGGTTCCCGGGTTCCCTCTGCCTACCCTGCCATGTGCGGGATACAGCGTGAAGCTATAAAAAAAACTTAAATTTTAGTTTTTATATCTTGAATGCAAAAAGAAGGGTGTTATAAGTTTGATTTGCCTGTCGGTGGCATAGACAATGCCGTCACCGAAGCTCATGAAAAATAAGTTGATTTGAGTGTAGCTTTTTTACATCGAAAACTTATATATTTATATTTCTTTGCGTTGGTTCTTTGCTATGTTTTAGGTAAATTTAATAAGCAGTTTCAACTTTGCCCAAATAATGAAATGATTTTTAGGTGGGTGTTTATTAAAATTTTAAATTTTATGTGTAGAATTTTACAAATAAAATATTCCCTGTTACCCCACACAAAGAATTCCGTTAGCCGTTTATTTTGGTCTAAATATTTGTTCAATGTTTCCGGGTCGATACGTCATGGATACGTAAAATGCCCATCTTACCTCACCTTAAAGGTCGGCAACGCACCTGTAGCTCTTCCTACTGTACCTATAGATGTTACACGGGGTCGTTGGTGACAGCGACTACTAATCATCAAATATCTTCTCCGTTTATGTTCTATAACAAATCCATACTAATATAAGTTATTTCAGCAGTTTTGTTGTTCTACGTTATATAAGTAGTATAAGTGCCAAGAGTTTCAAATTTTACTTAAGCATTCGTTTTAGCACATATTCGTATGTAGGTATGTGCTTGCTGAAGAAAATTTTAGCAAATTTTGACCCTAAGGCTTTGTATTTAGAGTTGACAGTTTGTATTAAACTTCGCTACTTCAAATGTTAGGAGTCTTAATCTTTGCTTTGGTCTTCTTTTTTCTGATGAAGTTTTGATATTTGTAAGAAGTGAAGAAAGGACAAAGTGTAAAATCAGCGTAAATGGTAAAATATAAGAACGTGAAGGCTGCTGGTAAATTAAATGTACTTACTTACTTTTTTGTGTAATTACTTTTTTGCTTTTTAGGAACAGTTGGATGCCGGGTATAGCATATGTTAGAAGTGTGGGAAGTTGCTAGATCCTGATAAAATCAAGTCCGGGCGTTTAAGTCTCAAAAGTTTTGCAATTCTAGTATGAAAACCTCCTTAATCATACCCACATAGTGCTCCTAAGTAACAGTAACTGCGCACTCTCTACCTTCCTCAAAGAAGTCCCCAGCCCCCCAAACTGTCACTTTAGTTAAAATGGAAGTGAGCCTCGTCAGACAACAACATGTATTTTGGTTTAAATATATGTTTAAAAGTATAGAGTCAACCAATTTAATTAAAAAGAAAACAACAATTAATGTTATCGGAAGCTTATCAATATATAATAGTGAAAAATGTAATTAAAACGGTTAAGCTTTTTAACAAATTAACGTACAAACAGACAAAAAAATAATGTTTCTGGTTCTATATTTATATATTTTTTCATGTATAAATCCGTTTTTGGTTTTTTTATAAGATTTTTTTGTTTTTTTGTTTATGATAATAAATAAACAATTTGTTTTGTTTTATTCTGGTAACATATTTTGTGTTAGTTATCTATATTTTGATACTTTCAAATATTCACTTTAGTGGTAAATAATCGTCGCCGGTATTTAAATATTATAAATATTTGCATTATTGAACACTCAGAATAAAAACGTTTTTTTTTTACTTTTAAATATTCAAACATAGCGGGATTTTCCACCTAAAATAACACGTACAAGTATATACTACCTCTTTGTTTAATAATGGTACCTAAAGCAAAAGTCTTTTATATAATATTTTTATTTCGTTATTATAAAGTAATTGTAATAAGGTAACACGTTTAATAGCAAACTTGCTAGATTTGATCTCATGTTGCTTAACCTTTAATTACATCGCGTGACATCTGTCACGTCGCCGACCAAATAGTAAATAATATTCTTTATTAACATTATACAGTTAAAATTAACAATTTACTTGGTACATAAATTAATTACGAATCGGCAACTTTGTTTGCGTGGACTTAAAACTTAATACAGTTTTCAAAAGAAGTAAAATGCCTCTTCTCGGGGAAATTTCGGGGAATGTCTTTTTAGTGCTTCCCGACACGACTTAAGGAACTTATATGCCATATTTTGATTTTATTCTTGGAATTTTCAATTCCAGTTGTACGTTCTCTGCCACTCGTTCAATTATTAACAGGAAAATGTACCACATAGTCGGCATCAGTCTCTCAAATGCAAAGATGTGTTTCACACAGAAAATAGTAAAAATAACTTTAAACATTATGTACTTTATTTTTTTTTGCCAGCTCTTCTTCTCAGCAGAACCGCATTCCAAGCAGGTGGTAATTTTATGTTCTTGACGATTCTAAAGTGCTTGCCAAAGCACTACAAGCACACAAATATTTTGAATTTGAATTATATTTCAATCAGGCAATATTCTTTTACCTTCGGGATTCCAAATTGTTATTTCCATCATTAAGCCTGAAAAATGTCTTTTAGATTTTAATTACTACAGACTCATTTCTCTAGCATCTGCCTTATCAAAAATTATGGATCAGCGTTTTAAAATCATCATCATCGTCTAGAGCGCATACTGGAAAGCAGAAACAAATTCAAATCATCAACAAATTGTCTGTCATTAGCTTTTGTAATATTCTTCGGCACGCTGATGACATCGTCCTTTATTACAGCTCAAAATTCGCTGAGGACATAAGTTATTGTTTACATTGCTTCACACTATCTAGATCAGTGGTTTTCTGGTTAGTGGTCATGGTTTGGCATTGTCAGTAGCGAAATGACCAGATAGTTTGGTTTCAGTGTTATTATTGATTTTGTTGAAATTAAAAATTAAACCTCAAGGTTAAACTTCGAAAACACAGTATCGACGATACTGGCATGTATGAAGAGGTTGATGACAGTGGACGAGGCGAATGAGGTATGCCGAGACCGTAGCGTTTGGCGCTCCGTTCTCTCTGCCTACCCCGCTAGGGATATAGCGTGAAGCTAAGTAAAGTTACTCTGAGATAACGTAAAAATTTCGAATACGAAATGATACTATTCGAAATTGACATTAATAATGTTTTTACGTTGTTCCATTATAATAGTCTAACCGTTGACATGTTAGTATATTGTCTTCATTGTCGTCAATGACATACGATGATTGGGAGTGTTGTTTTAAATCAATACAAACGAAACTAAAATGTTTTAAAGTGTAAATCAGTGTGAAGCTCTCGCTGTAATCACTTCACCCGAAGTAACGATTATTAAATACAAATACAAAATGCAAGAGCATCGCTTTAATTTCCTTCAAATATATATATATATATATATATATATATATATATATATATATATATATATATATATATATATATATATATATATATATATATATATATATATATATATATATATATATATATATATATATATATATATATATGTGTGTATTTATTAATATAATAGTATATAATTATAAATATAACAATAGATTTATTAAATTTATGCATTTAAGTATAAACACAACATTGGACCGTAAAATAAAAAAAATACTTAAAAAGTAAATATCCGCTGCTAAAAGTATGTTTATAAAAGCATGAATTACAAGCGTCCGGTGAGAGCCGCTACAGATCAGATCATGTTCTACCGGATCGGAAGTCCGATGTAAAAGTAATTAAAAATTTTATAATCTGATTTGCCTTGTTTGGAAAAAACTTCGGTAAACAACTTAGTAACATTGTACCAACTTTTTTGCTCGCTTCTAATCATTTAAGATTTTAACGAGTTTTTAAGTTTCGGTTTTTGTAAATGACATATATTATTTTCAGTTTTATGCTCTTCCCCCACATGACAGGACAGGCAGAAGGAACTTGGGAACCTAGTGTTATAACACTTTGTTACACTTCCTATTGCGTAAAAATTTTTTGAGCTTGCCTTAATTAATTTATATCTGTAATATCCCTACTTTTATGCTAATAATAAGGAACAAGGAATTTTTGATGTAAGTAATTAATAATTTAAAAAAATATTGATTTAATAACATTTAAAAATAATAAATGCATAAAAACATCTGAGTCGTGGCGCAGCGGCACAAGCGTGTGACTGTAACCGACAAGTTGTGGGTTCGATCCCCACTCGCGGAATATTTTCAATTTAAATATTTAATGTTTTTATTTCTTGGCTCTGGTATAAGCAAAACGCGTCGTTGAGTTCCGCGACCTACCATGCAATGTCTCAAATTTGAAAGAAAGTGGGGAATGAAAAAACACTTTAAATAAGAGTTTAATGGGGACAGTCGTAGCTCACTTACATCAATTCGTAGCGGCGTAGCGATACGCTCGTGGCATCTTTGGAGATGCAACATGACATTGTATGGGGCGTGATGTAGCTTTTGTTAAAATTCAGTCGACTTTAATCTCTACATAAAAAATAGATAGTGATATTTTCTTCGGACTTAAGTAACTACTTAAGATTTTTGAAGTGAAAACTTCTTTAGGCGCGTTGAGCGTTTTGGTAGAGGGTAAAATCCTCGGTTCGCGTCACCGAAATGCTAATGATACTAGTATATCTATGGAGAGCCAGACTAGCGCACGCGCAGTATCCTGTGTACACGTATACACTAATACATCGACTATTTCTGACTGTATTATGTGCGCGTTGGACGCTTTTTGGTTAAGTATAATTTTGTGAGTCACGACAATGATGTAAATAATGAAAACAATGTTCAAACTTAAATTCATTGAAATTCGTGTAAATATAAATACTATGTATAATTAAGATAATTGTATATTAATTATTTTTTCAACCACTTTGTATTTTTATTTTGTTCATGATTTGTTTAACCCATAATATGTAACTAATAAATAAAACATAAAAAAAATCATATAATTTTTGCATATAGTTTTAATTACTCTCAACTTAATAGTTCCGTTTTCACTTCTATCGGCAGTCCCACGACTGCTATTAGTTTTTTTTTATATTATTTTAGGCTAATTTTTTTTTTAATTTTCCTTGTAATAGGTCAATTGTAAACAACTCAGCTATTTGAAATACCGGTACTGAAAAATGTTTACTTACTTGTAATGTGTATACATTATTATTATCATCCATGAATAGAGAGTTTCGGTTCCGGAAACATATTTACTAAATAATTTTTATATATTTAAGAAATAATATATTTTTGGTTCGAACATTATGGCTTAATTTTAAACTAAGTTAATTTTAATTTTAAGTTAACTAATTAAGTTTAATTTTAAGTTCAATACATTACAATTGCCGAAGTAAGAGTAGTGTAATTCCAAAGCGTCGAGGTGTATAACATTTTTGTCATCAAAGCGAAGCGAAAGCGCCGGCGCGTGTTGTACAAATTTATTTCGACTTACTTGTGTAAATATGTCTCGTTTAACATTCTAATCAAAATTTCTGAATTCGTCTCTCAGTGGGGCGAGATCTGCATAATTTTATACGTAAAGTTAAAACCTGCTTTGTAATATAAGTCTTACATTCATATCTACTTATCATATTTGTAATATCGTATGCTGTGTATGCGATTCTTTGTTACTTTATATTCATTATTATTCCTAGGCTGTTGTATGTCTACTGCTGGACGTAGTTCTTCCAAGGATTTATATATAAAGGTGACAATTCGTCCTGAGCTTCCAACTTCCAGCAGCTTCTGGTAACTTTGTCTAGATTATCGATAGATATGGATCTTTCACTCATTCAGTTTCACGATGTATCGCGAACATGGCAGGGTAGGCAGAGGAAAATTAGGAACTTAGTTAAGACACTCCGTTCCATTCTTAATTTTTCGTCGGATTTGAGGCACTGCGTGTTGAGTGGCAGA
This sequence comes from Eueides isabella, assembly GCA_019049475.1. NCBI lineage: Eukaryota > Metazoa > Arthropoda > Insecta > Lepidoptera > Nymphalidae > Eueides > Eueides isabella. The sequence goes on from CM032407.1 coordinate 87,955, forward strand.
ACTCAAAGCCACGCTGTGTTTTGTTATCTAAGCGAAGAAATTAAATCATTTAATATTTAAATTATTAAATATTTAATTTCCTCGAGTATAAATCGAACCCATAACCTGTCGTATTTATAGTTACTGAATAACAATGTCTAAATACATAAGAATATATCCGTTCATTTATTGTTGTAATTTCTGTAGAAACAGAAAGCTATTAAATTTAAACATATTTATACTCCATTTAGCAAAAAAGTACTTCCCTATTTTTTTTTTAGCTTTACAAGGTAGGCAGAGGGAACCCGGGCCCAATACTCCCTTTATTAGTTTCCGCCTCATTTTCTACTACTTTATTATTAGGATACGATGACTTCAATTTCTAATTCTGATACCAAGTTTCCTACTTTGTTCTAAATTGATAATTATGCGGGTGGATAAAATCGTGAATACGTTCACGAATACGATCCACGTACTTACTGTGTAAAGATCGTCTTTTGTCTTACTCTCGATATAAGTAGATATAGGAAAAGTAAAATTATTACTGTTTCCGATATGTCACCTTACGAGATGTACGATATGTAGTACGTAGATATCATTACGCTGGTATTTGAACGCACCATCATTGTATTATATATATTACATTAAGACAGTCCGTTCCGTTTCCCATTTTCTGTTGAATTTCAGTCATTGTGCGTGTTGAGGGGCGGAACTCAACGCCACGCTCTGCCATGTTACTAGTGCGAAGAAATGAAACTATAATTGTTATATTTTCTCAAGTGTATATTTTTATGAATTCTTATAATTACTCGCTACAAATTAAATTGTTACCTCTGTCTCATTGATGATTGCACCATATATGTATATCATATAAAAATAAGTATAGTATTGTAAAGCAGTAGCAGGGCAGCCAATGGCAAAATAGTGTTTCAAATATTGCAAATTGAGTGGCCGTGGCTAACGCGTTTTATCTACCCCAGTCTAAAAAATATTATAGTTTAAAAATATATTTAATTTCTTGATAGACTCAACCGAATCGAAATCGAACTCATCTATTGAGTTACAATTAATCTTACCGGCGGCGCCACAAAGGCTTATATACTTGAATATTATAGTATATTCTCATTATACACCAGTTCTCAATGCACTGGCATTACGACTAGCACACGATCCGATTATGAATTCTATTCTCACGCGTGGGAATTAATTATTGAATATTTTTATTTTTTCGTTTTAGTAACTAGAGAAAGTGAGAAGTTAAATTTCGCCACTCAACAGGCTGTCGTTATTTTTACTGTTTTCAAAGTGTTATTCCCCACTCAGTAAATTTAAAAACGTATAAAAATTTGAACGAAGCAAGATTTGAACCCGTGTCTCTTGAAAACCGTCGAAGCGCTCTGACCAACTAAGCCGGTCATTCTCTCCAAGCCACCTCTAAATTGTTACACGCTTTCTTACAGCTTATTTGTATTGTAAGCAAGGTTCCCAAGAGGTACGGGTTCAAATCCTGCTTCCATCAATTTTTTATACGTTTTAAAGTTAGGTTGTCTTTATCCTACCTTACCCTGATAAATACAGTATACTACGTGATGCTCAAAAATAATTATATGTAAGTAAGTGAATTGTGGATGAGTTAAAGTTACAGACACGGCAGCTTGAAAGCTTAAGTAGGCTAACTACAGACAAACAGTATGCTACTACGCTGTAGTAATTATATTTGCGATGCCGTTGCGCGTCCTTACTACAACTACCAACTTGACTTTGGATAATTAATTAGGTATATTTTTTATAATTAATTTTGCGTATACTCGTAGCAGGGTGGGCAAAGGGAACCTTATGTTAAGGCACTCCATGTATACGCACCGCCCAAATTTTACTTGTCGACATTGGCATTGCGTGTTACAAGGCAGAACTCAACGCCGCACTTCGTCTATTTTCTAGCGCGTATCGTCTGGAAATATAGGTTATTAAGTAATGAATGAATATTGTTATTGTTGAGTTCTACCACTCGACACGCAATGCCTCAAATTCGGCGGAAAGACGGAGGACGGAGTGTCTAAACACTAGGTTTCCAAGTTCCCTCTGCCCTCCTCCTGCCATGTGCGGGATACAGCGTGAAGCTGGGAATATTGTTATATCTCGGTCTTAATTCACCTTATCGTTTATAAAAAATAAAAAAATTAAGATCAATTATACAGTGCTTAGGCACATTCATGGTAATTTCATGAGCATAAGTTTATTGATTTTTGCATAAAAGAGGAACAAATATTAATTCACGCATGAATTTATAATATTAGTAGGAAATCCAAAAAAGGCCTGTCGTGGCTCGGGGTTACAAGCGTAAGCTTATAAATTAAAATGATACAGTCATTTTTCCGCGACTGATTTAGGGTTCGACCCTCATCGAGGAAATCAAATATTTAATGATTTCAGCGCTCTACATGGTAAAGTACAGCGTTGAGGTTCGCCACTCAATACGCAATGTCTCATATCCAGCAGAAATTGGGGAACGGAACGGAGTCTCTTAACACTAAGTTCACAAGTTCCCTCTGCCTACCCTGCACTGGGTGTTGTACACAGCTTGAAGCTAAAAAAAAATCTAAAATAAAAATAAATTATCTGGTCAATGCAATTGGTCTTTGACCAACCAAATATTATAATGTTGTACAATATACGTGATATTTTATATGAATTTATGGCAATATCACATAAATGAATTGACGTATTTAAGTAAACCACATATAAATATACATTATTATTATTACTAAAATACAAAATTACATTCTATTTTGGTATAATCCTTTAAGTAAGAGATGCATCTGCATGCACGAGTATAGCATAAGCTCTAAATTATGCTTAAACAAGGATTAAGGTGAATCAAAGCTCAATCTCCTGCAGTGGAGGCTGCGACGCTCGCGGTCACATCCCTACCTACGTTTTCTTAAGCCTTCTATATTAGAGGATTCTTGTTAAGACGGACAGGCGTGGGTAGACTTGTAATAATTTAACGTGAACAAATAAGGAAATCGAATCAAACTAGAAATTAATATTTTTGTTTATAACTTATGTATTAAAACTCTTAGAGAACTTTGGAGTCGAAATCAATACAAATTGAATGAATCTGAAGTGAAATCAAGTCAAATCAAGCATAAAAGTAAATGCAACACAACTATCTAATGCTTTCACTTAAAGATTGTTTTTATTTTTATATGCATTTGACTACTTCCGGTACATTTGTTTTTGAATAGACAAATTAATGATGGACAAATAAGTGATTATGAAATATATATTTCATTGCAAGAATTTAATAGAAATCATCATATAAAACTCTTTCATCAGTGAGTGACTGACAGGCAAAGCATAGATCAAATTACTGATCTTACAAAATAAAAAAATTGACACGAAAAAAGGTTAAAGAGTGCGTGAACAGAAAAAAAAGAATTATGCAGAATTATTCAGAACATTAAAATTTGATTGGCTATAATAAAAAATATGTCTTTTCTTTTTATAAGTTTCACACGGTATTCCGAACTTAGCAGAGTAGTCTCAAGAAACTTGGAAACCCAGTGTTCGGGCATTCCATTCCCATTAAGACACTTTTACTTCTTCCATTTACCTATTTTTTCAGGAACGGGAAATATATATTTTATGCTGTTGTAAACGATTATTGTTACTTTATTATTTTCAAAAACATTTTCAAAATAGATTTATGTAGGTATTTCTTTGGCTTACGTAGAGAAACACTCTGATTACAGAATACAGCGTTCAAAAATCTTACATATTGTAGGATAGGCTGAGGAAACCTATTGTTAAGATATTCGGTTCCCTCCTGATTGATTATTGAGTGAAGTAACTCAACGCCGCGTTTTCAAATAAAATTTAGTAATATGAAAGACATAATGACAACATTAAATGACGCATTAAATTAGTATACGTTACGGTCTGTACGTTTATTATTCACGAGTGTCTCCGGAGACAGAACTCAATTTAAACTTACAGACGTTATCGCCGCCCTCCACATACACTTCTCTGGCCTTCTTGTTCCTTACTTTGAGCTGTTCTGTTTGATATACTTAAATAGTTAGTAAATATCTATTACTATTAATAATACCTACCTGAGATTTTTAAGCTTCTCATATAAGCATCATTCTCGGCATGTTGCTGAGTAGGCAGAGGGAACTTAGCAATGTGACACTTTGTTCTTCACATTGGAACTATACATTGCGCTTTGTCTTCTTACCGGACCGAGGAAATTATATAAATAAGTAATTAATTTCCCTAAATAGAAATCGAACTCACATCCGTCCCCTTAAAAGTCACACACTGTGCCACTGCGCCACAACGGCCTCAAATAGCACATACGTATAATAAACGTAAAATTGCAGAGGTTAGATTGGCATAGATTTTGTACAAAAGACAAAAAATGGTGTAGCATATTTAATTAAGATTAATTAAAAGAGTTGCTTTTGCGACAATTACGAAAATTAAAAGCTCTGCGAGAAAGTATGCTTAAAAACGTAAAAAAAATAAGAAATATTTTCTTTATTTAGATTTTTTTGGCAAATAGACTGGCAACATTATTAAGGCCAACCGTGGCACCAAGTGCACAAACTTATACCAGATTGCAAATGACTGTGGGTTCGATTCCCACTCGCAGAAATAAAATAATTCAAATTTTTATTTCCTCCCTCTGGTAACGAGTGAGTTTCGCCACTCAATACACAATGCCTTAATTCAGCAGAAAGTCGGGAACGTGTCTTAATGAGAACACTAGGTTCCCAGGTTCCATCTGTCTACAATGCTGTATGCTGGATACGGCGTGAAGCTAAAAAACAAACATTATTACCCCATTTCCATTAAAAGTACACATTAACTTGTGTAACTGCCACTGATAAAATGTGTCATAAATATTTATTGCTATAGATTAAATAAAACATAAAACGTTTAATCCTTCAGGTCGGGCCTACGGCGTATACTCCTTTACAATATACTTTATGTCTCCCTTACAAGTAACGTGGGAAATTTTATTTTTAATACATATATAAATAAATAATGTTTTTTAAGATATTTTATGATTTAAAAATGTTTCTTTTTTGATTTTTTTAATGAGATTTTTCATATATTATATAATATGATCATTACAATAGTATCTTTGTAGCACAGTGGGACAAGAATTTATTAAAATACCAAGTACTTGTAAATAAAATTCCCGTTTGAGGTTAATGAGGGTCAGAGTTTTTGTACACTAAGGTCTTAAATTTCTTGCTCTGCCTACGTAAATATGTAAAATTACAACAGTGCCTCAAAAACCAAAGCCCACAGTACCACAGTACGTGTACTTTACCATTACGTAGCAGGAATTAAAATCTGTCGTGTCTAACGAATGTTAACTGTTACAACACTACGCCACAGTGAGTATATGTATTATTACACAAATCTCTATAATAATTTGCGTTCTTTGTACATTTTATGGTTTCACTCTGGATTGTCAATATTATATATACAGAATGATACTCTGCTTAAGACGTAGTTCTTTACTAGCCCAGCCATTTATCTGTCTAGCTTTGGTTGCAGCATTCGAGAGTCGACGTTGACAAAATGCGAAACGTTTTTATCTAACGCCTTCGCACCAGAGCTTGACGGATGCTGTCTACAGTTTATATAGATATAAAGCCTCGATTTATCACATTGACAAACATTCAAGTATCTTTCGCGAGATAGTCACTGTTATGAACAGTGTAATTTTAAATAATAATAATATGCAATATCCTAATATCTTATTATTGTAAAGGAATATATTACCTATTGAAAGTACGGACTACGAGTATGTGTCCGAAGCTTAGCAATAGGTAAGTAATAACATAGAAACAGGAACTGGGAATACTGTATTGAAATACTCTGGTTTTATATATACTAAAGTAATTTTTAAACCAAAATACAAAATTGGTGGGGAGTAATAAGTTTGACCTGTACGTTTGTCTGTCCGTGGCACCGTAAGACTTTAATACATGGACTGATTGAGTGCGGTAAATCGAGAGCCGTAATCAAAAGTTTATCGCGGTTATTTAAAGCTATGTTTTATGTAATCAGATTATGACTTTTAGAGCTACAATCACTATTTCAATAAGAGGTAATGATTTTTGGGTCGTTTGTTTTTTTATTTTTAAAGCATTGCATACTCGTACCAGGTTTAAGTAATACTTAATTTAAATGTTCTAAACATTTAAAAAATATATTATCATAGCGAGGCCTGTCGTGGCGCAGCGGCACAAGAGTGTGACTGTAACCGACAGGTTCTGGGTTCGATCCCCAGTCGAGGAAATGAAATATTTAATATTTTCAATTTGAATATTTAATGTTTCATTTCTTCGCTCTGGTAGTAAGACAAAGCGCGGCGCTGAGTTCCGCCACTCAACACGTAATGCCTCAAATTCGGCGGAAAGTGGGGAACGGAAGTGAAACGGAGTGTCATAACACTAGGTTTCACTTCCTTTCCCTCTGCCTACCCTGCCTTGTGCGGGATACAGCGTGAAGCTGGAAAAAAAAATCATAGCGATCAGTGAAGTATTTACATATTTTTAACTTATAGGCTGTTCAACTTTAGCCGTCCATTGCTCTACAGTGTCAGTTCGGAAGTTATTGTTAAAATCTGTGTTTACTCGTATATTGTAGGAAAACTAGTTTGTAAATACATTGTAAGCTAATTAAAGCAATCAAAGCAAACAGCTATTAACAAATATTTTTATTAGAATTATAAACACTTAAACATAATAACTCAGTATTTTTTTTTAGTTAATTTATCTCTAAGCTTAACTCTAGCCTTTGTCTTTTTTATAACTCAGATACAAGTTTATAAATGATGGAGAGAACATGTTTAACGTGAATATATCACTCGGAATTTCACATTTTTAAATATTTTGTTTGTGGTATTTTATCAGAATTTTGCCTCCGCTTGCACGACCATGAGGAATTTAGTTAAATTTTTGTAGTAGCTCGTCGCCTCAGTATTTAGCTTAGAGATGAAAAATCTAAAGTAAATTCTGTAATATAAACACTTGTGACTCTGTTATCAGTACGTGGATACAATAATATAAAATTAGGATAAAGAATTAACTTAACTTAACTTGTTCAGATGTCTGTTTAGTTATTATTGATGTATAATAGATGAAAGGTAGTTTGTAAACCAATATAAGTTTTACTATTCGATAGAAATAATTATTTTTTTAACATTATTCTCGGCATCTACCATAAAATATAAGCTTTAATTAATCCTTTAAAAAGTTTTATTATAAATGTATATAAATTGAATTAACAGAACACAAATATGTGTCTGCTTTATCTTAGAATTTTTTTCTTCATTTGAAATTGTATACTTTTTTACCTAAGTGTACTACCGGCACCGGCGTATATCGGATATTTAATCCATGGTGGATGTGCGGATGATGATGATAATATCTATTCGGTATTATCCGGTGACGATTTTTAGATGGATTGACTTGACTTTCTTTCATTTGTAGTCAAGTGACAATAATCGGAAACAATCGTCAGCAAAATGTACCATGTAATTCGTAAGAATTTACTCAGTTCCTGAAAGCTCTCATAGTTAGAAAGTTCTCATAGCCATAGCTCTTAAACTTAACAGTATATAATGTACATATACGGTGTGATTTTAATTTAGCGCCACTTAGAGCGCGTCACTCCGCCCCCACACGCTCTCATGTTCCAGGCATTAGATCACCAATCAAGCGCGACAGACTATTACACGACCATTAATCACGCCGGCAACAGTTACATACGTGATACGTACATACGCAATATAAGGAATATTTGACTCAGTGCATTTACTTGATCGACATACGTTTTGGAACAATGCTTGAATATTAAGTATTATTATAATTCTTGTGAAACTGCTATCTTCAACAGGTCTATTTACTGATCTCAAACTGAACTCAAACTATTATTTCATGAATATGTATGTTATTACCAAAATCAAAATGAAAATATTCTTTATTCAACTAGGCCATTTAAGCACTTTTGAATCGTCTAGTTACATATAAGTGTCCTTACAGGAAGCTACCACCGGCTCGGAAGGCGGGTCTGCTGAGAAGAGTCGGCAAGAAACTCAACAGTTGCTCTTTTCAAAATATCAATTAAAGTAAATATATAACATAGCTTCCTGAGTGAGTTCCAACAGCATTTAATCCCACGCACTCTTATCATTGTAGTATTCTTGAGTTGAATAAAATTCTTTGCCTAACAATATATCTTTAACATTCACTTAAAATTTTTGAAGTGGCAAATTTAAAATTACTTGTGGAATTTTATTATACATACGTGTACCGTGTCCCATAAAAGATTTACTAACTTTATGAAGACGAAAACTAGGAGTGATCAGCTTATTTTTACTTACTAATATATTCTAAATTAGCACTCATATATTCTAAGTTTGAGGCCTGTCGTGGCGGAGCACAAGTGTGTGACTGTTTCCGACAGGTTGTGGGTTCAATCCCCACTCGAGGAAATTAAATATTTAATATTTTCAATTTAAATATTAACTTTTTTTACTTCTTCACCTTGGTACAAGGTAAGACATGGCGTTCCACCACTCAAATTCGTTAAAAAGTGAGGAATAGGTGTGGAACAGAGTGTCTTCACGCTTCCCAAGTTGCCTCTGCCTACCCTGCTGTGTGCGGGATACAGCGTGAAGCTGAGTATATATTCTAAGTAGATATAGAGCAAGGTTAAGATTCATCTCCTCAAATCTCCTCCTTCATCTCTATATTTGTTATAACCCGATTATAGCAAGTAGACATACGTAGTATGTCAAAAAAATAACACATATTTTGTATTTTTTAAAAATATTTATTTATTCATGAATATCTATTTTGTCCCCTTCAAAGTTATCCGTATGAGATATTATACACTTGTGCCAACGCTTCCAATCTTCGAAGCACTTTAAAAAAAAATATATCTAGCTCAGCTCCTCCTTCGATGCCATCTTTATGTCGTCGTCGTCTTGTTATGGGTTTTTTTTAGTATTGGGAACCAGAAAAAGTAACACTGGGCCAGATCTAAAATACCGTGGCTGTGGCATCATTAGTATGTTGTTTAAGCAGGAGCGATTCTGGAGGATTGCTTTGCGCATAACTTGCAGGTAATTGTTAATAGTGCTTATTGACCGTTTTACCCTGTGAAAAGAATTCATGATGCCGTTTTCTTCGCTTCATAAATTTCTTCGTTTGTCGTTGAAGTGCTCGGGCGTCCGGCACGTTCTTTATCGTTCACATCTTCTCGGTCTTCTGCGAATATTTTGTACCACTGATAAACGTTCCTTAGGTTCAAAAATGATGAATGTTGAATGTGGCAGTCAACATTTTTCACACAAAATTTAATACAGGTTTTTTAATCCGTTTTTTTGAATAGGTAGAAATCTAAGACAAAAAATACGCTTAAGCAAAGCAGCTGTCAACAATTAACTGAATATCTGAGCATTTAATTTGGCCGAACTTGTCGGCATAAGTAAGAAAAAATATCGAAATTCGAATATACGTAACTCGCGGAAATTCAAGATTCGAAAACACCTCGTATTCATGGAGATGGAGAACATGGACACAAGCGATTCCAGTGATGCACCTAAATGACATTTTCTTCGCTCTTAAAGAGCGTCAAGATATTCTTAAGGCATATTATTATTCTCTAGCATTCGTTTGTCAGTCTGGATGCAAACTTTAATTGGTTTTTTTTCATTTTCAATCAAACTACTTATAATTCAATTTGGATTTTCGATATTTCAATATACCTAGTTATACATTTAACTTATGGCTCGAAGTCTTATAGCGGCCGCGCGTAGCGCCTGTGAACAGTCACACTTGTCGTAGGCGTTGTCGTCAAGGGATCATTTACAAATCAAATATTGAATTTACAAATACATGTATATTTACATAGATGTATTATAAAGAATTTTTCCTTATTTATAGATTCGAAATAACTGAACAAGTCCAGGAGTTTTCATCAAAAATATTTATTTTCTTGGAGTTTTTTCTTATAAAATAACTACAAAAAGAGCTTTCAAGTTATTATGACATAAAGAACGTTGTATCCCGCATATGACAGAGTAGGCAAAGGGAACTTGGAAACCTAGTGTTAAGACACTCCGTTCTGCTCCTCACTTTCTGCCGAATATGACGCATTGAGTGTTGAGTGGTGGAACTTAATACCGCGTTTTGCCTTGTACTAGAGCGAAGAAATTAAAACATTAAATATTTAAATTGAAAATATTAAATATTTTACCCCACAACCTGTCAGTTAAAGTCATGCGCTTGTGCCGCTGCGCCGCAACAGGCCTCAAAATTAAAAAAATAATCATTATAAACCATGAATAAATATGTAATTGTCTCCAGCTGTCAAGTTATGAAGTAAAGAGGCTTGTATGAAATAATATAGTACCGTTGTAGGAAAACACTTTATTGTATTTATGTTGGTTGTAGATTAGATGTTCAATAAGGGGAATATCTATATAAATAAAAGCGAATGGTCCACTTACTCATTCATCCCATATCAAGTCCTAGGAGCTTAAAATGTTGCCTGGAGATTTTTTACTAGAAGGACGTAGGTATTCGGTAAGACGGAGTTTAAAGAAATTCGTAGCCTTAAAGTTATGTTTTTGGGGTAGATAGTTCGTCGTCGTTAGTCGTTTCGAGCGGACGCGTTACGAAAGTTGAGATAGTATTGCTTGCTGATGACACATCGTTGATTTGAGTTGAGTTGATTTGAAAAGGAAACAATAAGTATTTTCGATGTAAACAATAGTATATTGATTTGGTCCTAATAACTTTCTTTTTAATAGCAAAAAAACTGAGTGTACGATTTTCAGAACACCCAACACGAAAATTGTGAAAACCTATGTATTCTAGAATGGTAAACCCGTAGATCTTGTTGATACTACAGTATCGCTCGGTATCACCATTGACTTCAAATAACAGTGTCACACATTGATAGATTGGCGAATAAACTTAGTAGCAGCTTTTGCTTAGCTTCACGCTATCCTTCTAGCGGGGTAGGCAGGGAGAATTATTCTAATTCGTGGTAAACACTGACGCTTGAACGACTTTATTTAGACGTTTAGTTAAATTGTGTTATCGCAAAAGTGACATTGGGTCTTTATCGATAATAAAATTTGTTTAAGCCTAAGCCTATAGAGTGTATGTGGGGAGGTATTTTTTCGAGACGTACCTGCTATAAATGACGAAGCTTTGCGAAACTGGACCGTTAAGGAATAGTTTTTGTGGTCAATCTGTATGAAACTTCGTTAATACAAGTGTTAGGAGTCGCAAATTTGCCAAATTTTGTTTTAATACGAACGTTCTATTGAAGACAGGATTTTCAAGAGTGTACGTAGTACGTACATAGTAGGAGATTTTAAGATTTTTTAATCTTTAAATGGAACTAATATTCGTTCAAATTGAGAGCGCGCTCAAGCAAAGAAAATTGCATTTAGCACATAATAATTTGATCTTTGGAAAGAAAAGTCGTACTGTATCCCAGAAGTGGAGCTAACTAAAACTTACACTAGATTGTCTTTATTTATTTACTATGACACCCTAAATACCCTCTAAGTACTAATTATATGTAAGAGAGAGAGAGAGAGCTCTCTCTCTACAGAGAAAATAATTTTATAATATTTTCGGCACTCTCCATATTAAGTCTCCAAGTAATGTGCTATAGACAATAAGTCGTTTGATATGGGACAAACATGTAAATACGACAAAGGCAATTCGCACAAAATGAAAACTGTAAATATTTGCATTTACATATCTTTTTATGATATCTTGTTTCATTCTCTTGGGAAATACGAACGTGATCTTCAGGTAGAGCCAACTTATGATTTTTCCGAGTATTAGCAGGAAAACATAAATTCTATTTATCAGTCTATTCCTATCCTAAGCCTATTTCTCGTCTCAGTATCTACACAACACGTGCCGTGAGAGTAGTCGGTAATACCCTTGAGTCACTTTGGTACCACACCTCGGCAGATCGCGTTTGAGTTTTTCTGACACCTCGGAAATTTATTTTACAACTCCATTATTGTTATCGTAAAGTTGTTGGTATTCAGAAAAATATTTTTTTAGCTTTACGCCATATGCCATGTTTAGAAGAAAAGGCATAGGGTATTTAGTGTACCGACACTCCGTTCTACTTTTCGAAAATTGTGAAGAAATGATAATAATTCATTCTCTTGAATCCACAATCGTTGCGGCTGCCTAAATAACGTTATATATAATTCTTGAGCTCGAGTGCTTTGTTTTTATTTACCTTTTAACTATTTTATTTGCTGACAACTTGAACAGAATTACTGTAAGGTAAGCAGAGAGAATGTAATGTTAAGAATCTCCGTTCTCCACTTTCTGTATATTGTTAACTTAATAATCAGCATCAGTTCCATACTCATATTTTCGTTAGTTCTCTATTCCCATTAAGACCCTTCTGTAGTCCACTTTCCGCCCAATTTTTGAGACATTGTGTGTTTAGTGGTTGAACGCAACGCGTTGAAGTGGCGTAACTTAACACCTTCGTCAATTCGCTTTAAAAATGCAAGCAATAAATAATATATAATTTTTAAAAACCTTTTCTTGCATACAAGACCGCAGCGTGCTTGGTAATGTTGGTAATATGAGAAATCTAATTGTGGCGTAAAGCTGTGAACCAACGCTTTGTGCTGTCGGTACTTCTTAGAGTTAGTTGCTTTGTTACAATGTTGTTATTTTATTTACTTTATGTGCTTTTAGGAAAATGTATTATACAGTAAATCATTTTTACCACAAATTATATATAATTCTTATAGTACCACGCGCATGGCAAAGTGGGCAGAAGGCACTTGGGAACCTAGTGTTAAGAACCATAATTCCGTTCCCCAATTTTTTTTTCAAAATTGAGGGCATATTGAGTGGCAGAACTCCACACCGCTCTTTGCCTTTTCGCCAGAGTGAAAATACTATAATATAAAATATTTCATTTCCTACAGTTATAGAACTAACAACGTAACTTTTACCACGAAAGGCGTTATATGTATGTAATTAGGATTAGATTTTAGTATTAAGAATAATTTTTAAAGCCTTCGTGTGACCGTGTGAATTACTTGTTCTGGTAAACTCTACATGCAATTTATTGAACATTTGCACCTAAGTACACATAGCTTTTTACTCTAAATCATCACAAATAAAGGTGTACTTACTTTATTTAATATGTGTAATATCACCACAGTGACAATTCATTTCTTTATAATTTTTACCAAAATGTCACTTTGGTAATATTAATAGACAATCTCTTGGGATTATCGCTTACCTTGGACATACATACTATATTCAAATTAGTCATATTTCAAAATAATTTATTATTACAATAGACTTGTTGCGTAATGTACCTTGTTAAATTCATTACAATATAGGTTTTCAGTGTATCTGGAAAATTTTATTAGAATGTTCAAGAAGTGTTTAAACAGTATTGTATGATCACCGTACTTAAGACAGTGCGATTATGCACTTCCTGTCTGATTTTTGAATATTTCATTTAAAATGGAAGTATTAATTAAATTTTATGAAAGCAAGGAACTGGAAACTGAAAATAATTTATTTCACGAATAGGGCTGAAACTCACAACTATCGTGTGCACCAAATAAGGAAAAGCTGTCTGCTAACACTACGATGGTATAATGGGTAAACATACAATGATACAATGACATAAAAGTTAAAATGTATAACGAAAAAAAAAACTAATATAAAGTTCACAATAGAATACGAATTTTGATTTTCAGGATTTTTGATACCAACATGTACTACTGAACAGATTTATTAAAACTTTTATTTTCAAAAATTTTAACAACAGATAAATGAACTAGTTATAGTAAAATTATTTATGAGTTTACTTATGCCCTTAGTTACATGCAATGCTCGCAACGTGCACACGACACGTACTCCACTCACATTATTACACTCACTTTGACTTTGAACATCCTATACTTATCATAAATATTTTAAACATATTATAAAAAAACAACGAAATACATTTTAATAAAAAGGAAGAAAAAAATGTACTTTGGTTAGGTTTAAGCTTCACGCTATATCCCTATCACGGCAGGCAAGATAGAGGGAACTTGGGAACCTAGATAAAACACTCTGGTCCGTTCAACATTTTCAAGAGAAAACGAGTCGTTTAGTTCTTCCACTATATACATGATGACGGAGTATTTTATCATAAGGTTCCCTCTGGTAACTCTGTTACACGTCACGTGGAGATAACTTAAAATAAATATTTAAATTTTACTTGAATTTAACTCGAATTTCATCACATCTAATCCGTTGATTACACTCTTCGATATCACAAACAATGGCTGGGCTTACGTTTCTATCGACAAAAGAACGTTAAGTAAGAAGTCACGTACGATTCGTTAACTCCCGGAGTAATTGGAACTACGGAACTTTACTCACAACTTTGTTACGCTCGTAGGTATTCGAGTTCTGTATTATATTAGAAATATTGATCAGTTTTTTATTACCTTTTATTATTTTTTGTTTTCGCCTATACGAAAAATTTATTTAAAAAAAAATAGATAGTCATTTTCTCAAGTTTTATTAAGTTTTTTAGCTTTACGTTGTATAAACCAGTTATTAACGGTATTTCGCAAATTGAACTGGACAGGTCTTAACAGGTACAGAGAGTACCTAGTGTTAAGACATTCCGTTTTCACTTTTCGTGCAGTTTTTAAGATACTGTGTGTCTTGTATCAAAATTAACTTTGTGCTTTATCTTGTTACCGGAGCGTAGAATGAAAGTAATATATATAGTTCTCCGAGTTTCGAGTTCAGATCATGGCGCTATGACAGCCCCATACCATCTCCCTTACAAAACATGCTGTATTACAGCATGTCTAGCGTATATTTTTCTTAGGTACGTAAGAAAAGTCTCCCAAAGAACTACAGACGTTACAATATAGCTTTCACAATTTAGCTGCCTTTTAGTGACTTAAGTAAAGTCAGACAACAAACAGTTCGAGTATAGGACACAACTTTACTTAATCTTTTGACCTTTGACCTTATTTTTCTTTTCACTTTTGATATTAATTGATGGAAGGAAAGTCATAATATTGAAACATGTTAGTTATTATTTTATAAATAAACTAAATGACTTAATATTATATAATATTTACAAATATTACAATGATTACTATAATACAATTAGCCTTGATATAGCGAAGGCTTTTGATAGAGTCTGGTACCGGAGTTTGTTGACGAAGTTGTCATCATACGGACTGCCCGAGGGCTTGTGCAAATAGATTGCCAGGTTTTTATGCTACCGACTACCGACCGACTGCTGATATTCAATAAAGTATTATTTTTAATAATATTTAAATTATAGTTTTATGCCTATGTTTGAGAGAGTTTGTTAATTTCTTTGTTTATATGGTCGACCGTTTATTCCACAATCGAATGGTGCGTCGGCGAAAATTCCTCTGAAACCAAACTGTACGAGACCATTTCGGCTCCAACGCGTGGCTGTGAACTTTGATTGATTAAACGTGGCCATGTCCATCATGTCAAATGATTCCTTATAGCATAACCTATTACATAGGCGATAGAGCACGCACAAAGAAGCAGAGTCTCTTCTTAGGCTTAGGGACTCGACACCGCTCGTAAGTACATGATTGTCGTCAAGTTTCATAGCTCTCCGTTGGACAGAGTCAAAAAACTTAAGCATTTATGCTAGCTCTCCAGCCCAGGGAAGGGAACATTACTCCATATGGAGGTGGACTTGCGTTTTATATAATAACAGTCTTCCCTCGGGGTTGAAGTTAACAATCTTAGTTTTTTAGTTTTTTAGATTTCAGCTTGGCCTTGCTTTCTAAGTGACTTCGGGATTGGACGTCACTGGATATGTTACACTAAGGAGAGACTAGAACTACTCTTTGAGATGTAAAGATTGTATTTTGGAATTAAGCCACAAGAAATAGGGCTACCTTAGCTGTGAACGCACAAACCTGTGTCTTGGAGTGGTTGATACTCTAAATAGAGTAGCCTAGATTAGAGAGACAAGTTGCTTACGACTTTTTACTACAACAAAAGGAGGAATATTTGTACAGTCTATGTATAGCGCGTCTCTGGTGCTATCGTCCACATAACAATGAATGATATCAATAGACAGCATATCATTAATATGCAGTACAAACAGTTTCGGAAAAAGTACAGTTCCATATAGGGACACCATTTATATTTATACTTTTGGAGCAACTAAGATTTCTGCGTCGGTCGCATAAAAACCTGGCAATCTATTTGCACAAGCCCTCGGGCAGTCCGTATGATGACAACTTCGTCAACAAACTCCGGTACCAGACTCTATCAAAAGCCTTCGCTATATCAAGGCTAACTGTATTATAGTAATCATTGTAATATTTTTACATATAATATAATATTAAGTAATTTATTTATTTATAAAATAAATAATAATCAGCAGAGTATTACGAATAAAAAAATACAAGACGACAGAGGTCGTCATGGCACAGCGGTACGTCGTATGTACCTAAGCAGTAAACGTGACGACGTGTCACTGCAGTGACTAGACAAACATACAACGTGTCGAAACGGAGTGTTTTGTAAATCGATTCCATCAGAAACTTTGCTATGTGCGGGACATAACATGAAACTGAAAAAAAAAACAACAATGATGTCCAAACTTCCGGTAGAGAAGGTCTTTTGTACTTTTGTTTAGCACTCGTCATCAATCATGTTTGGATCGGCTCAATGAGACGGACGGACAGGCGCAGGTTCCCTTGTAAAATATATGATGCGATATTCAGCTCACAGCATTCAGGTAAATTTATATTGTCCGTATTGTATTAATTGTATTCATAAATATTTTCCGTATTGTTTCTATTTTATAAAAAAGGAAGGCGATGCGTAGGATATTGAGTGCTAAAAACATGTATTTTATTTTTTATTTTAATAGATTTTTACGCGCTGAGATATTTTACTTACCTATTAAGACACGTTTCCTACGCCTAGCGCCGAATTCGAGGAATGGCGTGTGGCGGAGCGGAGCTGGTCATCGCTATAGTATGTTCAGAAGTTTGAAAATATTTGTTTTATTATATTAATTTCAAAGAAGAATTCAATCACTTATTTACGTTTGTAATTATTATATTTATGTAAAATGAATAGTTTTAGTAACGAGCAACAATGGCAAACAGAATTATTAATAACTTTACCTTCATTTAAATATATTCAAGAGTAAATCATTTGTTCAGAGATGTTATATTAATTATATTTTTTTAGCTTCAAGCTGTATCACGCACGTGGCAGAGTAGGTAGAGGGGACGTTCACATTCCGGCCCGTTCCCCATATTCTGCCGAATTTTTGGTATTGCGTGTTGAGTGAGAGGCCTGTAGTAGCGCAGCGGCACAAGCGTGTGACTGTAGCCGACAGGTTCTGGGTTCGATCTTTGGTTGAGAAAATGAAATGTTTAATATTTTCAATTTAAATATTTAATGTTTCATTTCTTCGCTCTGGTAATAAGCCATAGCGCGGCGTTGAGTTCCGCCACTCAACAAACAATGCCTCATATTCGGCGGAAAGTGAGGAACGGAAGTGGAACGGAATGTATTAACACTAGGTTCCTGGGTTCCCTCTGCCCACCCTGCCTCGTGCAGGATACAGCGTGAAGCTGTGTTGAGTGGCGGATCTCAATGTCACGCTTTGCCTTGTAACCAGACGGAAAATTAAAATATTAAATATTTGAATACAAAATAATCAACCTTTCATTTTCTTAGATACTAGTCTTCCTTACAACCTGTCGCTTTTACAGTCACACGCGTGTGTCAGTGTGCCACAACCGTTTTAGTCGTTAAGACGTTTGTATGACAAACATGTAGAGACAATACAGTTCATTTAAATAAATCTATAATTTCATATATAAAAGATTAAGTGTTAATTTCAGTGTAATCGGAAACGGAAACCACTTTAATATTAATTGAAATTACTTTGTGATAATTTGAATCATCGTTTCATTTCCATATTGTTGAGTTTATTTAATAAATTGTTTTTCAGTTGTGCGAAATTTTATTAACTTTGTGTAAATATTATTATTATTTTAATTAAATATATAATAATTATATTTATTTGTGAAGATAATATTATTACATTTAAAAAAATGGTTTTGTTAAGAACAATGGAGCTATAGGGTTCGATTTCCTTTCGAGGGAATGATCATATTAAGATTTTTTTTTCTTTCTTGTAATACAAAGTATTAACGCTGAGTTTTTTCGGATAAAAAAGTACTCGTAATACTAAGCTAATATTTTTATTTAGCTTCACGCTGTATGCCGTAAATAGGTAGAGGGAACTTAGGAACCTGGAACAACCTTCACACTCTCCTGTTGCCTAATTTCCTGTGGATTTTGAATGTATTGCGTGTTGAGTGCCGATATTCAACGACAACAAATAAATTATTAAACATTACATTTCCTCGATTAGGGAACAACACGTCGCATTTATAGTTGTATTCTTGGTCCGTCTGTATCACAAATGGACTCCATCATTGCTGAAAAGTTTCATCTAAATCTGTTCAGTACTTTTTGCGTAATAGTAAAACAACAAACATCTATTTTTACAAACTTGCCAAATATTCTTAGCTCATTCTACAAGATAAGTTAAGTGATTGACAACGCAATGCCTCGCTGTCTTACTCTAGCGGAGAAGTCAACTAAAAATGAAATGAAACAAAAAGGAAAATTAACTTTATACTTATACGTGCTTTAACCTAAGGTCCACAAGGCCGGTATTGTCGAACAGAAACAACAAAGAGAAAGTAGCGCGCTACGGAAGTTTCCAAATGTTCCTGATTTTTCAACGTTGTTGTTGTTACTTTACTATTGGTTGTAGCATAATTTAATATGGACTATAGACTTCCTATATAGATTGACTGTTTAACACAAAAGTATTCTATTGATTTCAAACAATTGATATTTGATATTAGCGCGTTCAAACAAATAAACTGTTCTGTTTCGTAATATTTTAATAGTTTTATCGATTGTAAAAAATATTAAGAACATTTTTGTTGAAACAGTTGAAATTTGTATTGGGTGGCGGATTTTAAGGCCTTGAGTAGCCTTGTTATGGGAACGAAAAAAATATCGAAAATATCGAATACTTCATTGCTTCCTTGCCTGGGAGTCGAACCCACAACTTGTCGTGCTTACTACGCGCGCGTCACGGTTGGTCTCATACTGTCTTAATCCTAGATTTTTAGGTTTCCTCCGTACATTCATTTCTTTTAATAATAATATATGTATAACCTAAAAATAAATAAAAAGTAACCTAAGCCAAAAAAAAAACAACCTATACATATTAATTATTATTTACGAAAGAGAATATAACTTTTATGTATAACTTTTATATCTCTAGGGATATTTTGTACTCTCGATAGTTAGTTACTATCAATACATAAACATGCGACGACGATGAGGGTCCCATCTCTGCTCGTCCAATGCAAATGAGGCAATCGTTCTAAATGTCACAGCTTTTAAAGTAATTTGTTTTTGGTAACTTATGTTGAAATGAAATGAAAGTTAGATCTCATAGATTTGTACCAATAGCTTAAAATAAAGTTAAAAGTATAGGATAAAGCTGTTCAGTTTTTCATTTAAAGAAATGAGTTTAACATTTAAGTTTGACTGAAAAAAGTGCATGCAATAAAACGTTGCTTCGAAATATTTCGCTCATAACTAAGATATTACTTTTTACTTAAAAAATTACAAACGTAAATAAGTGACTGAATTCATCTTTGAAATTACTCATACTATCTCAGCTTCACACTGTATCACGCACATGGGAGGGTAGGCAAAAGGAAACTGGGGAACTTAGTGTAAGGAGACTCCGTCCCCCACTTTCCGCTGAATTTGAGGCATTGCCTGTTGAGTGGCGGAACTCAACGCCGCGCTTTGATTTATTACCAGAGCGAAAACGTTAAGCATTTAATTTGAAAATATTAAATATTTCACTTAAAAATATTAAATATTACATTTCCTTGAGTCCCCAATCGAACCCACAGCTTGTAGTTTACAGTCAATTGTGCCGCTGCACCATGACAGGCCTCATATATATTTATCCAAATAATATCGTAACTGTAGATGTTTGTGAGAATAGATGTTTGTTGATGTTTAATAATTATGAAAGCCGTAATGAGGTCGCTAGTAATTTATAAATACATCTAGAGTCCTTATGAAGGATATTTAATATAAATCCCTAACTAAATCACAAATAATCTGCAAACTGAGCTAAAGTACTAACACCTCAAACTTAACACTGTTTAATTAACGAAGAGTTCATATAAGAAGAAGAAAAAACAAGATATTACAAATAGAACTCTATACGTTGACACTTTAGGTTCAAAATGGCTTATATGTAGAGTCTCTATACGTACAACCACCTGTTAGATCTTCTCGCTGCGAATGGAAATTCATTACTCTGCTCCTAATTCAACTTTAATGAAGTGGTGTAAGAGGTTTGCGCTTCAACGAAGATTTCATTTGATCTAAATATTAATTTAGACAGTTTAAGACTTTCATATTTCCGTTTACTTTCACGCTGTATCCCGCACATAGCAGGATATAAGAGGGAATTTAGTGTTCAGACACTCTGTGTCCTATGATATAGTTGAGTGAAGGAACTCAACGCCGTGCTTTGTCGTCTATTTAAAGTGAGAAAATATTAATGAAAGATAAAAATATTATGTAATTCCAGAATCACTACAATATTAGTACTATTCAAAAATAGTACTCAATATGTTGGATTGAAAAAAAAACAATAATTAAAAAAAATAGGTTATTGGTGCGCAACGGACAGTTTCAGAATGTAAGCGCCATGCTCGTGGATTCAATCTCCTTTCAATGGAGATGAATTGGTTTCATAGAATTACTTTTCGAGCAATTTGTAGCGCAGGGCCACGTGCGTGTGACTTTAAACGTGACTGGTTGTGGGCTCGGTTCCTGCTCTAGTTATTTTTAATGATTTCATTTCTTCGCTCTGGCAACTGAGCATAGCAGGGCGTTGGGATCTGCCTCTCTATACGCACTGCCTTAATGTACTCCAAGTGAGGAAACTAAAATATAAAATATTCAATTCCGAAGTGGGAATTGATTCCATAACAGACTTAGTTTACGCGGATACGCTTATACTTCTGCTCTATGTTGGCTTCCATATATCATGTCGCTTTGAGACAATAATGAATATAAATAACCTTCGAAATTAATTAAATTACAAAGAAAATTGTATTACAAATTGAGTGTACGAAGGAATACGTGAAACCTTTTATAAAAGCGGTAGTGAAGCGCGCTTATTATACATCATACATACACACACGTATTTAATTTTTACATTCATTTGATATTTTTTAAGCTTTACACTCTATATCTCGCTTTTTGTAGGGCAGATAGAAGAACCTCAAGTTATGTCAGTGTCAACAAGTAGGAAGTGTTTTGTCTGTGTTTTGATATTTTTTTATTACGTTCACGCTGCATCCCGCACGAGGCAGGGTAAGCAGAGGGAACCCGGGAACCTAGTGTTAAGACATTCCGTTCCACTTCCGTTCCCCACGTTTTAATAATATAGTTTAATAATATAGTTGATAAAATCTTACTTCAAAACAAATCTGATAAAACGTGTAACAACATGTTACCTGACCTTCTTCAATATTTACGACGTCAGAGGACCCGATTTACATGCCCTTAAAATACGCACCCAATTTGCTCTGTTTCAGCTTATTTTATGTATATAAAATGTTTCTTTTATATTGGCTTTCCGTATTGCGAGTTCCGCCCTTCACTAGGTGTGCAATACTATATATATATGTATGTATATATATATATATATATATATATATATATATATATATATATATATATATATATTATATATATATATATATATATATATATATATATATATATATATATATATATATATATATATATAACCTTTGCCACATTCCATTGTATTCTGGAAGCATTCCATGTTGAGAGGACCGTCGCACTTTGCGTCGTTTGCAGAGCGAGGTAATTAAAAATAGTTTTTTAGAACCACCAACGCTTACAATCGCACACTCGTGTCCCTGGACCACGACAGGCCTCAACTAAATATTTTTTTTAAAATACTTAACCACGCTGTATCCCTAGCGGGGTAGGCAGAGATTACTTATTTCCATTTAATTCAATTTATATAGAATATAAATATTGTTTTAATATGTTGTCGTTATCGAGTTAGCAAAACTACATCGTGTAGAGGCGGGACGTGCTTGAGAGTCAAACATACCGGAGCTGAATAATTTAACATTTTTTATAATATAATTTACCTACGAGTATGTGTAGTGTGATGAAACGTCATTTAACAAATGAATTTTGATAAAATTAAATTGTGACGTTGATATTTACAAAAAATGTATGAATTATCTGAGTGTTAAAACGGTTATCTTAGTTATAGTTTTATAGCGTAGTAATGAAGATAATAAATTTCTCCGGGTTGGAATTAAATTGGATGTTTTACTTTACTTATATATTTTTTTGGTTTATTTTTCTGCTTCACGCTGTATCCTACGCGTAGCAAGGCTGACAGAGAAGACTTGGGAACATATTGTTGACATACTCCGCTCTTTTTTCTTACTTACTTACTTACTTAGCTTCACGCTATATCCCTAGCGGGGTAGGCAGAGAGAAAGGAGCGCCAAACACTACGGTAGGTTCTTCTTTCATTCTTAATTAATTAATTTCCTAGAGCAGGAGTCGAGACCACAACAGGTCATGTTTACAGTCATATGCTAGCGCCTAACTACTATTTACTGGTATAAAGTAAATAAAATTTGACAACTTTTAAGAAAATAAAATGTGGCCGTAAAGCCCTTGAATTTATAGTAAAGTTTGCTTTATAGTAAAGCTTGCGTTTACAAACGATTACAGCTTTACGAATAGTTGAAAGTTCAGCTTAATTCAAAGGACGACGCTTTTGTGTGGTTTTTGAGGATATTTTAATTAGTTACTTTGCAGTCGAGGAGACGCTTTTTACTTTACTTCTACTCTAAATAGAATAATAGTATAAATAAATAATCTTACTGTGGCATGTAAAATGCAACAGTATGCAAATATCATTATTTTTTTGCGTTTTTCCGCATACATTTCTATCCAGAGTTCTAGAGAAATTAAAAAAAAAAGAAGTTCAGGATTCAAGAGAATCTATAATAAATATATTCCGGTCCCAAAATTCCTTATTCAAAAAGAATACATGTGAAGTAACGGAGTTAAACGATTCTCTTTCTCTTTGTACTAGAACAATTGAATGAAAATAATTCATTAAACAGAGAGAGCAATCGAAGCAATGACCGTCGCGTTTACAGTTACACTACTCAGTAACATGATGGCAAAATTAATGTGTTGTTTAGTAAGTTTATTAATTATTATTTATTTTTTTTCAGCTTCACGCAGTATCCCGCACTAGGCAGGGTAGGCAGAGGGAACGGAAGTGGAACTTAGTGTTATGACACTCCGTTCCACTTCCTTTCCCCACTTTCCGCCGAATTTGAGACATTGCGTGTTGAGGGGCGGAACTCAACGCCGCGCTTTGCCTTATTACCAGAGTGAAGAAATGAAACATTAAATATTTTAAATTGAAAATATTAAATATTTCATTTCCTCGACTGGGGATCGAACCCAGAACCTATCGGTTACAGTCACACTCTTGTGCCGCTGCGCCACGACAGGCCTCTTTATTAATTATTTTATTAAGTATTATTTTATGTTTATACCTTTTAAAATAATATTCTATATTAAAGATAAAAAAAAATGAGTCGGGCTTCGAAAGCAGGCCTTTTGGAAATCGTCGCGGCTCATAACAATGCAGTAAAGCAGAATTTGAGGCAGACTTAATTGTATACTTCTTTCTCTAATTTATACGTAATTCATAAACAATTACTCATAATAATTTAATACTAAAATTAATAATAGTATATAGTATACGGAGTGTCTTGACACTAGGTTCCCTTAGCCTTCTCTGATATGCGTGATATAGCGTATAATGACGACTGAGGTCAAGTATAAAATAAATATTAACATTCGCTCGCGTTGTTTTAACATCAGTCAGCATGAGTATGTAAGTGTATGTATAAATTATGGAATCTATAAAGTAATTAATATGAGTATGTCCAATACAATACAGTGGAGTGATGGTCACGTCGGTTGAGCTCAGCGTGACCGGACGTGACTGCCATAGTAATATAGGGTTATATACAGATGTATAATTATATATAATTTGTATAAAATATACATTATAAGGTTTAAACACAATATTTTATATAACTTATGACTCCGACCCCATACGATAGTGAAGATTCTCTGGTTCGTTCCCCAAACGTTTTGCCAAAGTTGAGGCCTTGCGAGAGTGGCGGAGGTTAATGTCGAGATTGTTACCAGAGTGAATAAATAAAAATTTTAAATATTCCATTTCCTCGAGTGGTGATCATACTAACAACCAGTCGCGTTTACAGTCGCAGGCCTGTGGCCCTGTGCCCCTATGATAGGCTTCCTAAAATAATTGGGGACCTCAAAATTGGGGACCTCATATTGATAGATTGGCGAATAGACTGAGCTCTGCAGCTTTCGCTGTAAAAAAAATTAGACTATTGACTGATGAGGAAACGGCTCGCCTTGTTTACTTTAGCTACTTCCACAGTATTATGTCTTATGGCATCTTACTTTGGGGTAATGCAGCCGGTATTAGGTCAATCTTTGTCTTGCAGAAGCGAGCTATTCGTGCAATCTATAACTTAAGCCCTAAGGATTCTTTAAGGGAAATGTTTAAAAATATTAATATATTGATCGTTGCATCTCAATACATTTTTGACAATGTTATGTATGTCAAGAAAAATATTAATAAGTTTACTAAAATCAGTGATGTACATAATATTAATACTAGAAATAGGCTTAAACTTAGTGCGTCTGTAACTCGATTGCATCGAGTCCGTAATTCGTTTATGGGACAGGGTGTACGCTTTTACAATAGGATCCCAGAAAACGTCAGAGAATTTTCTGTATCACAATTTAAAAAAGTTGTGAAAAGACGTTTGTGTGTTAAAGGTTATTACCATATTGACGATTTTGTAAATGATAACACGCCTTGGGAATAAAATGCTCGCTCCAGGCTGTTTAAGTGTATCATTGTCACATAATTATACATATAATGTAAAGTTTTGATTTAAAGAATGGACATGTCCCGCTGAGTTTCTTTCGCCGGTTCTTCTCAGGCCTGAGGCAGTAATTTTTGTGAACTGGTGGTAAATTGTTTGACGTTCAAAAAACAAAGTTGTAACTTCTTATTTTGAATAAAAATATTTGAATTTTGAATTTTGTATTTTGAATTTTGAAATTATTAACGTAGTTCGGGTATATATCTTAACTTAGGATCTTAATACCTTTTATCTTCTTATCTTAGCTTTACGCTATATCTCTGTCTATCTCCTTTGCCTCGTCCACTGACATCAACCTCTTCATACATGCCCTCCGGGGGGTACTCAGACTTTTTACGTGACCTCCTCCAGTATAAAAGATACTGTGTTTTCGAAGGTCAACCGAGGGCTCTCCTTGCTCTCTTACCATTCACTTTAACTTCGTGTATATCTTTAAATCGTGTAGAAAAATATGTATAAAGATGTATATGTTCCTATTTATTAATGCTTTATCTTTTAGATAAAAGTGTGACACTTCTGAACATTTCGTGGTCTATATGACATTTTAAATAAATATAAGAGGCCTGTTGTGGCGCAGAGGCACAAGCAAAACAACTGAAAACGTGACAGATTGTGGGATATTTTCATGTTTTCTCTCTGTCAACATCACAAAACACGGCATTAAGGTCCACCACTCAACATGTAATGTTCCCAAAACGGTGGTACCAAACACGATGGAGTGTCTTATCACAATGTTCCCAAGTACCCTCTTCATACCCTGCCTTGTGCGGGACACAACGTCAAGCCAATAAAAAAATTCCAAGTATATTTAAATATATATTTATATTTAAAGGTAGGCAGAGTTAATCTGGGAACCTAGTATTGACAATCTGTTCTCATTAATATATTTTCATTGCCCGCACTTTCCGACAAATTAAAGCATAATGATGATTGGCAGAACAAAACACTGCACATTTTGCTTCGTTACCAGAAGATGAAAATCTATATGTGAAACATTTCTTTCCCCCTATTGGGAACGAACCCCGCTTAACCCGCGTTCGCAGTCGCACACTTGCTGATGGTGTGGGGGACACCATCTAAAGCTAAAGAAATAAAACAATGGATATGAGAAAAATGAATAGACCAATATAATATCTATATTTGTCACGTCGCAAAGGCGAGCTCGACCCGCGCTGACGTGACGCTCATAGTAAATATTTCATATAGGATATTATTATGTATACATTCTTAGATCCTTCCTGCATTATTATTTACAGACTTCTTTAATATTATGACGTGATCTTTCAAATTCCACTTGTTGAATTCAACTTATCACTTTCATTCCTAAACGTAAAAAAATTAATAACATTGTAAGAGTTGTTCTGTAGCAACTAAGATGTAATTTTTATTAATTCATTTATTGTAATAAATGCCAGGGAAAATTTGCTAAAAACAACAGTGACTTGCATATAAATCAAGTACTCAGACGCACAAAAAACATACAAATAGAAAAAGAAAATTAAAATCATTGCTTGTGACCTATTAAAATGCCCCAAATAACAGTTTTTATCAAATTCATTTCATTACGGACAGCGATCAAATACAATTTATTGTAAGTCCAAAATTATAATTTTTCTTTTTCGGTCTGGTAGAGAAAGGTAAGTGAAGCTTGGCGATGAGTTCCACATGATTTCGATGACGTCTCGAGATATCAGTAAGGGCAGGAACAGCTGAACCTGATAACGCCGTTGTAATTTCCACAGATAATTGCAAAGTGTAACCTTTTACAGTACAGTACATGAAACTTTATTACTGTTCTACAAGCAGTTGAACTTACTAATTTTGCAATAAAGGCGACTTAGTTAAATCCTCTCCTCCCCTCCGTAGCTGTTACTGTAAGAGAGGGGGGAGGGGGCAAGGGGGGAGGCTCTAGTCGGATGGACCGTTAACAGTTAACAGTTATTTAGATTACAACTTGTGTACTGTTTTCATAGTTTTAGTAATTATAACTTAACTTCGACTCTCTGTTTTCCGACTTTGTTTAACCATTAATTTTAGCTGTTCTATTCATTTAGTTTCATGCTAAATGAATGAATCTCTTTGCCTACATAATTTATACAAAGAAAGAGGAATACAGTGTAAATAAAGACACAGAGGCAGAATGAACTTAGTGAGAGCTCACTTTTCTTAGCATAGTTGAGTGTTGGGCTAGTGCGGTTGTGAACCTTTCGCATACAACAGGATAGCCAAATAAAAATTGCCTTATGTTCTTACCAGAGTGACTTGAGTCCACAGACTTCGCACTCATAGGGTAGGCAGAGGGAAGTTAATACTTAAATATTCTAATCGAATTCTCAAAACATTATTATCTCAATAAAACTCAATAAAACACTTTAAATGCATACTAATAAACAAAATACGACGAAAATTATCATCAAACTTGCAGTATTGTAGTTGTACCGGACTGGACGCGCAATATTCCGCGCCACCGAGCCGAGAGTAAGCCTCTAATCTACAGCGACACTCCACTTTGAATAATAACGTGTACGAATTAAACTTAGTGACAATGGACTATGCATGCTATAAAGTGCAAGGAATTTTAGGTTTTGTGCCTTTAAATATGAGATATTTGAATAGATTTATGAAAATGCAGTCAAATTTTAGTCAGACTCTTGAACTGAGGGTTCTGCACCAATGTCAGGATTGTCAGTGAGAAGTACAACTTTAAAAAAGGTGACTTGATACATATTAGCTTGCGACCGTTTTCATTAATTTTATATAATATTTCCTATAAATATAAGTTTGTAATTATATTGTCAGTATATCGAAAAAAGATGGTTTTGGACACATAGATACTTGCTGTATCTGTGTGTCAAAACCATTTTTTTTGGGTTATCTTCGATAAGAATTCAGTTTTTTCCTTTAAAGGTACGAGACTCTAAAAAACAGATTTCTTTTTTCCCTTAGTTTGAATTTCATTATTTTAAAAGAACAAAGCACAGAAATCTCGCATAGAGTGATCTACTGGCAGTGCTAATATAGGGTTCTCTCTGTTTGAATTACTATTTGTGGCAAAAAGAAGACTTTTAATATTTTAAGTAATCTAAAACATACAAATAACTTCTCTACAACGTTTTCCATTTCCTACTTAAAAGCGTATTTTTCTGTTTCACGCTTTATATTGCACATGGCTGGGTTGGAAGAGGATATTTGGGAACCTAGTAGTAACACTTCGTTCCATTGCACATTCCTTTGCGAAACTTAAAAACACATTGTTCCATATTAAAAGTTGCATCTGTTGTATTCCACGTGGACAATGTTCCGCACCAATGAGCCGTAAATAATACCTTCCTCTACTAAACTGGCCAATTTGATAACCTTTTAGTAGATGTTATAAAAGATGATTAGTTTTTTTTATAAAGCATCCTGCTATTTGGCAGCGGGAACCCACAACATTGACATTTACGGAAGTTTTAATTAAAGTATTTCCAAAACGTTATGGATTTTAACAATACGTAGAATGCAACTAGAAATTAAAACTAAAAATAATTTATGTTTTACTTATTATATTATTTCTTCATTTATATGTTCCATCAGTTTCTGGATTTTTTAAGTGAACAAATACTTAATACTGTACCTATCTATAAAGCAGCTATGCAGTCGTAGAGTATAAAGACCTGTTGCGCACACTTGATGCTTCGTGATGTAACTCGCTTTAAACTAACTGCTTCTTTTTCATATGTACAAGAAAAGAAGTTAAAGATTAGTTACTGGTTTTACAATATATCTAGTCTATATTAATAATAAAAAAAAATATATAGTCTAGTTACCTCCGCGGGGTGATCACAGTAATCAAACGATACGGCTGCAATATGCCGCGTGCACTCATTATTCTCACGTGATTTTCCTCCAGTATCATCGAAATTGTGTTTTCGAAAGTACAACAGCAATTGAAGATATGATGACAGAAACAAAAAATATTCTTATTTTTATTGTTTCTATCATCATATCTTGCTAAAAATTACACATTCAAATTCACACATATTTTTGCCATTACTCTACTTTCTAACAATGTAAATATATACTATTTATATGTTCTGAAACTGAACACGCAGCTACAAAGCGCATCTATTTTCCATATAAAATGGATATTTTCTACAAGACTTCCCTATAGCACCTATATTTTTCCGGATTACGTAACAAAATAAAATGCTTCAGAGACTGTAACCTCGATTAGTTGTAGGGTTTATTATTTTCTTTACCTTAGTCTGGTAACGAGACAAAATGAGGCGTTGAGTTCCGCCACTCAACATATAGTACATCGAAAATTTGGCAGATTGGAAAATCAAGTATCTTAAAATTAAACTGAGGCCTGTCGTGGCGCAGCGGCACAAGCGTGTGACTGTAACCGACAGGTTGTGGGTTCGATCCCCACTCGAGAAAATGAAATATTTAATATTTTTATTATAAATATTTATTTTTTTCATTTCTTCGCTCTGGTACAAGAGAAAACGCGGCGTTGAGTTCCACCACTCAACATACAATGCCTCAAATTCGGCGGAAAGCAGGGAACGAAAGTGAAACTGAAGTGAAGTTGAGTGTAGTACTTAAAATAAGACCTACTCCAGCAATGGTAAGAACCATTTGCGGCATACAGCGCAAAAACAAAAATAATCTCCAGTACAGAAGTACTTTAGTATAGTATTATAGAGTTTACAAGGCACCAGCGCTGCATGGCCCCGCTCTGCTAATCCTATCACGCAAAAAGCTCTGTGCCAATACAGATAATAACTGAAAACGTTTACTTTGTTTTCTTTGGAATCCAAAGCACGAACAGCCTTGAGATGTAGAAAAATAATTTGATTTTCTATAATGTTGCTTGCAATATCTTAACAGTTATTTTATTATTACTTCGTATACTGCAAACGCGTTCATTGTTGGCACTTTTATACATTTGTTAACATTATGTTTATTTTAGATTCACCTAGTGATAGGTTAGGTTAACTTCTTTAAAACAAGGACACCTTCGTTCCTCAATTCTCGCTGAATTATGAAAACATTGCACTTTGAATGTCGTTTGTCTTCTTGTCAATACGAGAAAATAAGAATATAAATATCTCATTTTATTAAATGACAAAAAAAATATTGAAACCTAAGTAAACTAAATATTTCTAAACTAATTTAATATACGTACGTCTTGTATCAAGACAAACAGTTTTCTGAGTTCTGCTCAATATTTTATAAGAAACTGCGTGTCGAGTAGCGTAGCTCAAAGCCAATATTTATATAGCGGAGCAAGGAAAAGAAAATAATTTATGTATAATCGTTCCTCCAAATGGTGACTGTCAGTTTTTGCGCCGTGAGGGCACAAATGACGGCTATATATAAATATATTTGATACTTATAAAATGAAGCAAAATATACCTGTTATGGATAAGGACTCCATTTAATCACACCCACTGTGTGTGGGTGTGATTAAATGGAGTCCTTATACACACACACACACACACACACACACACACAGTAAACGAATACCTCCTTATTTGTTACATGATGGATCAGTCCCTGACTGCAAAGGGGATAGTTGTACGTTCGAATCTTACTTGGGGTAATTATTATGTTTACTGAGCTCTTTGCTAGAACCCGTACACAGTAGAGTCGGCCTGGTGTTAAAACATTCCGATCTCTATTTTGTAGTGGCGTAACTCAACGCCGGGTTTCACCTCGTTACCTAAAAGAGCCTAAATGAAGTGCAAGCATGAAGTATTTCATTTTCCCAAGTCGAAATCGAACCTAAGCCTTCGTTATTACGCGTAGTACTTACAATAAATAATCATTTCGGAGTGTTTCAATAGCACGCAATACAAATTCTCATTTCGATATCAGCGGCAGTGGTGTGAGGCGACAAAGGAGCCCTCCAGCGCCTGCAATTCATAGTGGATGCCGCGGACAGCCGAGCTCGGATCAATCTTTCTTTTGTAAGACGAGTGTTTTAAGTGAGTTCATTGAAATTGATAACGGAAGGGAGAATATTATGGAAAATTTTGGAAATTACACGAGCTTTTACTTGAGAAACTTAGTCTGTTCTTGCGTCTTCCGTGGCGTTAAAGTAAGCGTGGAAGTTACGAGCTTGATTCGCATTTTGTGAATAGATATACATATATTAAGTACATTGAAGATCCGGAAAACCTGGCGGTAACCTATGTAGGAAAATAATATGTCTTAATACTAGATGTTCCGATATTGTTATTTTTTAATGGCCAAATTGGAACCATTCCTTGGGACGCAGCGGCTTAGGCATGTGACTTTAAATGACATGAATATTTAATATTGCTGAAATGAATATTTAATATTTTCAATCTAAATATTTAATACCTTTTATTTTCTTCGCTCTGGTAACAAGGCAAAGCGCGGCGTTAAGTTCCGCCAATCAACACGCATTGCCTCAAATTCGGCGAAAAGTGGGGAACGGAAGTGGAACGGAGTGTCTTAACACTAGGTTCCCCAGTTCCCTGAGCCGATCTCGTGAAATAATGTTGCCATATTATGATTCCGAAAAATTTAAATAAAAGTACATTACAAAATTAATTTTAACTCTTCAAGAACCAAATCTCTGACCTTTGGCGTTACGCCATAAGAATGTTACAAAATGACAAATGCTCGTAAAATAATATATTGTGTACTGTTTCACTAAACTACTTTCATATCTTTATTACTCACGTCTAGACATCGTCTAGTCCTGGAATTCAATTGGAAATGAAAATGAAACCAGTGTTGAGTTCCGCCACTGAACACGTAAGGTCTCGAAAGTTTACCGAAATGTAGTGAACTAAGTGTGTTTCTACCAAGTCTGCTGCCGCTGCCTACTGCCGCTACCTGCTGCTATAGTGGCACAGTACCGAGCTCTACGGTTAAATTGATATTTATTAAAATGCTTGGGTGCTTGTTTTTTTATTCATTTTGGTAGTAAAAACGCGACCTTGAGTTAAGCATATTAATTTACTTCTAACAAAATAAACAGTAGAAAAGAGTGCCCTTACTAGGTTCTCTACTGTGTTAAATGTCGTGAAGGGTTGATTTTCCAGCTTTACACGTTTTTATATCCCGGACACTTCGTTACCAAAAAGACATCTCCGTTCCCCACATTCTGCTGGATTCTTGAGGTATTGCGTATAGCGTGGAACTCAACGCCGCGTTTTACATCATTAACAAGACAAAAAATATCTAATAGTTAATTTTCTCAACTAGTAATCGAATCCGCGTTTCCAATGACACGCTTCAATCTCAAAAAAGATAAATGAATAAGAAGAAAAGCAAAATTAGCATAGATTCGTATCAGCCTTCAATTATGTGGTTGAATTTGACAAGGACCTCCAAGAGGAGGCCTTGGAGGTCCTTGAGGCCTCACAGGGGGTGCGCAAGGGAGGTGTTACATTACTCGCCTCCTCAATGCTTAATTGGCTGAACTTATCTAGAGATAAAAACGAGGCGTCGGAACGACGACCGACTGACTGTATTGTGAATAACTCTGGGAACAATTTTAGACATTTTAGTAGATATTGTTTGATAGTTCATGTGTTTTGGCTTTTTGTCACGTCATTTTGATAATATGTGTTTTCTTTTAGATTCAAGCTGTATCATATAGCCGTAGTAGGGAACTTGGGAACCTAGTGCTAAGATCCTCAATTCTCATTAAAATATTTCCGGTCCCCATTTTCCATATTTAAGGCAATGTCAATTGAGTGACGGAACTGAACGCTGCGCTTTGCCTCGCCAGAGCGAAGAAACGAGAGTGCCATTGCGATTATTGTACATTTTTAAACATTTAAATATTGACGAGTATAACTGTTTTTATTTTATTATTTTATTCATAAAACCAACAGCTTATAAATATAGTATTAACATATAATATACAATAAATAGTATAGCCAATAACAGGTTTCACTACATTTAACATATGAGTGTTATGGAGATATCGTTGAGATAGTAAGAAAGAATATTTTCTAAGCACTTTAAATTATTTTTTTATTTTCAGTCCACCATACTTCACCACAGTTATTTTTTGCATTATTATATTTCTGTTTCAGCTTCACGCTGTGATTATGCACACGACAAGATATGCAGAGGGTCATTTGGGAACCTAGTGTTAAGATATTTTGCTCCGTTCTCTACTTTCTTCCGAAGTAGAGACATTGCGTGTTGAGTAGCGGAACTCAACCTTGCGCTTTGCCTTTGTAAAAAGAAACAAAAACACTAAATGTTTAATTTGAAAATATTAAATATTGAATTTCCTTGAGTGGATATCGAATCTATAATCTGTTGCGTACACCCAAACTACTGTGTCCCTGTGCCACGACAGGCAACTTCTTCATGTAAACGGAAAATTTATCTGAACAGAAACTAATTAAAATATCAGCCTTGGCCTTTGCCTGATCGTTGAGCTCTTTACGTTAGTGACAACTTGATTGAAAACTTGAAACGCTTCTTAAATAGAGTATAGTGGATTAAATCTCCCGTCGATTAATGAAAGTATATTGTACCCTCCTACTTAAACAGTTCTAAATTATAAAGTAACTTTTAGAAGCCTGTCTTGACGCAGTGGTACAAGCGAGCAAGAGTAAACATGACAGATTATGAGTTCTATTTCCATATGAGGAAATAAAATATATTCATTTCTGTGTTCTAGTAGAAATGCAAGTCGTTGAGTTCGGTTTGGACAAAGTTAAGGTAGGTAGGTAGGTAGGTAGGTAGGTAGGTAGGTATGTAGGCAGGTAGGCAAAATTATACAAATAAAGTAAATGAACTTACTTATTTTTATTTTACGCTGGATCCTGCACATATCAGGGTAGAAAGAGGGAATTTGGGAACCTAATGTTGAACATATCAGGATAGAAAAAGGGAACTTGTTTGCGTTTTTGCGTTTCCCATTTTCTATCGAATTACGTTGTGTTAACAATAATAAAACAAAACATAAGTTATATATTAGTAAATAGAAATATTCCATATACTATTGATAGTAGGTACTGTTTAACACAAATTGTTACACCATACATACTCGCTTTTAATCTATATTGCTAGGTATTGGCTAACAAAGAAAATTAATTTTAGTTTCATGCTGTATCCTGCTTATTGCAGGGTAGGCTAAGGGAACTTGGGAACCTAGTTTTAAGACACGCTATTCCGTCGAATTTGAGGCATTGTGTGTTGAGTGGCGGAATTCAACGCCGCGCTTTGTTTCATTACTAGAGTGAAGAAATTTCATTTAATTAAATATTCTATTTCCTCGATTGGAGACCTAATCCACAACCTGTTACGTTTCCAGTTTAATGCTCGTGCTTGTACGCCACGATAGGTAAAACAACTGTAGTATACGTACTACAGTACAACATACGCATACAAGAATTTCCTTAATTATTTTTAAAGTCGAAATCTTCTAGTTCTTTTCAATTACACAGAAACTATTTGTTCAATTAAAAATATTTCATTTCCTCGAGTGGGGATCGAACCCACAACCTGTCGGTTACAGTCATACACCTTTGCCGCTGCGCCACGACAAGTCTCTATTGAAAAATATGTTTATTTATATATTAAAATTTTACATTTTTATATCTGAAACTGATGTTGTAGCATAAACACATTTAAAAAACAGTGTAGCGCAATACACATAATATATTTGAAATGTTAAAATAATCTCCAACAGTGTAAACGATAAAAACGAGAATCTAAAAGTAATGATTACAATCTAACAGTTTTAGGCCGTTCGAGTCGACTCCATATAAAACATAAACGTGTTCTTAACAAAATTACTTTAACTCACGCTTATTTTTGTAGTAACTTATATTTAAATTTTACTGACATATTATATATTATAGTACAAGAGCTTTGCTCTTATAACTTAATCTTAGTCAACTTAACTAACTTAGCTTCACGCTATATCCCTAGCGGTGTAGGCAGAGAGAACGGAGCGCCGAACGCTTCGGTCTACAAAGTTCTTATATAACTAATGAATCTATAATAATGCAGTGGAAAAGCGTCTGATGGTTATTATCGCATTTATTTCAACTGTGGGTTCAAAATAGATAATTTTCATTTCCTCGTCCTCATAAAGAAAGTGCAGTGTTAAACGTCGCGAAATCTGGTGGAAAGCTGAGCATAGACCTTCTAAGCATGATAATTTTCTTACCTAAAGTATTATTTGCGAAATATAAGATAATGCTGTTAATTTTGTATGTTCTTCTGTGTGTTAATATTTAATTCAAACACAAATATTTTTATTCAAAATAAGAAGTTACAATCTTCGTTTTTTGATCATCAAACAATTTACCACCAGTTCACTATAATTACTGCCTCAGACCTGAGTAGAACAGTTGACAGAAACTCAACGGGACAAGTCGTTTTTTTTAACCAAAGCTTTACATCATATTATATAGCCTGGAGCGAGCATTTTATTCCCACGGTGTGTTATCATATGTAAAATCGTTAATTTGGTAATAACTTTTAACACACACGTCTTTTCACAACTTTTTTAAAGTGTGAACTAGAAAATTCTAGGACGTTTTCTGGGATCCTATTGTAAAAGCGTACGCATAAAAGAATTACGGACTCGATGCAATTGAGTTGTAGGTGCACTGAGATCAAACTTATTTCTAGTATTAATATTGCGTAAGTTTGCAATATTTTTACTACATTTTAATATTATCATGTCAATATTTTTAAAATTTATGAAAGGATTTTTTTTAATATTATTGCATGCAGGTTTATGCCTACAATGTGTTTTCCTTGTACATTAAAATGGAAGTTTTTGTTTTCCTATTTCGGAAAAGTAAATTTTTGAAAAATCTTATATAAACCTACAATAATAACTAAGGAACGTATTTACTAATTTCAGAGGCGTTTAATGACTGTTAGTTCTGCCTCAGTTCTTCTCATTTCGGTGGAAAGTGCGCAACGGAAGTGTCTTAATGAAGCGGAGTGTCTTAACACTAAATTTCAAAATTCCCATTTCTCTCTGACTTCTCTGTAATGGCATACGGATTTATGGAGAAACTGCAACAAATTACTAATATTATTAGCTGCAATTAGGTAGCTAAAGTGACTTGAAATAAATGTTATTCGAGAATGTAGTGCCTTTTGGTGATATCTCCATTATTTTCTTAAGTTGTTTTTTTTTTTGCTTTTGTTTGTCACAACGATTTTAATATTAAATTGATTAATCTGTTAAGCTGAGTTAATATAAGGACTTTGATTTATCAGAAATGTTGACATAATTGCAACACACAAATTTACGTACAGTTCATGGACAGTGGGAATAATTTGTGAATTACAATAATAAAAAATAATAAAAGTTGTAACAAAGTGTTTTAATTTCGAACGAATTAAAATATCTTCACGCTGTGCACTTTATACAGCAAGACAGAACGAACGTGGTATTTAGAGCGTGTGGGGCGCGATAGAATGCAACAATGTAATTTCTTAACAAATTTTACAATTGTGCCTACTTCGCCGTGACAGATATAATGACCTGAGAGGGTTCAGGGTATTCTTATAGAGATACGTAACCTTAAAATTTAAATCAATAACTATGATATATAATACCTTCTATAACCATTACAAACGGTATTTTTATGCTTTTCTTGAGTAAAACCAGTATGGTATCAGGACGTCAACTGCTTTACGATCGATAAAGATAATATTTTATTTCATAACTATCGGTAATAGCTTAGCGACTTACCGATATTTATGGAAGATGAGAGCATAAATATGAGTATGTCTTTTTTATTACATTTCTACTGCTTTACAGTTTTTTTCTAACATAGCAGGGTACGCGGAGACTCTGCAGAGAATTTATATAGACGGTTATTATAATCCCATATCTATGAAAGAGTAACTCACGATAAAAAAGGTGGAAGGAGATGACCTAGTGTCAATCATTACGCCGCCCTTTCACACATCAGAGCGATGAAAAGAAAAATAAGCTCACACTGCTTCTCGTACGTGACATGGTAGGAAGATGAAATTGTGAACCTGGTATTAAGACCCTCTAATCCTAACCATCTACCGAATTTTAGGCATTACGTGTTAACTGGTGGAACTCAACGCTTTGCCACGTCACCAGAGCAAAGAAATGAAAACAACATTTAATTTGAAAATGTATTGTTGTGCAAAGCATATTATTCAATTCAAGTATATTACCATGATAAAATGCATGGGATTAAATGCTATTGGTAATCACTCAGAAAGCTAATTACGTTTGTTATTTACTTTAAGTTATATTTTGAAACAGCAAATGTTGAATTTGTTGTCGGCTCTTCTCAGCGTTCCCGCCTTTCGAGCCGGTGGTAGCTTCCGACCGACATATCAAAGTATGTAACTTGACGATTCAAGGGAGCTTGGAGTGGCCTAATTGAATAAATAATATTTTGATATGACTTTATTTGATTGAATGACGGTAGATTTATGGCAAATCTAATCATTATATTTACTGGTGTCATAAAATATGTTACGATTGTGACTCATAACAGCCATTCCACGAGTTCTTAATAATTTAAAACTAAGAGCTTCTGCCCTTTTAAAAAGGTTACCTATTGCTCATTGACATTGGGAACTTAACGCTGCGCTTTGTATCCCAGAGCGAAAAAACGAAAATAAATACAATCTTTCCCCCATATAGAGATCTAGTCGACAACTATTGTCCTGACAAGCAGACGCTTATTTCCGGTACGCCACGACGGCCTTTGAAATACCTTTAGAAATTTATATATAAACTATAATATATATTATAAAATATATACTAAAAGTAAACTTGATCCTATTAAATAATAAAATAATGAAAACAATTAAAAGAAAGAAAGTAAAAGGACCGTCACAACGCTTATACATTAATGTATATTATAAAAAAAACGACTGCGAATTAAATTTTCATCAGGGGTTATTATTATTTTTTTGATCTTCGTCTCCAAATCCAACGGAAAATGGGGAACGTGACGTAGTGTCTTAGAACTAGGTTCCCAGGTTCCTTCTATTTGCTCTGTCATGGACGACATACAAAGCGTGGCTGAGTTTTACCAACTTTAAAATTTTACTTACATAATAGAAAACATTTTTTATTCTCAATATCATCCGTTTATCTACTAATATTTAACCCCTCGTCGGAGGCGTATCTTAGTAAATATTTGGTATTCACTGTGCTCGCTCTCGAGAGCTGCGAGCAACTGAAACGGACTGTATGTATAATAAATACTTAAACATACTGACTGTAGAGCATTCTGTACATGAAATTAAGACAATTTATTATTGAAAAATGTTTATCGAGCTATATCGCAGCAGCGTGGGATTGGTAGTAAGCGCGACGCGATGAATTCCTCACCCACTCTACCCCAGTAAGAAGACGAAGAGCGGTGTTGAGTTTCACAAAACGCAAAATCTCGGAAACTGGGAGAAAAGTAGAGAAGGAATCTTTTCAACACTAGGTTCCCTTTAGCTAACCTGCGATATGTGAAATACACCATGAAGTCGAGGAGAAATAACAATTAATTACATTTCCTTGTTCTGATAACGAGGCAAAATACAACGTTATGTTGACTAGCGGAACCCACTCAACATGCAACGCCTTAAGAATTCAGTGGATAGTGGAGAACAAAAAAAAACCAACATAATAAAGAAAAAACAGGCTTGAGGCCTGTCGTGAGGCGTTACCCTCACACGCTTGAGAGTGAAACGAGACAGGTTGTGGGTTCGACCCTCACTCGAGGAGATGAAATACTTCTTTTTCTATTTCGTTCCCTCTGATAACAAGGCAAAACGCGGCGTTGAGTTCTGCTACTCAACTTGCAATGGATAGGGGGAACAGAACAGAGTATCTTAACACTGTCTGAGAGGTTCTCATGACCGGGATGAAACGTAAATGAGAAAAAAAATCCCGAGCACGATTTGAACGCTAACCCGTAGCTAACCTGTAGCCGGAGAGAATGGAGCGCCAAACGTTACGGTTTCAGCATATCTATTAAGCCTCGTCCACTGTTATCAACATCTTCATACATGCCCTCTGGGGAGTCTTCATCACTTACACTCGACCATCGTCCAGTATCATCGACATTGTGTTTTCGATTGTCAACCGAGGTCTTCCCTTGCCTCACTTATCGTTTAAACGGCGAAGTCATTATGTTAGAAATATTTTTCATGCTTTGCTAAATGAAGAGTATCCTTTAGTTAAGAATTCGGCCGAAAATGGTAGTCTTACTTAGAACAGGGTGTCTTAACACTTAATACCTTCTGCCTTTTTTATTATAAGGAATATAATTACAATAACTAATTTTAACCATCCCTTTCATATATTTTATAAAAAAATTGCAAGTTTGGTAATATTAGAAAAATACGAGTGCAATGATTGTCCTTCAAATATAAAGTTTACTTTATAAGGACATTTAATGAAACAGTAAAGGTTTAAAAAGAACTTTGATATTTCTTTAACTAACCACAGTCACTTTATGCTCTGTAAAATATATAAATAAAAAGGGGAAAAATGAAGTTTGTTTTCTTTACTTTTTTTGCTGTATTCCAGGATGGCACGGTAGGGTGTGGAAACTTGGAAACCTAGTGTCAAGAAATTCCGTCTTCGTTAAGACATTGTTCATCCATCTTAGACAGACAGGCTGTTTGTCTGTCTGTTAAGATAATTTTCTCCAGAAAATTCGAATGAAGATTCTTAACTCATCTGTTGATTGAATAGTAATTTTTAAATTATAATTAAATAAAATAAGATCGAACTTAAATTTATCTTTATGTAATACTTGTAAATATATAATCTTCTCAATATTACACGCTACACGAAATATTATAGACAACATAGAATTTTAACTTTTTAATCTTTATTTCGCTCTTGACTACTTGGAGTCACCATTGCTTTTAAGTCTCTCGATCTAATTCATCGCGCCCGGTACACTGGTAGAAAAGGAGAGGGATCTTGATTAAGTGCATCCATACTTAGTAAATCTATCTCGAGGCCTGCTTGCTACTTGCAACTTTCTTATGAACTATGTACAAGGTGTTATGTAAAAGTTTATATTTACTTTAAAATATTTTTGAAAAGTCCAGTGTTTGAAGAATTTTGCAGATGTCCATGGGTAATTACAATAGATAATTAATGCTTAGTCTACCCTCGACCACTCAATTAGACACTTTTAATAGACAATCAATGTGACATCTTAATATTTAATTAAAGCTCAAACATAGCCTTATCATTTAAATAATACAAGTTATTTCTATTTTAAATA
Organism: Eueides isabella; assembly: GCA_019049475.1. NCBI lineage: Eukaryota > Metazoa > Arthropoda > Insecta > Lepidoptera > Nymphalidae > Eueides > Eueides isabella. The sequence goes on from CM032407.1 coordinate 128,458, forward strand.
TTAATTTATCAAAAAGCTTAACATATACACTAAAATGTAGAGTCTTGGAGTCATTTATCACGGACTTTACGCGTAGGTGTAAGGCGCCGCGGGGCCGCTATAGGTTTATCGTTTATTATCTTGTTTACTATAATAAGATTTACATTTTAGTCTTTAACACTTGCTAATAAGGACTAGAATGCTGTGACAAAAGTGGTGAAACTAGTTCGCTTTCCAACACAAACCTATAATGCAGCTTACTTCTTTTGATTCATGATAGAAGTTGAAATTGTTGTCAATGCTTTAACTCTTAGTAAGCTTGCACTAAAATAATTATAAAAAATCAATCAAGATCAAAATATTCTATATTCAATTCGGCTATTACAAGTACGTTTGAATCGTCAAGTTACATAGAAATGTCTATAGCGTCAGACCTACAGGAAGCTGCCATTCGGAAGGCGGATCTGCTGAGAAGAGCCGGCAAGTCAACTCAACTGTAGCTCTTTTAAAAATAATATATAAAATAATCACTTCCTGATTCAGCATTTAATTATTCTTATAATAATAATAGGCCTTGTCTAATAATATACTTTTTTTGTTCACATGTGGAATTTTATTTTACATACGTGTACCACGTCCCATACAAGATTTATTAACTTTTTGAAGACGAAAACTAGGAATGATCAGCTTTTGTTTGACAGTGGGCTGACTCTAATCATGACAGTGGTGTCTTATTCATTTTACGATATTTTCATTTATATGGCTCTTTAAATAAAACATGGCAGTGATTCATGAACTTCCATCACTCGTGGTCATTCGTGGAGCGAGGAGAGTATTTAGGTTACCTGTATATCCTTAGGCTACATGCGGGATACAGCGTGAAGTTGAGAAAACAAGTGAAGGAAAAGTAGTAAGCTGTTGTAAGTATTCGGCTCGCGTTACAAAAACACTTATTCCAGAATTTATGAACACATTAGCGATGTGAAGTGAATTTCGATAGACACTTCAGTCGCTAAAGCTTTGTTGGTGGTTCGTCCTTTGCGCCAAAAGATAAAAAAAATTGTACGAAACGAAAACGATTTTGCTTATGTAGTTTATAGAAAAAATAAATCATTTTAACATATATTTGTATTAAATTATATACAGATTCCTTTTTTCATTATAGTTTAAATACATATAACAATGACCCACCAAATGCGCAGGGGCATGGTGCAGGGGCACAAGAGTGTGGCTGTGAACGCGTTGGGTTGTAGTTTCAATCCCCACTCGAGAAAAGAAATACAGCAAATTCGGCGAAAAATAGATACCTAAGCAAAGCAGGGCGGAAGGAAGTAATAGATTGGAGTGTTTTAACAAGTTCTCAGCGTAAAGCTGAATACAGTGACCAAGTGACGTATTGGTAATTTATAAAACGCTTACGATACACTTTTCTAATTTTGCTCCATTTATAGTTCATATTGAATAAATACTTTTATGTTATTACGACATCTATCAATTATCAGTTGTGGCGCGTAAGTGGCTAAAATAATGGCTGTGGATTCTGTTCCCACTCTAGATCAATATTAAATATTATTATTTTAATTTTGCTGCTCTGGCAACCAGATACAGTACATCGTTAATTCCCGGGACTCATCACGCAATATCTTAATAACCATAAAAGTAAGGAACGGAGTGACTTAACACTAAATTGTCTTTGCATGTATGCCATGTGCAGTGTAATACACAACAAAATAAATAAAAAAATGGTTCAAAAAATTAAAAAGACTATACCAAAATTTGTAAGAACTGTGTTAACATTTAATCGTGGCCGGATGCGAACGAATTACTTTACTTAAGGAAGTTATTCTCACAATGTGAGACGAACGTTACGAGTACAATGTAAAGTTAAAATGTTTAATATTTATAGTTAGAAACTTAACCATATCGTACAAATTTATATTATTTACTTTACTTTCATGTATATAACGTTATATATGTACTATACCGCAATTTTATTTGCTTAATCTTAAGACGTAAGATGGAAAATCTTGTTTGTTTTAATCTTTTAGTAGAAATGTAGTAAAACTAAAGGAATCAACTGGATCCTAATATCAATACACTCTGTTCATTTTAAGATACTTTCGGATTCCACTAATGAAAATATTTAATTTCACCGAGTGAGATATGATCAAAATAACTGTTGCGTTTACGTGCCATGGCACGCTTATGCCCCTGCGGTACGACAAGCCCTAAGACTGGTTCAGACTACCTATATATAACTATTACTATATATTTATAAAGCTATATATAATTGTGTACGTACAGTTTTTATAAAAAATATTTACGCATGTTCCAGTATCGTGAATTTTTTACGAGACCTTTGTTCTTGAAGGTCAACTAAGCTTTACCCTTTTCTTGCAACTCACTCTTGCGCAGTAAATAACTCTTATTTATGTATATAAGCTGATTTCTTTACAAGTTTATTTAAAAATACTAACAAATTTGCTTTATATTGTTTGTATTAATAAATATGAATATTAATATTAATAACAGTCATATTGTAGGCAGCCCTCAAGGAGTATTTCGATAAGATCTCGCGTGAGTACCGCCAGTAACCGCAGTATAGAGGGATGTATAAAAACGGTTATTATTCACAAACTTCCTTCGCGAATTGTTCATTTAACCGATATATTAAGTAACTGGTAATGTATAGTTACTAAGTTAAGTTAGTCTTCTTTTCTTCTGGTTTCTGAATTCTGGTAGTAAAAAAGGAAATAATCTTGCTTTGTATATTTCTTTCTTTTTCTGCTTCACGCTATATACCGTGATGGAGCAGGGTTGGCAGAGTAGCCGTGCGTAAGACACTCCACTGCAATATCTCTGTCGAAATATCCAATCATTGCATGCTAAGCGGCGGAACTTAAATATTTATTTCCTGGCACGGGAGTCGAATCCACAACCAGTCGTTTTTTACAGTCGCAAGCTGGTGTGAATGCGCATGACTTTTTTTTTATTTAATATAATCAGTATTGGGCTGATTTAGATAACATTTTACAGTAATATAGCTTATATCATTTTTACACTGCATTATATAAATTGCCAAATTCGTTTAGTAAAAGGTTAACTCACTCTCTCACTCAGCTTCACGTTGTACATGGCAAGGTAAGAAGAGGGAACTTGGGAGACTAGTGTTAAGACACTTCATTTCTTTCACCACTAAGGCTAACTAAGACTAATATAATAATGATATACTAGACACGCCCTGCACAAAAAAATATCAAAGAAGCCAAAAATGAGCCTTCTCATATTTTTTTTATAAAAAAAAATATGCAAACTCAAGTTCCACGACGCAAAAATAAATGGACGACAATTTCATCAAAACTTTCAACATATTTCATTTCCGTACAAATTTATCTTCTAAAACCTGAGTGCGATATAAAAATACTGGCGTATAAGTAAGCTCATATACTTACTAGGCTTGGGTTCGGTCATCACTCAAATAGTGTAATTTCGTCGTTTTGGTAACGAGGCAGCCGCGGCGTTGAGTTCCGCCACTTAATGCGCAATGTTTCCGACTCGGCGGAAAGTCAGAGACGGATCAGAGAACCTTAACACTAGGCTCCTAAGTTCCCTCTGGCCCACTCTGCCATGTGCAGGATTATGCTGAATTGTATGCTGAACAACTTCTTATTTTTTAAGTTGATATTATTTAACGTTGTCGGTACGTTGCTTGACAAGTCCTGTCTGCCTTTTAATACATGATTAGGCAAATTTCATTGTAATTTTTTTTACATTAGAATTTTTTTTACTACTCCCACGAGGTTTAACGCTCTATATGTATTTAGTCTCATACATAGTGACGCAGCGTCCGATTGTTAACACGATGATTATTGGTTCAATTATCGCTGCTTCACGCTGTATCCCGCACGAGGCAGGGTAGAGGGAACCCGGGAACCTAGTGTTAAGACACTCCGTTCCGCTTCCGTTCCCCACTTTCTGCCGAATTTCAGGCATTGCGTATTGAGTGGCGGAACTCAACGCCGCGCTTTGCCTTATTACCGATCGAAGAAATGAAACATTAAATATTTAAATTGAAAATAATAAATATTTCATTTCCTCGACTGGAACCGACAGGTCTTGGGTTCGATCCGAACCTGAACCCGAACTGTCGGTTACAGTCACTAAATTATCACTGAATTAATAAATTTAAAAAATATTCAGATATCGGCGACTGTCGTGCGCAACAAGCGTGCGGCTGTAAGTGCTACAGGTCATGGCTTTGATTCTCACCCATGGAAATAAAAATATTAAATTATTTAAATTTCCTCGCTCTGATGTGCATTAAGCCAACCGATCAACGCTCAATCACAAAAGAATAGGAACAAGACTTGTAACAAAGTATCTTACTCAAGGTTTCCTGGTAGCTTTAGCCTAAAGCTATGAGTGAAAGACAGCGTGAAACTGTTATCCCGGCGAGAAAGCGTGGCGTTGAGTTCCATAGCTCTATAACATATGGAAAAAATGGCCCTTCCGGCACAATATACGACGTGCCTTTAACATTATGTTCCCTTTGTTTACCATATTATATATCAAAAATCATAAAAATGCTTAAAGTAAGCAAAAAATAAAGTTAAATTATGTTTTCCTGTCATTAAGCTCCGAAATAAATCGCGATAAAAGCATTTAAGTTTTAAAAACGAGTCGCAAATCAACGACTCGCTCATTTTTCTAAAGTAATGGCTCTTTCTTTTGGAAAGTTCTTATTTTTTGTATGAATTTTGTTTTTCGTGATTTAAAATTTACTTTTGCCTTTGTTTTCATGTAAAGTTTGTTTTCTTCTGTTAACTGACGAATTAACCAGAGGAAGATTTTTATTCGACGCGTATATTTTTTTCAAGTAATATTTTATATTAATAGTATTAATACATATACAATTTACTTTGTACTACTGTGTTGCTCTGATAGCTCTTTTATTTCCCAGTGAAAGTTCTATCAACTTTGGTTATTCGGACGATGATTTCGGAGATTAAGCCGGACAAACAGACAGGAAATTTAAAATCGTTTGCTTATGATTTTTATGAAATTTGCTGTTAATTTTAAGTTATTATTTGTTAATTCTGATAAAAAGACAAAGCGCGGCGTTGAATTCCGCCACACAACCACGCTGTACCTCAATAATTCAGCGGATAAAGGAGAAATGAAAGTGTCTTAGTGGAAATAGAATGTTTTAACACTAGGATACCAAATTCACACTGCCATGTGTGGTATAAAGCGTGAAGCTAAAAATATTTTGAAACCTAAATAAATTTTATTTAATGAAATTCGAGACGAAAGAAAAAATCTTGAAAAAAAAGAAAAAAAATGATAAAAATTGTACAAACTTGCCTCACCTATACGTTCAACTCAAGTGTATATCAAATAAGATATAAATAGCGTCCGCATACGAAACTTCCAAGTACTCAAGTTAGTTGTAAAAGATGAACATCTACTCGTAATGTTATCTAATATACCAGTAACTAAAATATGTCATACTGGAATTAAACAAAAAATGAGGTCCATCGTGGCGCGGGGGCACAAGCGTGTGACTATAGGAAACGCAAACGCGACAGGTTGTTGGTTCGATCCCCACTTGATGAAATAAAATATTGAACAAGGTAAAGCACGGCTTTAAATCCGCTGTTCAACACGTAATGCTTCAAATTCGGATAGTGATAGCGGCATAGTAGATTTCCAAGCCAATTCCAATTTGTATGAAGCTAAAAAAATACTCAGAGCGACGATTGTAGCTCCCTCTCGAAGGAAATAAATATTTTCGTATTCTTGAATTATCAAGAACAGAATACCCATTTATTATATAATGTCTACAAAATTGTGTGGGAAACGTAGTGTCTTAACACCAAGTCCCTTCTGCTTACACTGCTATATTTAATTCCAACTCGAGATAATGTAATATTGGATGCTTATTTCGTCACTTTAGTAACGAGACAAATCACGGCGTTGAATTACGCAAATCAACACAAAATTCCGAAGAAAACAGGAAGGTATCTTAATGTGAACGGATTATCTTGGTGTTATATTTAGTTATTAGATTTCATGTCAGATAAATACGTATAAAATATAGAATTTGAAAAACAAAAATTAAAAAACATTAATTAAGAAAATGTTTGAGAAGATCTTGTATTGGTGTATCAAATTTTATTCTTTCATCATTACATCATTAACTTTTCGACTCCCACTGTTGGGCCCAGTTAATGAGATAGAATTTTATGTAAACCATACTGTGAATTATATTTCGTTATCATTTATTCATATACACATACGTTTGGCAGAAAGATGATCAAAACCAGCTCATCCATGTAAGGCCTAAAGTACCTCATATCCCGACCCGCCAAATGAGGTCATGGTTTATCTCCGCCTGTCACACTACTTCCGATCTCTCGCTGATATTGGCCAAATATATTATATGTAGGCTTAGCTGTTTGACTCGACAGTTGCGGGTTCGATATCTACTCGTGGAATGAAATATTATGTGTCTAAATATGTGATTTTCAATTTGGAAAAGATTTCTAATGTTATAATTAGAAAATATTTAATCATTTAGAATACATTAAGTACTCTTACAATCTCTTAATCTTAATTAAACACAAGTTTATTATCTACAATGCTCCATTCAATTTCGAATTTTCGATACAACAGTGAATGGACTCGAGCTATTCTTCTCAGTGATTATCGAACCCACAGGCATTTCGTTAACACTTCACACTGTCTCACTTCGCTACAATGACCAAAGAATAATTGAAAAAATAAATTAACATTTTAGAGTCTGTCTGTAATCTTATTTTGAAACTTTTATGGTAATATTTACTACAAATATACTAAATTATAACTGAAAAGTGTATTTTAAATTAGTAAATATAATCTCTATCTTTTATTAAGTAATAATTAGAAACAAACGTCACTCATTCCTTAACTCTTCGTTGGATTTTAGTTTTATTTTATGATTAAAGTGAGCTTTTAAAATCTATTAGAACAAATCATATTTTGAATATAAACTAATTTAAAAAAATATTAAAAATTTTAAAAAATAAACAAAACCACTAGAACAATATATAAATAAATAAAATATTAACAAAAACACTATGAAAACGACTCTACATTGATATAGAGCTAAAAAGTTTACCAAGCTCGCTAATAGATGGCGTTAGAACGAAAATATTCAAGCTATCGTTTGGTTCTGTTTGAAAGTATAAATACACAAAAAAATTATCCATGATTTCAACTGCACCTAATAAGGTTGCGGGTTCGAATCCTACTCATTTTTTGGCGTGATCTTGATCTTTGTTGGTCAAAATCACAATCACATAACTTACCATGTAACATAATTTACAACACAATGAATTATAAATTAAATATAATATATGATGTTTAGCTATCTTATTTGTGGTACGTAATTGTTAATGATATATTTGTAGCCTAATATTTAATCGCTTCTTACTCATGTTCACGCTGTATGTGTAACCCGCACATGGCAGTTAGTTGCAGGTTAGGCAGAGGAAACTTGGGAGCTTAGAGCTAAGGCACTCCGTTCCACTTTCGTTCCCCACTTTCCGCTGAATTTGAGGAATTGCGTGTTGAAAACGGCACTCAACGCCGCAGTTTGCGTCGTTACAAGAGCGAGCAAATGTAAATAAATTAATTATAGCGCGTGGGATGCAATACTTGTTGAGTGGCAGAACTCAACGCGACACTTTGCCTAGATACCAAATTGAATAAATAAAAATATTAAATAATTCATTTCCTAGAGTGAGGACTGAACCCGCAGCTGATAAGCTTCCAGATATAAAAAATATATAAAAAGCTAATGTCATAGCGGCGTGAGCATTCCCTACCCTATGTATTCTTATCAAGCTATAAAATAATTCTTACGAATTCCCGTTTAGCTGGGAACAGGTAGTTAAGAACGTCGATGATAATAAAAACATATTATTACTCTCTGTTTAGGCCCCGAAGTCTATATATATAATAATATACATGACCTGGCTGTGTCATCTTGTGGCAGCGTCTGATTGAACAGACAGATTTAAGTGCGGTTTTTTAATTTTTTAACTCAATGCCTTGTTCATGGCGGTGGTCCTTAGCTAGGGACGAAAATCAGATTAGATCTTTAAGAGCTACAAGCACTTTGCTAAGATGAGGTTATCAAATTTTAGCTCGGACGTTTTTTAGCATCGGAAGTTGTTTAAAAGGTAAAAACGTGTTACTCACCCAGAATAAGTTGGCTTTAAAATAATTCTACTATAAAAAGTACGTATATTTTTTTAGCGTTATGCTGTATACTGCACATGGCAGGGTAGAAACCTGGGAACCTGGTCTTAAGACACTCCGTTATTACGTTCGCTAAATCTTAGGCATTGCTTGCTAAGTGGCGGAACTCAACGCCGCGCTTTCACAAGATCAAAGAAATGAAAATTTTAAAATATTCATTTCTTCGAGTGGTTATGGAACCAACAAGTCACACATATGTGCTCCTAAGCCACAGCAAGCCTCAAAACTCTGGTTATTATTTAATATAGTAATCTACATAATAAATATATAAATATAAAAGATTTCCTACTAAATTGTGTATAACATTTCGTATGCATGTCAAATTGTATTGTTATCAGAGTGTGTACGCCGTTTTATCACGTGGAAAATTTAACTTGACGCGTGAGCTTTATATCTTGGTATGAAAGCTTGAGGTTATCTTTATTTAATTGTGTTTATCTTTAAGAAAGTAAACAAAACTCTATTATGGAGAAGTGACACAAGCGTGCGACTGTACAAGAGACAGGTAATGGGTCCTGTCTCCATGAAATCGAGATGAAGAATCACAAAATCTTTCATTTTCTCGAGTGAGAATCGAACACACAACCGATCGAAGTCGCACGCTTGCTTTATTTCTTTTAAAAATAAAACATAATCCTGGTGTTTTATTACAATATAATAATCAAAATTGATTTCTTATGGACGTCCGCCGGATGCTGCGCGACGACTAGCGCTGATAGATTACTGTAATTATATTTATATAGAAACTCAATACTAAAGGAAAACTATAATTTGTCCATAGATGCGGTCAAGGCGCAGGGGGTACAATTGAATGAAACACGGTAGTTGTGGGATCGATTCTCATTTAAATGAATGAAAAGTTATGGACAAATTTCATGACCCAGTTACGGGGCTCATTAGTAAAGTTTCAAACTAGAAAAAATGGATATGGACTGTTAAGCTTGTTTTATTTCAAATCAGTCAGGTTCTTATTTTTTTTTATTCAGCTCATTTCATACTAAGTCAGATATAGAAATACATTTTAATTAATATTGGTGCTAAGATAACAGTCCATATTTTTTAACATACAGATTATATTTATATGTTTTTATAAGTAAAGCAACATTTTCTGAATTGAATGATCTACGCGATTGGCATTGAAAAATAAAAAAAGTTAACTTCTGTTATCATTGATCCGCCATTTTGTTTTTTTTTTAATTCAAAACCTAAATGAACGAACGATGATAAAGATTTTTTGTTTTTAGCTTCACGCTGTATCCTGCATATGGCAGGTAAAGGAACCTGGGAACCTAATGTAAATACGCCATTCAATTGCCCACTTTCCGTTGAATTTAAGGCATTACTTGTTAAGTGGCGGAACTCATTGCTGCGCTTTACCTTTCTACTAGAGCAAATAATGAAAATATTGAATATTTCCTTTAAAATTATTAAAAGTTTCAACTCCTCGAGTAAGGACCAATAATCACGTCTACAGTCACACGCTTGTGCCCCTTGTGCCGACAGGCCTTCAATATATATAGTTTTTGACAATTATAACGATATATAGTTTTGAAAATCTGTACAGCAGCTTAGAAAATACGTGGTAAGAAAAATGAGAAAAATACAAGATGCTAAAATATAACATTTATATATATATATAGGCAATCGGATAATAAATAACTGGTACTGTCTTCTGGGAACTGAATCATACGGATCAGTAAATAATATGTATACTTTTATATGTAGCAATATTAAAGTTTTGCTTGAGTGAACGCTCTAATAAGGTTTAAATAAAAAAAATGTATTAAATAGCCGAAGAATATATATTTTATGACGTTAATCGTTTTAAAATAATCCAATGTATCCCGCATCTAGTATGATAGGCGGAGGAAATTTAGTATTAATACACTCCGCTCCTAAAGGACCACCATCTAATATGAAAACAGTGAGTTGTATGTTCAACACCGCGCTTCATCTCATAGCTGAGCGAGGAAATTAAAGATTTTTTTTTCTTACGGAAATCGAACCCACATCCACCGTTTTCAGTCAGGAGCTGTGCTTCTTCCGCGTCAGCCTCATATCTTTAAACTCCACACGGATGTTATAACAAGATTTGGCATGTTGAAACATGATGGTAATTTAAGACGGTTACGCGTTGTCCTCGCGATCGCGCGGTCCCGGGAAATCCCCTAAATCCGGGGGATCACAGAACCGGTTTCATCGCCTATTTACATAATTCCTGTTCATCGACATTACAATATTAGAATATTTTTTTACTATTATATGAAAATGCCGTCGTGGCGCAGCGGTATATCGTGAACATAATTTTTTTTCCTCGTTATGGAAATATGATTAAGTATGGCTCTTCAACCCGCAATTCGGCGTTAAGCTCCGCCACTCAATTTGGATGAAAAGAGTAGAACAGAACTGAGTGTCTTAACATAACATTTTGAAGCTCCCTCTGTCTACTCTGCCATTTGCGCGATACAGCGTGGAACTGAGCCAACCAACAATGTCAAGTAAATTATGCAGTCCGTAATAGCGGAATACCGCGATAAACTAAAAAATATATAATATAGCCAAGATGGGAAATAAAATGGTTGTTGGTGGAATGTTTATATATAATTTTTGTATAAAATTTTTAAATAAGATGTTTCTATTTAATCATTCTGGCGCATTTTGGTATTACCAAAAGCGGAATTCCGGAAAGCGGTTGAATGCCGTTGCACAAGATGTCTTGAAAGTTTTGCGATGCGTACGTAACGGAGTGTCCTGACACTGCGTTGAGTTCTCTCTACCTATCCTGCTATATAAGTGTCAACGTCGTAAACTTTAAAGAAAAAAAACACTTTATAAAGAATATCTAAGAAAAATCAATTTGAACCGAATAAAATTAAAACACGTTCTATCTACATACATTATGTACCGTATTTTTACCCTAACACAAGGGCGGTTCGTTACAAATTAGATTTATTGCTTCGACTTCTGTTAATATTTGTTCGTAGCATTTTTATGAATTTCCCATAAATAAGACAAAGATTTATGTTTGCGAATGCCGATGTCCGTAGAGAAATTATGCTCGTATATTATGGCTATAAAAGGGTCTTTGAATAACAGTATATTCATTATAAACGTAAAACTATACAGAAATGAGACACTTCTTGCCCAGACTCACAGAGTCACACACAACGCACGCACTCACACATACACACTCACACACACACAAACGCACACACACGTACGCATACACACATGAACAAACTCAATAATTGTTTATTTGTTTATCATTTTTTCTTTTTATTGTCGTACAAATAATTTTGATAAACTTAATAATTTTGAAAAAATAATTTTGAAAAAATTAATTGATAAAAAAAATTAAAAAACGATCCATATACGATGGAGAATACGACAGAATAACACAAATAATACAAATACTGTTTACAAATACAGAACCTCCTCCTTCTTAAAAACAAATATCAGTTATTAACAATAAAATAAGTCCGATATAGGAAGAAAACAAAGCAGCTTTACACTTTATTCCGCTGTAGGGTACGGGACCTAGTGTTAAATAGTATCCTTACTCTATTATCGTGCCTGTCAACCATATTCTGAGCAATTTTCGAAATTTTTATATATGCTGAACTAAAGGTCGTCCATTGTATAAGATAATGGGGAAAATTTAAATATATTTTTGATATACTCATTCTCCTAAATGAAAAGAGAACCAACAATCGTCGCGTTAACAGTCAGACGATGTAGCACTGCGCCACGATAGTGGTTCTCAACTTATTTTTTTCTGAATTTTTAGAAAATGGCTGACTTGTTGGCTTAGCCTTCATGTCTATACGTTATATATAATATACTTATAAAGACGAAGTATTAAAAACGTATTTTTTAACCCAAGTAAAAAAATAATTTATCTAAAAGCGAGTCTCTTGACGGACTTTAAAGATAAGAAAGTGGGTCCTTGTTCTGAGGGTCCTCGCGGGAGTACCGGTGACTTGACAACCTCGTGAAATGATCTCAGCTTATAGTAAATGGGCTTACTTATGTTTTTATATGGCGCTCTAAATTTAGGAGAAAATTTAGAACAGAAATTAAATATGTTAAAAGCTTTTAAGCCACTTTCTGTCACACTCTTTCGACAGATTATATGTAGAATTGCAAAATTTAAACGCGTTTCTTGTAATAAAGCAAAGAAGCACTCAAGCTGTGTTTGAGAAAATACGTACACATATTACATTAATAAAATTAGACTGTCTTACTCAAAAATAATTTTATGAGCGTTACGTAATTACAGTCTGAACACGTATTTTATATATGAATAAGAAGCAATGTTTTTTCCATGGTTCTGATGTTATAAGGAAAATCATGAAATGGCGTCGCGGGAATACGCGGTGTAAATATAAATTGGCTTTGAAGTGGCTTTAGCTTGCAAAAATTAAACGTATTTTTTATTAATCTACATTAAAAAGAAATTAGCTTCGCTTTCTTTCTTGCAAAACAGAACAAAAAAGAGAACATCTGCGATCAAACTTTCCATGTGCTACTTTGAGTAGAAATTCAAGACTTTGCATTTTGTGAGGCGGAGTTTAACGCAGCTCTTCGCCTACCCGAATATGTGATGATTTTCATTGAACGATTCACGCGTTTGATTTCTTTTATGTCGCTACTTGTACCACACGACGAACTTGTACGAATTAAGACCACATAGATATTCGCATTAAAAAAATAATGCAAATGTTAAAACCGAAGCAGAATTTTTGCAATTACGGATGCGAATACGCTCGCTATATTCCTTTTACATATATTTATAAATTGCTACAACTTCAGACGTGATTAGGCCTCGTTCAAATCCACTTCAGTGATTTTCCAATGACATGACTTTGCGTATTTTTAACGAGCGCAAAAAAAAAACGATTAATTACAGCGATATTTTTTACACGCGATCAGTATAGACCTATTGGCCTTAATATTTCAAAGTTTTATTATTCTACATAGTTGAAAAAACTGTATTTATCTAAATATTTTAGCATAAATCATTATTTTTTGTCAACTTTAGAAACATTCTCAAAGCTGACTTCGCTGAAGATGACAACTTCGTGTAAAAAAGAAAATTTTGCTTTAATAACAAAAGACATAAAAAATAGAATTATATTTTATATATGTCGTATTCAATCTGTTTAAGTCTTAATGTATTGTAGATATGAATTCATTTTTTTAAGATAATTATAGAAATTCCAAGTGAACATTATACACACACACACACACACACACACACAAATTATGGTGAAACCCCCTAAATGGTAGTAACCAGCAACCCACATCGTGTTACGGTTACAAAATTGTACGTATTGTATCCATATACCTTATAATATTGTGATTGAAATTTAATATTTTTTATTATTATTTGAATATTTATTATTATATATGCTGCTGTTTCAAGTTGTCCTGTTTCAAGTTCAGGACAAGTAGTCCTAAAAAATATGGACTATGGAAGGTAAGCTATTGGAGTAGGTACGCGTATATCTTTCTTTACGACTTACATAAAGCTCGTTGTTGTCCCATACATCAAGAAAATCAAGAAATTTAAATATATAATTACATTAACTTGAAATAGTACCTCTTATTTAATCACCTTTTGTCCCCATAATAGGGTAATCAAAACGTTAGAGATAAATATTTATATAAGAAGTGTTACTTAATTTCGTAATATTGTAAGTAAAAAAAAAAGTTTTCCCGAATTTAACGCTGTAAGCAGTGGAAGTTAGTATTAATTAGAGCATTCTGTTTTCCAGATTTCCTTCATATTACCAGATATATATGTGCCCTGCTTGAGTAGTTATACTAATCAGGAGCACATTGCAGGGTAGGCTAATAGAATATGGAACCTAGTGAAGATACTCAGTGGAATATTTTAACAATAGACTCATTATGACACTCGGTTCCTCATTGAGGCCTGTCGTGGCGCAGCGGCACAAGAGTGTGACTGTAACCGACAGGTTCTGGGTTCGATCCCCAGTCGAGGAAATAAAATATTTAATATTTTCAATTTAAAAATATTTAATGTTTCATTTCTTCGCTTTGGTAATAGGCAAAGCGCGGCGTTGAGTTCCGCCCCTCAACACGCAATGCCTCAAATTCGGCGGAAAGTGGGGAAAGAAAGTGGAACGGAGTGTCATAACACTAGGTTCCACATCCGTTCCCTATGCCTACCCTGCCTAGTGCGGGATACAGCGTGAAGCTGGGGTTCCTCATTTTCCGTCGAATTCTTAAAGCAAAGCATGTTGACTGAACGCCATGACTAGTTTTTTACCCAAGAAGAAATTAAAGTCACTTCTGTTGCACTTACAATCGCACGCATCGCACCATCTTCTTGGTTCGATAATTTCTCTGAGTAGGAATCAAACCCATAACCGTGTTCACAATCAGACCAACGTTATTACTATAAATATTGTATATTCTTTATTTTAAATTAACAAAGTTAGAATAATTATCAACAGTTAGTTACCAATAAAAAGTTAGTAAATTCGAGATAGAAAAGTAAAAAGCATTTAGTTCGGACTCTTTCGCTCATTCGTTCGCCAAATATTTATGAATGTGATCTAATTCGCAAAGTTTTCCCACCAATTCCAAAACTTGGGAGGTTTCCAATTAAGATAAATAAAGTTGTGACTTTTTAAAAATACTTGTTCATTTCGTGATTAATTTATTTTCTGCTTTATTTCGTTTATATTTTCTGATACATACGTGTCTGTTTCTATTTCTAAACATATACAGTCCATTTAGAAATGAAATGGACTGTATATGCATAATAAGATCTTTGATTTTCGATGTTATTTAACATTTTAAATATAACAATTTTAACCGAATCAGTCATTGAACTTTGTTTTCTCTACATTTATGGAAACCTGACGTTTCGGACACTTTACAATAGTTCGTGGTCACGGGTAGACTACCCGAAAACCATACATGTCATTTATCCGGTAAATTTATATATATATATATATATATATATATATATATATATATATATATATATATATATATATATATATATATATATATATATATATATATATATATATATATATATATATATACATATATATATATATATATACATATATATATATATATATATATATATATATATATATATATATATATATATATATATATATATATATATATATATATATATATATACTAAAAGTTAAATTGGTTAAATGTGCTAATCACAGGAACAATTGCCTTAAATTCAAAAGATATGTTTGTGTTACATAGTATGGGCTACGACGCTTTGGCGATGTTGGTTGTTTCGGTAGCTTTCTTTTTCTATTTGATCGGTATTTTAGCAAGGTTCAAATATAATATTTTAGCAAAGTTCAAACTTAATTCTAATGTTCAATACGTAATGTCTCAAAATCGGGAATCAAGTAAAAAAGAATAGCGATACTGGATTCCCAGGTTTCTTCTGCCTCCCTCCACTATTCAGGATAAAATATATATATATAAAATAATATTAAGATACAAAACAAATGAAATCCCAACCCCGCAATAAAAAACACAATACAATCAAAATATATAACAAAAGAAACTTTACCAATAGTAAAGAATGAGCCAATTTCATAGAACGCAACGAATATATGAAGGCGGTAAATGGAGGTTTACGATTATTGCATTTACCATTTTTTCTTACATCTACTGGTATGAGCGTGTATGAACATGCTGAGTTATCTTTTTCTTTTTTATGAAGCATGACGCTGTATGGGAACCTAATATGAAGTTACTCCCAATTCTGCACACAATCTTTTAAATTAGTGGTGGAACTCTAGGCCGCGCTTTGTTTCATTAGCAAGCTGTTAGCAAAACAAAAGCAAGTTTTACCAATTGAAAATTGAATTTACCACCGTCGCATTTAGAGTAAGACGTAGTTATACGTCACGATGGCCTTAATATGCTGAATTATTACTTCTACTTTTCAGAACGTTATGCTTCCTACATTTCGTATTTAAAAAAAGTGACATTTTGTAGATTTAGCTCTCACTCGAGGAAATTAAATATTTAATATTTTCATTGCTTTACTCTGGTAACGGACATATCGTGACGTTGAATTTCACAACTCAACCCGCCATTCTCTTAATCTGGCATTTATGGAAGACAGTGTGAAACTTGAAGCGTCGTGAAGCACTAGGAAAATTTGTATTACACCTGACCCGATAGCCTCGTGAAACGCGGCTCGAACTCCACTTAGGGGCATTATTATATTTAATTTCACGATCTGGTAAGATGTGATTAAATTTAGTATTTTTTTTTCCTAAGTGTGAAATAACGCTTTAAATGTAGTAAAAATATTTTATAAATAGCATTCCCTCTTGCCAAATGATAATTCTAAACAAATTGTTTTTGTGTAACGGAAATTTGTAAAAATCATCCCTACAGAGATGCTAACAACATAAATAAGTTGTAACAAGCGTTTAAGAATTTCGACGTAGCTTGGTGGTAAGAACGAATGGCTTATTTGGTCAGAGCGCTTGGACGGTTTCCAAGAGGCGCGGTTTCAAATCCTGCTTGGTTCAAATTTTTATACCTTTTTAAGTTTAGTTAAATGTTATCTGATTTACAGTTCTTCATTTTTTACAAAAAATCTTCTTGTGGGAGGAGGTAAGAATCCTTATGAGAACAGAGTATTTTAACATTAGGCTACCTTGATTCCCCTGCCTGCGCGGTTATAAGCGGGGTACAGCGTGAGGCTAAAAAAACACGAAATCTGTCGAAACTGAGTAATGTAGTTTCTTAAATGGTATTACGTTCGCTTAAAAGCTTGAAATTTGAAGTTTTAAAAAACTACTTCCTTTTAATTTACAAGTAATATTTTATCTATACTGATAGATTTTCCATTTCGATATATTTCTTCCGCGGCAAGGTCGTAAGTGAGCGTCGCATTAGACACGAAGGCAGATGGAATTCCCGACTTAGTGGAATTACTCGCGTGCCTCAGACGATCGTGTCATTATCACCTTTTGAATAACTTCAATTGGTCTGTTTATGGGTTTTTATATGTTAATAACATACGTATGTCATTTTACTGTGGGCATTACTAAGGAAATAAAACATTATTTAATCATTTATATAATGTGTGCGTTTACTATCCAAAGACCCCTCCTTTTAATAGCTTTTGTATTTAAATAACCATACTAATTAGTTTTCATTAAAATATCCAAAATAGGAAAAATTAAACTAATGCTCTGCGACAGGAAACATTTATAATAACTTTTGTTCCTTTGTTACAGGTAGAACACACGTGGAATAATACACACTCAAGTCCACAAATAAATGTATCAAATATTAGAAAAGTAAAAACTTTTTATATAATTATAATATGAATAAACATATATTTATGATTAATAAACAAAAATAATTGCAAGAACTCTAATATTACTGCAATAATTTCAGGCAATGTGCAAAACAAAAACCTCAAAGTGAAATAATGATTCAGAAAAAGATATTTAAAAGTAATAGTTAGTTTGCGAGATGCAGACGAACGTGCAGATCGACACCAAGGGTCTACGCCATTCACCTGAGCACGGTAAGGGGAAAGGAAACTACCGCGGAGTTACTGCCGAGGTGAGTGTTTGGATTTATAAAAATAGTTTTAATTTAACAGTTCATCCTGTAGCTTGTATATAGCAGGATAGGTAGAAGGAACATTTTCAAGATTAAAAAGCTACGACACATACAAGAAAATTAAATAATTTACATCCTGGAAAGTAGAACCCCTACAAAAAATAAAAATCACGTAATAATAACATTTTTAAGCAGTATTTTGATATGTTTGTGAATCACATAACACGCCCATACCGATGCTTTAGTCAGTTTATTATAGCAATATTATTTTTAAGCGATAAAAAGCTCGTAAAAGCTTATTCAGCCACAAAAAGCACAGTAAAATTTTATTTCTTTAAGTAATGAAATCCCCAGTAATATAGCGCACGTGGTTCGGCCTCGTAGCTCTACGAGGTTAGAAGCGACATCATATTGAAAAGCAATTTCGAAATATGTCTATTAACATTATACTAAATATATGTTCATTATATCTATTATTTATATTTAATGTTTCATTTCTTCGCTCTGGTAATGAGGCAAAGCGCGGCGTTGAGTTCCGCCACTCAACACGCAATGTCTCAAATTCGGCGGAAAGTGGGGAACGGAAGTGGAACGGAGTGTCATAACACTAGGTTTCACTTCCGTTCCCTCTGCCTACCCTGCCTAGTGCGGGATACAGCGTGAAGCTGAAAAAAAATAATAATATTATTATTACTATTATTTTTTGGGTTCTGTTTCTCTAAAGAAAGGAGTACTCTTATAAAATTACATATTGGCCCGTCAATCCATATGTCGAGGCTATTTATCTTAAAGTAACAAGAATTATTTTTTTATACACACTTTCCGCCGAATTGTGTAGGCATTACGTGTTGTGAAGCGGAAGTCAACGTCACGTTTTTCTTTTTACCAAGGCTTGGAAATTAAAATGTTAAGTATTTTTTCACGTCAATATTGAAACCATAACTGTCACATTTATAGCTGCTAGTTTGTACTTCTGCGCCACCACAGTTTCAGACGGAGAAACATATCGTGTCCTAATTTATAAAAAAAAACCGTTTTAATAAACTAAGGTCCTCTTGAGCAACTCTGTTCATGCTAGTTACAGGTACAAATAAACTGTGGACTGTGTTAGGAATTGCGACATATTTAAGTATCAGATTTTAATGTATGTGCTATTTACACTTGTGCCTAAGCTATTCACACGGTATAATAAAGCGTTAATGGTGCGTCAGGCGGTGTATTAGAAATCTCAAACTTGAAGAAATATTTCACGTCACAATAAACGTTGAATTTGGGACATTTGTGTCTAACAAAAAAGAATATATACATTGAGTGTATCATGTGTAATATAGCTCTATATCTATATTAAATATATATCTATATATAAATTTATTTTGGACTCTTATGGGCTTGTTCTGCCATCTACAATTTTACATGTAAAATAGCTAGTATGTTGTAACAGCGCCATCTGATTATTCTAGTTTAAACTTAATATTCAAGCACGTTTCTTTCCGGATAGTTTTGTTTATAATCGTTAGATGGCGCGATAATAAAATTTTGAAAATTTTATAGCAGTTATAATGAGGCTTGTCGTGGCGCTTGTGACAGTAAACGACAGGTCGTGAGTTCGATCTGCAACCGAAGAAGTGAAATATACACAGGCCACACTTAGGAAAGAAAATACTAAATTTAAATTCAAAAACATATAAAAATGTTAAATTTCCTTTATTTATTGTAATATTTTATTAAGAAAAGCCTGTTGTTACGCGGGTGTTCGTGTGTGCGAATGTAATAATTACAGGTCGTGGGTTCAATCCATACGGGCAATGAAATATTTTATATTTTTATTTCATCGTTTTGGCGACGAGGCCAATGGCGGCATTGCGTTCCGTCAATAAACACGATATCCAATTTAGCACAAAGCGGAGAACAAAGTGTTGTCTTAAAACTAGGTTCCTAAGTTCCCTCTGCCTACCCTATCATGTGCAGGATACAGCATGATGTTAAAGAATTATAGATTTTTTATTAAATTTACTATTGCAAGCTGCTGATTGGAAAGTGCAGCGAGCAGGGGGTGCCCCGTATTATTCTTATTATTATAATACTACCCCCTTATTATGAATATAAAATTATTTTAAATTAGTGAACAAATAATTATGTAATTCAAACGGATGAAGCCGCGGCTCTCTAGTGAAACATAAATCACATAAAATATATAAATTTACAACTTAATATAGGTTAGGGGCGCGCATCTGAGACGGCTCGTCCTTGCGCTGAAGGTCCTGTTGTTCAAATGAAACCAGGATTGTATGTAATTGGATCTTTTGAAGCGTTATGTTAAGGAAAATGTGTTTCTTTTATATTTTTATATTGCGAGTATAATATGAGGTGGAAATAGGTATTAGGTGAATTTGTTTATAATTGTCGCTTCATTTATTTTGAATTAAAACGTAGCTTAGTGTGATTAAATACGTATTATCCTAGGATTACGGTAATAAGACATTTTTTGTTAGATCAAATTGTATGTTACGTACATACAATTATTTCTAAGAAATTACAAAATACTTTATTATTTTAAAAATTGAAACTTACTGAAAATTGAACCCACCCACGTCTCTAAAAAAATGTCCAGGCGAGACTACTAAACTATATGAACGTATATGTTAAATGTACTTTCCTTACCTGGGTGTGGAAATATACTTACAATAGTTTTACTATTATTTAAAATGCTATTCCCCATTTAGGAAAGAAACATACGAATTTTACACTTTAAAAACACTTACTTTTACAATAAGTAATAAATATTTAATAAATATCATTCTCTCTTGCCAAAGGACAATTCTAATGAATTGCCTTTAGGTAGCGGAAATTTGTAAAAATGTTTCTACAGAGATGCTAACAAAAAAAATAAGGTGTTAAAAAAAATGCGACGTAGCTTGATAAAAGCGTATGGCTTAGTTGGGACAGAGCGCTTGGAAGGTTTCCAAAAGGAGCGGACTCAAATCCTAATACGTTAAAATTTTTATACGTTTTTAAAATCAGTGTGATACTTACAAAATAAAGTATTAAAAAATATTACATTTGTCTTCTGATCAAAGATTACTTACTAGGGAACCACTCAAGCTTATATATGATTTACCTCTGAACACGTTCTATATCAATTGTAACTCTTATTTTAGATAACAGTGTTTTTTTATATTTTTTTACACGAAATGTATATATAACCTTGACGCAGTATCCCGGACCTACTAATGTAAGCATAGGGAATCTGGAATCTTAACTTTAAAACATTCCTACTTTCCCCTTAATTAAGGGGGAGTTGAGTATTGAGTGACGAAGCTCTACACTGCTCGTTGCATTGCTACCAGAGCAAATAAAAGAAAATATTAAATATTTAATTGTCTCAATGGGGATTGAACCCACATATGTGCCCCTGCACCACCTACCTTAAGTACTCTTGCCAAAATGTATATTCACAAAATATCGAATGCCAAATTAAGTAATAAAATCCTGTCATTTCACAGTTTTGTTTTAAACGGCAGCTCGTTTTGCAGCAGTAATGAGCGGTGTGGGAGATGCCAATTAAAATTGATGTCAGCATATTATCTCTATAGTACTGTTACATGCACTATTGTGTTTTAAGCTTTTAATTATGAATTAATTATCAACCAGTGATGTAATTAACCTAATTGTATAAATGTTTGAAACGGTTGCGGCCTTGGACAGCACCTGAACTTATCGATGGATGTGAGTTCGATTCTTGCTCAGAGGAACGGTTATATTTTAAATAAGTATTACAAATCATTATCATCATCATCAGCTTATGACTGCTGCACATAGGCTTCCCCTAGATCTCGCCACGTTGTTCGGTCTTCTGCTTTCCTCATCCAACGCCTACCGGCGATCTAACAAATGTCGTCAGACCAGCGGGTGGGAGGTCGTCCCACGGTACGTATACCCACGCTACGCGGAATGCAGAGGTTGGTTCCGGCACGACATTTTCATAGAACATTGGTTTTATCGAAGTTCATACAGAAACCCGCTGAGAGAAACTACCTAGGTCGTTCAAAATTCCGCTAAGCTCCTCCAGCGTCTCTACAAAGGTGACTATATCGTCTGCAAAACGAAGATGTGAGATGCGCTCTCTATTGAGGTTGACGCCTCGTGCAGTCCAACCCAGAGTCTTGAAAACGTCCTCCATCGCATTGGTGAACAATTTTGGAGATATTACATCTCACTGTCTCACCCCGCGACAGAGTTGAATCGGTCCTGTTATCTTGCCCTGAACCTGTACGGTCACTGTTGTAGCGTTGTAGAGGCATCTTAGCACCTCAATATATCCCCAGTCGACATGACATCGCTGCAGAGATTCCAAAACAGCCCGGGTTTTGATGGAGTCGAAGGCTTTCTCGTAGTCCACAAATGCCTTACACAGTGACTGATTGTACCTTTTGTTACCACGGTCTTCTATATAATCTGACAAAGAGAATAAATGTGGTCTACGATGCTGTAGCCTTTTCGAGACCCTGCTTGCTCTGATGACTGAAACTCGTTAAGTCTATTGGCAAGGCGATTCGTGATGCCCCTTGAAAACAGCTTATAGATTACCTAGCTTCCTTCGTGCGTGCAAGACAGGCGTGAAAGACTGTACTTCCTCAATAAGGTCCTTATAGAAGAACAAGACGATCGCCCTCCTAGACCACGCCTCCGGTGCAATACCCTGGTGGATGATTCAATAAATAATAGCATTAAAAAGCTTTACCAAAGCTGTAAGCAAGGGTTTATCTCCAATCGTCACCAGGGGTTCTACCAGTTTTTAGCTGCCTGAGAGCCGCACTAACCTCACCGACGTCGACGTCTGGGTTGTCCTCGGTGAAATGACACGTGAGAGGAGCCCGTGCATTAGGCCGTAAACTTCTCCGCTCTTGAAGAGTAAAGGTCCCCATAAAATCTTTCCTCTTCCGCCAGAATCTCTGGGCGAGAGCGCAGGCGTAGTAATTATGCCGTCTGCTATCTTCAGTTTTGTAAGATGACTTCTTCCGAACGGTCTTAAGAGCACCTTGGACCCCCTGTTCTCTCAATAGCGAAGCTTTTTAATACCTTCCGCATTTGAGCAGCGAAGGTCTAAAAAAGTAATACAAATAGCAGCGTTGAGTCTTGACATGTTAAAATTTTAAACGGAGAACTAATCGGAAAGGAAATGAAAACATTTAATTCCTTACGGAGGGGAGGTACTTACTTGCAACTGTTATTTTTGGCTTTCATCAAAAATCTACACATTGTAGGATAGGCAGAGGCAATCTTGGAAACTTAGCTTTAAGACATTCCACGTTCTAAGGTCCCTTTTAAATCTCTGTTTTCCATTTTCCAGCAAATACTGGTGTTGCTGTATTGCATATAGTAGTGATAGAACTTCACGCAGCATTTCGCCTCGTTATCAGAGCAAACAGGAATTGAACTCACAATGTAACAGAAACTCAATTGTGCCACCACATATTTAATGAAAATATTACGGAGCAAGAAGCAATTTTGGCTAATAAAATATGTGAACACACGCTTAGAAAAACTTTCTGTGAATTCTACTACAACATCTACGGTACTAAAATCATAATGAAAAGTTTATGTGCGAGATTGCTGATGCTCTATTTCTTATTTTATGCCAAGCTTCGTTTTTTGAACGTCAAATAAATTACCAAAGGTTTACTGAAATTACCGCATCAAACCTGATAAGTACAGCGCAAGAAACTTAGCGGGACTTCTTTTAAAAAAATAGAGATTGATACATATTAGTTGACATGACAATAAATTCCTCAACCTTCACTAAACATTCGAGACATTAGATACTGAATTTTTTTTAGTGTGGGTTCGATCATCACCTGAAGAAATAGAATATTTTATATTTTGTTTCCTTAACTCTGGTAACGAGCCAAAGCAAGGCGTTGAGTTCCGACTCTCAACACTTAACGTCTCTAATTTGATGGAACGTGGAGAACTGAGTGTCTTAACATTCGGTTCAGACATTTCGCGAATTAAGATAAAAAAAATGTAAATCAAATTCAAATTCAAAGTCCCGTTCAAAACAGATAAAGCTCATGTCATTTAAAATTTAAAAATCGTATTTATTCTATAAATTTTATATGAACGAATATAAAATGCTCTATACAAATATTCTCCTGAGAGACGATAACGACTCACCGGTGAGTACCAAGACAGTTACTCTCTACTTTTTGGATAAACACATTGTCTCAGATCTGAGGCAGTAACTTTTGTGAACTGGTGGTAAATTGTTTGACGTTCAAAAAACGAAGCTTGTAACTTCTTATTTTGAATAAAAATATTTGAATTTGAATTTGTTTTGGGTCAAGGATACTTAAATACGCTTTTGACTCCATTCGTCCATTTGAGGAAACAATAAAATGTAGATTGTTTTTATTTCCCTACTCTAGGCGTCTATCTATCTCTACCCTAAAAGTCGGCGTCGCACCTGTAGCTTCTCTGGTGTTTCACAGGGCCGTGGGCGGCGGTGATTACTCATCATCAAATAACATCAAAGCTCGTTGATCTAGTGTTTTCCATAAAAAAAATAGTAGATGTTCTTAGAATAAGGTTTTTTTTTATCAAAAATAGAACGAAGAAAGTGAGGATTAATATTTGAAGCCATGATCATCGGTTTACATTTATCGTTCCTTTTTTCGAAAAATATTTATTTTTTTGTGTTTTACGCAAGATCTGATAATATTGCACCAAACAATATTTTAATTATGTTTCTTATGAAAGCTCTTTAAAGCTCTCAGCCTAAGCGACTGCTGCATGCAAAGTTACCTTAACTTTCAAACTTCCTGAACATAATATTAATTAAAATATGAAACAAGTTACATTTTTTCTATATATATATACACTTCGACCGCAGC
This sequence comes from Eueides isabella, assembly GCA_019049475.1. Lineage (NCBI taxonomy): Eukaryota > Metazoa > Arthropoda > Insecta > Lepidoptera > Nymphalidae > Eueides > Eueides isabella. Next base: position 153,240 of record CM032407.1, read on the forward strand.
AGTACAGTTTCTGAATAAGCGATTGTAGTTGAATCGATTCCTATTCGAAAAATAAACTATTGTGATTGTTTTGCTCTATTTTCAAAGAGGAAGCTCAGAGTAGAGTGACGCTATGTTCGAGACATATATTACGTCACTTTTTTAAGATGATGTTGTATTTCTTTTAGCATTATGTAAAACCTCCACATTTGGTTAGGTTACCGTTTTTCAATATTTTTATTTAGCCTTTTAAAACGGCGGAACTCAACGCTGTGATTCATTTTATCATATATACTTTCGATTTTGTATACTTTCGTATTTTAAACATTAAAAAAAATACTATAAAGTTTATTTAGTAGTACTTTTCAGTGGAATATAAAATATTTTAGAGACAGAACGTAAGTGGCTGGTCACATCTGTCCCCGGCACTGTAAACGACAGCAGTTAAGTAAACTAAGAGCATGCACTCTAGTTGTTATGTTCTAATACTACATTATATAAGAAAAATATATAGTAAAGGCCTGTCTTGGCGCAGCCGGCACAAGCGAGCAACTTTAAATGGTTTTTGGTACAATTCGTACTCGATGAAATAAAATATTGAATATTTTCATTTCTTCCCTCTGGTAACAAGGCAAAGCGCGGCGTTGAACTCCGCCACTTAACACGTAATGCCTCGGAATCCTACGGAAGATATGGAACGGAAGTGTCTCGATGTCTCATATACAACTCCTCTAATAGATACAAGCCTAGTACAAATAGACGGCACTATACAAGGTACACTCACTTTATTCATTGAGTGTTTTTGTATGAACGAGTGTCTCTAACTAACAAAATGAATTGTGACACGAAAATAAATATAGTATCAGCTGCTTCGTAACATTCTGTCCAAGTGTCTAGTGTAGTTGAGAAGTTATCGAACAGATTTACCATTTTCTATACCTCGTAACGTACACAATAAACGCATTATATAATCGGCAGTTTGCTTAAGAACAGCACATACACACATTCTGTACACTTACAAATATACACTAGTTAGACGCAAAAAAATATATGTGGTTAATGACTGTGCTGGGACGATGAAAGTAATTTTAGAACCTGCTACCACTCACGCTTACGCTTATAATAAGCATGCATGTGGCCGCTGCACTATATCGATGGCATCAATACTATAATACAAATATAGTTTTTTTACCACCCTGCATCCCATATGTAGAAACGGGAAACTTAGTGATAAGTTTACTCTGTTTCCATCGAGACTTCCGTTCCCCACTTTTTAAATAATTCTTGAGGAATTACTTGTTGAGTGGCAGAACTTAACGCCGCGCTTTGCCTCGTTACCAGAGCGACGAAATAAAAATATTAAATACTTAATTTCCTCGAGTGGGGATTGCACCTGCGCCACGTTAGGCCCAATAAAATAAAATATCTAATACACATCCACACGCAAACCACAATTGATCTATTTTACATCAATTCCAACTGCGTCATGAAACGGTAGAATAGCATCGTTAGAATCTATTTGCGGTACATTTATGTACTACGTAATGATATACACTGTAGAGTAACGCATCAATATAAACGAAAGATACCATTTATATATTATCATATATTATAAATACTCAACACGCATTGTCACAAATTCGGTGGGGAAAATGGGATCGGAAAGAAGTGTCTTAACACGAGGTTCCCAAGTTCCTTCGTAAAAAAAAAACGTAAATAGCGCAGACTCTAGCGACTGACTGTCAGCAGAGTCGTGCGTTTTATTCTAATTTGGTATAATTATTTTATATAATTTCGCCGTTATGGTACTAATAAGACACGGTGTTGAGTGTTTTATAAAATCAAAGTCACATAATTTTACTTCTATACGTCAAACAAAAAGTTAACGAACGTCAAATAATTTACCATTCAAGTTACTGCCTCAGACTTGAGAAGAACTCAAGAGAGAAACTAAGTGGGATATATTATTCTTTTTCTTTACTCCATTTCTGTGCCTTGCATTTCATCAGACAATTAAGAACCATGTTTACTTAACGATCACTTAATCAGTTGTATGATTAAAAAAACAAAGCAAAATAATAAAAAAAAGTAATAAAAAAACCAACTCAAATAATCACTACCTGATCATAGCAAAGCATCGTCTTAAACTGTTAATATATATTTATTGTAAAAACAAACTTAAGAGTGCGGCTCACAGACAAACAAACACACGGGAACACATAGGCAGTTCAAATTTTTGCATGCCTCGTCTTGCGTCGCGTTACAATTGGTTGACTACTTTATACATATAATTTATAGTTCTGTATAAATGTGTTAGCTCTAAATTGTATTAGCAGTCGTAAGAAACATGTGATTGTTAATCTTATAGCTTTTATATCTCATTGTTTATATTTACGCTAAAGTTACTATTGTGCGATAAGTAGCGTAAAAATAACATTCCTTTTAAAAATATTCGAAACTGTATATTGCTTTTGGGTTCCTTATTTTAAAAGGCTTTCTTTGAGGCCTGTCGTGGCGCAGCGGCACAAGAGTGTGACTGTAACCGACAGGTTCTGGGTTCGATCCCCAGAACCGAGATTCCAGAATCGAAGAAATGAAATATTTAATATTTTCAATTTAAATATTTAACGTTTCATTTCTTCGCTCTGGAAATAAGGCAAAGCGCGGCGTTGAGTTCCGCCACTTAACACGCAATGCCTCAAATTCGGCGGAAAGTGGGGAACGGAAGTGAAACGGAGTGTCATAACACTAGGTTTCACTTCCGTTCCCTCTGCCTACCCTGCCTAGTGCGGGATACAGCGTGAAGCTGAGAGAGAGACCTACGTCTTTTAGGATCACATGATTGTCTGTCTGTACATTTAATAAGATCATTTATATCGTGCGCTTAAATTAATGTCAAATATTTAGATCTATAGTCCGTTCTATGATGCTCCAACACAGAAAAAAATGGCTTTTTAAGTTATAAAATCACAAGGACAAATGCTCTTACATTTGTCGTTTCTTCAATATTTTATATGAAAATTTCCGTGAAATTAAGATCTATAGGGTATTCCTCTGGACCTACAGTTATGTATTAAATTTGACAGCAAGTAAAACTTACAATATAAATAAATTAAAAAATATATATTTTTAGAGATAGAATTATCTCTACAAAAATTTTTTTTCAACCTCAGGCTGTATCCGGTGACGGTCGACAGGCGACAGGTTAGGCGGAGGGTACAGGGGACCCAAGTGTTAAAACACTCTTCTTTTCTTTCTGTTCCACTTTACTTATTTTTAAATAATTTCATAAAAATTGAGTGCACAAGTTTTTCAGTAATTATACAATTCTGAAATTGATACGAAATCTTTGTCGAGTGGGACAGACCACCGAGACAGATTTTACCTGTTTTTTTTTTTAAATGAGACGAAAAAGTGGATCTCATGTACGTACGATAGTTGTCGGTTTGATTCAAATATCGTTTTATTGAAAAAAACTAAAACGCTGCTGCTAAATTTCCAAATATTACGTGATGAGTTCAACAACTCATCACGTAATATTTGGAAATAGGGTGATGTGTGAAGAACGGAGTGTCTTTGCACTAGGTTTCCTCTCGATAATGCGGAAGGCCGAGAACTGTGTGACATCATCAAAAAATAAAAAATAATGGCAAAACGCGAACAAAGCGATAAAATTAGTCACCAACGTACCTAACCTTTAGAAATGATGTATAGTAAATAGAATCTGCATATAATATTCAAACTCTTGAAGCTGGTCATAGCGCGGGGGCACAAGTGTACGCAGGAAGCTAAACAGACTGTGGATTTGATTCCCACTCGACAAAATAAAATGTTTACATATACAACGAGGTAACGAAGCAAAGCACGGCGTTAAGTTCCGTTACTTATCTCACATTTGGCGGGAAGTGAGATACAAATAATTGTTTTTTTTTTTTTTTATATTAAAAAATACATAAGTACATTATACAAATTTGACGTACAATAATGAAAATATTAAACTGTTATATATTCTATTAATACTCGCAATAAGATAAACTTATGGATTAATCTTTTAATTTATATAGTTGATCTTACCAATTTAAGGTCATTGTAGCGCAGTGACACAAGTGTGGAAACGCGACGATTGGTGTCGATACCCACTTAGTGGAAGGAATTATTTTCTTTAATTCGCTCAAGTTATAAGATAAAATTGAGTTTCACTACTTAACACGAAATGTCTTGAAATTACTCGCGATATGTGCGGCACCAAATTTCGACAGCACATTCCCTCCATATGTCCGGCCGTATGTGATATACAGCATAAATCTATGTTATTTAGTGTAGGAATAGTGTATAAAACGTAGGCAACGGGATCGTGGAAAAGTTACCTCCATTCCCCACTTGCCACCATATTCTAAATGTGCTAAGTGGCTGAACGCCACGATTTGTTACCAGAGCGACGAAATGAGTATATTAAATATTTCATTTCCCCCACATGGGATACAAATTCACAACAGTCGTATTATATGCTTATGATCCTAAACCACGGCAGCTTCACATTCAGTATCAAAAGCAGAAGGAAACATTTCAATATTTTTACTTATTTTCGCAATCAACAAATCTTTCTCTCGAGTAAATCCACACGTATGTCGTTTACAGATGCCGATCCATTGCTCTACGATGGTCTCATAATTTAGACTTCTTGTGGCTTCTTCGTTATAAGATTTTTTTATTTTATTATATTTTCATTAAAAAAAGACACTCTGTATTTTTTTAACAACATTTTGAATCTGAAAGTTGTATAAACATTCCGACATATAACGTTATATAAAACGATATAGCTCTTATCTCCAGATAAAATCTTGTCTGTTAATATGAAATAACACTTTAAAAATATGTATTTAAAACTCAATGCTTATAAAAAATCCTTTTCAATATTGATTGAACATTTGTATTTCATTGAAAGGTTCCGGCCTCTTCATCTTATTGGCAGTATAAATAAAACTTGTTTAGACGTTCAACTGTCGGCTTCGATCTTGACCACTGATACAAATAGTTCACGCTTTAAATAGCATTTGATTTAGTAAAAGGTAAACACACTTAGATTACAAATTTTGGCAAGTCATGTAAAATTATATTCATGAGCAGTGGGTTCAATTCGTATTTGGATAAATCTCTATTTTTATCTTATATCTCTGCGTCCTGGACGTTAAAATACTTTACGCCTATTATAACTTTTCCGTTCTCCACTGTTTGCCGAGTGGCGTAACTTAACGCCAGGTTTTGTCTTCCTACCTGATAAGGAAAGGAATATACAAATCATTTTATTTATGTAAATGAGTATCAAACGTACAACGTGTCTTGTTTACAATGGCTCACCCGAGTGTCTGAAATACGCTTGTTACATCTTATTATAAGATTTTATTTAACTTTTTCGTGTTAATATGTGTGTGTGTGTGTGTGTAAAAACTTGCAACTTAGTTACGTCTGATTAAGCTGAAAATTACATTACTCTTTCAATTCTGATCACAGTTACTTTGCTAATAATCAATATTGTTTTTGATTCAAAATGGCCACCGTAACAAGATGGCGGATTACAATTTTTTTCACAACTCTCCTAATAAGGGAATTAAAAATAAAAGGGTTTTTAAATTAAAATTCATTTACTTAATATTTCATTAATGTTATTAGTATTTCTCTAGTATTATTGTTTACATTTCCGCTGTCGAAAGACTATAATAACTTAGATTTATCATTTAGCAGCAGACCTTTTGCCTATAGACTAGGCTATAGAGCTATTTTGTACAGCTGTTAGTTATTTACAAAAACATACTGTGTATATATATTCATATATACGTATGGTAAAGAGGCATTAAAATTTAAACCTCATTAATTTGTGCTCGCGAAACTAGAGGATTACGCAAAATCCCGCCAGAGCGATACATACGTACATACATACATACATGTATATGAGAGAAACTTGTTGTTATAGCGCGCGACTATTGAAGGTGTTTTGAATATATTAAGTCATTATACATATAAGTATAATAACATTTTTGTAATCGCTATCTATATATAGGATATATGACAAAATCTATTTTAATAGATCAGTTATTCCAAAAATAATTAGTTATATCTGCTTTAATTATTGTATTTAATAACCTGCTACAAAATAACAGCTTTATTGAATTTGCTGAAACATTACATTTGAATTTGTATATTCATAATAGTTATACTTCATTCCTCATTCACCGCCTAATATTTAAGTCTTCGCAACTTAACTGCCGGAACTCAACAGGCGCTTTATTTAGTAAAAAAACCAACGAAGTCCATATAAATTTCCCCCTGTTCACAGTCAAACGCTACGCCACTGCTGCAACGGCCTTAAACGTAGCAGAATTGAACTATCTAGGTATTAAGATGTGTTTAAAAAAAATTGAAGCCTGTCGTGGCGCAGCGGCATAAACGTGTGACTGTAACAGATGGGTTGTAGGTTCGATCTCCACTCGAGGAAATTAAATATTTAATATTTTCAATTTAAATATTTAATGTTTTCATTTCTTCGCGATCTCTTCGTCGGATATGCAGAATCAGTTTAGTTTATTGCATACGCAACTCAGAGATACACAGTATAATAGGTACTAGCATGGATGTCACAGTTAGAATGAGCGAAGAAAGAATGGTAAAAAAGATTTATGAAGGAAAAGTGAGTGGTAATCTAGGGTGGGGAGACCTCGACTGACCTTCAAAAACACAGTATCAACGATACTGTAGGAACGTCACGTTAAAAGCATGAGGACCTCCCGGAGGGCATGTATGAAGAGGTTGATAACAGTGGACGAGGCGAAAGAGGTATGCCGAGACCGCTGCGTTTGGCGCTCGGTTCTCTCTGCCTACCCCGCTGGGTATATAACGTGAAGCTAAGTAAGTATATAAGTTCATTTCTTCGCTCTAGTACAAGGCAAAACGCGGCGCTGAGTTCCACCACTCAATACACTGTTTCAAAATTTGGTGGAAAGTGGGGAACGGAAGTGTTACAGAGTGTCTTAAAACTAGGTTCCAAAGTTTCCTCTGCCTGCCATGCGGGATACAGCGTAAAGCTGATTATTTAAAAAATCATGTATATACTAATGTATTATTCTAAAGCTTTACTTTATCGTACAGTTTACAAATTGATAAGACAATAACAAAAATTAAAGCCCATAATCACGTAATTAAAAGACATAAGGAATTTCCTAAAATAACTTTTACTTTTTAGGGTAGGCTGAGGGAACTAGGGAACCTAGTGTTAAGGACATTTCATTCTCAATAAGACAATTCCTTTCCTCATTTTTCGCCATAAAATATAATAAAATATATGATAAATAGTAAACTAATTAAAATATATTATAAATTGAAAAAAATATATTTAGTAAAATTATTAACTATTTCAAGATAAAATACCTGTAGATAAAAAGAAAAAAAGGTATGTTCATTCAGTAACATTCGTCGGCTTGTAAACACGCTCCCTCAGTCGGCGGGCGGACGCCGTACGCGTCGTACAACGCCATTTTGCTATCTTTATACTTTATTACTATATAAATATAAATAAATACATATAAATAGAAATAAATTTACATAAAAGTGAAGTGAAAATATGTTTTTATAGTGTCTATTAGTGTTATAGTGTCCCATTGAGTGTTCCAAATTGTAGGTGCGATTGTTTTAAGGATTTTTAAAAGTAAATATTTAAATGACAATATTAATTCAGGCTTTATTTTGAGTTTATTTTTTGTAAATTAAAATTATTTATTTGTTGTGTATCAGTGAAGTTATTTTTTCTTTAATATTATAGAAAATATTAGAGAAACTGTCAGTTGTTAATTAAATAATGAATGGTTTACGATAAACTAAAATAGAAACAATTAATATTTTTAACAATTTTGAAAGAAAAAAGTAAAACAATAATCATATAAATAATATTCCATTATAAACTTAAATATGATGACGTCTAAATACGATACGATTTTTTTTCTTATTCTGTTTATTAATATAACACTCTCTACACTCTCTCTACATATAATAATTAGTCCACGCTAGCAGAGGGAACCTTGACAGACCGAGGGAACTTAGAACGTATACGATACTACATCCTTGACTAATAACTGCCAATATAAAATTAGCATTAATTTTGGTAACAAGTGATAATAAGAATATGCCTTAATAAAATAGAGCCCGTTGCCCTCAAACTTTTCTCATGTACATGCATTTTCTATAACTTATTATCGCAAGTAAAAAAAAAACATTTGCTCACTCTTTGTTATATATAGTTATACAACTGTAACATTTTAAAAGTAAAAAAAAAGTTAAAATATTTTAATGTAAATAAATCCATAGGGTTTTTTATGTGTAAAATTAAAGGAATGCTTTAGTGTTTATATATATATATATATATATATATATATATATATATATATATATATATATATATATATATATATATATATATATATATATATATATATATATATATATATATATATATATATATATATATATATATATATATATATATATATATATATATATATATATATTCGTTCCTCGTTATACGTTCCTCTCTCGGATATTTGTATATTTTTATCTAAAGCGTACATATACAAAAATACAAAGTACATATTAGGTTGTACGAGGGTAACCGAATGTCATAACGCTAGTCTCCCTCCACCTAGTGAAGACTAGAGCAGGGTTAGAAATATATCCGAGGTTTAGCGGGAAGCTAAAAAATAACAAAGTATAAAGAAATATGAAAAAAAATCAAATTTTTACAATAGAAAAGTAACAACGGTAGCTAATTTTACATTTTTTTTTCACAATGCGTCTCCAGCACATGAGTAAACAGTGAGAAACTAGCTTAAAAACGAAAGGCCAAGCTCTGTTTGTATTGTATTTACAAATTAAATACAGTCGATACCTCGAATGTCCTCGAATCGGATCTGATCCCACCACCAATGCGTTTGTAGCAGTACTACTGACCTCTAAGGTACAATTGCAAACAACTACCTATAAAAAATGAACTCTGGAAAGTGTAAGCCACAAAAGATCTAAACTCATAAAGACGCTCAGGCAAGACTATTATTTTATCATTTGTAAAGAAAATTTGTTCCAAACAAATGTTTTTATTAAGTTCTTTTAAAGGGCAAGAAACAAGAGAAATAGCTTTGTTAAAGAATATTGATATTTTTTCAAGATTTTACTCTTATTTTCAAAGTAATTATTTTGTTAGTCTACATTGTATCTAGTTCATAGAAGGTTCGATAGAGCCCCCTCTATGGCGGGTATGTAGAGTTCAGATACTCTTTTGCTATTATGACTGAGGTATTGCTGAAAACATAATTATGTAATTGTAGAAATAGACATAATATAATCATTTAATAAAATTATATATAAAACAGTTCATTTGTTCTGGACCTACAGTGCTTAGAAAGACAAACAGACAGACAAATTAAATTTATAACACCCCTCTTTTTGCATCAGGGGTTAAAAAGTATATATTGTAAAGCATATTATAATATATTTTTCTGTGGTATTTGTTTTTTAATTTACTCTACACTCAATGAAACTGACAAACTTTGAATGGCGGAGCATAACATCGCACTCTACCTCGTTACTAAAGTGAAAATAGACATATGACACATTTCATTCCCTTGAGTAGTAATTGAGCCCTAAACTGTCACGTTTACAGTCACACGCTTGTGCCGTTGCGCTACAAAGGTATTTTTTTTTATCACGTACGGTATAACAAAAATAAACGCGTCTGAAAAGTAACAGGTTCAATTTCCACTAAGATTATTGTAACACTCGTAACAAGATCATGCGCGACGTCAAACTCCGCCATCCAGCTTATATTGCTGTAACAGTATACAAAATATAAGATATCACCTCACGCTTCAGCGCTTACCTCGCTATATAACTTCATTTGAAATATATTCTTGTCATATAAAAGTCAGGTTTATTTCTTGCTCTTGTAACTTAGTGGAATATCTTGTAAAGGTGATGATGATTGTAGGTACAATACCTGTTAAGAGAATGATCAGTTTAAATTATTTTCTCCCAATATTACTCGCGGAAAGTAGACAATAGAGTCTTACAAAGTTATCGAAAGAGCGAGAAAGAGCGTGCTTTTTCCCCGCTTTAGTAGAATAAAATCCGTTGAATTCCGGTACTTTAAAGCGGAAAAGGAAGTATTTTAGAGTTATCTCGGTTATAATTTCTTTGTCCTGATGCTGTTATTGCCTTGAATATTTTGCTCAATTGTTTACAAAGAAATTTATTCGCCGCCGCGAAACACACCTGATAAATTCAATTTACTGTTTATTATGAATTCATTAATTTAGACAATATTATTGCTATGAGATCGTGGCGCAACAGTCAGTGTCGATTGTATAAGTGCAGTGGTTGTATGTTCGATTTTTAGTAAGGGAAAATAAATAAAATTATAATTAAAATAATTTTATAGCAGGATAAAATAATTAAATGTAAGGAAATATTATTTTAATTTCAAGTTATTAATCATGTAGATGTTACGAACAAACTAATTTTCGCTGTAAATTCGCAGTAATAACCCGCACGCGTCAGCTATTTATATTAGCGACACTCTACGGCACATCTCTAAGGAATAAATAATATGTAATTGCAAATAAACTTTGTAACTCCTTTTGGGATAGAATTAAATTTATTATTAGAATATCATTTAAAAATAACAGTATTAACAAATATCACCAAACCGTCGTTGCTTAGGAAATTAAAATTATATTTTACTGTTAAGTAGATTGATTTAATAAACGAAGCTACAGGCTACTTTTTTTTAAACATTTAGCTGTATCCCGCACGCAGTAGGATCAGTAGAAGGAACCTGGGAACCTATTGTCAATATAGCCCAACTTCTAATAAGATACTTCCGTGCCTAAATTTTACCGGATGTCTTAAACATTGTGTTTTGAGTGACTAAACCTAACACTGATTTGTATTATAAGATCGAGAAAATAATAAAAAACAAATCTTTAATTACCTCCGATAGGATTGAACCAACCCCCACAACCTGTTGTGTTTACAGTCGCACACTTGTGGCCCTGCGCTACGACTAGCTTCATTACTTTATAGCAAAACCGACCGGCTCTATTAGATCACGTCAATAATTTTGATAAGTAACTCTTGTGGTTAAAGTTATTTCAGACATCTAGCATTTGTCATGAGTCAAATTTTACTTATGGCCAAGCGGCGTGTTTAAGCCAGTTAAATATAAATTACTTATATCTCTACCTACTTTCTATTTCTACCTCTACCTCTATCTCCATAGCTACCTTGGACCAATTCGTGTTAAAATTATAATTTAGATTTTGAGCTATGAACGACAGAACTTATCTGCATTTTGTACAATCAGATCAAAGAGAGAGAGGAAGGGAAAGAGCTTGTGACAGTAAACGTGACAGGTTTTAGGTTCGATCTCCAGTCGAAGAAATATTTTTTTTATTATTTTCAATTTAAATATTTAATGATTTTATTTCTTTGTTCTTGCAACCTGGTTAAGTTCCGCTACTCAAAACGTAATGGCTCAGATTCGACGGAAAATTGGGAATGGAACAGAGTGACTTAACAAAAGGTTCCCAAGTTCCCTCTGCCCTATCCTACCATGTACAAGATACCACGTGAAGCTGAAAAATAAAAGAAAATAAATACATTTTTGTTTAAATAAACTCTCAAAAACATTTAAATGAAAATGTATTAACCGTAGGAACTGTCTCACAGTCACTAAATATATTAGTCTAAAATTTAGCATTAAATAGGTTTAAATAGGCTTTATAAGTTTAATGTACATACAAAGTTTAATTGACCCTTCAAAGATGTACCGGAGCGTGAAGTAAGCCACGCTCCGGTACAGCTTGTGTCTATTTAAAATATTCAAAAGGACTTGTAACGAGGATACTTTAAGTATTTCAACAATTTTTCTATTAACTTTTAGTTTATAAATTATTTTATGTATTTAAATGAAATTTATTTAAGTATATAATGAAGATTGTCGTGGCAAAGTGGCACAGGACTTGACTGTAAATTCTGGATATGTTTTACAGGCCGAGAAGGGAAAGGGTGGGGACCTTTTCCCCTCCTTGTATGAGTTTTTTTTAATTCTTAGCAACTACTTACACATTTTTATTTGTGGACTTAAAAATATATAAAAAGCTATACATACATGTTTCCACAAATTTAATTTCATATGAAATAAAATTGTATATCGAAAATTTATTTATTGTATATGTAAAAATAATTTAATTTCTTACTCTATTTAGCTTCCTAGCTACTTACTTTACTTATCCCTAGAGTGTTAGGTAGAGAGAACGGCGCGCCAAATGCTACTGTCATATATGTATGTAGCCTCTCTTATATGTAAAAATATTGGTAGAAAAAGAGAGCAAAAGAGTGGAAAGTAGAGCTAAATATATTTTGTTTTTTTTTTATTTATTTTACTATTTATTATGAATTTATGAAATATTTTTTACAACAAATAATTTCTAACATCACATTAAGTTTTAAATTTTAGGACCAAAATAATTCATTCCTAACAATGTGACATAACGTGAGAGACAGTGAAGACTGATAAGGGAGCAACTGTGTGATAAGGCAAGGACATTTGTGATAAAAGAATGTCTGACTAGCCCAAAAACGTTACTGAAATAACAAAAACAAGATGCAAAATCTAAAATACCTAAATAACAATACCGCATATCAATTTTTCGAAGACCCTATTAATTTTGATATATTTAGTAGAGTCATCATTGTTTAGATGTTTTTATTATACTACCCCTAGTGTAAATTTTAAGTACTTAGTACATACAAATTAAAATGCTGGAAGATATTAAGGACCAATAAAATCGTTTTATTAGAAAAAAATGTTAGGAACAAAAAAAAATATTAATATTAAATAAATTATATATGAAAAAAAAAAAAACAAAAAAACTTTAAAACAATTCAGTGAATTAAAGTGCTTATTCGTTCATTATTTGGACTTTCAATTGACGGATATGAAGAGATTTTTAAAAACGTTCAAAAAGATTTTCAAATAATTTTAAGAAATTAAAAAGGATTTTGATCTGTAAAGTGCTGCTCTTCCACAATGAACGTACCAGTGAAGGCCGGAGCGCCCACAGTGGCCGTGGTGCCAGTGCCCGAGAGTGAGATGGACGCGCTCCTGCTAGGACGTACAGCGGTGAGGACGTTTGATCAGTACATGAGAAATGTATGTATTATGCATTGTTTACATAACGCTTTTAGCTTTGAGAGCATTATGGGCTTCAGCTTTTTGAAAGCTTTATAAAAGCTTTGTTATAACTTTGTTTTGAATAGTTTGTTCTTTAATTAAATTATTTCAAAAATATTTTTTTGTGATATCATTTATGTGACGTGACTGATAGTACATGAAGGTTTTGGTTTCGATCTCCGTTTAGGAGAAACTCATATTTCATTAGTAATTTTTAAATTAATCTTTGAATTTAATAGTCATATGGCATCTCCTTTGCAATCACTTTTATATACTAGGAATGTGGAGAAGTATTGCACTACATCAATTTTTTTACTCTATAACATAATATTTTAATAAAAAATTAAATAATATTTAAATAGAAAAGAGACCATTTTCATGTACTAAAATAAAAAAACTTGAAACTTATTTTATTTGTACAACATATATGAGGTATACATACATAGAATAAAATATATGAAGAAGACAAGTGAGGTTTCTGGGTCTCATAGTAAATACGATGATTGTAAGTTAGATTTTCACTCGGAGTTTTTTATTTTGTTTCATTTCTCACTCTAGTGTAATAGAGTTTATTTTACTAATCACCATTCAAAATGCATAACGATAGTGCAAGATATCTTTATAACGAGACGCCAAGTTTCCTTCAACTACCCCGCTATGCTGGGGAACAATTGACCTTACCTTAACCTATACTAAATTTTACAAATTTCCGACTCCCTTTGACAAAATGTTTTTAAAATTGACAATTCCATTTTCATAAAACACAGTTAAGAACCAACAAGATGTTGTTTGGCTTTCGATTAAAAAACCGCAAATCAATTTGAGTGCGGTTTTTTAATCGAATCATTAATTCAAGAGTTACAGTGACACAGGCAAACATGACAAACGTGTGCATATGAATAAAAAAATAATATTGAAATGTATTCACTATACAAAAACTAACTTTATAAAGCTTATAGTCATAGCAACAGTTGTTTAGTAAAGTAGATTAAGCTTTTAGCATTATGGATGGGATTGAGCAAAACATACATAATATTGTAAATCAATTTGCAGTATTATAATATTAAAGCTAGGTTTTACATTGTAACAAATTAATAAGGAAAAGTTACATATTAAATGAAAATTAAAGGCCTGCCGTGTCACAGGCTGTGGCTGTAATCGCGACTGGTTGTGGTTTCGGTGCCCATTCGACGAAACTAAATATTTAATATTTTTATTTCTTTGCTCCGACGTACGGGATACAGTGTGAAAATAAAAAAAAACCTTGCTAAAGAAAATATTTACTTCATGCATTGAAAAATCATTTAAAAATCATAATGATTTTGATAAAATTCTAAAGATACTGACTGGTCTGAGTGTTAATGCAATGTTCGCGGGTTCGATTATTACTCAGGAATTAACTATTTTAATTCTACAAGCTCTGGTTATAACACCAATGGCAGCGTTGAAAAAAAGGAGATTAAAACTTCTAAGATCTTAGATATGATACATCCATTTTGGAAAATTAAATATCGGAATCCTATTTTTTCTAAAACACTGAGGAAATAGAGATCGAAATACAAAACCCGTCACGACTTCAGGCACTGACCCAGTGTGTCACATTGGTGTCAAAATAAATAAAATTTACTACTGTTATAATGCTTTCAAAGCTTTTTAAACTCAGCATGAGCTTTACATGTACCTTTATTTTACTTACTATGACATTACATTAACAAAATTATTATGTATTAGAGGTGACTTTAAATCCAACTTTGGGGCAGGTACGTAAAAGGAAACTTGAATTAAGTTTTTCAATATACTTTGTTTAATATTTTTTTAAAAATATGACTATCATTATAGTAATATTGAAGTAGAGGCTGTCTGGGTCATAATGGTGCAGACAAACGCACGGCTGGCTACGATTGTAAGTTCGATTCTTACTAGAAGGAACGAATTACGAGTATATATTTTTTTATGTCACTCTGGTAAAAAAAGGGTCCCGTTCTCAACATATAATATCCCTAAAATTTGACAATGTTTGGATAACTGAGTGTCACTATATAAATTAAAAATCATTTTAAAGAAACCAGAAGTTTGGTAAAGCTATTCATAAAAGAAGCAAATTTCTTTTACTTAGCTAGAATCGAACCTGCATACCATATGTAAAACACTAAGCTACATGGCTATTTTAACAGTAGTTAAAACTCCTATCGTCGTGGTGAGTATTACTTGTAAAGCTTTTTATGTTGAATGTATATGTAAGCTTTAAATGTTATACTTAAATATTTCATTTCAGCCAAATGTGTCGAGAAATAATGTTATTGTATTTCAGCTCTACGCTTTATCCTGTACATAGCAGGGTGAAGGGAACCTGGGAACCTAATGTTAAGATACTCCGTTCCCATTAAGTTAATACCGTTCTTCTTTTCAGCTACATTTTGGAGGCATTGATTATTAAGTGATGGAACTCAACGTCGCGCTTTGTCAAGTTATATTGAAATATTATATATCTTTCAGTGTCCTTGCGCCTCAAAAGACTCCAAATAAGTTTATATACGAGTACATGATTTTAAAATATTAAAATAAGTGAATATCTGTGCTATTATTAAAAAGCGATAAAATAATTTATTTCACTAAATAGTTAACCCATTAGTAATTAATTACCCGTCGAACAACAGCGTTTTAGATTAGAAATTATTTTACCTTAACTTAACTTAGCTTCATGCTATTTCCCTAGCGGGGTAGACAGAGATTACAGAGCGCTAAACGCTACGGTCTCGTCATAATTCTTTCGCCTTTTCCACTGTCAGCAGCCCTCCGGGGGGTCCTCGAGCTTTTTACGTGACCTTCCTCCAGTATCGTAGATACCGTGTTTTCGTGTCTTGCCATTTTTCGGGGGAGGGAACGAAGTATCTTAATTAGCTACCTACGTTTTAGTTTTAGCTTTACTATACCCGCATGTAGCTGGGACGTCATAGGAAACTTTGGAACTTCGTGTTAAGACACTCCGTTCCCATTAAAATACTTCACTTCTTCCTAACTTTCTTTCGAATATGAGGCAATGTGTGTTGAGTGGCGGAACTAAACGCCGCGTTTTGCCTTATTACCAGTTTGAGGAAATTCAAATATTAAACATTTAATTTTGTTAATAAGCTATATAAAATCGTTTTAAGAATTTTATGCAAGTCACTGATGTAGTCAGAATTAGCAAACACAATGTGTCATACACATCATATTTCTATTAGACCATGCAGTCGAAGCCGAAGATAAAAGCGAGAACATTATAAAAATATACATTTTTTTCCTAAAATATATATATAAATCGTGTTAAATCGTTTCAAATACTTTTAATAAATCTTTGGGAAACGTACGAGTTGTAGAAAAAGTAAATATGAAACTCTAATTTATCATCCTCTGAGCGTAAAAACACCGGCGTCTAGGAATCCCGTTATTTATCTAACACGAACGGCATAAAGCTGTTCGTACAGCGAGAAATATTAAGAAAATTAATTAATTTGTTTATTTCTTCTTTCAATATCGCAGCTAGGGGGCCGTTGTGGGCACAAGCCTACGACCGCCAATGCGAGAGGTTTTAGGTTCGATCCATACTCGAGGGAATGAAATAATAAAATTATCATTTTAGAAGTGGCAGAATTCAAATCAGCCATTCAATACGCGATGCTAGATTTCCAAGTCATCCCTAAACTGCTACATATGTACTGGATAGAGAATGAACCTAAAATAAAATCTTAGCTAATCATACGTTTTTGCAGTTTAATAATTCGGTTGCTAAATTCTGTTTCATTTCATATTTCATGAAATAATATGTAAAATATTTTTTCGCTGTATTCGAAAGATCTCATTTTGCAACTCAGAAACTTACTATCCCATAATTTGTCCAATTTTCCAGCTTACGTATATATAACAACTTCACGAAAATGTAACGCCGCGCTTTGTCTTTTTACAAGAGCGGCGAAATGTAAGTTCTCATTCTTTAAGTCTACATTCACTAATCACGACCGATTAGTGCGCCATGATAGTTCGAACAAATATATATATATATATATATATATATATATATATATATATATATATATATATATATATATATATATATATATATATATATATATATATATATATATATATATATATATATATATATATATATATATATATATATATATATATATATGTATATGTTGATGTTGTAACCATATGGTTCCTTAGGCAAAAGATATATAATAATTAAATACCAAATTGCAATACAATAATTTATTGAGGTATTGTATTCTAAGATCGGTTACAAAATAATCTAATAAATCAAAGAGAAACATTGCCGTTCCTACGGGACAGTTTACAAATCTTAATATACGTTGTATCCTGCACACGACAGTGTAGGCAGAGTGAACTCGGGAATCTAATGTAAAAACACTCAGGTCCCATTAAAGTACTTCCGTTCCTAATTTTCCGCCGAATTTAAGGAATTGCTTATCTAGTCACCTAGTTACCAGGGCAAAAAAATGCAAATAACTTTGAAGTTTGCGTACAGGGCACAAGTGTGTTGCTGTCGACAAGGGAAAGTTGAGTTGTCGCAGCTTGTGGGTTTGATACGAATTGAAATATTTGATATTATACAACAACAATACATGACAATACGTAAGTTCTCTCTACATACTCTGGCATGTGCTGGAGACAGCGAGAAAATGAAAAATAAACAATGTTTTCAAAAAGGATTATATAGTATATGTACCAATATATATAATATACCTATACTTATAATACATGCGCTATAAGTTACGACCGACCTGATTTCTACATACAAATGTCATGCGGTACAAAGGTGCGCTAATTGCAGCGACTTACACGAACTGCACAAGGAATTATAACTTGTTGGGCTGAATCTCGTGGAGGGTTATTGTTTGAAGAGACTTTATATATGTTGTATGAAGCTTAACGCGTCATATATGAGTTAGATTTCTGACAAAGGTATTTTTTTTTTATTTATATATTTCTTTATTTACTAAAAAACAAAATAATTACATTTTTTTTTGACAATTAAGGGTGAAAGATATACAAAAAGACTGGTAAGATTGATTTAAATTACAAGAAAATCGCTTAAATGTCGTGATATGAATCATGGATATCTCACTAGGATCACCTGTATATATATATATATATATATATATATATATATATATATATATATATATATATATATATATATATATATATATATATATATATATATATATATATATATATATGTATATATATATATATATATATATATATATATATATATATATATATATATATATATATATATATATATATATATATATACACCTATACGCTTATATATATACACACGTACATACAAATACACATTCATACTCATATTATTATTATGAGATATATATATATATATATATATATATATATATATATATATATATATATTTTCTTTTTTTTTTTTTTTTTTTTCAGCTTCACGCTGTATCCCGCACTAGGCAGGGTAGGCAGAGGGAACGGAAGTGGAACCTAGTGTTATGACACTCCGTTCCACTTCCTTTCCCCACTTTCCGCCGAATTTGAGGCATTGCGTGTTGAGTGGCGGAACTCAACGCCGCGCTTTGCCTTATTACCAGAGCGAAGAAATGAAACATTAAATATTTTAATTTGAAAATATTTAATATTTCATTTCCTCGACTGGGGATCGAACCCCGAACCTGTCGGTTACAGTCACACTCTTGTGCCGCTGCGCCACGACAGGCCTCAAGCGCACGGTACTTATATATATATATATATATATATATATATATATATATATATATATATATATATATATATATATATATATATATATATATATATATATATATATATATATATATATATATATATATATATATATATATATATATATATATATATATATATTATATATCTCATAATAATAATATGTGAATGAATATGTATGAATATATATATATTTTATTAATAAAAGAGTGACGTTGAATTCCGCCAAGAATTACATATCCTATACCTGTTACCTGTACCTGAGGCTATCGTAGTGCAGCGGCACAGCATTTAATTGTTAATTTCACAGTCGTGGGTTCGATTCCCACTCGAGGATATATATTGTTTTAATTTCCTCTCTCTAGTAAAAAGCTAAAATTGCAGAATTGAGTTGCAAAAATTATATAACAAAGTGTCTTCAAAAACGTAAAGCTGCTATAAAATAACATACGGTGTTATTGGTATTCCTTGATTTATGATCTAGAAGACATCCTTTACTGTCCAACGAATGATCCATTAACGTCGACAGCAGCCACTGGACGCCTCGCATTAAAATTTATCATATTGACAGATTATTATCAGCTGCAAAAATTTTTCATATGCAGATGACAGAAATATTATAGAAAATTTAAAGACGGAGAATAAGGGAAGAGATATTCTCATAATAATGCTCTACTCGTTAATCGGTTCATTAATTTAGGAGCTACGGTGGCCCCAGACAAACACATTGACAGGCAGACTTATAAAAACACTATTTCACGTCAGGGTTAATTATAAAAAAAATGGTCTCAGTTAATTTCGTCGTGACCCAGCGGCACAAGCGTGTGATTGTAAACGATAGGTGGTGGGTTCTATCCCCCCTTGAGGAAATGAAATATTTAATGTTTTCAATTTCAATATTTTTCTTTGCCTTGGTAACAAGGAATACGCGGCATTGAGTTCCATCACTCAACATTCAATGTGTCATCTTCGGCGTCGGCGGAAAGTGGGGAATGAAAGTAGAACGGAGTGTCAGTACACTAGGTTCCCAAGTTCCCTACCCTAACTAGTAACTTACTACCGATCTTTAACATTTTTTTATTAAAATTTGAACTTGTCACGTTAAAATTCTACCCTTTCAAATACAAAATGTTATACATATTTACAAATTTAATTTGCCGCATCCACGTACTGGGTATGTATAGAAATGTCTCCTGGACTTAATCACATTATGCAAATGCATTAGCTCGACGTAGAGTCTAATGATGCCATTAGTCATTAGTATCAATATACCGTATATATACTATGTATGTGACGTAAATATGTTACTCATTGATCTATTCACTTATTTTTTACAAATGTCCCATATAACGGAATAGGAATAGGCAAGAAAACTAAGAAAAAACCGATATTTTTCTAATAATTTTATCTTACCTGCTATATTTCATTTACTCGTTCTAGTAATGAGGTAGGACAATGAGTGCGGCGTTGAGTTCCGCCACTCAATAAAAAGTGGAGAACAAATATGTTGTGACGCGAACGAGTTTCAACACTCAATTTCCAGGTTAATGTTTATCTGTATGAACCCAATTTTAATTTGTCATTTACTCAGCTTCACGTTGTATACCGCACATGATGGGGTAGGCAGAGGTAACTTGGGAACCCAGTGTTAAAACACTCTGTGCCACTTGTGAACCCCCCCTATACAAACTTTTCTCACTCACTTTCCACTGAATTATACTTGGTGCCAATAATGGGGACACGGCCCTATAATGGGGACACGGTGCTCAGCTTCAATTCACGAGAACCCCTACTTTTAGTCTAAGAAGCTTATACATGGATGTACAAGGCTGACAATTTTTCCTAAAACACAACGTAGCTACCCGAATCCGGATTGAATTGGACAATTGAAAGGTTATAAGTAACTTTCTAACACCGCCTGATGGGTCCTGGCATAGCGCTAGGGCACAGGCGGGAACTTGGGAACCTAATGTTAAGACACTCTGTTTCGTTACTCACTTTCTGCGTAATTTGATGTATTGTATGTTAAGTAGCAGAATTCAACTCAAAATGAAAACATTAAATATGCAATATCAGGCCTCTACAATAACGTAATTTATATATCTGATATAAAATAATATTGCTGTATATTTCAATTTATACATTTTATAGGAAATTTATGATTTAAGTGGTAATCATAAATTTCTTTATTCGATGGATAAATAAAATTTGTCAACTTATTTTACCCAGTTGTATATATTATATAGAGGCCTGTCGCGGCGCAAGGGCACAAGTACATGACTGTAAAGGAGGTTGTAGGTTCGATTCTCACTCGAGGAAATGTAACAATATTTCTAAATTTAATATTTAATGTTTTCATTTGGCAAATTTGCAGCGTTGCTTTCTTTGTCACTTTGTATCGATACCAGAGCAAGCAATAAATAATATAGGATATAGGAGGTTAAAATCACAATACGTCTAATTTACAGTCGCACGTTTGTAACCCTCCACCGCCGCGACAGGCTCCGTCTCCAAAGATCATCAAGAATGATTATATTAAGTAAGATAAATTTCTATGTTCCAAGCAAATTTCACTTCCGAGCGAGCTCCTATAAAGCGATTACAATAGTTATTAAGTTATACGTATGTACGAGTATATACGTTGTACTCCACTCACCTGTCGTATACTGACATAATTGACGTATTAGAGAGTACACTGGGAGTCTATCAAGTTATAGAGCTGGGGAAGTAAGTTATATGCTATGCTAGTAGCATTCTGACGGGTTAGTTTGAATGTTCCAAGGACTTGGCAGAATGGTACAGTGTTCGATCTTCAACTGGGGCCAATGAGTTATTTTCAGTTTATTACGTGGTATTTATTACGTTATTTTATTACGTACGTATATATATATACATATAATTTATGATTACTGCGCTTATTCTGCACTCTTACTTCCACACTTTGCTCACAGTAAACGCGACAATGACGCATGCTTTTTTTCCATAATGGCGTTATCACATCAAAAGTGTCCCCTAAATGACTCAGCATTAAGGAAACAGTAAAGTAATTGATTTGTTTTTCAGCTCACGCTGTTTCCCACATATGGCAGAGTATTTAGAAGTATTTTGGCAAACTAATATTAAGACACTCCATAGCGTGTTGGGTGGCGGAACTCAACTCTGCACTTTGCCTTGTTACCAGAGCAAGAAAATACAAATAATAAATATTATATTTTATTGATTCTGTACACAAGCGCCACGACAAGCCTCAAGTAATTGATTGATTCAAATTATATTTTGCTTGCAAATATTATCTATTGAAGAAGTCGTTAAAGATACATTTCTTTACCCTCAGCCCCAAAAACGTGTCGAAGTTGTAATTCTTTGATGGATTAAGTTAAACTTTATACAAATATAATTCATTTGGTTTCGTAAGCCGTCGTACGTCGCGTCTGATTGTAAACGTGACTACAATCATCACGTGTCCGGTTCGAATCCCATTTATTGTAATGTAGAGTAAGTTTTTTTTCCTTTATTTCCTTTAGTACTAAAATAAAACATGATGTTAATATCCGCTTATCAACACACAATGTCTCCAAAATTTTGTGGTCATCGATGGAAATAATGTTTTATAATCAGGTTCCCTCATATTAAACAACGATGGTTTTATTGAGTATAACATATATATATATATATATATATATATATATATATATATATATATATGTATATATATATATATATATATATATATATATATATATATATATATATATATATATATATATATATATATATATATATATATATATATATATATATATATATATATATATATATATATATATATATATATATATATTAAATATACCTTTAATATAACTTTTAATATACATATTAAAAGTTACCTTTTTTCTATTACATGTACAATAATACAACATAAGTTGACTTGTCTTTATTAAAAAAAGCCCCGCGGAGACGTTTTTAGCAACGACATAGAAGAATGTTTATGTATTCTAACCATACTAATATTTTAAATTCGAAAGTAACTGTGTCTGTCGGTCTGTCTGTGATGCGTTCGCTGCCAAACTGCTAAACCAATTGTGATACAATTTTATATAAATACTCTTGGGATGAACATAGTACTACTTTGTTATATTTTGTTACTCGACCTTATGCGAAACATATTAACAATATTCAACAAAAACATTGGACGTAAAAAAACTGAAATTCGTGTATTTTATGTACGCGCATAAGAGGTTACATTATCCTTGGTATTATTAAAAATAGTTTTTAATTATATGCAAATAATAAATGACAATAAAATTAAATACAATGAATTCAAATTGAATTTATGATTAAATTAATTTATTTACTTTACAAATATTAAATAACTAATAATAAATATTTAACCTATTACTATTAACTTTTTGCCTAAAGAAGTATAGCTTAAAAAAACATATGAAAAGTCCGCAATGGTATATGCTTATTTCTAAATATTGAATAATGTATTAAATTTCATTTAAAAATTATCAGGTTATTGTTAGTGTAATTTATTCAATTTGGTATTAATAATTGTCAAAATGCTACGGCTGTATACATTTTTTTTTTGACTTGAGGTTCGCAGACCATATAGTGCTAGTTGCTGAAACACCGGACAACATACAACAAATGATATGTGAACTTGCAGATAAAAGCGAAAAGATAGGCTTTAAGTTGAACCCAGAGAAAACCAAAATAATGACAAATGGGAAGAAAAGCACCATACATTTAGGAAGTCAACAAATCGAGTATACAGACGAATACATCTATCTGGGACAGCTTATAACACAAAAAGATTCCATATGCAAAGAAGTGGACAGAAGAATAACAAATAGCTGGAAGAGATACTGGAGTCTAAAAGAGGTAATGAAAGACAAAACAATGAACATTAGTGTGAAGAAAAAGCTTTTTGACACCTGCGTATTACCCGTTTTAATGTATGGCAGTCAAACATGAGCTATGACACAAAATACGACAAGAAAACTTGAAACCTGCCAACATGCAATGGAAAGAAGTATGCTCAATGTAAAGAGTTCAGACCGAATAAAAAACTATGTCATTAGAAAAAAGACGAAAGTCACAGACATAATATCCAAAATCAAAAGACTCAAATGGCAATGGGCAGGACACATGATACAAGGGCAATATAAATGGAGCAAAATTGTAACACAATGGTACCCTAGAGAGGGGAAAAGAAAAAGGGGTAGACCAGAAAAAAGATGGACGATGACATTAGACAAGTAGCAGGAGTAACATGGAATAGAGTCGCCCAAGATAGGCAGGAATGGAAAAGGTTGGAGGAGGCCTTTGCCGACTGGCAAACAGACCTACAAAAGGTAACTAAATATAAAACCTAAAAAAAAAAGTTTAAGAATAGCTTACATAAGTATATCTACATATTTTTAGTTTATAATAATTTGTAAATAGTTACTAAGTTGGTTTGAATAAAGGGCTTTATTATTATTATTATTCTCGGCTTAAGTTCTCGGGTTTAAAACCGAACCCGGTCCTTTGGAAGGCTTGCGTGGGGACAGAGGTCCAACACGAAGAGGCCCCTTCGAGAATATTAAAATAATTTGCTGTGACGCATTAGCCAGGATCCATCTCTGAATAACCAGAGGTAATTGCCCAGAGATGGTCTCTCTCGATATAGCTCTTGCGTTCCACTCTGCCGGCCAACAAAGGCAAGCCAGAGGCGGGGGATAGATTACAATTCCCCTCTGGAGGACTCAGGTCCGTGGGGTCGCCACTCCCCAATAGCTCGCCACAAGCTGCCCTGCGGGTTTATTATTATTATTATTAATTGTCAAAATATATGTAATAGTTACCATCGGCAATTGATTTGAATTAAAATTATACTGCACAGTTAATCATTGCAATAAATACTTTAAGCGATATCATAGCTACAAAATGACCTACGAGCCAGGCAATTTGTGGCGGCGGTCTGATTGCGGAATGACCGCTGTCTAAGTTGTGACAGCTTACATACAATTTTGATATATTATTATTTTTCTAATTTGCAATACATTCCCTTTCTAATAACAATATTATATAAAAACAATATTGATATTAAGTTAAGTTAAGTGAACTTTCAGCCCATTTAATAAAACAGTTATTTAAAGCCGATTGAAATAAAACAATACAAAATTTTAACGGAAGCTTACTGTAACTCAATAGTGAAAACAGCAATTAAATCGGTTGAGCCGTTTTACCAACTACCAACTTGTGCTACGGAAGCTTTCGAGATAGCTGGTGTTTAATCAAAGAACAGAACAAACGCACAAACTCTGCAGCTTTTTATTATTACGTTTAGACATATATAAGTATAATTATGTATAAATATAATTATGTGTAAATATTGAAATTGCTTACATCAGTGCAAGAAAATTAAACAGAACCCCCAAACGTCACCTTTAGAGTCAGTGGGAATTCATTACAAATAATTTGGCCCAAAATTATGAAGAACTTTTAATTTATGTAATGTTTCTTTGATATATATTCTTTAAAGATATCCCTCGGTTTATCTCTCGACGGTAATGAAGATGTCCTTCAGAGCGGGATTACTCGATCGTTAGGATTTTATTCCGCGTTTCAGCCAATTTATTTCTTTGTATCCCGCTTTAGATATATAATGCTTTTGATTAGTTCACGTGGTTAAAAGTTTTATTTGTTTTATTGTGGATTTTCCTATTTTTTGTAGCTTTATACTATTTTCGACATATAGCAGGCTAGTTAGAGGGAACTTGGGAACCTCCTCGTCCGCTCTTTTCCGGTTAAAAAAACTTTCGTTCTCCAGTTTCCGCAAAATTTGAATATTAAATAACGCGATTCAAATTTGAATTCTAATAAATAATGGTCAGAGTAGAGCCTGGCGTTGAGTTTGGATGCCTAAAACACAAAATTCCTAACATTATGTGAGTATTTTTACACTGTGTATCCTCTGCCGCAGCGACATAAGCGTGTGACTGTAAACGATAAGTGGGTTCGATCCTCACTCGAGGTATTGAAATATTTAATACTTTCAAATTAAATATTTAATGTTTTCATTTTTTCCGCTCTGGTAACAAGAAAAAACTTGTTACCAGAGCGAAATTCAGCCATTCAATACGCAATGCCTCAAATTTGGCGGAAAGTGAGGAACGAAAGTAGAACGAAGTATCTTAATACTAGTTTCCCTCTCCTTACCCTGCCATGTGCAGGATACAGCGTGAAGCTGAGTGAGTGAATGTTTCCTCTGCCTGTTATGTGGGAAAATACGTGATTATGCCCCATGTCCTCAATTATATAATATTACTATTCTATCAACTCACTACTACTGTACTAGTGGCCTGCTCGCGACTTCGTCCGCTTGATCTACAATTATCTATTTAATAATCTCAATATTTATAAATATTTACGTCTGAATTGAATATCTGATTTACTGTGGTGTTCTAATAACAATATCATTTTAGAAATATTATCTGTTCTACAATTAATATTATAAAATGAAACAGTACTAAAAGGTAAGAAAAGTTTTCCAAAATATATTAATGAATAATGTATTTAAATTAATTAAGTCGTTTCTCGAATTAGCGTGAAGAAACCCATAAATAGAGAAACGACGACGAGCAAAAAAATAAAAAATAATTTTCAATAATTTTGATTATTAATAATATATTAATATTTTTCTTCCATATGTTCCATGTACAGACAGAGATCAGTTGCATAAGATGGTAATGGAATGATATAGTAATCTCATAAATAGAAATCAAAATTATCCTCGTTTTAATATTGATGAAGTCTATCAGCTACAAGAAGATCAACAGATGAGAAGGAAATGTTTGTGAAGGATTGTGGCTTTGATTCTCATTCAAGGGCATTGGCGGCGTTGAATTCCGCCACTCAGCGCACATTGTCTCAAAAATTTAAACAGGAAGTAGGACAGGGAGTGTCTTAACACAATGTTACCTCTGTTGATCCTCCTATATGAGAGTTTGCGAGATATATTAAAGATATGTAAAAGAAAACCCTTATCTGCAAGAGTAATGAAACTGACACTGACGGATGGACGATTCCACTTAACTTTTAGCGAATAGGTATCGTTAGTTCCGGTAATAGTGTGAAGCTTTCTTAGCTTTATTTCGTTTAAGAGGCACAAATAAGCTACTTCGTGTAAACGCAACGGTTATGGGTTCCTCTCCCAGCCTTGGGATATATTTTCATTTCCTTGCTCAAGTAACACTCAATAGAAAGAGTGAGGTGTTCTAATACTAGATTTCCAAGTTTGCTCTGCCTGCTATAAGCTATTTATTACGACCTGAGAATCTTTTCTGGGGAACATAAAACGATGCCATAGCATATTGATTTTCATAGATTTCTTGAACAAGTTTTGTGTCTCTCCTCAGAATTGGCTAAAACGACATTATAAGCGAACGTTATAAAAAAACGTTATACATATTCCCCCAAACGCATCGAACCCACACCCATCACGATAACAGTACCCCATAGCGTGTCTAATTAGATTATATTACATAAAGTGCACTTTTCATCATCTTTGAAAGAAACTAAGTTGCTCATACTGAACTAGACTGAGTTCAGAATTTTTGATACTCGAATAAGAAATAAGAAATGTATTTCAACTTTAAAGATATCTATTTCAACTTGAAGTCGATGGCATGTTACATGTCTTATAAAATATTTTTAAAGGGATGTTCCTTTTTAATATAAAATATGTCTCGTACTGTTGCTAGTAACATTTACATAAATTTTGCTCGAATTTTATTATGTCAAATTTTTACCTCTCAGTTTCACGCTGTAGCTCGCACATGGCAGGGTAACTTGAGGCAGAGGGAACTTGGGAACCTGCTGTTAAGACACTCCGTTCCACTTACGTTCCATACTTTCCACTAAATTTGAGGCATACGTGTTGAGTGGCGGAACTCAACGCCGTGTTGTGCCTTGTACCAGAGCGAAGAAATGAAAACGTGAAATGTTTGAATTGAAAATATTAAATATTTCATTTCTTCGAGTGGGGATCGAACCCACAACCTGTCGGATGCTTGTGCCGCTGCGCCACAACAAGCCCAAAATTACATTAAATTATAAAAAATATTTTTCACCCGATATATTTTACTAATTTAATATCTCTAAGAACCTTTAGAGGCATGTTGAGGCGCAGAGGCACAAGCGTGTGACTATAAACGATGGGTTGTGAATTTGATCTTCACTCGAGGAAATGAAATGTTTAATATTTTTAAATGAATTATTAAATGTTTTCAGTTTTTCGCTCTGGTAACAAGGTAAAGCGCACCGTTGAGTTCCACCACTCAACACACAATGCCTCAAATTCATTGGAAATTGAAGAACGGAAGTGGAACGAAGTATCTTAATACGAGGTTCCCAAGTTCCCTCTACTTACCCTGCCATGTGCTGGATTCAGCGTGAAGCTGAGTAAGAATCTTTAGTATGTAAATACGTTTTTTTATTTTGAAGTACAATCTATATTATTTTTTTAATATTAGTTTAGAAAATAATGTATTTTTTACATCACATTCAATGGCTATGGATTCATATTTTAACTGATAAATGTGATATTACATACATATGTACATATTTTTAAGTTTATTATGGAGAAGGTAAACTAATTATAGTAAAAATATCATAAATATAGAAAACACTGTCATGACACAGCAGTTAAACAGTGTGTTTAACTGCAGATATGGTATTTATAGATACGATTTCAACTTGGTTAAATTAAATATTTTTAATTCTACGCTTTAATAATAAAACGAATTTCGATGCATGGTTGAATGTCGTAAATGAAACTGCCAAAATCTCGACACTAGGTTTCTGTGCCTATCTTGCTTTGCGAAAAAAACGTGAATTCGCAAAAAAAATATATCTAGATACCTTTTTACAAATATTTTGAAAGAAAACAATAATAAAAGAATAAGAAATTTCCTATTGAAATAACGTTCAAACGAATGCACTTCGAACTTCACAATAAAAGAATATCGAATGGACTCAATTATCTTCCAATCGCTCGGTTCTTGAATGACGGTTGTAGGATTAGGGGTGACAAATATATAGATTTCGACGCCGTCATAACGTTAGCATATATATCGATGTCTAATTGATATAATTATAGTATGACATTATCCTCTAAAGTTATGACATAATCTCACGGTGCCTTCATTAGCGGATAAATGAAATTAAATCGAGACCGTCAATATTTCCCTCTTATAATATAAAGGTTCAAAATATATTTTTTTTAATTCTGGAGGAATAAATGGCGGAACTTAGCGCTGCGCTTGCGAGTGAGCAAATGAAAATATTAAATATTTCAAGGGATCGAACCAACAAACTGTCGCGTTTACGGTCGCTCGCTTGTATCTGCACTATGACTTGTCTCAATAAACATTTTTATTAATATTAATTTTAGACTCGATTTCACGTGGGCCTTGTTTATTAAAATACTATTTATTGAATGAACATACTAAACGTAGCTTTGTCGTCAATTTACATACAGTTCTACAGGAAAATATCAATAGAAAATTATTTTACTAACATTTATATCAAAAATAAAATTTGTTATATTCTGTTTAGTTTAATCTAAGTGAAACAAGTACTTTGACTATGATTATAACTAAAAACTACTAAAACTTAGATACTGATATTTACATATGTTGAGGTTCACTTTAATATAATTTTATACGAATTTATAGGTACTGATAATATAAATTTGCTTGTTTAAATGCCTTAATCTCAGGAAGTACTGAAAAAAATATTTTGGTGTTGCTTATTTATTTACGGCCATATTTTGTATTGTATTAAAGGGAGTGGAGCAAAAATAAATATTGGCTATTTTCATTTGACTATGACAGCGCCGGCGCGGGTGAAGGAACACTTAGAATTTTATATATCAACTAGCAGTCCACTCGCGGCTTTGTTCGCATAGTTATTAACTCACTAATGTAAACGTAATATTGCTTTTGTACTCAAATAATTTATTTTTTATAAATAAAGCAACAGTTAAATGTTAAGGGAAGTTTAACGAAATACAATAGTAACAACTGTATTCGAATTGGTTAAGCTATTGCTGATATAAGAAATAAAAATGTTAAGAATGTTTAATTTTTGTTTTCTTTTCGGAAGCTGAAAAAATATCAACGCTGTATCCCGAACATAGGAAGGTAGGCAGAGGAAAATGAGGAACCCAAATTGAAGCATTGGTTGTTAAGTGGTGGAACTCCACGCTGGCTTTGTCATGTTACCAGAGCGAAGAAATGAAAATATAATTATTTAATTTGGTATATTTTTTTATTTCCTCGAGTGGGGCTCGAAGCCACAACCTGTGCCACTGCGCCACGACAGGCCTCAAACTGAATTTAATGCAATGATTAAAATGAACGTACGTCCATTGCCGTTCTACTGCAGCATCAGAACTAACATTGCAGAGTAGAGTTATGGTCGTTATGTTTTCTATCTGTCACAAACGTCACATTAACCGAGCAACGACCACAATATAAAAAATGTAACTTTTTATACGTTTAATAAAATATAGCATTTCATAAATTTACAATTGGATCATGTCAAAGTTAAATGTGACTGCAACGCGACGGTTTAAGGGCCAACTCCCACCAGAGGGAACGCATTATTATCAAACCACTGTCTAGAACACTTTGTTGGCTTTATATAGAAATATGATTTTTTATTTAATATTCCAATGAATAATTTTATGAATGACTTAAGAAAAAATATTTATTTTATTTATATTTTAGTTTCGCCAAACGTTCGGGTCTTTTGTCTCGACCACGGTCATCAACTTCTACATGCCCTGGGGAGTGATCTGATCCTCACGATCTGCGATTCTCCTGCAGTATCGTAGATAGTATGTCTCTCCCTTCGTCTCTAATCAAGATTGTATTTTGATTCAAATTATTCATTGACGAGTTATTTAATAATATTTATTTATTTACCGTGAAGACTTGTTGTAATAAGGCAAAGCGCGGCGTTGAGTTCCGACACTCAACACGCAATGCCTCAAATTCAGCGGAAAGTGGGGAACGGAAGTGGAACGGAGTGTTTTAACACTAGGTTCCCGGGTTCCCTCTGCCTGCCGTGCCTCGTGCGGGATACAGCGTGAAGCTAAAAAAAAAAGAAAAAAAATATCTTGTTAATATAAATAATATGGTTGTCCTTTATCATTTCCATGGCTTACATATATATAGTTCCATGTATTTTATTCGTATTTTTTGTATATCATTTAGTAATAGCCTTTCTTTTGTGGTCGGCGAAACAAATATAATCGACATTTCTTTTCCACTCTCGATTACTCTAAATGTTTCAAAAGTTTCACTTTGAAGATTTGAGGTAGCGATGTAGCCGCAGTTTTATATTTATTTACTAAATGTAAATATGAATAAATTTTATAATTTGAATATACAAAGAATTAAAATAACATATACATACATAATCAGAAGTCTGCGAGAACCACTTTTGTAACCTTTTTCCATCTATCTGCGGCGTTGATTTCCGCCAATCAGGAAATATTTCTAAAGTTTTGTTTTAAATTATTTAAATAAACTATATATTTGACAACCCTGTGCTCTCTCATAATCGAATACCGATATCACGCCAATTGAAAACTTTTTCTTTTACTTTTGTAAACTAATAACATCTAACAATCTGTAAAATCGTTTAAACTTAACTTTCCTTTAAATTTACTTATAAAATATTACTTGCCTTGTGATTTTAATGTTCATTTATAATTATAATAATTAAGTATCGATCTATAGTTACTGGGAAATAAGTAAACGATGACCAGGGCCAAGATCATTTTCAGGGACTCATTATGTGTGTATATAACGTAACGTACGTCCATACATACTCAGGAGGGTGAAATATATGATATTTACATTTCTTCACTCTGTAATCGAGGCAAAGCTCGAAGTTGAATTCTCAGCACGTAATTCTTTTTAAATCAGGAGAAAGTTTGGAATGTAGGACTATGACCATAGGTTAACTTTGTCTAGCCTACTATGTACACAATACGAACTTAAAATAGAAATACATTATAATTCCGTGTTCTCGATAATATAGTTTCAGAAAAAAAAAAAAATAATATGTGATAGTGAAATATTACGAAAATATATTTAATATATGACCTTAAATTATTTTATGTAATATTAGAAATAATATTAGAAAAGATGTATTTTTTTAATATGCTTAAAATTTTTTTTGAAACGAGATATTTTTTCAATTAAACCCTATTACACATGAGTTTATTTATTCAACATGGAAACCTGAATTGTATGGTGTAACTTAACGCCGCGTATTGTCTCGTCGTAACCAGATCGTAAAAAATGGAAATCGAACCCACAAACACGCTGTCGCATTTAGAATTGCACACTTGTGTCCACGCGCCATGACATGCATCAGAAGTAACTAGTAGGGTAATACTTTTTTAGAAAACATATAAAAATTTGAACGTCACTCTTTAATTTGAATACGCGTCTTTTTAGAAACCGTCCAATTATTATTTTTTTCCTAAGTATGGAATATCACTCTATAAAAAAAAACATCACAGATAACTTGAATTGTCAAAAACAGGATACTTAAAGAGCTTTATAAATTGTGTTCGCTCGGAGTCAAACTCACTACCCTTAACGAGTTCATAAAGATTTATATTCGTTGGAGTCCGCCCTCGGCCTGGAAATTAAAGGCGAGCGATGTTTTTACAAGTAACTGGATTTTTTGTGATTGTCTTTTTATTTTTAACCGACTTGTTTAAGTAAGAGGTTCTATAATCGTTATTATATGTTCTTACATTTTACATTTTTTTTTCAGGAAACGTAGAAAAACTATTACGTAGCAGGATTTGAAACTACGCTTCTTGGAAACTATCCAAACACTTTGAACAACTAAGCCAAACGTTCTTATCAATTATTCTAATTTTTTCAATGAAATTTATTTTAAAAATATTCTTTTTATTTCTAACTTAAATATCTCAATATCTCAATAAGAAAGAAGTATCTTAGCACTAGGTTCCCTAGTTCCCAGTTTTCCCAAGCTCATTTTGATCGTGTGGAGTTTAGATATTTAAATACTTTATTTTCTAATATTATTTCTTTTGCTTCACTTCACTTAATTTCGAAAATAGTACAGGACAAAGAGAGCATGTGGATTTATGCAAGTGAATCGCTAGCTTTCTCACTAGTCACAGCATCAAAGTCGCTATCGACGGTGTCTGCTCCAAATACATGCTTGTGAACGCTGGCGTCCCCCAAGACATTTGTGCTGTCCCCTATGCTATTTCCTCATATCAATGACATGTTGGAGGACTCTAACATACATTGTTATGCAGGTGATAGCACTACGGATGCTGTACATTCCTCCTGTGCAAGTCTTTCTCAGGAAAACGTTGACCAGTGCTAAAATCACCATGTACCTTTCGTTAAGGCGTCCCTCAAGAATGACTTCGTATAGGATGAAAATAACCTGGTTCACTTCAAACCCCAGAAGACACAAGTCTGCGCGTTAACCGCTAAAAACCCCTTTTGCCGTATTAGTTTTCGAAAACACTCCCTTTACAGCCGCGCCCTGCATCAGCTTATTGGGCCTCAGCTTTTCGAGTTTCGAACTGCTAGGATCGCGATGATCTGGAAAGCAAGACCAAGTTGACCTCGATGCAAATGGGGCAATGCATTGTCATTAGTACAGCAAGACAGTAGTTTACACCAAAACACCGTTTGAGCCGGTATAGGGCCCAGGTTCGGCCTCAGATAGAATACTGTTCTCACCTCTGGGCTGGTGCACCCTAGTATCAGCTTGAATCATCTGATCGCATACATAGTAGAGCCGTTCAAATCGTTGGGGACTCAATGATCTGTGTGAGGCGACGGTGATCACTCACCATCAGGTGACCCGTACGCTAGTTTGCCTTGTCTTTTCCATAAAAAAAAATATAGTGTTGAGGCACTTCGTACACGATGGACCGATTATTGACACATAAGGTGTTGTGTAACAGAGCGCCGCGCTTACTAAAGTGACAGAAACGAAAATAATTCATTCATCCGGAGCAGAATTTACTTTGTTTACAGTAAGTTAGTTTACATGCAGAAACGTTATTACTTTACAAAATATCTGTGGAAATATGCATTGGAATTTGAAATTGAAAATCATATTTCTATAAAATCTAACGAAGTATTCTCGACAGTGGAATAAAAAAGTTCAACATAAATAAAGTACTTCATACAAATTGTATGTAATGAATACAAAAATGAGCTTGCCTTTTGATGCCTCTTAATTGGGTAACTAAATTTGGTTCTGTCTAGAGACAAATATTGGTAATCAGAATATTAGAAGCACTATAACAGACTGTAAGCGCGTAGGAATTGTTACTTCGATTCCTGCCTAAAGAAACACAATATTTCGTAAGTAGATAGAATAGAATATCTTAGCAGTCATAGGTTATAAAATTATTTCTTTAGCTTAAAGGTTTTAACTTCCTCAAGTGGGAATCGCACCTACAACCCGTCTGTTAACAAAAGCACGAACATAGTTCTGTCTCTGCGCCACGACAATCATCAACTAATAATATTCTAGATAATATTTTATTAAAAGATCCCTCAGAAATCGTATCAAATTCATGAATATGTATAAAATTTCATTACGCACTTTGACTTCGCTTGTCAGCTTAATTAAATTGAAATGAGTTAGATAACAATTTAAATATTTATTTATAAGTGAACTATTTTACACCCAGCGACTCATCACACC
Source organism: Eueides isabella (assembly GCA_019049475.1). Taxonomy (NCBI): domain Eukaryota; kingdom Metazoa; phylum Arthropoda; class Insecta; order Lepidoptera; family Nymphalidae; genus Eueides; species Eueides isabella. Next base: position 188,053 of record CM032407.1, read on the forward strand.
ATTCCCTAATTCATTAGGGAATGGTGTGATGATCCGCTCTTTAAAGAAAGAAGGTTATAAAGATATGCGGATGGATACGGCGTATCCCGCACGAGGCAGGGTAGGCAGAGGGATCCTGGGAATCTGTGTTAATACACTCCGTTCCACTTCCGTTCTCCGCTTTCCACCGAATTCCTCAACTCAGCACGCAATGCCTCAAGGCATTGCGTGCTGTGTGGCGGAACTCAACGCCGCGCTTTGCCTTATTACCACAGCAAAGAAATGAGAAATTTAAATATTTTAAATTGAAAATATTAAATATTTCATTTCTTCGACTAAGCATCGAACCCAGAACCTTTCGTTTACAGTCACAGTTCAAAGTCCTAGTTAAACTAGCTAAAAGATCAATTCTTGATTGCATTGTTTACTTATAAAACGTGCTGAATTTAAGCTTTTTGTTCTCAACTGGATCTGTTATAGAAATACATAAAACGGATCAATGCTTTATTTGTTCCTGCATAGCAAGGTAGGATCTGATTCCCACTTTGTATCTAATTTTCAAAATATAACCTTCTATTAAACTAACGATATAATATATTTTACATAAATAGTTTTATAAACAAATGGTTCTACTAGCCTTTACAGCGACGCCAGTGGGGAAGGCAAGAGGGTACTCTGTCCCTAAGAAGTGCAAGCACTGAGTGGCTGCTTGAGTGTATCGACGGCAGCAAGGGCTGTCTCAGCTTGCGGCCGTCGATCTGGGAAGCTGGGAAGTTCCCTATCCAAGGCAAACCAGCGTCGACGTGAAGCCGCTACTGGAGGCATATTAGACTAAGCTAAAGGAAGCTGACTATCCGTAACCTTTGGACCCGGCCACCCCAACGCATGGATGGGCCATACATGACATAACAGATAATCTAAGGTGCTTCATCGTCGATTCTGTCGATGAAGGTGTTTGTGTCTTTTGTGTTTTGTGTGAACCTACGTATAAAAGAAGCGTTAGCGACTCTTATGGCGTCATTTTGAATTTAATAAGACGCATTTTGGACATTTGGGCTACGTTCGTGTTTGTTGCAAGGGGTGTAGTCACACGCCTATGTGATGAGGCGGTTCGCGTGCGAGCCTGCGCACTCAAAGTAGCGCTCGGATAAACTGAATCGATTCCAGTTCTAAATCTCTGTATAAGTCGACATCGCGCATGCACCAAGAATAATCTGTTGCCAAGCGCAGAAATCTATTTTGCACCTTTTGGAGCATATCTAGCCTGATGTCCGTGAAAGCAAAGAAAGTCCCGCAGGATGTGCACGAGACAGCCAGTCGGACAAGGGTCGCAGTCAAAAAACAAACCGTTATGCAAGACCTTGTCGAAGGCTTTCGCTATGTCGAGAAAAATGGCAACAGCGTTGTGAGCGATACGCTCGACCAGACGGTGGACTTGATAAAAATAGTGGAGTGGTTTTTACGAAAACCGAATTGCTCATTTATGAGCAGAGAATTGGCCTCTACCTCTTCGGTAAGGCGGATGAGAATTAATTTCTCATAGATTTTACCTCAGCAGCTTAGACAACTGATAGGTCTAAACTGGAGGGGAGGTTCCGCTGCCTTTCGGGTTTGTGGATTCCGATAACAATGGCTTTCTTCCACTCATTAGCAATGGAGCACAAGGTAAGCAGCGAATTGAAAATAATGATCTTATGACTTGAGTATTTTATTTGAAATTTTGTCGGGTCCTAAGGCCTTCCTTTTTCTCATTTTTTATAACACCTTTGACCTTGTCGCATGGCTAACAGCTCGGAGAATACAGGTCTCCAGGTCTCAAAACTATCTGCGAGGCACTTAGCTTTTTCGGTGTCATTGGCGGCAATTGACTTGTCGAACCTATTGAGGGGAGGCATAGTTTGGACGCAGTCCGGTCTGAAAGTCCGCGACAACGCCTATAAAGCCTAGTGCAAAGGGGCGATACCCTCGAGCTTTCTATCTCAAGACACTCCTTGGAGCAATTTGAATTCAAAACGAAATCTCCTCCTCAGGTTGTACAGCACCCTTCGGTTTTCGTCAGTCGTGTCGACGCTTAACTTGGTTACAATGTCTTATTAATCTCCTCAGCTTATCTGGGATTTCAAATCTACTTTTCGACAAGTTTGAAATTGTCACCACCGCCACTTTGGTAGACAAAGATTTCGTCTTCTTCTTCTTTCTCACCTTGTGACGAAAGGGAAGGTATGTAGTGTCAAGATCTATATTTCGCCATAATATACAGAAATTTATATACCGGTTGGTCCTGATTGCGATTCTTCTACAAGTGCAACGCATAGGAAAAATATTATAAAAATATTCACCAAGCTTCTTCAACAATTTACACGTAGCATTATTATTTTCGTTTCATGATTTTTATCCAAACTGTGTTACGTATGAGGCAGCAGAGACAACAGTATCACCAAATGTTTAACCAGACTGACTGAATGATATACTATATTTACGTCTAATTTATCAAATGCCATTTTATTTTGTAACTTTTATGTTTAAAAAAATAATCTGGACAATATTTCATTATGGTGTCATTTTGTTTTACCTTACCTTATTTTGTTCAAAACAGAAAAGCCTGGTGACACTCTTTTTCCCAACTTTTTCCTTATTTTTGATGTATTTTGTAAACCGGAACTTAAGGCCGAGGTCTTTTTAATATTACGTCATTCAAAGGGGAAAGAACCCGCAACTAGGATTGTATGACACATGTATGACTATCTCGTAATATTTTACATATAAAAAGGTAGGCAGTGGGAACCTTAGAGCTTAATAAACCATTCCTATTATAACAACACATCTATTTCTTCTCTTTCTTTCCTCCGAATTCTCAAGGCATACCGTATTGGGTGGCGGAACTCAACGACGCTTTTTGCCTCATTACCAGATCATATAAATATATATACATATAAATTATTTTGTTTCACCGAGTGGAAATGAAACCCAACCATCGTTTAAGAAATAAAAACAAATATTGTAAACTCAGTTATTTCATTTAAACGGCGTCACGAAGTCGCCATTTTGAATCCGCTGTCATTTTGACTTCATCTCAGTTCATTTTAAAGCAAATAATTTGTGTTTATGAATTTTAACCGCGACTTTGTGCTGTACAGTTGATACTGTAGAGACCTCGTTACTTATAATTATGAATGCGAGTTTGAGAAATGGAAATTGTTTGGTAATTTAAAGCTTCTTTATTTACACAATACTAGCGGCCGAGACGCAGCTTCGCCTGCTTTTACTAATTATTATATAGTAGCAAAATTCTTTAAAATATCTACATAAATTGTAATCTATGTGTTTTTCTTATGTATAAGCTATATTATTGTTTTGATTTATTCACAAGTGTTTAGCAGTTTTAGCGTTAAAGATGAACAAACATTATAAACAGCTTTCATATTTATAACATTATTTTTTTTAGCTTCACGCTGTATCCCGCACGAGGCAGGGTAACTTAGTGTTAAGACACGTTCCCCTTCCGTTCCCCACTTTCCGCCGAATTTGAGGCATTGCGTGTTGAGTGGCGGAATTCAATGCCGCAATGTGCCTGATGCGCGATTTTCTTAAAAAATTAGTCCAAACACAATTTGTGTATATCTTTTTTAGTTCAGAAGACCTTTTGGCTACTTTCCGGCTCCTTCTCTGTTCTCTAGATGTGATTGTAGTTGGTGTTATTGTAGTAGGTATTGAATTTTACAAATCAAGCCCTTTCATTTGCCGTAGGGAAAAGTTATATTGATATATTATATATTGATTATTTATATTATTCCATTGTCATCAAATATCAACTTTAACTCAATGTGGCTCTTCAAAATAATAGATTAAATTGAGCAAGATTTCAATCCACACATTCCACATATATATCAGCACGGAATATCAGAAAAAAATGTAAAAGGAGTGTTATAATAACAAGATGTCTTAAGTATATTACTCATTCAATAAATACTATTTTAATTTTACTTTTTCAAATGTAGAATAAAATATATGTATAGGTATATATGATTCAACCTCACAAATCTCTCAAAGCAGACCTCCGTTCTTATTTTTTACCAAATTGAGTATTAATTGCAAGAACTAAACACCGTACTGTAACATATGTGTTGAGGTCACAGAGCTTAACTCCAAGTTATGTCTTATTACCAGAGCAAGGTACGTGACCATATTTTATTCCTTCAAATGGAAATTGAATCCGCATTTGCTTAAAAAGCTCTGCTACGATAGCTTCTATTATATATTGCTCATTTATCTAATACAATAATCTCTATAAAAGTACTTTAATACGTTAAAAGAATGCACACAACTTACAGGAGCTAGTCAAAGCAAACGAGAAAACCGCTCAACCTTCCGATGTTCGAGGATTTCCACTTCCGTTACTCTTGAAGCAGGAAATAGCTTATCAGTCGCCTTTTTAGTGAAGTACCATTTTAGATAAAGATTACTATTGATAAGTATTTGATTTATAGTACTTACTTACTTAGCTACGCTATGGATTGAATTATAGTACTTGTGTGGTAATGATGTAGAGGTCTGTCGCGGTGCAGCGGCACAAGAGTGTGACTGTAACCGACAGGTTCTGGGTTCGATCCCCAGTCGAGGAAATGAAATATTTAATATTTTCAATTTAAACATTTAATGTTTCACTTCTTCGCTCTGGTAATCGCCACTCAACACGCAATGCCTCAAATTCGGCGGAAAGTGGAGAGCGGAAGTGGAACGGAGTGTCTTAACACTAGGTTCCCATGGGCAACAGATATGTGTCTGTAAACGTAAAGATTGTGGGTTCGATCCCGTCTCGAGGAAATAAATATTTTCGTATCTTCTTTTCTTTACTCTGCGATTGAAACGATATTCAGAACGATATAGATCAAATGATTTTACTGATATATATATATATATATATATATATATATATATATATATATATATATATATATATATATATATATATATATATATCTATAAATATATATATATAAATATATATATATATATATATATATATATATATATATATATATATATATATATATATATATATATATATATATATATATATATATATATATACATATATATAAAAACATATTTTTTTGCGTGTAGCGTCAAAACAAGAATACACGAATAAGCCATGTCGCTGAGCGATCACGGATTACGTATCACAAGTTAAAAATTAAAGATTAACGACGCAACATTGAGGACTAGGGACTACATATTAAGAAGATTATCAAGATTAAAGCGATGTAAATTACTGATTATCAAAGATTATCAAGATTTAAGAGAATGAATCAAGGATTAAAGTTAAAATATTAAGCATAATACTGAAATTTTAAGACATATTTTTCTATTTGTCATATCCTATTCTATATATGTTTGACCTCTCCCTAGGTTATCATCTGTTATAAACATTCAGTATATAGGTTAAATGAAATTCGATGAACACAATACTGTCATTTCGATCGAAATGATCAGCGCATTCATGGATATTCATGTAGATTGTAATTATGGCCCGAGGCACTAGATTTTACACTAGACTTGTTCTATTTAAATGGTATTACATATTGTCAAATTATTTTAACATTCATTTCAAAAAACGTATATACAGTAATGTGCATTTTATAGACATTGTGTTAAGTGGCAAAACTCTACGCTGCGTTTTGTTTTACAGCACACGAAATTGCGATTTAAAAAGAAAACTAAATTTACATTATTACTGTACTGACTGTCGAGGCATATCGGTCTGAGTGTAAATGCAATGGTGGTGGTCATAATTCGCTTTTAGAAGAATGAATTGTTTTCACTTCCCCGCTCTGATAACAAGATGAAGCGCGGCGTTTAGTTCCGCTGTGTAATCAAAAACAATAATTATTACTCTAAATGGGAATTGAACCCACAACTATTTCAACAATGGTTAGATTACATAAATTCTTACAAACATTAAGTAACAAGCCCACCATATTTGATATTCCGGAAGCAGCACATCTCCCATCTTGTATTAACCTAGTACGTTGTCAAGTTGTATTTGCATACTCTCTACTCGTCTCTCGTAATTTCGACAACTATTTTACTATTTATAGCTGAATGTAGCTATTATGCAGGAAAATATTTACCTTTGAAACGGTAAAATAGAATTTATTCACATTTTAACTTTATCACATCACATCAAGTACAGGGTGGCGGAGGAGAGAGGAACTTGAAAATCTAGTGTTAAGAAACTCTATTTCATTTTCCACTTTCCGCTGTATTTGAGGCGTTGCGTATTGAATGGCGGTACCTAACGTTGCATTTGCCTTGTAACAAGTGCTGTAATTAAAAATATTTAATATTTTACCTTTTCAAAAGATAATCAAACTCACGTGGTTACAGGCCCCAAATATCGTCTTTTTTATAATAATTCTAAAATTTTGTTAAACAAACGACAACATAAATAAATAAAGTAAAATTATAACAAAGTATTCGATAATATAAAACACATGACAGCTAATGAAAAGTATGGCGATAGACGATACACATCTGTCACTCTAATAAATATTTATTTTGTTCCCAGGTAAGTTCTGAAAGGAGGCGCGGTGAGAAGCTTAGAAATTTTAGAAATTATTATTATCATTCTCTTGACTCCACAAATGTTATTATGAAATAGAAACCAGTAGTAGAGTAAGGCCACAAGGGTGCGACCGTAAGCGTCATAGATTGTAAGATCGACTCCTACTTGAGGAAATGTTTAATAATATAACTTTCTTTGCTGTGACAACAAAGCAGGTATCGAGTTCCGCCACACAAAAAAAATGCCACCAAAATTGCGGAAGCTGTGGGGAACGGAAGTGTATTCCTGGGAAGGGAGTCTTAAGCCTAGATACCCGGGTTCCCTCTGCGTATCTTGCTGTGTATTGGGATCTAAACTCGGGAAACTAAACAAAAATGTATATAATGCAAGTGATATCTTGTATAAACTTTAACAAAAGGAAGGAACTACACGTTTCGTCCCTCATAACGCACTAAAAAGAGAACACCTCATATTAAGACATTCCATTACCCTTTTTCTGCTGCAATGTATCAAATTTCGGGACGGAACTTAACATTACAATTTACATTTTTATCTGATCAAGCAATTTAAAATATTCATTCTCTGAATAACAATCGAACCGAGTAAAAATCATAGCGCTTACAGTCAGTATCTATACGTGGAAGATCAAATAGCGGTACTTTCGTGAGTATTAACTAATACATACTTATTGTTCTTATGTTTTTCAATCACAAACCAAAAGAGAAGAGTTATCAGTTTGACAAATCTGTTTGTCTGTCTGTAGTACCGTATCTCCTGAAAGAATGAGCTGATATGAGTACGGTTTTTTAATAGAAAGCCTCGGTCTTCACGATGGTTCTCGGCTATTTTTTAGAAAAGTTGTATTTTAAGAGCTTTTTGTTCAATACTTAATTGAACAAAGAGCTTTTTGTTCAATTAAGTCCTTATAATTTTGCTTCAATAAACGGTTTGTTTCTTTTATAACAAACGAATATTCGATTTTTTTAGAAAATGTATAAAAAAAATCACTTTGGGCGATTTTCTAATTTTCGTTTTACGTTTTCTAAAAAAAAGTATACTATTAGAAAATTCTTAATATTAAACTCTATAAAACAAGAATTGCTTCAAAAATATATTGAATTCTACAAAATAATAGTTTTGGTCATTACAAAAAGCTCTTTCAACTATCATATATACATACATACATACATATCTTCACGCTGTATCCCACACGAGGCAGGGTAGGCAGAGGAAACCCGGAAACCTAGGCATTGTGTGTTGAGTGGCGGAACTCAACGCCACCCTTTGCCTTATTACCAGAGCGAAAAAATTAAATATTAAATATTTAAATTGAAAATATTAAATATTTCATTTCCTCGACTGGGGATCGAACCCAGAACCTGTCTGTTACAGTCACACGTTTGTGCCACTGCGCCACGACAGGCCTCAGTATGATCTCTAATAATTATATTACTTTTCATTATTCAATAAACATCTACATTTATTGGATATCATACAAATATAAGTAAGTTGGTGGTATTTTAATTGAATACTTGTAAAGTAGGGCGAGGTTACTTAAAACATGTACTCTGTTGAGAGACTTTGATAACTTTTATGAATTGAAATGTTCATTGATGATTCAATACGAACCAAAGAAGAGGCCGTCGAGGCGCAATGGACTGACTTGAAACTTGACTGTTATGGCAAAAAAACCCTACCCCACCTTTGGCTTAGATAGCTACAAAAAATATATTGGCATTTGCTCCTCTCATATAGTTATACAAAATAACAAAAGTGATATTGTGTATTTGTAATTTTTTATATTTCAAGTAAGACTCCACATTTAGTAATGAAAAATACTCGATATTCAATTCTAAAGTGTTTTTTTTCCATGAAACTAATATTTATTTTAACTACGCATAATAGATTCATATATTCAGTTCAAGCAACGAACGAAGGTTCCAGGAGCTATCTTCCACTTCAACATCAGGCCAGCTCCATACCATGATATTGTATTGTCATTTTATCTACGCAAAGCTAACAACAATTTCGCAGTAATATATACAATAATTAGACGGTGATAAGCAATAATGTTGAAACCCCACAAACACTACATTTTAAGAAATAAAGTTGTTTTTAATTAGTTTATTAAAACATAAATGTTACAATTTTATTTGTATCAAATAAATTAAACAATTAATTGAGTTATAGTTTATTTACTTAATTAATTGGCCTATGTCCAGCAGTGGGCGTCGAACGGCTGAAAATGATGATGATGATTATTTACTTAAAGAGTAAACATAGAGATAAGACACTCAGTTCCTATTAAGAATAAACTTTTATTCCCCACTTTCTCCCAAAATTGAGGCATTGCATATTGAGTGACGGAACACAACGCGGCGCTTTTCTTTGCAACTAGAGCGAATAAAATGAAAATATTAAATATTCAATGTACTAAATGTGACATATTTCGTCTTCGGACGCTTGTGTCTCCGCGCCACACAATAGGCCTCTAATAAAATTTAAAACATTTATGTTAACGAACTTTACATATAACGCACAAACGAAGCTATTGAACTTAGAAAGTAGAAATATCATATATACGAGTTTAATTAATTAAGGAGTAAAGTTCCTGCAGGAACCGGAAATAACGAGATTTACCATTTTACGTGTTAAAATTCACGTAAACAAAGTCGAGGGCGACGACCAGTATAGTATAAGATTTAAATCTTGTCTGTCGCCGGTTTCCGCGCCTTTGAACGTCGATAACTTCGTTACACTCGCTATAGGATGTACTTTAGATCTTAAACGAGTCTTTATAGTTTAATTTTGTTCACATAAAAGGTTAAAAGATTTATTATTCACAATGTTTATAAAATCAAAATTATCTTTATAATATATATATATATATATATATATATATATATATATATATATATATATATATATATATATATATATATATATATATATATATATATATATATATATATATATATATATATATATATATATATATATATATATATTATATATATATATATATATATATATATATATATATATATATATATATATATATATATATATATATATATATATATAAATATATATAAAAATGAAATAAAAGTATATACAACAAGATTTCTAATGTGATAATTACTTATTTTATTATGTTGGATTATAAATCTGTATATTTGTTATTGAGCAGAGTTATGTATAGATATTCATATCAACACACAATATCTCAAGAACTCGGCAGGAAGTGGTTAACGGAAGTATCTTAATTGGAATGGAGTGTCTTACATAACAGAACCGTACATCCGGATTGTCCTCCCTATCTTGCTATTAACGGCAAACACTGTAAAGTTAAAAATATATATAGATATTGATACGATTACACTTATAAAAGCATTATCGCGCTGGTTAGACTCTCAGAGCAGAGAAGGCAGAACGTAGCTACAGAACAATTGGTTTCATGAAAAAAAAGCTATATTTTATAATGATAACCCGACACATGTGTCATACTCTTAGATATCAGTTTCACTAAGTGGCAAAGCCTCAGCATAAAAGCTAGTTAAATTATAAAATATCCGTCAAGAGAGAACCGAATCCACAACAATCGTTCAAATGTTTATATAAAAATATATATTGTAAACTATTTACATGAAAATAATACAACTCTGTGACACGCACCATCCCGCACATGGCAGGGTAGACAAAGGAAATTTGGGACCTAGTGTAAAGACACTTTGATTCACCACTTTTCCGCCAAATTTGAGATATTTCATGTTGTGTGGCAGTACTCAACGCCGCGTTTTGCCTTAACAATAATAATAGAAGAAAAATATAAATTATTTATTTATTTGAGTTTGTCGTGGCACACGCATGTGGCTGTAAACGTTACAGGTTGTGGATTCGATCTCCACTTTCTTTTTTTAGCTTCACGCTATATCCCGTACGAGGCAGAGGGAACCCGGGGACCTAGTATTAAGACACTCCGTTCCACTTTCGCTCCCCACTTTCCGCCGCATTTGTGGCATTAGTATTTTCTGTCCTAAGTGTGGAATAACACTTAAGACAGAAAATACTAATGCCACAAATGCTGCGCTTTGCCTTATTACCAGAGCGAAGAAATGAAACATTAAATATTTGAATTGAAAATATTAAATATTTTTACTATGTTTTAAAGTGTTATTCCACACTTAGGACAGAAAATACTAAACTTAAATTTAAAAAGCGAATAAAAATTTTGAACGAAGCAGGATTTGAACCCGCGCCTCTGGAAAACCGTTTTTTAAATTTAAGTTTAGTAATATTAAATATTTTATTTCCTCGACCGGGACTCAGAACCTGTCGGTTACAAACACACGCTTGTGCCACTGCGCCACGACAGGCCTCATATATAGATAAACTCAATATTATCTCTGCGTGTTCGTGTTTCAGAGTAGTTCAGAAGAAGGGAATGGAGTTGGTAACTCGATTTGCGTCTGATTACTTTCATACATGATACTATTGTACGAGTACTTCGTGTAGTAAAAGCTTTACCTGTCATGGAATTTATGTATTATAGTTGTAACCCTCGATGCAAGAAGAGATGTTGTAAGTCTAAAATGTCATTCATTCAGTGTGTATTAGTGAATACACACTGAATGTATTAGATGTAGACAGCTATCTTTTAAGTGATTTGGAGCAATAATTTAATAGGTCTTTGCTGAGATGAGGTATATGATTTTTTTGTTAAAGTTAAGTTATTTTTTTTAATGCTTTGCCGGAACTTGAGAACCTAGTATATCAACACTACGATCCGTTTCCCAATTTCCGCTCAATTTAAGGTATTGCGTGTTTTGTGGCGGAACTCAACGCTGTAATTATTATATCTTGTTTTTTTTATATTCTAAAGAAATTTAATCCGTTGATAAACTCAATTCACAATGCCTCGAGAATACGAAAAGAAGATACAGTATTAAGCAAATAAAAAGAAATTTCAAATTATAGTCGTCCTGGCATAGCGGCACTTCGTCTGGCTTTAACTGTGTCATGGGTCTTTCAGGGCACTAAATTTCTTTATTCCTGGAATATAAAGCACGGTGTTGAATTCCGCCATTTAATTTATGAAAAATTTGGCAGTAATCGAGGATCGGTACTTAACTTACCACTACGCTTCTTATGTCTTCACTGCTTTATCCACATATACAATAATATAAAAACGATAAAGTAATCTACGTACCTTGTACGTATTTTATATTTATAATTTTTATGTAAACTAAGGAATATATTTTACTATGATTTTTAATCCTGCACGATGCAGGGAAGGAAAAATTTTTTGCAGCGCTGCCTGTCGATTGGCGGTATTCAAAAATATTTTTTTTATTACATACGTAATAATGTGTTCTCTGATATCTTAATAAAATATAGATTCCACCTTACAGAAGATAGGAATGACCTCGTTAAGGCACTCAGTACCCTTACAAACAGTCTAATTTTCGAGATTTTTTTGAATGGCTTGCTCTTTCCAAGGAGTGAAATTAAATAATATTCCTTCATACGAGAATTTTACCAATGACCTTTCTATTCAGAGCCAATCTCAATAGAATAATAGATATAAAAGAATATATTGTTAAATATGTTTTTTTTCCACTTTCATTATAGTTATTTTATCTCTTCTTACAAAATCATTTCATTATTTCTCGTATGAAACTATTACATAAAAACATATAAAACTATAACTATAACGAATATCGTAAAAAACGGTACAAAAGAAGAGTCCTCCATTTGCCCCGTCCGTCGTCCGGACCCATACATCACACTCGTTTTTCCACTTCATATAGAAATCCTATGAAATATGATTCCGATGCAGACATGTGTACTTGTCACTAAAATCGAGGTTTCCAACAAATATTTTGACTATAACTACATGAAATATTTTTTTCTTTCTAATTCGACATTTTTACTACTTTTAAAGTGTTATTACACACTTAGGAAAATAAATTATTAGGAATTGTCTTAATAAAAATCTCCAGATCTAATAGATATGCTAACAACATAAATAAGTTGTAATAAGCATCTAAGAATTTCGACGAAGCTTGATAAGAACGTATGGCTTAGTTGGTCAGAGCGGTTTCCTAGAGGCGCGGGTTCAAGTTCTGCTACGTTCAAAACTTTTATACATTTTTAGATTATTATGTTTAGAAATTGAATATTCAATTATATTACCACTTAACTCGCAATGTTTTAGAAATTGGAATGAACGAGTGGAAAACGCAGTATCTACTACACTAGACTCTCTCTGGTTCCTTATACTTACACTACTATATGCAGGTAGTAAAATTTTTTACCTAAATATTTTCCTGCTATAGTTTTTTAAACCCCGACCACTACATATAGTCATCGAATCCTATACTGTCTAATGATACTGCGACAGTACCAACAGATACGAGATAACAAAATAAAATGAGATTACTTCGATACTAGAGACAGTCATCGCTTTTATATGGCTAGATTTAAACTAGAGCAATGTAGAGACTCATTCCGTCACATACGAGGACGACAGCTCTACCAATACAATCAGATTATGTGGATTCATTTTGGAACTTTTTGTTTGTTTTACCAAAAATTAAGTTACTTTTATTGAAATTTTATGTCTTTGTGTCACTATTAATGCAATAGTTTGTAGGTTCCCATTCAAAAAAGTGAAATGTTTCATTGAAATAATATATTTCATCTCATTGCTCTGATAAAAACGGAAAGTATGGCGTTCAGTTTTGCCTTTTAACTCGCAATGTCTTAAATATGACAGAAAATAGGGGACGGAAAAGTTTTAACGGTACGAGGTTAACACTATGTTCTCAAGTTTCCTCGTTCTACTGTACTAAGTGCGAAATAGAGTTAAAAAATATATTTTTTATAATTTAAAAAAGTAATTGGTGTATTCATTTATTGAGGCAGAAGGCACCTATTGTTAAAAGAAAGAAAAATCGCACGGTAAATGAGATTTTTCGAAGAATTTTAATTATTTTATGTATTGAACATGAACTTTGTCTTGGTACCAGAGACCAAAATGAAAAAAAATATATATTTTCCCCCAGTGCGGATAAAACTCACAACGGGCATGTTGGCATGTTTATACGCTGCACCACTGTGCCACGATATGTTCATTTAAATTTTAATACCACATACATTCATAATAAATACTGTAGTTGTAGTCCTCTAATGAAGTCTTTTATTTTTTTAATTCCATTTTTTGTTGCAAATTTCAAAAATCTGTACGGGGAGTTTTAAAATGTACTAAAATGAGGACAATATTAAATTTTATTAATCAATTGTAATGAACTCTATAGTTTTAATTTGATTCCATTTGAAATAAATTAATATAGTAAATGTATATTGTGAATAGCTGGGCTAGTAATATAAATATATATAAACAGAGGGTCAAGGTAACGTGGTAATTGTGGGTTTGATTCTCGATCAAAGAACTGAACTGTTTTCATTATCCCACATGAGTCAAAGTAGTAGGGCGCTGCGATCATGTTCTAAGAAGTATTCAACCCTTCTGTATTGAGCTTCCTCTTTTAATTATTTTAATTGTTAAATCACACTTAGGAAAGAAAAATACGTATTTAGAAAACGTACAATGATTTCAACGTAGTCGTAGTATTTGAGCCCATGGCTTTCGAAAACTGCTGAACAATTTTCTAAGTACATATGAATTTTATTTTTATTAAAAAAAAACATTAAAATGTTATACAAAAAAGCGTGCGTAATTTAAAAAACAATATCAGAGCGACTTGAAAATTGGCACATTCCATAAAATCTAGGAACAATGAATAATGAATACAGCGTGTGCACAGTTTTTAATAAAATCCCAAGTAAGGGCGCTAGTTTCCATACAAAAGGTTCCACTGAATGCCGAATGAAGTAGACTTCGCTCAGCGGCTACTGTTTTATGAGGTTTCTTATTTTACCATAACAAAGTTTGTTTTTACTTTATATTCTTATATTAAAGGCCAGTCGTAGTGCAGCGGCAAAAGTGTGTTAGTGTAAACGCAATGGGATGTGAGTTTGATTCCCGCTCGGAGAAGAAATATTAAGTTCATTTCTTGGCTCTGATAACCAGGCAAAGCGAGTAATGTTCTACCACTCTAGAATTCAGCGGTAAGTGAGTGAGGATAGATTAAACAGATACAAAACAAATCATTCACTAATCGCCGATAGAAAGTAGCATGTGTTCCCAAATATTAGTGTAGACGGAGAGAATTAGGCGTTCCGACAGTTCTTTTGTAATGCAATGGTCGATCTTTGATTACATTGTGTGAATGGCATATATTTTTGCTTCAGCTTCCCACTGTAACCTGAATGTAGAAAAAGGAATAGGAAAATAGAAGACATTCTGTTCCATTAAGTTCACTTTTGTCCCGCAAATTTGAGGAATTGCATATTTACTGGTGGAACGCAACGCCCCATTTAGCCTCTTAACCAGAGTAAAAAAAATGAAAATATTAAATATTTCATTTTCTCGAGTGGAATTTAAACCTATATACATATCCATACATATATATATATATATATATATATATATATATATATATATATATATTATATATATATATATATATATATATATATATATATATATATATATATATATATAATATATATATATATATATATATATATATATATATATATATATATATATATATATATATATATATATATATATATATATATATATATATAATATATATATATATATATATATATATATATATATATATATATATATATTTATATATATATATATATATATATATATATGTATATATATATATATATATATATATATATATATATATATATATATATATATATATATATATATATATATATATATATATATATTATATATATATATATATATATATATATATATATATATATATATATATATATATATATATATATATATATATATATATATATATATATATATATATATATATATATATATATATATATATATATAATATATATATATATATATATATATATATATATATATATATATATATATATATATTGTGCCCTTGCCTCTACAGCAGGTCTGCAGGGCTGGCGAGTGCTTGAGTGATGCTATCACAATATACGGCTTTAAATGGCAGCAAAGCTTTATTTTTTTATCCACACTGAATTACTACGAGACAATTAAAAACAAACATATATGTCTGTTTTACACTAAAAGCAAAAAAAGCATTCTATATAAAATCCCCGGTGACCCGTACGCAGTAACAACTTAATTACCGGCGGCGTGCCTCCAACCATTCACTTTTATTGGCTTCCAGATAATTTGAACTGATCGTAAAGTATTTTTATTTTTATTGCGGTTTTACATCAAAATCAACTAATAAAAGGAACGTCCGGGATAGAAATGGTAAGAGCACAATATTTTCTATTTTATTATATTTTTTGCTAATATAAGTCTTGCTTTGTTACCGTTGTAAAATATCAAGCAATTCCAAAGTGCCAGAAGTAAGTACATTGAAACGACTATAATGATTTTATTTTTTCTATAATGATTTTATTTTTTTCCCATCAGGTAACTTTCTTTTTCCAATTGGAGGCATTGCAAGTTGAGTGGCGGAACCCCACAGTGGTGGCAGCCCACAACTTGTAAATACGTAAAAAACATATTTTGCTATAAACATAATCTACACCAATCAAACATATTTAACCTCTAAAAGTATTTGTCAATGGCTATCGTGTTTCAAGATTCCCTAATGTGTAGAAATTGGATTCCTCGTAGCTCTACGTAGAGTCGATAATTGAGCAAATGGTGGCAAATCGAGAGATATATTGAAAAACAACTGTATTATTTACACGCTAAGGTTTATAATCATATAAGTGAATGTAATTTTGTATTTATAATATCTTTTCATAGGATTTTAGGAGTTATTATCGTATTAATAGAGGTTAAAGTAAAGTATTTGCGTATATTCGTTGATAGACGGTCGACAACCGGTAATCCGATATCGTACTTGGTTGAAATCTACACATGTTGTGTTCAGAACTTCATATGTCAAATCCTTATGTCTATCTTAATGAAGAAGAGTTTCAGTGTCATGTGATCTCTACCTTAAAATTTTTTTAGTTTCATGCTAGCTGATTTTTTCATTGTCACTTTTTGCTCCGTTTTCGAGATATTGCGTGTTGAATAGCGTAACTCAATGTCAATTTTTCTCTTCTTATCAAATGAAGCGAAAACGACAATAATTCTCTCTTTCGTATAGGATTCGAATTCGCGCGTCGCGTTATTAGTCAACCGCTGTGCCGCAATGGATTCATCTAGTACTTATGACTTTTACCTTACTAACCTTTATAGCTGCTACATTTATTATCACCGTCAAATATAATTTTAATTTTGGACGAACTTAAACGTATTAGATAATGAGTTAATTTCCGTTCGGGGAAATATTATGAACTGAAATTAATATTATGTATAATATTTGGTTAAATACACAAAAAGGTGAGAATATCACAAAGGTCAGAATGTATGAAAAAATATTATGTAGATTTATTGTTTTTCAACTATAAATGCAGCAGATGGTGAGCTCGATCTTCACTTCAGGGAAAGGAATATTTATTATTTAAATTTTTTCCTCTGATAACAAAGCAGAACGCAGCATTGAATCCTATCTCCCAACATAAAATGCTCCAAACTCGATAGAAAGTTGGGAAATTATGTGTTTTAATTTGAACGGCGTGTTTTAACACCAGGTATCCAAGTTTTCATACTCTACTACGTGCGAGATACTGCTTGAAGCCAACAATAATATAAATAAAATGTAAAATTAGTGACACTCCCTTGCTTGACCTAGGAAGAGTATACTACGACTAATAGTTGGAATTAATTGTAGTTGCCCGAATTACAGACCGACTAATGTCAGTTTTATTTATATGTATACGTAAATGAAATATTATTTACATGCCTACGAATATATATTCTATTATGAAATATGTAATATTTTTTAAGGGTTAACTCACAATTATATATATATATATATATATATATATATATATATATATATATATATATATATATATATATATATATATATATATATATATATATATATATATATATATATATATATATATATATATATATATATATATATATATATATATATATATATATATATATATATATATATATATATATATATATATATATATATATATATATATATATATATATATATATTGTGCCCTTGCCTCTACAGCAGGTCTGCAGGGCTGGCGAGTGCTTGAGTGATGCTATCACAATATACGGCTTTAAATGGCAGCAAAGCAATATTTTTTTATCCACACTGAATTATTACGAGACAATTAA
This sequence comes from Eueides isabella, assembly GCA_019049475.1. NCBI lineage: Eukaryota > Metazoa > Arthropoda > Insecta > Lepidoptera > Nymphalidae > Eueides > Eueides isabella. Next base: position 205,965 of record CM032407.1, read on the forward strand.
AACAAACATATATGTCTGTTTTACACTAAAAGCAAAAAAAGCATTCTATATAAAATCCCCGGTGACCCGTACGCAGTAACAACTTAATTACCGGCGGCGTGCCTCCAACCATTCACTTTTATTGGCTTCCAGATAATTTGAACTGATCGTAAAGTATTTTTATTTTTATTGCGGTTTTACATCAAAATCAACTAATAAAAGGAACGTCCGGGATAGAAATGGTAAGAGCACAATATTTTCTATTTTATTATATTTTTTGCTAAGTCTTGCTTTGTTACCGTTGTAAAATATCAAGCAATTCCAAAGTGCCAGAAGTAAGTACATTGAAACGACTATAATGATGTTATTTGTTCTTTATTTTTTTTTATTTTTTTCCCATCAGGTAACTTCCTTTTTCCAATTGGAGGCATTGCAAATTGAGTGGCGAAATCCCACAGTGGTGGCAGCCCACAACTTGTAAATACGTAAAAAACATATTTTGCTATAAACATAATCTACACCAATCAAACATATTTAACCTCTAAAAGTATTTGTCAATGGCTATCGTGTTTCAAGATTCCCTAATGTGTCGAAATTGGATTCCTCGTAGCTCTACGTAGAGTCGATAATTGAGCAAATGGTGGCAAATCGAGAGATATATTGAAAAACAACTGTATTATTTACACGCTAAGGTTTATAATCATATAAGTGAATGTAATTTTGTATTTATAATATCTTTTCATAGGATTTTAGGAGTTATTATCGTATTAATAGAGGTTAAAGTAAAGTATTTGCGTATATTCGATGATAGACGGTCGACAACCGGTAATCCGATATCGTACTTGGTTGAAATCTACACATGTTGTGTTTCAGAACTTCATATGTCAAATCCTTATGTCTATCTTAATGAAGAAGAGTTTCAGTGTCATGTTATCTCTACCTTAAATTTTTTTTAGTTTCATGCTAGCTGATTTTTTTCATTGTCACTTTTTGCTGCGTTTTCGAGATATTGCGTGTTGAATAGCGTAACTCAATGTCAATTTTTCTCTTCTTATCAAATGAAGCGAAAACGACAATAATTCACTCTTTCGTATAGGATTCGAATTCGCGCGTCGCGTTATTAGTCAACCGCTGTGCCGCAATGGATTCATCTAGTACTTATGACTTTTACCTTACTAACCTTTATAGCTGCTACATTTATTATCACCGTCAAATATAATTTTAATTTTGGACGAACTTAAACGTATTAGATAATGAGTTAATTTCCGTTCGGGGAAATGTTATGAACAGAAATTAATATTATGTATAATATTTGGTTAAATACACAAAAAGGTGAGAATATCACAAAGGTCAGAATGTATGAAAAAATATTATGTAGATTTATTGTTTTTCAACTATAAATGCAGCAGATGGTGAGCTCGATTTTCACTTCAGGGAAAGGAATATTTATTATTTTATTTTTTTTCCTCTGATAACATAGCAGAACGCAGCATTGAATCCTATCGCCCAACATAAAGTGCTCAAAACTCGATAGAAAGTTGGGAAATTATGTGTTTTAATTTGAACGGCGTGTTTTAACACCAGGTATCCAAGTTTTCATACTCTACTACGTGCGAGATACTGCTTGAAGCCAACAATAATATAAATAAAATGTAAAATTAGTGACACTCCCTTGCTTGACCTAGGAAGAGTATACTACGACTAATAGTTGGAATTAATTGTAGTTGCCCGAATTACAGACCGACTAATGTCAGTTTTATTTATATGTATTTGAAATGAAATATTATTTACATGCCTACGAATATATATTCTATTATGAAATATGTAATATTTTTTAAGGGTTAACTCACAATTATTTCAGATGATGTATTTTGACAGATTCTAAGATGTTCCAATTCCACTAAATTGATTTTTTATACGTTTTCTTTGTAATATTTTTAACTCCTCTCTGTGTTCTTAACCAGGCAAAGCATATCGTTGAGTCCCGCGATTCAACAAGCCCCTAGAATTCGGTAAAAATATAGACGGATAGACGGAAGTGTCTTGACACTAGGTTTCCAGCTCAGTCTGTAAGGCAGAATCCGAAAAAAAGATTTAAATTTTAGTTAAAATTTCAAGTGCAAAGTGATAGTGCATTTTTCTTCACTTCTCTAAACACTAGATTATGCATCTGACGTACCTATTGCCTACTTAGATTGTTGTGGAATAACTAAACGTTTTTGTGAACAAAATCAAAAAAATAATACAATGCACTAACAATGAAAATAAACATACTAAAAGTATGAAGTATATATGTTTTGTCTAGATATTTAAAATATTAAATAAATATTTGTATTCCAGCGCGTAAACCCGCGTGGCAACTGCAGAGAATAAAACATTTGTTGATAAATATTGTCGACGTATCGGTAACAATTTGATCAAAAAATCCCATATCGAAGTCAGTTAAAATGAAATATTCATGAACGCAGGAACAAAGTCGCGTAGGAATTGTATTGAAATGCACAAAAATAGTTATGTTTACATCGTTTTATACGATTTTTGATCCGAAAAATTTGAATGTATGAACCAATATTTTATTACCTATTTAGAAATTTATACTAATTTAAACATAAGTTGGATTTGAACTCTCTTAGACACCCTACCAAAATATTTAATACACGACATTTTCTCTCTCCATATTATATAATTCTATTCAATAAAACTCACCTTTTTCCTGCATACTAAACAAGATTTAGTGGTAAAATACTTATATACATATACAAATTTTTTGCTCACACACACATATATATATATATATATATATATATATATATATATATATATATATATATATATATATACACCCCGTTCTCACTAAGACACCTCTGTTCTGGGCATTGCGTTGCGGTTAAAAAGGCGAAAAAATCTGTCGCATTTATAGTTGCACGCTTATACTCCTTCGCAGTGATAGGCCCTATAATAGATACAATATAAAGGCTCTACAAAAAGCGACTAACAATATTAACAAAATAAACAAAGGCGTGAGACTGAATCCTATTTATATTTTGATTACTTTCTCGCTTGCTGACCCCGTAAAGATGTGGAACAGATCAAAGAAGTCCTTCGAGAGAATATCCAATTCCATGATGGTAGAGCTCAGTCATAACGTTATGTAGAGATATTTGTTAATACTAAAATAGGAGCTATTGCCATGTTAGAGTATATGTTTCACTTGTTTATGGATGACATGTTTGACATAATATATTTTTATGACAGATAAGAGTGCTGAAAAAAAATATATCGTCCCTTATACGTATAAAGCAGAATATATAAAGATGGGAACGAAGACACTCAGTCTAAGTGGGAACAGAAAATATTGAGTTCCCAAGTTCCCTCTGCTTACTTTGCTACATGTGGGATACAATGTAACAACATATAAAAAATGTTAAAAATATCTACGAAGTGCTAAGACACTTCGATTTCCGATTTCCAATCAACGTGGTGGATTGGTAGAACTCAACATTATGGTTTGTCTTGTACTGAGGACGTAAAGAGTTATTCTTACCTCGAGTGTGGGCCAGAATGGGCGTTTTCTTCTTACCTCGAGTGTGGGCCAGAATGGGCGTTTTCTTCTTACCTCGAGTGTGGGCCAGAATGGGCGTTTTATTCTTACCTCGAGTGTGGGCCAGAATGGGCGTTTTCTTGATTGATAGTATTGTGTATATCAAAGTAACTATGCAGAAAGTGTTGTGAAGATATTAGTTAAATTCTTTTTCATGAGCAAATTGTACACAAAGATTTTTCTTTTGAAATGTTTGAAATTTTTGAAAATAAGCGAAGTTTTACGAAGAAGTCATAAAAATACATTTCTTATAAGATTTTAACATTTAAGGAGTACTCTGCGGAGCAAATTTCACATTGATATTTAGTGCTCTGAAGTAAACGATGCCAATGGATGTTTTGTTTTTTAATTTTATTCATTTAGGAAAATTTAGATTTCCAAATCAGAAGATCTAAAATTACAGTTTCAAGAAAAAAAAAATATTTAATAATTTTTTTTTCAGCTTAACGCTGTATCCCGCTCATGGCAGGGTAGACACGGTAGGTTTTTTCCACTGAATTTTAGGTAGTCTTTGTCGAGTGACGAAACTCATCCGAGAGGGAATAAATTAAAATCCACATTCTGACGCGTTTACAGTCTCATGCCCGAGGCCACGAGTTTTTTAAGTTAACAATATATTTTTTTTAATTTAATACTTAATATAATTGAGGCCTGTCGTGGTACTGGCCGACTGCAAATAACATATTCGATCCCCACTTGAACAAGTGAAAAGTTTAATATTCAAATGAAGTATTTAATATATCACTTCTATTTCGTACGCTCTAGTAAGAAGGCCAAGCGCGGTGTTGAGTTCCGCCACTCAACACGCAACGTTTCAAATTTGGTTGAAAGCGGGGAAAAGAAATGAGCGACTTAACACTTCAGGTTCCTAAGTTACCCGCTACCTACCCGTGCGGAATACAGTGTGGAGCCAAGGAAAGAAAATCATATGTATTTATTATTATCAGTGGCTATCAACGCTACGGCAATATTAAAAGCCCTTTTCAAATTCACACCAATAAAACTAAACTAATATTTTTTTATTATCCGGGGAAATAATGAATGGAAGCATCCACGCCTTACTGAATCCCGAAGGAATATCGAGGTGTCTTCAAACATGAAACTTATAAGTTATAAATAATTTAACACGCAACATCTCGAATATTGGACTGAACGGTTTCTGTCTATCGTGGTATTTGCGGGATACAGCGTGAAGCTGTTTTTTAAGTTTAATTTAAGCTTTCTCGTAAAAGTATACAATATTGATTTCAATGTTGAAATTAAAATATTCATAATTCGATATTATGTAGGAAATATTTCGGGTATCATCATCAGTTTCGCCACAATTTGGCCGTGGCTGGTGAACGCGTATATCTGAATAGGACCGGAGTGTCTTAATTCTCCCTCTGCATAATCAACTAAACAGCATGAAGCTAAAAAGAAATGAATAACCGTTACATTTTTACTCTAAAGCTTTTCGGTATCTCGATAGTAAGACGTCATGCGATTGTATCGCTGAGCGATAAGCGCTGGTTTATAGAGGTCTGCCTCTTGTTTAGAAATAAGAAATTTGTTTTAACATGTTTTTGCTTATTTCTTAGTTTTTGGTAGAATTATATATTAGTAAATACTAAAGGTACCTATATAATTTTCCTTTTCAATTCAAGATAATGTATATCTATGGGTTCGATTACTAATTACTAATCAGTTAATAATAGTTTTTTGACAACAACCTGCGATCACAGTTATCTTCCATATTTGGAGTCTATCAAATCTCATACTCAATTCTTAAGGCAAGTTATCAAAGAATTTATCACACACGAACTTCTGATGTAATCCACTCGTACTATTATAGTGCTTCTCATTTGACAAAGACAAAGTCGTGGTTAAAAGCTTGCGTGGTATAAAATTATAAAAGAATGAAATACAAATTCGCCACCGCCCATTACTCCAGCGGTCCCAGTCTAGAGGTTTTCGCTGTTGGAGTAACTCGATTATATTTCATTTGGCAGCGAGTTGCTAAATTGTTTTGTAATTCATTTTAGTGTCTTATTACTGTTATTACATCAAAGGGCGGCCGTGGCGCAGTGGCACAAGCGTGTGACTGTAAGCAACAGGTTATAGGTTCGATCCACATTACTTGAGGAAATGAAATATTTAATATTTTCGAATTATATATTTAATGTTTTAATTTGCTCGCTCTGGTAACAAGACAATGCGCTGCGTTGGGTTCTGGCGTGATTCTAATCTATATCATTTAGTGGAATAACTTTCGAGATAAATTTTGATAGGTTCATAAATTTTTGCTATTTATTAATTTCTATTGAAATATCACTAATAGTTACTACGATTTGAACGCTTAACCATACAAATTCTTACTTTAACATGTATTAGTCAAGGACAACAAAACTATTTTATTTTTTACGGTTCCGTACCGCGAGAGTATAAAATCTGAAAAACTTATAAAATCATTTTGTTGTCCCTCCGTCCATGCTTTTCTCAAGAACGCGTGGAGGTATTAAACTGAGATTTATAACTAATACTCAAGTTAACTGTCACTTAGAGCTGTGAAGAAATGAATTTGTTTTATTTTTTATTTTTTCAGCTTCACGCTGTATCCCGCACAAGACAGGGTGGGCAGAGGGAACCCGGGAACCTAGTGTTAAGACACTCCATTCCACTTCCGTTCCCCACTTTATGCCGAATTTGAAGCATTGCGTGTTGAGTGGCGGAACTCGACGCCGCGCTTTGCCTTATTACTAGAGCGAAGAAATGAGACATTAAATATTTAAATTGAAAATATTAAATATTTCATTTCCTCGAGTGGAAATCGAACCCAGAAACTGTCGGTTACAATCACACGCTTGTGCCGCTGCGCCACGACAGGCCTCAATCTGTTTTAAACTGTAATAAAATGAAACTTCGAATGTAATCAAAAGAAACAGCAATTTAAGCAGTATAGTTTTAAACTCATGTTTAATCAAGGTATAAAAAGTACTTCATGTCGACATAGAATCTTGAAATTTGACATGAAGCACAGTTTTCAAACATATGAGAAAAATCTAAGTTAAAAAAGAATCCAAAGGCTTCAAAATTTAGTTACATCTGAAAGGAACACCTTACTCCACAGGGTAGTTGAATCACAGACCTTCACTTTTCTTGATCACTTTATTTACATTTATTCACTTTCTGTTATTATATTTAGTTACAACCTTTGCTGTTACAATAAACAATGTTCACTAGATAACAACTTTAACCTTAATAAGTTTCACTTAGGACAAGCCAATAGTAGTGCTACGATGGGAATGATCCTTAACTCTAGCTTGAGGTGTTTATATACCCTGTCTAACGGAAGTTCATTAAATTTTATTTATAATTTACAATAAACAGTTTCAGTGCTGCCACCACTTATACTTTTACATTTTATTTATAACCTACAAATTATTAATTATGGTATTACATTAAAATCACACAAATTGAAACTGTATTAAACATATTATTTGTTTTTAAATTACATTTATTTCATTAATAAAAGTATTTATAATTTTTATCCTCACTTCCTGCAAAAGTACAACTAATAACTTCCCATTATATATACTAAGCAACTTAATTTTTAATCACTATTAGAATATTCAATTTACAACAGATATCTGATGATTAATATTTTTTTTATTTATTATTTGTATTTACCAGTAGCAATATCATAACACATTTTATTTTAACACTGTTTCATTGATCATAATACAATCTCTTTTTATTTTTAATTCATAATGAATACCACCGCTTACATTCGGCCAATTCTGACATAAACGCGCCCACGCGTTTAGTAGGTATTATACAATGCTCTTTACTTAATTCATAGCTATTTTAAAATAACAGTATGTACATATAAGACAACAATTAACTTTAAAGACTAAAGCCTTTGATCGGACCAGTAGTTAAACAGTATTATTATTTTTTTTTATAAATTATTCTATGTATCGTCTCTAATTTATTACCCTTTTTATCACTCACTTTTCCTTTATATCACTATCGACTTTTTCTCCTTCTCTTTTTTTTTATTTTGCCACTATCATCCTCATACCACTCACACTTCACTGACACTAACTGCGTTTCGATTATATTTTATACAACCGACACTTCATCATCACCGAACTGCGCGTCGATTGCATTCCAGGCAACCGACACACTTCACCAATACCGACTGCGCGTCGATTGCATTCCAGGCAACCGACACACTTCACCAGCACCGACTGCGCGTCGATTACATTCCAGGCAACCGACACACTTTATCAACACTGACTGCGAGTCGATTGCATTCCAGGCAACCGACACACTTCACCAACACCAACTGCGCGTCGATTGCATTCCAAGCAACCGACACACTTCACCAATCTATTGCTCTTTGACAACCATTTCACTTTTCATTAACATCGATTACCCTTCGGCAAACGACTCATCTTTACTAACGTCGATTACCCTTCGGCAAACGACTCACTTTTACTAATATCGATTACCCTTCGGCAAACGACTCACTTTTACCAACATCGATTACCCTTCGGCAAACGACTCACTTTTCAATAACATCGATTACCCTTCGGCAAACGACTCACTTTTACTAACATCGATTACCCTTCGGCAAACGACTCACTTTTACTAACATCGATTACCCTTCATTTTGTTATATAGTTTGCAATTTATTTGATAAATACAAAAAAATATAACAATATCACATTAGATTTATTTACGATATATTTATTTTCTGTAAATCACTAGAGCACTAAATCTTATTTTTTTTTTATACTAATATTTATACTTCATTTTTTTACATTTTTTTTTATACTTTAATCTCATCACATAAATAATTTTACAATACTATTAATCCCTTATTAATTTTCATCATCATCTGAATCACTAGATATTACATCATTATTAAAAACCAACCAAGGGTATAGTTTGTCTACCGAATATGTACCTTTATAAGCAATACCCCCTTTTTTCCTGGTTATCGGAGTGTCAACTATTTCGTAGCGATCGTTTCCTAATACTTTATTTACCTTAAAAGGCCCACTACATTTAGACACAAGCTTCTTACTGTGACCCGGTTCTGATCGAACAACCTTTTCTACACGTACTAGATCTCCGACTACATATTCTTTACATTTTTGTCGCCTTCTATCAAATATTTCTTTTTGTTTTATTTGCTCTTTTGCTATTCTTTTACTTGCCTCACTCCGTACCTGATCTACATCTAATGGTTGTTGTGCATCTGCAACTACCTCATTCATAATTGCGTCCGATATACCGGTAGTACGAACACCGAATAAAATTTCTGCGGGTGCTTTACCAGTAGTTTTATTGATTGTATTATTTAACGACCATTGAACTTGCGGCAATAGTACGTCCCATTCATTTTCAGGCTTTCCGTGGTTTGTAGACGATAAAGAATCTAATATTGTACGATTATATCTTTCAATTTGACCGTTTGCTCTAGGCGTTGCAACCGAGTTTAATATATGCTTAATACCTTTCGTAATCATAAAATCCTCAAAATATTTACTTGTAAAACTAGTTCCTCTATCCGAAATTATTCGTCGCAGTACACCAAAAATAGAAAAATATTCAGTAAAAACTTGTATAGTTGTGCTACTTTTTAGATTTTTAACTGCTTTTATATAAATGAACTTAGTAAAAGCATCTATTATCGTCAGGATATGACAGTTTCTTTTTTTTACTGATAGGAAAAGGGCCGCAATGATCAGTATGCAAGGTATCAAAAGGCTTACCACCTTTGGGAATAGGATGTAGTAAACCTTCTTTAGGACCAGTTGGTATTTTATTATGGTAACAACTTAGGCAGGATTGACAGTATTTTTTAATGAATTTACGCATTTTCTTAAACCAATAAACTTGACTAATTTTTTCGTAGGTTTTGTCAAATCCAAAATGACCTGCATCATCGTGATTCATTTTTACTATTTGCCATCGAACCGACTTTGGTACAACCCATTTTAAATCTGTAGTTCCAATTTTGTTAATAATTCGATATAATTTCCCATTCTTCACTACATAATTTTTGTAAACTTCTACTATATCTTTAGTATTTGGATCATTTAAAATAGCTATAATACGTTGAATTTCCGAGTCTTGGCTTTGTACCGTTTCTAACCACGTATTTTCATCTAACAACATAATATCCGGTATATCTCTAATGTCAATATTCTTTTCTGGTATAGGATTACGCGACAACGCGTCAACGTGTGCCATTCGTTCACTTTTACGGTGCTCAATAATAATATCATATTCTTGCATTAAAATATACCACCGGGCTATCCTTGGTATTAAGTCCCGTTTACTCATAGTACTTCGAATTGCAGCACAATCAGTGACTACTTTAATATTTTTACCCAATACGTATACTCTAAAACGATCTAATGCACAAACTATTGCTAACGTTTCTAATTCAAAAGAATGTAGTTTACTTTCATCAGATGTAGTTTGTCTGCTATAATAGGCTATAGGATGAAATTTTCTAGTCTGGTCAGATTTTTGCATTAAAATTGCCCCTATACCATATTTACTAACATCAGTATGAATTTCAATTTCAGCTTTTGGATCGTATAAAGCCAATACAGGTCTTTTTATTAATGTTACTTGAAGTTCTTTAAATGCTTCTAACTGGGATTGACCAAAATTCCAAGGTACATCTTTTTTTGTTAAAAATGTCAATGGCTTAGTTATTGTAGAAAAAATTTTTGACAAAACGCCTAAAATAACTTGTCAGTCCTATAAATTGTCTTACTTCGTGAACGTTTTTAGGTATAGGAAAATTTCTAACAGCATCTATTTTATGTAATCCTGGCTTTACACCTTCGACGCTTATTTCATAGCCTAAATAATTAATTTCAGTTTGAAAGAAACAACACTTTTTCAAATTTAACGTTAATTTTGCTGATCGGATAACTTTCAGTAATGTTTTTAATTTATTTAACCCCTCCTCAACCGACACAGAAGCTATTAACAAATCGTCCATATAAGCTAATGCTATTTTCCTACCCAAGCCTCTTAACATTGTATTTATAGTCCTTTGAAACACACTAGGGGCATTTGCCAAGCCAAAAGGCATTCTGTTAAATTCGTATAGCCCATCAGGTGTGACAAAGGCAGTAAGATTTTTACTGGATTCTTCCATCGGTACTTGATAATACCCAGAAGCAAGATCCAAGCTTGTAAAATACGTATTTCCTCCTAAATTATCCAGTTGATCCTCAATTCGAGTCTCAACAAATACTAAATCCGTATTTGTTTTGGTAATCATTATATTTGGCTTTTCTGTAAAATTATGTCCAATTAAGATGGATACTTTTAAATAAAGATCTGCAACGACTAACAGGTCTACGTATGCGCTTACACCGTCTACTTCCAATCTCGCATTGAATTTACCCAATGGGGATACTGTTGAGTTTCCAAATCCTTTTAGAATGGGCAAACCGTCTTTGATCAATTCTTTGGTTAAACTGCTTGCTAAGCTTTCTTGTATGAGAGTAAATTTACTGCCTAAGTCCACGTAAGCTGTAGTATCGGCCCCTAGTACCAACCTTGCGGTTATAGACAGGTGGGCCAGTATACCTGCCACTGGGTTTTACCCCAACGGCAGAGACCAGACAGGTTTGGCTCCTACCACTTGCGTGGTAGTACTTAGAGGGTAAGTAGCCCCACGCAACCTCCGACCACCCATCCGAAGGAAGACGGACTTCAATTACGCTACCTCTGTTTCCAGATAGGCGCCGGAGCTGTAGGCACGTTCACCTCCCGCATGCAGTCCAACATGCTCGCGACTGATCTCACTAAGGCCGCCAGAGAAGCCGACTCCCAATTTCCAGTTGGTACCGGAGTTGTAAGGCACACTCACTTCCCGACACGCATCACGCGGTCTAGCCTAGAACTACAAGCGGCTACTTTGGATACGGGTCTAGCTCCCGTCTCTCATGCTAAGCAGGCATGTACCCGAGCTGTAGCAGCCTATCAGTACTTAGGCCGCCACTAACGGTCGCTCCAAACCGCGCTAGGCCCACCAGGCAGCCCTTCGCCTTGGGCCGGTGAAAACACTAACTTGCTGCGCGCGAGGTCAGACGCCCTGGTGACAATTATACCGGGCAGACGAACATGTCCAACCTCTGCAGCCAATCACAACCACCGCGAGTCCAACACCAAATGACCGGACAAGGGCTTTGGGAACTTCCGGTCCCCGCGGTACCCTAGACAAACAACCGGACCCGTAGTTCCAGCTGCGACTTGACTGTCCCCGAATATTGGAACAGCCAGGGCCTGTGTCGCTCAGATTCCTCTGAGCTCGCGAACAGGCAACCGTCGAGGCACTAACAAAAGCTTCCCTTACTACTGTCCGAGCAGCCCCGCCCCTTTGAACACAGTCACCCTCCAAAGCAGGTGCTGGAATCAGTTTACTAAGGCGAACAAATGAACATATTTATGTTTCCTCTCCTCGAGTACCTATTGAACCCACAATTTGTCAAGTTAACAATAGTACGCCAGTGCCTCTGCGCCACGACAGGTCTCAAAAATTATTTCACAGTAACATAAAAGATCCAAAAACCTGAAGAATCCCTTTATATGAAAGTCCGGCTTAAAATTCAGGAGAGAGATTAAATATTAAAATGAATAGAATGCTCACGTTTAGCGCTTTGTCGGCGGAATGTTCGCTGGCTTGATTAAATTCATTGTCTTGACGGTTTTCACACGGCTTTTTGGGGGACAACACACATTTATTTAGTTAAATCACGTTAATTGAAATATATACATATTTGATGTAACGTTGTATGAGGTCATTTTTGTGCAGGCACAAGTACAGTAAACAGGATGATTGTGACCATTTGAGGAAATTAAATATTTCATGTTTTGATTTTCTCGTTTAAGTAATAAGGCAAAACGCGGCGTGGGGTTCCATCACTCAACACACAATTTTTCGAAAACTTTGCAGAAATTAAATAACGATCTATCGAAATAGACATAAATATTTAACACATCTCTGTGTTACCTCATGCTCATTCCCTTAAATTTAATACATGCAATTTCTTAATTTTTAAACTTTTATGTTTTTTTAAATTTTTGCGTTTTGCGTCAAACTGATGGCAAAATGTAATATTTACAGATAAGGTAAGCCTATAAAGGCAGCTAATACTCTTCATAAACCGGCAGTATAATCGCCTCGTAAAGTTATGGTCATTTAATATTATATTAATGTTACGAGTATATAGTGCTGCCGTGGCGGGTTCAGTCCCCATTTGATAAAATAAATAAATAAATGATGATTTTTTCACTCAGATACAGGGCAAAGCGCGGTGTTTATTTTCGCCGCTTTGTTGACACAATATTTGCAGATATTGCTAATGGAAGTGTGTGCAGTTCTTCATATAAAAGCTGAAAATCAACTGTTTCTTTATATAAAAAGGCCAACAATTAAAACTTACTTAATAACACGCGATGTCTCGAAAATCGTGTGTCTTAAATCTAAAATTCTCTGCTTACTCTGATGTGTGTGTTACGTGAAGGATATGCTTGAAAGAGTTCCGTCATTAATAAATGTTGTGAATTCAAACATACGGAACCCTAAAAAATTCTAAGTATAGCAGATGATGGTATAAAATATAAGCGATTACACGATATATGTAAGTGTGATCGCCTGAGAAGGAAAAAACATTTTTTTTTGTCTTTGTGTCTATTTACGTACTACAGTACAAAAAATATCAAATTTGTTAAAATAACATTACACATTTACATTTAAAGTTTATTTTATATAAAATATATGGAAACAGCAACAAAGTTTATTTTATTAACTTTATTAGTTGTACTTAGTAACCCTTTTCAGTTAAGAAAAAAATCGAAGGAACACCCAAAAAATCGAAGGAACACCCAAACAATGTCGCAAGCGGAAAGCTTTTGTACAATACATACATACATTTATCTATAGAAGACTCAGACAGGGTGTGGGCATGGCGTCAGCCCATTACGATAGTTGGCTTTTTCTATAGCATCATGGTAAGGTATAAGTAATTGCAAAAATATATTTCATATATAGACCATCGTAGCGCAGAAGAAGCAGTGAGCTTGATTATAATTTCAGATCCAATTTAAAATAAATAAATGATTTTCATTTTCTCACTCAGTTAACAAGACATGGGGCACTGACATCTATCACTCAACCTGCATTGTCTTGAAAATAGACTAGTTACTTCCATTCTACAAATACATGGATTACATTGGAACTATGAACATTCAGTAAAGTAGCTTTTCTCCATTAATGGATAACCCATTAAAATATAAAACAAAATATAAAAAAAATAATATCCGACCAGTAGTTCTGAGATAAGAGCATCAAATAAACACAGCAGCTTCAGCTTTATAATATTAGTATATGATAAACCTTATATACATATATATTAACAACGAAGAAAGATAATGTAGTTCCCGAGATTAGCTTGTTAAAACAAATAAATTTGTCACATTTGTAATATTAGTATTAAATTATATATGAATGATAATACACATATAAACTTTAACTTCCAACCAGTACGTGCAATTTTACTCCTTCACCTAATATAGGGAACAGAAGTGGCTTAATGGGAATGACCTACCCTGGCATGTGCAGGATAGAGCTTGAAACCAAAAAAAAACTTTTTATATAATTCTAATTGCAAATTTATTTATTTCTGATTTGTAATTGTGCTTCCTAAACGTTTTTCTCAACACATATATACTCGTGGTACAAGCAAAGGCCGTTTTAGTGCATCGAAATAGCCATGATAATGATTACAATCTTAGTCGGTGGAATATTTTTTTATAATATCCCAGCTCTGGTAGACAAAGCGGGGGTGTTGAGTGTCATAACACCGGACGTCTCAGCCTACTCCGCTATCTGGTAAAAATCTAGAGCGAAAGAAAATCCAAAGTTTGTAACTTTGATAATTTTGTATTTTTACAAACTTTTACTTCTAAAAATACGTATAGAGCTGAACAATTTTGGTACTTTTAAAAAAACATAAATATCTTTTCATGCTTGTGGAGGTACAATTTTAGTGGAATTATTTGATCACATCTGTGGAACAGCAAGCCCGCGGCAGTATTTCAAGATTGACACGTACCTTTAAAATGCGCGTCCACTTCCACCATAAAGGCCGGTTATAGACCTGTAGCTCCCCGGTGTTACACGGGGCAGTGGACGGCGGTGATCACTCATCATCAGGTGACCCGTACGCCTTGTCATTTCCAACATAAAAAAGTAATGAAAAAAAACATAATAATATACAATCGTGGAAAAGTGGAGCATGCTCTAAAGTAAATGCGACAGTTTTGCTTGCTTACGATGTACACTGGTAATATCTTCATATTACCAGCGTGTATATGTAACGAAAATTGCACGAAAAATGAGTAACGGAATGTCTGAACTAGGTTGCTCCGGGTTACATGGATCTTCAAATACCGAAACACCCATAACTTTAGTGTTTGACTAAAAAAAATATTTGCCTCGCTCTCGTGTTCGACTAAAAAAGTGAGATTGTTGTAAGAAGATTGAGAAAACTGATGTTTCTTAAGGGTGAGATAGAACATTTTGAACATTTTGAACAGAGTGCTTTAACAAAATACAATCCGTTGAAAATTCAAGGATATGAAATGCTCGTGCATTAGATTCCCTACTTACCAGTCTACATTATTATAATTATATTGTAACTGGGACAATTATTCATTATCTCTCCTCGCGGTATCGCTATAAACTTTCACACAAACAATGTTGTCAATTTAAACAGCGTTGAGACAATGCTACGAGCGTCGCTGTAAGTTATAGCTGACTGACTGACCTCAATGAAAATGAAACTTATTATTATGTATTTATTGTTTACATGTTTGTTATAAGGAAACGGTTGAGGCCTGTCGTGGCGCAGCGGGTTCGATCCCCACTTGAGGAAATGAAATATTTAATATTTTAAATTTTTAATATTTAATATTTAAAATTGAAAATATTAAATATTCATTTCATTTATTCTCTCTGGTACAAGGCAAAACGCGGCGTTGAGTTCCGCCGCTCAATACGCATGCCTAAAATTCGGCGTAAAGTGGGAAACGGAAGCGGAACGGAATGTCTTAACACTAGGTTCCCAAGTTCCCTCTGCCTACCTTGCCATGTGCGGGATACAGCGTGAGGCTGAGTATAAGAAAACGTGTCTTTTATATAGAATTGTTACTTCACTAACTTTAATTATCTGTGCCTTTTTTGGAAACAAAAAAGCTCAGTCACAAACAGTGGCTTGTTTCTATAAGTTTGACCTGTTTGTATGTGTGTAGCACCATACGCATTCTGTATTGAATGATTTGAATGCGTTATTTCTTCACATACTTTTTTCATTGGGGTGGTTCATAGTATAAAATCCGATAATCACTTCAAGAGCTTTACAAACATGTGGGATTGATTTTTAGGGTCAGGATGTCTTTACTTCAAATTTATATTAATGAAAATTCATTTTTTACGCGGCAAAGATGCCTTGATCATCTTTTTGTTAAGTTAAAAATGAAGGTTAATTGATTTCAGTAGATTGACTATAGTGCGTTAATTAGTTCCACATAAAAGGTCCTCGTCAATGTCCAACAGATGTTACAATACTTGAAGAACTGGAAGAGCCCTTCCAAATCATTGCCGGTGTTTAATAATTTTAAGTTTGTGAACAATTTAATTTACTTACGTAATCACTCACTTACTCACTCACTTACTTACTTACTTACTTACGTAATCACTCACTTACTCACTCACTTATCTTCGCCCTATATATTTAGCGGGGAAGAAGAGACAGCGTCAAAAGCTTCGGTGAACAGTTTATGTTCTATATAAATTAACGTGATAGTTATAAAACCCTTTCTTATTGTAATTTTGTAATTAACAATCCATTATGATAAATGGTGATATTCCAATCCATTTATCATATTATCAGAGAAGAGAATTGAAAACGATTTATAGTTCTGTAAAAATGAACCACTCACCATCGCGACTATAGACGGACGCTTTAACTGTAGCCTGTAACATGGAAGAGAATTATGAATTTTATAATATTTCTTTTATCGGAATATCAGAATATATTGTACAAATTGTACTCGTAACTTCATATAGATAAATTATGTTTTAGCGTTTTTGGCTTCGAGATATTTAACACGTAGTATGGTAGGCAGAGGAAGGGGACTGCGAATCTGTAGTAAGTGTTGACATAATCCGTTCTCAATATGATAATTTTATATCCAACTTATTACCTGAGGCCAGTCGTGGCGCAGCGGCACAAGAGTGTGACCGACAGGTTCTGGGTTCGATCCCCAGTCGAGGAAATGAAAAATATTCAATATTTTCAATTTAAAATATTTAAGGTTTCATTTCTTCGCTCTGGTAATAAGGCAAAGCGCGGCGTTGAGTTCCGCCCCTCAACACGCAATGCCTCAAATTCGGCGGAAAGTGGGGAAAGGAAGTGGAACGGAGTGTCATAACACTAGGTTCCATTTCCGTTCCCTCTGCCTACCCTGCCTAGTGCGGGATACAGCGTGAAGCTGAAAAAAAAAAACTTATTACCAAACATAAGTGTGGCGAAACACACAATGCCTCCGGAAAACCTGGCTACTAGAGCGTGAGAATAAAAACATTAAAATGTCCATTTCCTCAAGTGGGTATTGAACCGACAATCGCACGCTTGTACCATTGCGCCACGATAGGCCAAAGTATAAAGCGTAATATCTCATTATTTTCCGTTTCTAATGATTTTTTTTTTAAATCTTTATTTAGTGCTCCAAGGTCATATTAGTAAGTTACTTTTATATATTTCTATATTTTTCAAGGAATAATGTCAAAAGTAATTTTATTTGAAAAATATAAAAATCTTCAAATACATTCGAGATGAAAACGTCCTTCAATGGAATAAGAATTAGGATTTCAAGAAATCTCAAGTACGTCTTCAGTTTAAAATCAACATCCGTTTGGAATTTTAAACTTGTCTCGTTAGCGATCTGTGCTGAGGAGGAGTGGCGATTAGTCATCTAATTAGTATACTATTACCGTTTCATTTAAACGAAAAAAAATGAAATGCTTATAATTGTACGTAGTTTATTTCTCACGAAAAGAGTGCATACGCCCGAAAACTTAAATTTGTCAACCTTTAAGAGGTGTGGAACCAAATGGTGAGTGTGACTTAAACTTGATGTATATTTTTAAATAAGAAGAATTTCTTTCTTTCTTTCTTAGCTTCACGCTGTATCCCGCTCGAGGCAGAGTAGGCAGAGGGAACCCGGGAACCTAGTGTTACGACTCTCCGTTCTACTTCTGTTCCCCACTTTCCGCCGAATTTGAGGCATTGCATGTTGAGTGGCGGAACGTTATAAGTATATATAGTTTATGTCTGTTATCCTCATTAGGTAGTTAAGAATTGGTCCCATATAAATTTTATGGCTTTTGGTTCAATATTTTTGAAAAAGTTCAAAAATCGTAAAAATAGGTAAAAATCATACAAAATTCTATCAATTTTTGAATTAAGAATAACTATTTCATTACAATTTCAATCAACACGAGACAGTGGAGTCAAAGCTCACTCAGTGTGTATAGAGGTAGAACACTGTAGGTGTTTGCATTCGTGACGGGATATGATCTTAAAGATTTACTGTGTTTTTTTTTATGGAAAGACGGTAAACGAGCGTACGGGTTACCTGGTGGTAAGTGATCACCGTCGCCCACGGCCCCGAGTAACTCCAGAGGAGCTACAGGAGCGTTGCCATCCTTTAAGGTGGAAGGGCACCGGGGCCCGGCAATAACTAATGCGAAACGCAGTGGCCAAAGCCACTACTTAACGCCAGTCTTAAATACCGGGGGTGGTAATAATCGGGTCGAGTCTGCCCATGCGTGTTGCCATTACTGGCAACGTGACTCTACCACACGCACTTTAGTCGCCTCTTACGACACCATCAGTACCAGGGTGATCCTATTCTAAGCCGGAATTACACGGCAATGTGTTTAACTAATAGTATGTACTACAATTATATATTACTTTATATTGATTTTATATATGTTCATGAAGAACATCAATTTGCGATTGTAGTATCAATGTCTCTTCTAATAAAACAAACCGCGTTCTTGAATTCTTTTAGTAAATCCACAATATGTGGAAAAATTAGATCAAATTGGGGAAATCTGTCGTTACACTAGGTTCCCTCTGCCTATTCTTTTATATATACATTATATTTAAACTACTTCTACTTAGAACTCCGTACTGATTTCAAAATCATAGATCAGCAAGAGAAAGCACAACTTATATTGTTGATATACTTAAATTTGGTGACGTAAGCCCTCATTTGGTATAAAACGAATAATTAATATAAAATAGTAATATCTTTTCTATAAATATATAGAAAATTTTACTTATCAGGTTTTTGTCTTAATTTGTATTTTAGCCTACATTAAATCATTAATTTCCCATTTACCTGTACAGTTTTACCGACATGCACTACAACGATTGTAATCTCAGTTATTGTTGACCTATATCCGGTTGCTGAGGACGCATCGTTGCGGTGAGAGTGACAACACAAAAATCAATCCCATACAGCCGCAAGGGACAGATGAAAATTGTGCCTGATTTTTGTTCTGTGACTATCGTTTTCAGAAGAAATAAGCCAGTTTTCTTTGGAATAATTTGATATAAATAATATAAATGAACTTGCACCTCGTTCGGAATTGTCAAGGTCAGGCCACATTCCCCCAACCATAATATCTTTTTACGTTTTATAAAAAGCATTTCCTTCCTACTTATACTTTCATACTCAGCTTCACGCTGTATCCCGCACATGGCAGGGTAGGCAGAGGGAACATGGGAACCTAGTGTTAAAACACTCCGTTCCACTTATGTTCCCCACTTTCCTGAGTTCCGAATTTCAGGCAATGCGAGTTGAGTGGCGGAATACTTGTACCAGAGCGAAGAAATAAAAACATTAAATATTTAAATTGAAAATATTAAATATTTCATTTCCTCGACTGGGGATCGAACCCACAACCTGTCGGCTACAGTCATACGCTTGTGCCGCTGCGCCACGACAGGCCTCATATTATTAGTATTTCCTTCCTAAGTGTGAAAAATATATTAAAATCCTATAACGTTATTATACGAGTAATTTGCTATTTAACAAATATTTATTCTAAAGAAAGAACAACGTACAATATTAAGCAACTTAAAAACAGTAGTCATGTATTATTGGAACAACGTCAGTCTGTAAAGATCGCCCGAGGAAATAAATTATTATCCTTTTGTCATTCTGGTAAGAAGACAAAACGCGGCGTTAAATTTCGCCACTTTTAATCAAAAAGTAGTATCTTTACACTAGGTTCCCAAGTTCCCTCTGCCTACCCTATCATAAACAATATGGTGTGACTTAATAAATAAATAATATTATTAGTTGGTTGGCCACGCAGACAAAGTCGGAGGTTAAAGCAAGTAATGTATAATTCGATACAATTAGTTATTACTACATAGTTAAAGCAAGTGAGCGACAGCTGTGTAAACAAACAATATTTACTAATAATAATAAACAGATTACGTGAGTCGCTATCGATAGCGTAAATTTGTTGCCATAAATTAATTCCAGAATTTAGTAGAAACTGTTGTGTAAGTGACAGAGTGTCTTGGTACTGGGTCCCTAGGTTCTCTTTGCCTATTCTCTCATTATCTTCACGCATTATCCCGCGCCTGCTAGGTACGCTATAGAAAATTTATTAAAAAACCACTTTAAATCACTCAAGCTTTATTTCTGTATTCAGTTTTCAGTTTCGGTTAAAGTTAGTACAAGTAGACAACTTTTGGCGGTTACCAATCAGATTGCATAATTATATGTTCAATATATCAAGAGGATGCAATTGGGAAATCACTCAATTTTCTTCATTTCTAGACAGGAAACAAAATTCGAATTCCTTTGAACATTTTACATTTTTAATGTACTTTGTATTTCAAACTGTAAAGATTAGTGTTGAATTTGATTAGCGGTGTGTTAATAAGAATTTTCTGACTGTTAATGCTAGTCATCTCCTCGCTATAGTATAAAGACAAAACACATCTTGAAGTTTCGCCACCTAATTCATAATGTTTCGAAAATTTGTGAATGAAAATTAGAGTTTTGAGAAGTCTGTCGTGGCTTAGTGGTACAAACGTGTGACTGTAACCGATGGGTTGTGGGTTCGATCCCGACTCGAGGAAATGAAATATTTAATATTTTCAAATTAAATATTTAATGTTTTCATTTCTTCACTCTGGTACAAGGCAAAATGCGGCGTTGATATCCGCCACTCAACACGCAATGCCTCAAAAATTCGGCGGAAAGTGGGGAACAGAAGTGGAACAGTGTCTTGACACTAGGTTCCCAAGTTCCCTCTGCCTACCTTGCCATGTGTACAGCGTGAAGCTGGCTAAAATTGGAGTTTCTTAACACTAGACATTTCTGTCTATCCAGGTATAATATAAAATACAGTATGAGTAAAATATCCTTAAAAATAATTATAAAAAAATAAACTAATAGCAGTCGTGGGACTGCCGATAGAAGTGAAAACGGAACTATTAAGTTGAGAATAATTAAAACTATATGCAAAAATTATATGATTTTTTTATGTTTTATTTATTAGTTACATATGATGGGTTAAACAAATCATGAACAAAATATAAATACAAAGTGGTTGAAAAAATAATTTATATACAATTATCTTAATTATACATAGTATTTATATTTACACGAATTTCAATAAATTCAAGTTTGAACATTATTTTCATTATTTACATCATTGTCGTGACTCACAAAATTATACTTATCCAAAAATCGTCCAACGCACACAATACAGTCAGAAATAGTCGATGTATTAGTGTATACGTGTACACAGGCTACTGCGCGTGCGCCAGTCTGGGTCTCCATAGCGATAGATATACTATTATCATTAGCATGTCGGTGACGCGTACCGAGGATTTTACCCTCTACCAAAACGCTCAACGCGCTTAAAGAAGTTTTCACTTCAAAAAAATAAATGATGTAACAACAGGAACATCTATCAGTAAAATAGGTTACCTGGCTTGTGAAATACCATTAATATGTTTCACACTGATAAACCAATGGTGAAGATCAGTTTGAGAATAAAAAATATTTTATGCGTAAACGCTTCATTTCGCGTCGTCATTCAACAAGAGTTCGCGCCGTCAAATCAATTATTTAAAACCTCAAATCGAATTGTGAATGCTTCATTTATCTAAA
Source organism: Eueides isabella (assembly GCA_019049475.1). Taxonomy (NCBI): domain Eukaryota; kingdom Metazoa; phylum Arthropoda; class Insecta; order Lepidoptera; family Nymphalidae; genus Eueides; species Eueides isabella. The sequence continues at coordinate 227,839 of CM032407.1, forward strand.
GTTTTATGTTATTTCAAGAAAACATATAGTATAATAATTAAATACTCGTATATTTTTGCAGTTTTTCTCTTTTTGCTTGAAATTTAGTATCAAGTCTCTATTGATAAAGAGAATCGAACCTTTACCTCTTAGAAATCATTAGGTATTTTAACTTAATTTTTAGGTATTTTCTAAACATTTTCTATTCTTTAACGTAATGCTTAACTCAATATAACTTAACTTAGGAAAGTTTAGCTTAGAGTTTGTGAGTTCGGTGTCACTTCTCTAACGCCCTTGTGGTTAAAGTTCTACTTAATCTAATTGGACTTAGGGTTAAATATTTGTTTCGACTTCCAAAGTTACTTCAAATAGAACTTTATATGCGATTTAATAAAAAAATGTATCAGTCGCTTTTTGGTTGATTAGACCACATTCTTAATTATCAATAAGAAGTACAGCACGGCGTTAAGTTACGTGTCCTGATATGCTACATTTGGTCAGAGTTGACACATATTTTTTTACGCAAACAAATGAAAAATAATCAAGGCTGTGTTAAAACTAAATATTTATAATACTATTAAGACTTACTCGTACGTATATTATTTTTATGTGGTCCATATAAGACGGCGTTGTCGCCTCTCAATAGACACTGACTTGAAACAGTACAGTTTTTGCCTTGTGATTCCGACTTAGAATAGGATCACCCTGGTACTGATGGTGTCGTAAGAGGCGACTAAAGTACGTATGGGAGAGTCACGTTGTCAGCAATGACAACACGCATGGGCAGATTCGACCGGATTATTATCGCCCCCCGCATTTAAAACCGGCGTTAAGCAGTGGCTTTTTCCACTGCATTTCGCATTGGGTAATGCCGGGCCTCGATGCCCATCCACTTTAAAGGCCGGCAACGCTTTTGTAGCTCCTCTGGAGTTACATGGGGCCGTGAGCAACGGTGATCACTTACCATCAGGTGACCCTTACGCTCGTTTCCCATCTTTTCCATAAAAAGAAACAGTGTACGCGGTAAGAACTGTTTTGATACTAGGTCTCTCTAGTCAGATACAAAGTACAAAAAAGTGTTATATACTATTATGTACCAGTTTGCCTCAAAATTCGGCGGAAAAAGGAGATCGGAAGTGGAACGGAGTGTCTTAGTACTAGGTTACCAAGTTACGTCTGCCTACCCTGCTATGTGCGGGATACAGCGTGAACCTAAGTAAGTAAATAAGTATGTACCAGGTTTATTGTGTGTCTATAGCGAAGGTTATCACTCAAATGAATCTCCACAAGGTTACCGGAACACTAATGCGTTCAAAACGACAACGACAAGGACTCGTACAGCCAATTGGTTGAAAGCTTGTTATAGTGTGTAGGTATTAAAATATTCTGTTTATATCTTTACTAAATGACGCAAATTTAGCAGAAAATAGGAAAATTGGAGGTTTAGGACTTTCTTATTACGTGACACAATTTATAAATATATGTCAGTCTATATATCTTTGTTTCTAGTTACACTGGCTAATAAAGATATTAGCCAGATGAGATATAAATTAAATATTAATATATGTATGTTTATCATGATAATCATTTTGTATTTTTCATATTGGGAAAACCATATAGAATCTTAGTTGATTAGTAAAAGCAATGCTTATGGGTTCGATCACCTCTTTAGAAAATCCACTTATTTCTGTTTCTTTTAAAAAAAAGTGGCATTGAATTCCGCGCGTCAACATGCAATGTCATCAATCGTCATGTCGTGATCTGCTTCTACCGACCCTATTATATCTAGTATGACGGAAAAGGCCTCAATACCAAATTCCATAATCAAAATGTTATCAGGAAACTACTCAAAATCTCATTAAAATTTCATTTATATTTCATTTGCATCATAATATGAAGTTAGAGATAATCAGGCGAGTAAATTAGCTTTTAGAGACGTGTCGGAGTGTCAGATTTATTATGAAGTGGGTTCTCCCGAGCGATACGTAAGTACAAGTTACGTTGGTAGCATTAAATTACTTTACATGAATTGTTATATATTTATTATACCGCGGCTGACTAGGTAGAAGGAACCTTGTGTTAAGAAATGGAGTGTTTCTCACACGTCGTATAATAACCAAACTGCATTATGAGTAGCGGAAATAAACGCCACATTTTGTTTTATTAATTCGCTCGTCCTTTACGAGACTATTTTAAATCGGGAATTACAGCACATCTATATAATGATGATGATGTTTAAATTTCAAAATATTAAAAATAATTTTCTTTCGTCGGGAATAGCAAAAAAATATATTTCTCTGCTCTGGTAACAGGACAAAGTGGGCCATTGAATATGGCGTATTGGCGGAAAATGTGTAATAGGAAGGAGTATCTTAACACTAGGTTTCCAAGTTTCCTCTGCTTACCCTGCCATGTGTGAGATACAGCGTGAAGCTACAAAAAAGTATGACGAAGAAATGCTCAAAACACGAATCAATAACTTAATAGTCAATCTCAGCGATGGAAATCTAGAGCATGTTTAAAGAACAACCGCAAACATCGTCGAGACGGTTCTTCCTAAGTACCTATTTGGTCTCCCGAAGGTGTTTGTTTAGGTGAGCAAATATACCTAATGTTTTGTTTCAATATTAGGTATATTATTTAGGGCCAGTTTCACCTGTTACGAATAAAATTAGAGACAGTAATCTGATAATTTATGCTATCTCAAAGACAGAGGCATCTTATATTCACATACCATCAAGTTTCCTTACAAATAATCTGGTAGACAATCAACAACGCGAAAAAGATAATGCTTATCTGGCAGATAAAGCTACCGGACACTATATCAGCCAGTGGCGAAACTGGCGCTTAGAGTAACTTTCAGTAAATAGTGGAATTAAATAAGAAATAAAGGTGATTTATACTGAGTGTAAGACCGATGATTGACGATGACTTATGTAAGTTAATATATTATTTTTAATTTTACGCAATGATAATGTATCAACTTTTTTTTAAGAATTTTAATTTCCGCTATTAAACACCCCATGTCTCAGGAAGGCAAAGGAAATCTGCGGCTCAAAGGCACTTCGGTCCCCGCTTTCCACTGAATTTTAGAAACATTACAGTTTGAATGGCAAATTTAATTATAAATTGCCTTAAAATCGAATTGAAACTATTTACATGATACTACCAAGCGTCATTTACATGATACTGTGCCACTGAGCCACGACGGTTTCATTCTATATCAATAATATTTTAAAACTTTAGTCTGTATCATTGCACATAGCCGGTAAACAGAGATAACACTGTTCTCTCTTATTTGCCCACCCCTCATTTTTGAAGGCATTGCACATTGAGTGGGCAAAATTCAACGCGCTTTATCAGAGCAAAGAAGCAAAACCAAAATATTTCATTTTCAATGGAAATCGAACCTGGTGCCCTTGTGCCAGGACTGCCCTGTATATGTGTAGGTATAACATTTAGGTCACAGAGTAACTAATTAATAGACGCCGCATGCAAGTAGTTACGTCACTAACGGCTCGCTACCACCTAATTGTATTAGTACGGTCACAAGCTATTACCTACATCCTGTTTTATACACGAGTGGTTTAGCTCACGGCTTAGGAAATTACCTCAGGGTAGTAAATATATAGTCTTCAAAGATATCTAAATGTTTATTATTTATGGCAAATGCATAGGGACTTTAAAGGATATATATATATATATATATATATATATATATATATATATATATATATATATATATATATATATATATATATATAAATATATATATATATATATATATATATATATATATATATATATATATATATATATATATATATATATATATATATATATATATATATATATATATATATATATATATATATATATATATATATATATATATATATTCGCTCTGGTACAAGGCAAAACGCGGCGTTGACTTCCGCCACTCAATGCCTTAAATTCGTCGGAAAGTAGGGAACGAAAGTGGAACAGAGTGTCTTAACACTTGGTTCCAAAGTTCCATCTGTCTACCCTGCCATGCGCAGGATACAGCGTGAGTAGAGTATAGTATAAACATAGGGATACCTATAAACAAGACTTGAACGTGTAGCTGCCACATTTGCAGTCACTGACCGATTAAAATATAAAGTGGAAGGTTACTTTGAACCTCACATTATAGACTAAGGAAACTTGGGAACCTATTGTATTAAAATACAATAGGTTCCCAAGTTTCCTTAGCCTATAATGTGATTTCATCCCCATTAAGAAACTTTCGTCCCGTTCCACCCAATGGAGGCATTGCGTGTAGAATGGCGGAAATCAACGTCGTGCTTTGCGGTGAGAGCGAAAAAGAAACAAAGGCCTATCGTGGCGCATTGGTACAAGCGTGTAAACAATAGGTTGTGGAAAAAATGAAATATTTAATATTTTCAAATTAATTATTTAATGTTTTCACTTCTTCGCTCTGGTAACAAGGCAAAGCGCGGCATTAAGTTCCGCCACTCAACACTTTTTTTTTTGGCAGAAAGTTTGGGGAATGGAAGTGGAATGAAATGTCTTAATACTAGGTTAACAACTTCCCTCTGCCTACTCTGCCATGTGCAGGATAAAACATGAAGCTGAGTAAGAGTGGGTGAGTATTTAATTTAATCGAGTGTAGATTGAACCCACCACTAGGCGCGTTTACAGTCACACTCGAGTGCCCCTGAGCCAGGACACTGCTCTAAAACGAAAGAAGATATACATTTCACATAACATTTTCTTATACTCGTATTAAATATTTTTCACTAGTTATTTCAAACAAAAGTCAGTTCAAACTGCAAAAAAAAATCTAAATTCATGGGAACTTACTTTTCATAATACAGAATTTGTATGCATGTATTTTTTTCTATTTGTCTGTACTATTGTATCATTCTCATTGTTGCTGACGTCTGTTTCATATATATATATGAATACGCTTTTTACTGCACATTTTGTTATTTTCTTTGAAATATTTTTGTTTTGTCAAATTTGAATGAGTTTATACAATAAGTGTACTTATTTAAGACCGCGCAGCTGTGGATTCGATTCCTATGTCGATATATGACTTAATTTTATCATATATTCGCTTTTGTAAGAAGACAAAGTATGGCGTTTAGTTCTGCTACTCACAACGAAAAGTCTCGAAAATTGATGAAATTTTATACATTTCATTATTAAGTACATTTCAACTTGTAAGAAGATCTGTAACCGTAGAGACTTAGAGTAAAAAGCGTCCTACTAGTAAGCGTAAATGTCAAAATAATTAGAGTGGAATTTCAGTATCAGCAGTAAGTCAATGTCTCAAATTCGAGCCTAGAGAAAGTGGCGGCTGGACTGTTTCCACATTACTTTTTTACTCGAAGGTTGTTACAATTTTTATGCGATAACCTCAAGTTCATTTTCTTTAAATCAGTCCATTTATATATACATATATGTTTATATATAAGATCCTTATTCGATCACCTTTAAACCTTCTGTTTACGATACAAAAGTGATCAAAACGCAATATTGAGCAACAACAATGTGCTTTGATGCCAACGAATATAACAGAGTTCTTTCGAAAGATAAATTAATTAAATTTAACTTAACTTAACTTAGCTTCACGCTATATCCCTAGCGGGGTAGGCAGAGAGAACGGAGCGCCAAACGCTACGGTTTCGGCATACCTCTTTTGCCTCGTCTACTATCGTCAACCTCTTCATACATGCCCTCCGGGTCCTCATGCTTTTTATGTGACCTTCCTCCAGTATCGTCGTTACTGTATTTTCGAAGGTCAACCGAGGACTCCCCCTCCCTCTCTTACCACTCACTTTTCCTTCATAAACCTTTTTTACCATTCTTTCTTGATTCATTCGCTCGATGTGCCCAAACCATCTGTAAATTAATTCACATTATATGAATACGTTGTATGTACACGAATAACCTACTAAAACTTTATCATTATTATAGAATAGCAGTAAATAAATAAAAATTGATAAATAACATTAATTAAGACACAGAAGCTATTTCTTATAAGTCGATAAAGCAGCGTTAATCTCCGCTCAAAAATATCATTTTAAGTTGGCGGAACTCAACACTGCGTTCTGTTTAAATAAAGTTAATATGAATAAACACACTATAAAAGCTTACAGGAAGCTTTAAAATAATATTGATAAACGTCAACGCGGTCGTGAGATAACGCTGGTAAATATTATGCCACTTCGGGCGTGTTTGTATTACTTCTTAGACGGTTCACGCAAATAGCTAAATTATACAATATAGTAATAATTATTGTAATAAGAAGGAAGTGTTTCAATGGAAACAGAGCGTCGTAACGCAAGGTTCCCAAGTTCCCTCTGCTTGCTCTGATGTATGGGATACAGTGTGAAGATAAAAAAATTGGTTATAATATAATAATATTTACTTAATGATTGATGTATTTTATTATTAACAAATTTATCTGAAGTGAAATCGTGATGGCGCAGCGGCAGCTTTTTACAGTTAACTGGAACGTTGCAAGTTTGATATCCACTGAAATTTTTCTTCTATTCCTTCACCATCGTCACGATATAAGAGTCAGCGTTAAGTTCCGTGAGTGTTCAGTGAACGGTGTATCTTCGGATTAGGTTTCTAGTTGAAATACAATGTGAAGTTAAAAAGTAGTTGTTATCTTTTTATAAATAGCGTTTAACTCTTATTGTAGGATTGTAGAAAGTAGAGTATTTCTACAATGAGCAGCTTCAGTATTTTTTTGTTTTTCGATTTTTTTTAATAAGAAAGGCTAACACATTACTTCAGATGTAAGTATATTTCATTAGTAATTTCTACTATCATAGAAATCTACATTCTTTAACCAAGAAGTGTATAATAAAGAAACAATACAAATAATTTCATTGCTTATTCCATTATTATATATAATAAAAATAACCTTATTATATTTTTACAAGCACTTCTACAAGTGTCACTTAACACAGAAAAGGTCAGTATTGTCAGAAACTTGACAAAACAATAACGCTTTAAAATATTTCAATTTTTTTTACACTGAATCTCTAAGATGGCGTGGTAGGCAGTGGGAAAATGGGAACACAGTTTTAATACAATCGGTTTCCATTAAGACACTTCCGATTTCTAAAAAACCCTATAAACATACATAAACATTTACAAACAAAATTCAGCTTCATGGCGTATCCTGCACATTACAAAATAGGCAGAGTAGGTTAAAATTCTCAGTTCCGTTTCCCAATTTCGCTTAATTTGAAGCATTGTGTGTTGAGAGGCGGAAATCAACGCTGCGCTTTGCCTTGTTAGCAAAGTAAAGAAAATAAAAATACACAATATTTTATTTCCTTGAATGGAGATTGAACTCATAACCTGTCACGCTTACAGTGGCACGCTTGTGCCCACAGGAGGCTTAGGGGACACAAGCAGAGGTATAGGCCCAGCAGTTTTCAAACCAAACTTATAACATACATAATAATCCCATTTCCAGAAAAGTAACACTTTATAAGAAAAAATATCCGGAAAGCCAATAAGAGATACACTCGCACTGATACTAGCCAGTAGCAACACGACTGTGAACGTTACGGATAAGTACTACGAGAGAGAAATTTTATTGAGTGCAGCGTTGAGTTCCGACACTCAACATGCAATACTTAAGTAGGGAAAAGTGTGGAACGGAATGTCTTAATACCACCATCACCTTGGCTTCCCTTCTACAACAGAAACTGAAAATAAAATCAAACAAATATTTTTATCGAGTCGGTCAAAGCAAAGCTTCTCTAACCCACGAGATAAATCAAACGTCGCCTCTATCTCCTCGTAGACTATTAGATACGGACATGAAACTTTGTGGGCTTACAATGATTGATCTAAGCCGTTTATCGAATTTGAAGGTCACTAGACTTATCTTTAAAACCTTTTCACGTGTCGACAGATTCATTAGTACAAGTTATTTGGAAACAGATCTGCTCATCTGTAGATGAAGTTTTGAATGGAAATGATCACTAATGATCGTATACTTCATGGTACATTCTCAATAAATAATATATCTTTAAAATATTATTTATTGAGAATGTACCATGAAGTATACGATCAGCACAGGTGATGACCTGTGCTGAATCCCATATGGCTAAGTGCAAAAGGCCCAAAAGCAGTGTGAAGCACCATTTCTATTAACATACTTTTCGCCGAATTATTAAGACATTGCTTGTCGAGCGAGCGAAACTAAACGCCGCAACGTCGCTACCAAAGCGAGGAAACAAGAATATTAAATGTTTAATTTGCCAAGCCAGAAATTAACTCTTATATACTTTCACTTTGCTGCTGCTTTTCACGCAAGACCTGCTGGATAAATTTGATGAAACTGTTTATATAATATATATCAGCTTCACGCTGTATCCCGCAAATGGCAGTGTTAAGATATTCCTTTCCATACTCCATTTTCCGCCGAATTTGAGGCATTGCGTGTTGAGTGGCGAAACTCAATGCTGCACTTTGCCTTTTAACTAAATCAAAAAAAATAATATATTAAATAAATATTTAATTTTCTCGAGTGGGGATTGCACCCACAACCTCACGTTTCCAGTCACACGCTTGTGCCGCTACACCATGACAGGCCAGCCTTTTATGTCAGAATAATATATACTTGTAAAGTACAATTTATAGCGGGCAAAGACTTATATAGTCTTAACCTATCTAATATACAAAGAGAAAAACCAAGCTTCATAACTAAAAGACGGTTGCTAAGTTAGTCATAGGAAATAGTTTTTTTTTTTCAGCTTCACGCTGTATCCCGCACGAGGCAGGGTAGGCAGAGGGAACCCGGGAACCTAGTGTTATGACACTCCGTACCACTTCCGTTCTCCACTTTCCGCCGAATTTGAGGCATTGCGTGTTGAGTGGCGGAACTCAACGCCGCGCTTTGCTTTATTACCAGAGCCGAAAAGGTCAAAAGGTCTTGAAAATGTAAAGACCTTTTCATAACCTCATAGAGTCATGTAATATGCAGTGACCGGCAAATTATATTGATCATAAAGGTAGCTCCAACTCTTGTTGCATACGATTGAAACAAAACGGCGAAAGTTTTTATAGAAGTATTGCATTCTCAAAAGAGGTCGTGTGCATTCTCTTATTCTTGTAACACTCCATTCCGTATTACGAGCTTGGACAATGATAGCATGAGATTACTCATTAAATATCTCGTGGCGCAGTGGTCACAATTGTGCGACTGTAGACGCGACAGTTCGTGGGTGTGAATCTTATTCAAGAAATTTAAATATTTCATTTCTTCGCTGTGGTAACAATGCTAAAGCGCAGCGTTGTATTTCGCCACTCAGCTCGTAAGGCGTTAATTTCGACGGAAAGTGGGAAATTGAACAGTGTGTTAGCACTAGGTTCCCAAGTTTCCTTTCATGAGATACAACGCGAAGCCAAATAAACCTTTTGAATACTTACCAAGCTTCGTTAGACACGAAAGATTTTTCTCTTAAATCTTTGTACAATCATACTTTACGTTTCCACATGAAAAAGGAAAGATAAAAGTAAGCGAAAATTTCTCAAATCGAGCTTTCACCCTCACTTTAGTACCTTGGATATAACTTGTGTTTATAGCACCTGTATAGCGTGAACGTTAAATTTGTAATCTTTTGTGTAATTTTTGTATCGGCTGAGTAAGATGTTACTGAAAACTCTTTTGTTTAAAGATAAGTTGATTTTGAGCACTTAAGTTAATATTATCTGCAGATATAATCGTACGAAATTTTAACATGCGTAAGATCCACTGAAGCGCGGCACTCAGTTTCACTTGAGTCAAATTCAAATTCATATTCAAATTCAAATATTTTTATTGAAAATAAGAAGTTACAACCTCGTTTTTTGAACGTCAAACAATTTACCACCAGTTCACAAAAGTTACTGCCTCAGACAAAATCAGCCTCTTACAAACAGTATGTCTTAACCATTTTTTTCTTTGGTAATTCTGCTATGATAATAATATTGAATTTGTTATATCAATACTAATAAATATATCCATATGTGGCACGCATAAAAACTCCGCCCCTACTTTCCACCTCATTTAAAAAACATTGCCCATTAAAACACAGCCCAATGTCATGATTTGGAGAATATTGAATATATCTAAGAAAAAATAAAAATTGTTTACTAAGCCGAATGGGAATTGAGTCCATAATCAGTATCCCCACGATGACTTCAATCAAGAAACTGCAATGGAAAAAAATATTGAAATTTCTACAAAAAAAAAAGTTTTTATATTATATTATATTTATATATTCAAGTCCATGAAAACAAGGTTGCGGGCTGAAATTCGTTAAAAATTAAATATGATATTTTTTCTTCTAGGTAAGTACCGGCTCAGCAGTCGGAGGTCAGCGGCCGTGAGTAGCGTTTACTTTGATTACTTTAATAATTTAAATTATATTTTTGTATATTATATTTACGAATGTTTTATTTCAGCTTATATTACTTAAAGGGAACAGGAATTCCAGTGTACAGTACAGTTCCAGTGTACACAGTACAACTCTCCATTCCCCAGCAGAATTTAACGCTTTTAGCTCTGTTATTAGAGCGATAATATGAAAATAATTGATTATTATGATTAGTGGTAGAGCCCACGGCTGCTGCATTTACAGACTCTGCGCCAAACGGCTATTTTTCTAATGTTGTCCATTATTTTTTTATTTTTTTAATAATATTTTCAAATAAGATACAAGACTGAGATTTGTGTAATAATATTCTGAGCTTTAATGAAAATACAGACGTAAACTTTACACAAAAGCTTTTTAAACTTTTATTAACTTTTTACTTAATACCTAAGGACACTAATACTGTCGTTAAACAGTAGGTTAGCCATTGACTGTCTACGCTAATGTTGTAAATTCGACATTTGTTGAAATAATTATTATTTCATAGTACTGTTCAGATGAAATAATACGTAGAGTTTTTAATCTTCAAAGGACAACGTCTCAAAAGATTGATGGAAAGTGGAGGCAGGAGATTTTTGACATTTCCACAAATGCAAATTATACCCGCATGTGTTTAGAGTCTTACAGTATGCACCTGAACCAAGGCGGTGTAATAATAGATGTGAATGTTTGTGAAGATATATGTATATTCCATTTTCATACAAAAACTACTGTACGTATTTTGATTAAATTAACAATAATATAACTTATGGATTATAGAAACACACACGCTACAATTATTTGTACATATAATTTGGCTATTATATAAAAACAGTAAGCGAACGAAGCAGGTGTACGTCGATAGTTCTTTATGTATGTTCGTATATATATGTATGCGGATGCTATATGAACCCATTAAATGAAAAAAATATGTGTGATAATTATCTTAGCGAAATTCGAACTCATAATCACCATTCGCTCAATCACTGTACCCGACAGTCCAAATTGACGATAATTTATATGAACGAATGAGTGGAGCTGAACAAAGCTTTTTACTTTGCTTTGTAGGTGTATCTTACAAAGTGAGATGATTTATTTTTTATATACAAGAATGTAAGTGAAGTACATACTTAAATTAATGTACCCGTAAGTGTTATCTTGATATGTTTACATGTTTATGTTATAAAAGTATATTTTTTTTCAAAGATATAATTTATGTCTATGGTCTTAGTGGCACTGCGTTTGACTTCGACGTATCAACAACTATCATAAAGAATTGAAACTCGAAAATCTAGTGCCCAATCACTCCGTTTCCGCTAATACACTTCCGTTCTCCATTTTCCTCCGAACTACCGTACATAATACCACGCCTTACCACGTTACCAGAGCGGGAATTTGAAAATATTTAATGTTTTATTTCCTCAAACGGTGATCAAACCACATACAACTTATCGCGCTTACAGTCGCAGATATACCCGTCGCCGCGATTAACCCACATTGCTCTTAGAGGTCTAATGAAATTGAATTTAATTACTCCTAGTTCGCTAATACTGTTTAATATTTTATGTAATTTACTTTCATTCTTATGTAAATGTATTCGTCGGAAATAAGGAAAAAGATCTTTGAGACGAAATTAATAAATATTATACAAATATATCATATTTAATTAATTATTTTATATTTTCATTTTCTTGTTTTAGTTCCAAAATAAAACGAGACGTTGATGCCAACCACTTCTTGGCAAAAAGTACACCAGATCTTGCTGATGCTGAAAAAATCACTATATAAATATATCTTTTTTATATCTACTTTTGTTAAAGATTATGATGCGTAGCTCTCACCGGCTCTAACAGCCCGTAACCGATTAAACCCGGTACAAAGCGGAGCGAGGCCGTTATATAGTACTTGAAAGTTGAAAAACATTAAATGCTTTACCGAAGTCAATATCAACACGAGAATATGTTTTAAACTACACGTGCTTAAAGCTTCTACAAGCTTTGTGCTTTTAATTTTTTTTTATTTAATTTATTTCTAATCTTTTATATATTACAAAATAATCTTTATTCAAATAGGCTTTAGCAAGCATTTTTGAATCGTCAAAAATATAAAATTACTACTAGCTCGGAATGCGGTTCTGCTGAGAAGAGCCGGCAAGAAACTCAACAGTTGCTCTTTTCAATATTGAATAAAGTTAAAATTTCATTGTTTAATACAATAGTGACTATCCTGCATGAAATTCAAATGACCTTAATTAAATATTTTTATTATTCAAATATTCTTGAACAGTGTAGTAAGCTTTCTTAATTAACACTGCTTTAACATTTACTTTAAACTTCTCCAGTGGCAAATTCAAACTACACTGTAAACAGTAGAATACGCACAAGGAAAAGTGTTAAAGCAACTCCGTTCCCATTAAGACATCCTCGTTCCCTGTAAGACATTGAGTGTTGAGTGTACGAACTCAACGTGTTTCAAACATTTTATTTCCTCGAGTAAGAATCGAACAAAAAACCAGTCCGTTTAGAGTCTCTCGACCTTCCCCCTACCCCATGTTACCCTACCCCTAATTTTGTTTTTGTTAATGCCCTAAAGTTAATAAAATGAAAAAATTCTAGACATAAGTGTTATTAAATAAGCAAGATCGCTAAGTTTCTTTTAGTTATTGCCTTAAAGTTAATAAAAATAAAATGTTCTAATCGTACGTTTTATTAAACGACCGAGGCAATGAAAATAATTTGTTTCCTGAAAAGAGAATCGAAACCACAACCATCAGGAATACGCTCTAACTCACGCTTTAGTTTCATATATATTTTCACATTTCTAATTCACGTTACAAACATTTAATTGGAACGGAACTGAAATATACGTTGTATAATAATTCCATACTAGTGTAATCCCTGAAGGCTATTACGGTGAGAGCTGGCTTACATGCTCATGTTTGTAGTTTTTAATATAAGGATATGAAAAGTAGTTCAGAATGTAAATTAATATTTTCATATATAACAAAGTAAGCAATGGAATCATAGTGTTACTTTCAGCCTAATTTTCAAGATATTGCTGGTTCGGTGGTGTTCAACGCGGTGTTTTGTTTTGATATTGCCAGGAGGAAGTGTAAGTAATTTATTTTACTAAGTGAGAATGAAATCCGCAACCGTCGCCTTTATAATATTCTTTAAAATAAACCAATAACTATATATATATATATTTATATATATATATATATATATATATATATATATATATATATATATATATATATATATATATATATATATATATATATATATATATATATATATATATATATATATATATATATATACATATGTGTGTGTTGCTGTTCTTTTAAATCTAGACGTCCCACTTTAATAATACGAAATTAATCTTGGCAAAGTGCTTTAAGCTCTTTAACTACTATTTCGAAAGGCTTTCAATTAAAAAGAATCACACTGAAATCGGTTCATTTATTTACGAGCTTCGGTGCTAAGGTCTAAGCTAAGGTCAGTTTTATCTACCCCTACCATTCCTCTAACACCCCTCTTCTTGCGTTGGCAGTTCAAAAGACAAAGCGTGTGGAGCTCCACCATTCTATACGCTATCTCCAATTTGTATTCTTTATGATATCATTTAATTATAGCTTAGGCTTGAGACCTGTCGTTGCGCAGGGACACAAGCGTGCGCCAGGTTGTGGGTTCAATTACCATTTGAAAAAAAAAATATTTTTTTTAATCATTAAACACAATGCGCCTTAGATCAATCGGAAGTCGCGAAGTTTTATAATAGGAACAGATTGTCTAAATACTAGGTTCATAAGTTCCCTCTGTACATACTGCAATGTGCGGGATACAGCGTGAAGATAATTTTATTTTATTTTTATTAATCAAGGAATTAATCATAACGGTCAGCTTATTATACAAATCGAGGTCAGTTCTAAAATTGCTCGGTCAGTAAACAAAGTAAATTGAATTGTTTCTAATGTTTAATGAAAATACCAATTTAAACTGACAAATTATAATTTTACGAGTAAATTACTCATAGGCAGAGAAATGAATGGTAAGACACTCTGTGTTCAATTTTGAGACATTACTTGCTAAATAGCGCCGCCAACGCCGCACTTTATCTTTTTAATATATCTAGTAAATGAAATTAATTCTACCGACTGAGAATTGAACCGCGTTTCACTATTGAATTGATAAAACTTTTATCAATATTAATTACGAACAAACCATTTGAGGAAATTACTCAGCTTGGCAAGGTAGGCAGCGGAACCTAGTGTTAAAAAACTGCGTTCCGTTTACTACTTTCTGACTGGCGGAACTCAACGCTGCACTTTCCCTTGCACCAGAGCGAAGAAATGAAAACATTCAATATTTAAATTAAACATATTAAATATTTCACTTCCTCGAGTGGGGATCGCACCCACAACATGTCCTTTACAATCACATGTTTGTACCACTGCGCCACGACAGGAAATGAAATATTTAATATCAATTTCTCGAGTATCTTTACACTATATTCCCAGGGTCCCATTGCCTGCTCTGTACGGAATACAGTGTAAATCTGAAAGAAAAATAATATTCACACTCTCGTTAGATACCGTTACACATTTGATCAAGTCCAATTAAATGTACTTTGCAACGAATCGTAGCTAGAGTGTGATTTGACTCAAACTCTATTGTTGAGTACAGTATGTATTTTTTTAGCCAACTTTGTAAAAATAGGTTATTAGTTTGACATGTTATGAGATATACGTGTGGAGACGTGCAAGATTACTATGTAATAAACAATAATATATAAATTTGTATCCACTACTTTAATCAATAAATAATGAATTAAGTATCAGGAATTAACATTGAAACCATTGGGTCACAAACGGTTGTCAAATTTAATTACGATTTTAACGTTAATTCTGGGAAAATTCATTGAAATATGTCCATGGAAATTCCATTAAGTAAATATAGCCTTTACTATATATGTATATAGAGGTGTTATTTGTATACAATATATTTGTTCGGAGAAACTTGTAACTATGGGAGTGTAAGTTATAATGTTGTTTTCTAAGCAAATAGCTTTATGATTGGTTTATTCAAAATTGTCTAGTACAAACCGGAAATAGTGGTAATATATACTTAGGTAGATTGTTTTATTTTTCAAGAAGAACTGATAGATTGGCGTTTATTTTCGTCGCTCGGCGTTTAGTTCCGGCAACGAAACGGAGTGTTTTAACACTAGATTCCTAGATTTCCTAATCTTAGCTTAAGAAAAGCAGAATCAGTTTCACGCTGTATCCCTTACAGATGAAAGTGTGTAAGGGAATCAAATATTTAGACACTTCATTCCCGTCTTCCAGTCAAGACACTGTGCGTAGAAATATTAACGCTGCGCGTTTAAAATTTGAATTTATGACATTTTCTTAAAAGGAAATGATATTATCTCTGCTGAGTTTTATTGTTTTGTTTCTTTTTTTGCCCCTTCACGAGTATCCCGCACATGGTAGGGCAGGCAGAGGGAACTTGGGAACCTAGTGATAAGATACTCCATTTCGGTCCCCACTATCCGCCGACTTTAAGACGTTGTGAGTTAAGTGGCAGATTTCAACGCCGCGCTTTGTTTTGGTAACTGAGCGAAGAAATTAAAATATATTTTATGGATAAGACAGGGCAAACGAGCGTACGGGTCACCTGATGGTAATTGATCATCGCCGCCCACGGCCCTGTGTAGCACCAGAGGAGCTACAGGAGCAGCAAGCAACGCTCCTGTAGCTCCTCTGGTGCCCTAGGCACTAGGGCCCGGCACTACCCAGTGCGAAACGCAGTGGCTGAAACCACTACTTAATGACGGTTTTAAATGCCCGCGGTGATAATGGTCCGGTCGAGTCTGCCCATGCGTGTTGCTATTTCCGTCAACGTGACTCTCCCACACGTACTTTAGTCACCTCACCATCGACACCATCAGTACCAGGGTGATCCTATTCTAGCCCGAAATCACACGGCTAAAGAGGAACCCACATCCTGTCGTATTTACAGTCACACGCTTGTGTGACTGCGCTAGGACAGGCCTCTACTTAACTTTGTAATATATTTTTTTACTCAAAACAATTGAAATACAGGTAAAAAAAATTTTGAAGGCCTAACTAATTCTAGATTATTAAACAAAAACATTGAAATACTCAACCAATTTCGATAAAGTTTAATCATCAATCTTCATGAGTTCGCGATCTGTTATTTGACATTAACAAATAGTCGTGAACAATCGTGGAATTAACAGTCTTCTACAATTGAAGATAAATTGTAAACAATTAGCGGGGGAAAGCTGTTAAATATGCTTTATTTTACAATAAAGACGTGTTTTACGTGCTGAGGGTAAGTCTTGGCGATATTTTTTCACTTAATTTTCAGCTTCACGCTGAATCCCGCACATAATAGAGTAAGCAGAGAAAACTTAGAAACCTAGTGTTAAGACGCCATTCCTACCAGCCTAACCACACCCTACCAGGGGTAGGCTTACTCTATTATGTACAAGAAAAAAACTTTTACATTTTTTATTTCTGAGCGGGGTTGACTTCACATTAAGAATTCGGTAAAAAGTAGGGAGCGAAGTGTTTTTTTGGGACCGAAGTGTCTTAACACTATGTTCCCAAGTTCTATTTGCCTACGCTTCAAATATAAAAGGACTTTAATAAACACAATTTAAAACAATTTTATTAGCAATAGAACCAAACATTTCTACACAAAAAGATTAAAAAATGTGGCTTCAGTGTTGTACTCGGCTTTTTGTTACATCACTATTGTGTTGTAACGTCAAAAACATAATCGTAGATCGTAAAAACTAGATTGTAGCTCGCTTTGTTTCCACCACAATGAAAATTTTTACACGAATAAATAGAATTTTAGAAATAATATACATTCCAAATTAATTATTATTTCAATATGGTGAATTCATGAGATATTACATATTGATTGTCAAGGTTTTTCCTCGAAAAAGATAATAATTAGTTCCCCTGAGTAGTAATTGAACCCACAGCCTACTCTCATTACGCCACGATCAACTTTTTTCTATATATCGATTTATTTATTTATATGTTAATTTTTTTTTATAAATCAGCATTAATATTGTTAAGCGTAATTTGTTCATTCCAATGCGATAATGTAAAAAAATATTTACAGAGGAAGGTTTATCATCATATCTCATGATTAGTTTTTAATTTTAATGTTGACTGTATTAAGATTATACCGCGGGTATTTAAGACACAACAATATTATTTTACTTAACTTATAGAAATGTTAATGTAAGGAATTGAAAGTATAGCAAAGTAGTCAGACCGTTTCAAAGAGGCACAATATCGAATTCTGGTTCGTTTAAATTTTTACACGTTTACTAAGAAATTATACCAACATTTACAGAGTTATTTGCATTAAACCAGACGAAGCAGCCGCAGGTACAAGACACAAATACGTAATATCGGTTGTTATTCTGTGAAATTCTATTAGATATTAATATCCGCCTTGACCGTCCGTCCGTGGAGCGACAATGCTTTGAAGCTTAAAGTTACAGCAAATATTAATATAACTGTCATCTATCTATATAGCGTTCACGTTATGTAATAGATTGTTTTACCACATCACAATAAAAAAATACAAAGGCGTAATAGTAGGTAGTGGCGCAGCAGAACAAGCGTGTAACTGTGACCGACATGTTGTGGGTTCTATACCCACTCGAGAAAATGTAATATTTCATATTTTCAATTTAAATATATATTTTCTTCATTTCTTCACACTGGTACAAGGCAAAACGTGGCGTTGAGTTCCGCAGTAAGAAACGAGAGAGTATGTTAACACTCTGTCTACTCTGCTTATCATATGCATAATACAGCGTAAAGTAAAAAAATAACCTATAAAATATCACATGATCGACAGACACATCGATAGTATCAATAATAGTAAAAATCTTAGATATAAAGTAAAATAAAAAAAAATCAACATATTCATCCACCCCATAGTCAACATCGTTCAGATCCTTGCCATGACCTCAGACGCGGTATTTGACATAGATATAAAAAAATCTTCTCTACAAAAAAAACATTAAAAGAATGATAAAATCCAATAAAAAAGTACGTTTTATTTCAAATCAATACTAAAACCATCCATGTCCGAATCATCAATTAACACCGGCCTGATCCTGGCCGCGGCCTTGGTAGTGGTGGTGGACGCGGTCGTGGTAGTCGGGGTTGGCTTCGGTGAAGTGGTCTCTGGTGCCTTAGTGGTGACGGTCATGTAAGTGGGCCTCACCTCCGGGAAGAACGTCATCGGTTCGACAGTTGTTGTACGCTTCTTGCCGCGATAGTAATGAGGCATCTGTTTAGTAAAAGTAATAGGTAATATTAGTTAAGGCCATCTTGGTGTCGTGTCAGCGTATGGCTAGAAATAAATGTGACGGTTGCGGGTTCGATTCCTTGTTAGAGAGAAATGATTTATTTAATATTTTCCTCGCCTTGGTAACAGGACAAGGCGCAGCGTTATTCTGTTACCAAAGCGGGGAAAATGAAAATTACACCACTTACTGCATAATAACTCGAAAATTTGACAAAAATATTAAGGGCGAAAAGCATTAGACTCTGAAAAAAAAAATAGTTATGATATTGTGAAATAATGAAACAATTTCTGAATACAAGCGCTATGATTATTATGAGTTCTATTCTTAGTTGGGTTTAGTTATAATTTAGGCCAGCGTTGGGTTCCGCCACTCAATACTATATGCTGAAACTGGAATAAACTAAAATAGTATGGAAACTTAATAATATTTACTTACATCAAAATACTAATAGGTGTATTGTTTTAGAAAATAACACCTGCTTTATAGATAGTAATATGTTACACAAATACCTAACACTGACATTGATTGAGCTGATTCCGGCGATACTGAAAATTGTTCCACATTCTTTGAGATCTTTGCAACCATTTATTTTGCAGAATGGAATTTACAAATATACATCAAATGTTTCTAATGGTTCAAATGAGAATGTATAAAACTTTTATTAATTACTGAATTACTGAGAGCACAACACGTTGCCGGAAATGACGCGGTAGTAAACACTAAATTATGCCATTTCAATTCTTTGGAGAGCGTGAAGAGAACAGTAACAAAAAAATCCAAAAATTACTACGGGAACAGATAATAATAATACTTTTTATAATTTGAGTTAGCGACATATTACGGGTTGCCAGTGTTGTATGTAAAGAAAGAAATTTCTTTTATGTTCAAGGTAAAACTTGAAATTTTTAACTATTATTTTCTCAGTCTATTTTACAGATGCGTAAAATAATCAACATTACCCACTGTCTTACTAACTATAGCGATATTGCGTGTCGACTAGGAGAACTCAACGTCGTCTTTTTTTCTATGAAAACGGAAATATGAAAAATATATGTAAATACAATCGCTCCTCCGAGTGGGAATCGAACTTCAACTACAACCAAAAAATGCTCACTCAAATACTATTTCTTTCAAATCCAAACTAACACTGTCCCTCCGGCTGTATCTCATGAACAGTGATAGTTCGACTCTTGATTTTTCACACAGTACTTCTGTTGCCGCTATAATAATAATAGTAACATACGGCGGCTCTCATACAAAAACGTGAATGTTTTTCACGTATTTACTCGATATTAATAACTGCAATAGACAGACTCTTGATATATTCACAGAATATTTAGTTTTATATTCACTATGTAAATAAATAATTAAAATTAAATGAAATAAGTATTTAATGGAGGCTCCCAAAGTGATTTTTTTCTTTAGTCAGTTAGTTATTTTAATTCAAAAGAATTGTGATCTTGTTTTGAATCTTTTTACAAGTCAGGCATCGGTATAGAGTTTAAATGCATTTCTTAGTAGCACATATATTCAAATAAGAGTTTGTCATGTTTATTTAGATTTACGGCGAGGCCTGTGTCGTATGTGAGAGTAACAGTTACTTGGACTGACTTATTCTCATTTTTATTTATTTATTTATTTATTAAGGAAGACAGACAGTTTTACAAGTACTTCAAATAAAAACCAAATATACATTCAATTAACCAATGAAGTCTTCACATAAAATAGTACAAAAAAAAGTAGCTAGATGTACAGTTAATCAAAAAGAAATCAAAATAAAACAGAAGAAAATCATTCAGAAACAGCTTTCATGACAAGTGATTTGAACTTATTTAAATTTATAGTAAACATGTCAATATCGCCAAACGCATTATCATGAGAGCTGCAAGCACGATAAATAA
The DNA here is from genome assembly GCA_019049475.1 of Eueides isabella. Taxonomy (NCBI): domain Eukaryota; kingdom Metazoa; phylum Arthropoda; class Insecta; order Lepidoptera; family Nymphalidae; genus Eueides; species Eueides isabella. The sequence continues at coordinate 248,504 of CM032407.1, forward strand.
AAACATTTCCACCATTTAGTTCTTGTAATAGGTACATAGAACTGTGATTTATTACGGGCTTGTAGACGAGGACATCTCAGACTAATATTACTCAAAAGGAAAGGGGTATCAATATAATTATTAACTATTTTAAAAAGGAAAAGTTCCTCCCTAGCAAAACGACGGTTCTTCAAAGAACCGAAGAACGAAGTCGGAATAGGTTTTTTATCGAGATGGTATTGGTTGGCTTTAATACTAATATGTTTATTGAACCTCTTTGGAATATTTTCAATTTTATCAATGTACACTTTAAACAACGGATTCCACACAGTCGAAGCATACTCGAGAACAGAACGAACGTAGGCATTGTACAACGTGATAAGTGTAGCACTATTGTGAAAATCTTTTGCTACCCGAAGAACAAAAAAGCCTTACCAACTATGCGATCAATGTGATAATCAAATAAAAGTTTACAGTCAAGGTATACTCCCAGGGCCCTCACCACAGAGAGACTTTCAATCGTTACATTATTAAAGCAATAATTGTACTTTATGTTATGTCGTTTACGGGAAAAAGTTACGTTACACTTATCAATGTTCAAAATAATATCATTGCACTGACGGTAATTAAATAACCAGTTCAGATCGTCTTGTAAAAATGCGTAATTTGTTTGTGTAGTAATTTGTTTAAAAAATTTAATATCGTCGGCAAATAATAATATTTCTGAGTTCATAAATGTTGCTTTAATGTTGTTTAAAAAAATATTAAAAAGGAGAGGACCGAGATGTGAGCCCTGGGGTACACCTGAGATAACAGGTACAAAAGAGGAGCAAAATCCTTTAACCGTCACAGCCTGACTCCGCTCCCTAAGATACGAAATCAACCAACGAAGGAGATCGCCATGTATACCGACCTCTATAAGTCTACAAATTAACAAGCGATGTGAAATTTTATCAAATGCCTTGGAGAAGTCGGTGTACACCACGTCTACTTGACAACCACCATCCATATGAGATAGAACTCGGTGCAAAAATTCGTTTAAGTTAGTCTCGGTCGATTTTTTGTTAATGAAACCATGCTGCTGTTCAATTATGATAGGCCTTAAAGTTGGAAAAATGGAGTCGTATATATTTTTTTCAAATAATTATGCAACAACACACAATTAAGGTCAGAGCCTTTACTAATATCTAATTTCTTAAGATAACCCGACACGATCCCAGGCAAAATATGGACAGCTCCAATTGAAACACTACCATGACACAATTGAGATGTATTAAGGTTAGCTAACTCATAATCAGTAGAGGAGGTACTAGATCGAAATACAGATTTGAAGTAATTATTAAAGAGAGAACTAATCTCCATACCACCCGACGCTGACGAGTCATCCAAAAACATTGTGCCGGGCAATTCACTACAGCTCTTTTTAGAATTTACGAATGATCAAAAATTTTTACTATTAAGTAATATTTTTTCTTCACAGTTTATTATATAAGTATTATAACAATATAGTTGAGTCCTTTTTTGCCTTTCTCTTAATAATTTAATTAGGTATTATAATAATAATTTACTTAAGTATTATAATCACGAATTCGAATCACGCTTCTATTCTCTTGTCATTCAGCCAGGATACTTTTTTAAATTTTACCGAAGAATGTGTAATGCTCTTTTAAAATTTAAAGGTTTTATATACAATGAGTGTTGTGGCAAATACTTTTCTGGTTGAGATATAAGAAGTAATATAATATTGTCTTCTGTCAAGCTTATTCTGCCTTCACCATATCTAAAGTTTAATAAACAAACATACAGAACTTACTATTCAAATTTCATGTTGAATAGCGGAACTCAATACCCTAAGTGATGTTACAGGTTAAAGTTTCTTTCTTAGTAATCTACTCACAGATTCATTAACAGCTTCTATCCAATCTGCGTACGCGCCTACCAGCGTGAACACTGTGGGCGCGTTGGGTGCCCCACAGAATGCTGGGCCGAAGGAGATGATGCCCACTAATCGCCCGCCCACTAGAGCGGGTCCACCGGCGTCATGCTGAAATTAGATATTTTAAATTTTCACTCTGCACATAATTGTGCAGCCAGAGGGAACTTGGGAACCTAGTGTTAGCGTACTTCAGTTTTCGAATTTGATGCATAGCGTGTTGAGTGGCGTAACTCACTTAAGTTTTGCCTTGTGTCCAAAGCGTGGAAATGAAAACATTAAATTTTTAAATTGAAAATATGAAATATTTGATTTCCTCGAGTGGGGATTAAACCCACAACTTGTCGGTTATAGCCCACACACAGCCACAGCACAGTCACAGAAAATTAGCTCGAATAAAAAAATATTAAATATAATTTTCACCAAAAGTAAATCTTATCTACCATATAATATTGTTGCTTTATAACATTCCGTCTATTGTAATGCTTCTAAATATTTACATACACGTGAAAACGAAACTTTGCATGTCACACGGCAGATCTAAACGCCGTCGCGCATATTTTAACCGACAAGCGCAAAAAATATAAACAAAATTTTGTACTATAGATTTTTGTAATATTGTTTGTCATTGTCCTTACGTCTTTAAGTTGTTTGAATACTCTAAAATAATAAATGTTGTATATGGAGGTAAAACATTAGCGACAGACTCCGGAAAGGAAAAATTTATTGCTGTGATAAATTGCATTAGTAACTTATATTTTGTGGTAAGTCCGCCACTTGACAAACTGTACATCTAAAATTGTGGATAGTGGGAAACGGATTGTTTTAGCACTAGGTTCCCAGGTTCCCTCTATCTACCTCGTCGCATGCGGGGTACTCGTGAATTAAAAAAAATATATATAAATCACTTACGTCGCAAGCTCCTTCACCAGTTGTGAAAGTTCCGGCGCAAAACATTGAGTTTGTTATAAACTTACTGCAAACAAAAACAAACTTACAAAAATATTTGATAGATTAAAATAATTATTTTTATATAGTATATTTAAGGATGTTGACTTAGAATATAGGACGGATATTCAATTTGTTTATAATAAAATACTCTGTATCATACACTTCCCCACTTCCCACCTAAATTTCAAGTCACGTAACTCAACGCCGCCCTTTTGTCCTAATTCTAGAGTAAGAGAGATCCATGGAAATTGAAGCATCACCTTTTCACTCACATGCTACGACGGCCGTATTGTACTTACTCGCCATAAACTTCTTTACAGAAGATATTCGGATAGACTGGTAGGAATTTTCTATTTAGGAACACCGGTTCGTACGCCAATGTTTGCGACATCTGGAACATCAAGTATATATAATTTATTCTATATCTCATTTTGCTCTAATTTGTATAGGAACTTGTATACAGCGTTGAGTTGCGTTGATACAACTCGAAATGCTTTGGTTTCGACAGAAAGTGTCATAATGGGAACCAAATTTCTTAAAACTAGGTTCCCAAGTTCCCCCTGCTTACCCTGCTGTGTGCAACGCCAATTTAACTTTTAATTTTTGTCTTGTTGAAATGAAAACGATTCATTTCCCAAAGCAGAAATTGAATTAACAATTATGGCATTTGCAGTCCCAGGTTGTGCCGCTACATTACGCCGGCCTTATGTTATTACTTAAATCAAAACATAAAATAACAAATTTTTAGTCATTATAACTAGAAACAAAAAAATACCCTATAGCGTAGCTATAAATTATAAAAAATGTTCACCTTAGAAACTCCCCATCCCAGTACCAATACTTCAGAAGTGGGAGCAAGTCCAAACTTGTTATACGATATGTCTATTAACTTGGGGGCTCTATGGTAGCTGAAGGCAAGGTGTCTTCTGAGTCGAATGACAGCAATGTTGTGGCGTAGGGTGCGGGGGTTGTATCCGGGGTGGAAGTACACCTGAGGGAAAATATGCTTTAAAGGAAGCTTTGCACGTGACATATTCCTCTACAAACAGCGTAAACAGAGATATATACGAAGATAAACTTCTCATTTATAATCCAGGTGCTGTTTTACGTCGTCATGAGCGTCAAGAATTTTATTAAGGTTAATATATTTTTTTATGTTACTGCTGTACCTCAAGAGCCTCGACCATTTCCCCGCCAATACGACTGTGGTTGCTACCAACTCTGACTCTTAGGACACTCGGATTTTCACGGAAGAACCGATTGTTATGCATCCTATAAAAATAAATTGTAGTAAAAAGTTAAACAATCTAAAATTAACAATGATATTTTTTTTTTTTTAGCTACACGCTGTATCCCGCACGAAGCAGGGTAGGCAGAGGGAACCCGGTAACCTAGTGTAAAGACACTCCGTTCCACTTCCGTTCCCCACTTTCCGCCGAATTTGAGGCATTGCGTGTTGAGTGGCGAAACTCAACGCCGCGCTTTTGCCTTATTTCCAGAGCGAAGAAATGAAACATTAAATATTTAAATTGAAAATATTAAATATTTCATTTCCTTGACTGGGGATCGAACCCAGAACCTGTCGGTTACAGTCGCACTCTTGTGCCGCTGCGCCACGACAGACCTCAAATGATAATAATACGAATAATAATGTAAGTTTTTCTTTAACGGTTTGGTAACTTAGATATAAAATTAATAAAACGCGGTTTCAAATATTCGAATGTTAAAATTTATAATATTCTATATACATATGCAATTCGGTTACATTATTGAATTTAAGAAGTTAAAATATTTTAAACGTACAGTTGTAGACATGCAGCTGAGGTCAAGACGATATCATGCCAGTAAATAGATCCTCCACACCAAAATCTGCCCATCACGTGTATGGATACCATAAATGGATAATATCTAATTGTGGTTCTTTCTCCTTTGAAAATTCTTCTGCCGTCATGTTGATGATATTCTTTAAGATCTTCTAATTCTTGTTGAGGATCTAAAAAATAATTAAGTTCGTGTAATAAGTTATAGAGCACGAGTAGTAAGACTAAGGTCCGCCATTCAACAAGCCATTTCAAAAATTAGGCAAGAGAAATTGGGTATTTATGAATTATAATTATTTACTTTATATAGACGTGATACGATTGTCCGTATATCAAATCAAATCAAATAATTACCCCAATATTTATCATCTTCTATGCCATACTTATATTTGTGTTTATCTTGAGGCGACTGTGCAATCATTTTATCTACAATATTGTCAATTATTTCATCGTCTTCTTCAATATTCCTCATCATTTTTCTAGCAGATTTGAAAAGCTTTCCGCTTTTATCTCGTTCTGCTAATATATTAACTATATCATCACGAGTCATTTTCTCTTTTAACTTCAAATATAAATTTTTAGGCTCCTTTTCACTCACAAGTCTAAAGTGGTCAGATTCATTCAAAGCATTAAAAAAATTAGTTTCATTTAGATCTGTGCTCATTGTCTCGTTTAACAGGAACTCCGTATATTTACTTTTATCTACTACATATTTATCGATCTTTTTAAGTTTTTCTCTTAAATCTTTTATTCTTGTGTTATTCTCATTTGCTCCCAGCAAAGTCACTAGCGAGGTAGCTATATCATTAACGTATAAATTCTCATCACAATCTTCTGTTGTGAACTGCGAATTTACCAAAAGTAAATTTAAAAATAAATAGTAAAACACCCGCATCACAGTAACAACTTTTAAACAAATACGTTTCAATAAAAGCGTTTCAACATTTTAGTGCCAATAAATTTTATAGCGAGTTCTGACGTGAAGTGCCTACTTTTATAAATTATTTATATAGAAATGAAACTGAAAATGAAAATATATCGACACGCTTCTCTTCTGTGAGCTGTTCGCCTTGAATTTTTACATATTGCGTTGGTGTTTTATTTATTGAATAGACTTACAAGAAATGTATATGTTATTATTTCAAATGTATGTTTTATATGTAACTTGTATCAATATTAAAAGGCTATTGTAGTGTAGTTATGAAGAACCTGATTATACACAGAGGTAGGCACTTCTAATCCTTAGGATAAGATTAGATTAGATTGGAAAAAAATGTAATAAAAGATATAACTACGTGCCTAATATACCGTGTAGCGTGGCGTCCGGGAGGTCTCACTCCAGGGACAGACATATCAAAGAACTTACGTCCGATATAGTTCTTAGGCCAGTGCGCAACGTGACATCTCATGCAACGTTCTTGGGGCTTATTTGGAATGTCACGGACTCCAACACTTTCCAAGTGAATGTGTTACGTGCCATACTAAATTTAAAAACGTATAAAAATTTTAACGTAGGATTTGAACCCGCACCTCAAATTAAACAATAATTGTGTTGGAATCGTCCAAGCACAAACTAAGCCAAATTTAAAATTTGTATAAAACAACGACAACATAAATAAGTTGTAACAAGCGTATAATAATTTCGACGTCCATAGATTGAGCGTTGAGAATGCTTATTAATCAAATCCAACCCTTGAGAGACTTTTATTTTTATCTTTCAATTATTTTAAAAGTTAGAAGTCTGTCGTAATGCAGGTTCACAAACGTGTGACTGTAAACGTCACAGGTTGTTTGGTTCAATTCCCACTCGAGGTAATAGAATATGTAATATTTAAATTTTTGCACTCTATCTCTCTTCTCCCTTTAAGTGTATATGTATCTTATTTCATATTATTATTTTTATGAATCCTGGTTAAATAAATCAAAAGTCAACGTAAACGGCGAGTTTAGCAGTGATATGTTCCGGAACAGTGATTGATGGGTGATTTAGTGACCAATATAGGAAATTGGATGTTTTAGGTAAAGGAAAAAACTATAGATATACTTAAAATCAATGACTTCAAACATAATTGTACCTGACGACTATAGGTTCACTTACTATTTAAAAGATTTTAAATTCTCTGTTAACAAAGCAAAAGGCGGCGTTTAATTCCACCCACAGTGCGAAAAATGGGTGGTGTTTAACACTAGCTTATGCCCTTGCCTATTCTGCTATATGTAGGAATCAGTGTGAAGATAAGTAAGACATGATACTATTTTGTGTTGACTTTCCATGAAAACCAATCATGGAAAGTCAACACAAAATAGTATCATGTTCCTACATAAAATATCTAAATGAATTAAACTGAGTCAGTTACAGTATATACCTACTCGTATACTTACAGTATAAAAATAAAGAGTTTAACGTGATATTTTTAACTTTTTAACAAATATGGATGAAATTATGATTATATTTCATTTACTTTTTTGATTCATCGTTAGGCTATAGCTTTTTTCCATATAATAAGAGATTTGATTTTTTGATAAAATAATATTGGTTGTTGCTTGGAGACACAGGATGATAATTGGCAAAAAGCTCTGAATTACCGAAGCAATAATCCAGTCAAAACGCCATAGTAAAATAACGAAGTAGAACTGTAAACTCCAATTAATAAATGAATATAATAACTAAAATTGTAAAGCAAAGTAGTCATCAGAGTGCCGGAAGTAACTCTTCAGCCGAACTCATTGTCAACAATAGTCGAGAGACATTGTCAAAATTATTCAACTATCACGAGCTTCAAAGAGGAAATGAGAGTAAAGAGCCTCAATACTAGCTACAGTATTATTTGCTTACAGATTTACCTTTTTTCAGTTCTCTGCTACATTCCGCACATGGCTGAGCAAGATGAGGGAACTTGGGAACCTGGAGCTCAGGAATATTAAAGACACTCCGTTCTCTGCCGTAATAAAAATTAATATTTAAGAGATAGAGTATGGTTGATAAACGTGCTATTTTCAGAAACAGCTACTTTGAATTAATAAATTACTTTTATGCTGAGTAATGTTAATACAAAGAAACATCATATATCCGAGATATCCTACTAATCCGATGTACTTGGAGAGAATTTTATATTAATATTCGAAGGAGGGTAGGTAGCTAAGGGTCTAAACACTGTATTCTCAGGTTCCCTCTGCCTACCTGCCTTGCGCTGGATAGAGATAATAGCGTAAGGCTTCGAAAAAGAATAAGTACACTACAGTAGATGAGTAGTGATCGGCCTAAAGTTAGCTGCAGAGTTTCAGAGAGTAGTTTTATATTTAAAGTCATAGTTTTCAGATTTAATTTGACCTTGATTATTTGCCTGCCGTGCATAATGCGCTACGTTTCAGAAAACTTAACTTTAAAACAACCATGCCTTGTCGATCGTACTGGAAATATAAATTATTTCTATAAGAGGCCTAATGTGGCGCTGGGGTACAAGTGTGTGGGTTCGATACGTACTCGAGGAAATGGATATATAATATTCAATTTGTTATTTGTTGAAATCGAATTTGTAATCATCGTATTTACCATCGCGCGATGAAGGTTTTTAATAGTTTTTATTTCATTTAATATTCTACATAATTATTATTATTTTTTTCTACAAATTTATGTACTTTATATATTCTTATAAAGTACATAAATTTCTAGAAAAAAAAACAAGAGTCAAAGCACATTTCACTGTCATAAGCTACTTTCTATTATGCCTAACATATTTTGTCCAAATCTACTAGAAACAGCAAAAATTCAACCGCAAAGACATTACTCGTAACATTAGGTTGTTTTAGAAGACGTATCTAGAACATAAAGCGGCTGGAGGGTAAGAAATGAGGCCCATCATTGTCCCATTCGTATTTTTGTGTACCAGTATTAGTGGCGAGAATATATATATACGTATATGTATGTATGTATGTATGTATTTTTTTTTTTTTACGCTGCCAACACTGCTATTCGCAGGACGAATATCAGTGTTGGCAGACGGCGTTGTGTTCCGCCACTCAACACACTTAAGAATTCAGCAGAAATAACGGAATTATCTTAAAGAAAATGGGCTGTCCAAACACTAGGTTCCAACGTCTCCTTTGCCTACCTTACCATGTGCCGGTAACGTACTTGCCAATGATTTTTTAAGGCATCATCATCGGCATTTTTGTACTTTGTTTTTGATTTAATGTTATTAATTTAATTTTTGGTCTAGTTTAGATGGACTGAACCTATATATTTATTAATTAAAATCACGAATATTAACTAACTTCCTTATATTGACCGAGAGGATCTTTCTGACCTGTTTTTTTTTTGTTCAATTCAAACTGTCAACACTTACTAAGAATTTAAAACAAGAAACGGATATTGAATACGTATAATTGACACGTATCATTTTTTCAACTTTACGCTGTATTCCGCACGTGGCAATATATGCGAGTTAAGAACCTAGTGGTAAGACACTCTGTTCCGTTCTACATTTTCCACCGTAGGCATCGCACGTTTCGTGGCAGAACTCAACGCCGTGCTTTTCCAGTGCGAAGAATAAATGTGGGGGATAAAACGGAGTGTTGTCACACTAGGTTCCCAAGTTCTCTCTGCCTGACAAACGATTGCTGAAAAAAAAAAAATTAAATATTTAATTTCCTCGAGTGGAGATCGAAACCACAACCTATAACGTTTTCAGTTGCACGCTACAAGCGTTACCTTTACGCCACGACAGGCCCAATTAGTCATAATATAAAAAAGTATTCTTTTCAAATACCAAAAAAATCTAGGCCACCTGTACCACTCAGGCTGCTTTGTTTTTAAAAAATGGGCAATTTTTTCTGAGTAGTGTGCTAAATGACTGTAGCCGATTATTTAAGTAGGTGGTTGTAAGATATACGAGTAGCTTAACGTGAGACTGTATTTCATTTTATTATAATATTTTATGCACATTTTTTTTGTTATTTTATAATAACGCATTCAAACTGATAGACTTATATATTTATTTTTATAAGTTTCACATCCTATCGAAAACAAAGCAAGGGATCGGAAGTGTTGAGTCATTTTTTTGTGTGTCTCAGTTTCAGTCCGATTTCTGAGACAAATTTTACCAAAGCGATGAAAATGAAAATGATTCATTTCTCCGAATAGCAACCGAGCACGTAACCAAATTATTTACAGCCAGAAGCTGTGCTGCTACTCCACTTCAATTTTAAAAACGTATAAAAATTTGAACGTATAGGCATATGAACCCGCGCCTGTTGGTAATCGTCCATGAGCTCTGACCAATTAAGCCATACGTTCTCACTAAGCTATACCCAAATTCTTTTTTTTTTTAAGCTTCACGCTGTATCCCGCACTAGGCAGGGTAGGCAGAGGGAACCCGGGAACCTAGTGTTAAGACACTCCATTCCACTTCCGTCCCCACTTTCCGCCGAATTTGAGGCATTGTGTGTTGAGTGGCGGAACTCAACGCCGCGCTTTGCCTTATTACCAGAGCGAAGAAATGAAACATTAATATTTAAACTGAAAATATTAAATATTTCATTTCCTCGACTGGGAATCGAACCCAGAACCTGTCGGTTACAGCCACACTCTTGTGCCGCCGCGCCACGACAGGCCTCGAGGCCTTCTTATATACTTGTTACAACTTATTTAGGTTGGTTGTAAATATTTAAGATCCTTATTTCTTTGCCCTGGCAACAAGGCAAAGCTCAGCGTTTAGTTGCGTCGCTCAGATTGCAATGGCTCAAATTTATCAGAAAATGATGAACGAAACGGAATTTCTCAACTCTGGGTTCAAAGAGTCCCTCTACTTACCATGCCACGTGAAGGCTGCAGTGTGAAACTGAGAAATATACCTTAAAATTCCATAGTATATTTCTCAGGTGTATTTTTTATCTGTAATACTCTTATGTGATATTTTCACAATTTTCAGCAACCTTTTCATTAATACTGGTCAAGAGAGCGTGAGGGTGTCATGTACATGTATGTCTACTACTCTAGTACTCTTTATGTAGCTCTAGAGTGAAGTATAATATGATAGAAATGTTACCTTACTAATATTGTAAATATGAAAGATAGTTAGTACTTTGCTGTATCTATGTATTAGATAGTTTTTACTTTGCTGTATCGATTTTAGTGTTCATTTAAATACCTATTTTTTTTTATTCACATGATTTGTTTTTTTTTCTATTTATAATAATGGTTTAATTATGTTTGATTCGGATTCCAGTACGTTAAAATTCTTAGACGTTTTATAAATAGGTATATTTCAAAAAAATATCTTGGAATTGAAAAAAATATCTTGGAATTGGAAACATGTTGTGTATAAATTATTTCAGTTTTCCCACTCTGATAGACTAAGCGCGGCGTTGAGTTGCGCGGCGTGGCGTTGAGTCTCTAACTCAGCATTTAATATTTTCATAATTGGGACGAAAACGTAGGATTAACAGTAGACCCTCCCTCATACTAAGTTCCCTAAAACCGTAAAAAAATGTTGCGTTGTTTAAGAGCGTTCTTCGAAAGTTACTTTGGTTAATACTATTATGTATATATACAAATAGAAAGGCTATGAAATTATAACATAAAAATAAGATCAAGTGTAAGTTAGACTTGCCCAGGGTTCCGCACTAATTTTATGTCTGTATTTCTACGGAAATTATACCAACTGTGACAGACTTAAGTTATCGGATGTTAACACTCTTTTTGTACGAAACGAATTATCCATTTAAGTTTGCTGAGGTGTTTTTTTTTACGAAATAAGTTTTATTGGTTGTTACGGGTTCTTATATAATAAAACAATAAAATCAAACTAAGTATAAATGTAATTAATAATGTTAAGCCCAAAGATATAAAAAACTAACAACTAAACTAAATTCTAAATTAATGCTATATCACTACGCTAGATCTTAATAATAATAGGGCGCCAGGAGAGTTTTTATTACAGCTTGTGAACGGAACTCTGCCGAAACCATGCCACGACTATACCAGGGCTTAATTTCCCATGGACTGGGTGACTAGTGGATCACTGAGCATAAAGGGCGTTTCGATAGGCTACAACAATACAAACGTAACGTTAATTATTTCACGTTTACCATACTATTTATTTAGCTTCTAAATTGTTACATGATATATAATATGTAAAACTTACCCCTATGGCAGTTTAAACACCACTAGCACTATAACTAATGCTCATTGATTCAAATATCTCGAATTTCATCAAATGAGAATAAAATATACTTGAGCTAGATTGCTTGAGCTATGAGCGGTCATTTTTAACGTCCATTTCTCTTTAAAAACACGATCCGTCTGTCCTATCGTTCACCTATGTTCAAGGGACTCCTACCCACACGTTACACATATGCTTTTAAATAAAAATACTAAAATAAAAATAAACAAAAATCAATACGCGCGAAGGCAGATTTGAACTCGGGTCGCCGCTACTAAATTGGAACAGATAGCCACTGCGCTGTCGCCCATTTATAGTTTTTGTTGAAAACCCTTTAATCAAAATATTCCCTCAACCAAACCAAAAAAAAAAAAAAAATTTTTTTTTTTTTTTGCTATTCGTTAGAACCCCGCCATGAAGGTTTTAAATCTTTAGCGTGCCATACACCCTGAGATTTCCCTTGCACATTACTTAAAAGATAAGTGTTCTCTGATAGTTTTTTGGTTATAATCGCCTTTTCAAATTTTGGTGCAAGCTTAGCCATAAATTTATGGCTTGCTTTTGATAGGAATTTAGTTTTCTTCCATACAACGTCTCCAACTCGGAAATATGCCTTTCTACGATCTTTGTTATAGTATCTGACACTTTTTTGGTGTGACAGCTCAAGATTATCTTTTACTTTTTTATATATACTGTGTCGCTTACGTAAGTTCATTAAAAAGTTTTCTGTGTCAATATCTATTTGCTGACAATGACAAGGAGATAAAGTAGAACAATTTGAATCAATTCCTATAGGAATAGAGGTTTCCCTTCCAAAGAATAAAAACGAAGGCGTGTATTCAGTTGTTTCATGAACAGCTGTCCTGATGGCATGTGCAAATTTTTGAATGTCACGATCCCAATTATTATGACATTTTGAATCGATGTATGACGATATCATAGTGCCTATCACTCTATTGACTCTTTCTGTAGGATTGCTTTGAGGATGATAATTTGGCGTGAAACAAGTCTGTACGTGATATTGGTGTAATAATTCCTTAAAGTATTGCGAAACAAATTGCTTACCGTTATCACAAATTAAAGTTTCAGGGGTTCCGTAAAGTAGAAACTGGTTCTCTAAGATTTCACATATTTTTTCAGCTTTACCAGACCTTAATGGGAATAATAATACGAATTTACTAAACAGACACATTATGACTAATAGCATTGTATTTCCAAATTTGCTTTTAGGAAACGGTCCCATAAGATCTAACGAAATCGTTTGCCATGGCCTTGTTACAATTCTGTGCTTTCCCATGTGTCCTATAGGCAACTCTTGAGACACTTTCATTGTTGCACAAATTTCACATTTACCCACATAATTCTTCACATCAGATAACATATTAGGCCAGTAATAGTTTTGTTTAAGTCTTAATAATGTTTTTCGCATACCCAAATGACCTGCCATCTTGTCATCGTGACAAAGTTTTAGTACTTTAGCTCGTAATAATACTGGAACATATAATTTCCAATCACAACTTGGATCTGGAAATTGCTTTAAACATATTTTCTTATAAAGTAGGCCATTTTTTACTTGCCAATCGGAATCAATTTTATTTTTATCTAATAAGTCGGTAACTTTCCTTTTATACCATACGTCTTTATGTCTATCTGTGATTTCTATAGCACAAATATTTCCGTTAACTGTTATAGCATCAGTTGATCTCGACAACGCATCTGGAACTGTATTTGATTTACCCGGCTTATGAATTATATCAAAGCTAAACTGTTGTAATTTCATAGCCCATCTAGCCAGTCTACCATGTGGATCTTTCATTTTATGTAACATTTTAAGCGCACTATGGTCCGTGACTACAGTAAAATTAATTCCTTCGATATATGGCCTGAATTTTTCAATAGCATAAACTATACTTAGTAACTCCCTTTCAGATGTAGAATATCGTTGTTCCCTATCATTTAGTTTTCGGCTTAAATACGCTATGGGACGCTCTACGTTATCTATATTTTGGCATAATACAGCACCAATACCCTTATTTGAGGCATCACACTGTATTATAAAAGGCTTCGTAAAGTCTGGACAAGAAATTACTGGAGTAGAGGTAAGCAAAGTTTTGAGCTTTAAAAACGATTCCTCAGCTTCTTTATTCCAATTTAATCTCTTTCTTTTCGTTCCTTTTGTTAGATTATGTAGAGGAGCCGCAATAACCGAGAAATTCTTAACAAATCTTCTATACCAACTGGCAATTCCTATAAATCTTTTTAATTCTGTAAAAGTTTTTGGTCTCGGAAAATTTAATATGGCGGAAACCTTGTTAGGGTCTGTACGTAAGCCATCTTCATCAATAATATAACCCAAAAAACGTAAACTAGACCGAGCAAATTTGCACTTTTCTACATTAACCGTCAAACCAGCTTCCTTTAAAATATTCATAACACGCCTCAAGGTACTTAAATGCTCATCAAAATTTTCCGAAGAGATTACAATGTCATCTAAATATGCCCAAACTTTCCCATCTAATTCATAAAATAACATATCCATTAATCTCTGTTGAGATTGTGAAGCATTAATCAAACCAAATGGCATCACCTTAAAGTGATATAACCCTCTTCCTGGTACCGCAAATGCTGTTTTTTCTTTGCTAGATTCTTCTAGTTCGATTTGCCAAAAGGCTGACTTTAAATCAATAGTGCTAAGAAATTTTGCATTTCGTAAATTATCCAAAATCGAAGTTACTCTTGGTAATGGGTATGTATCTCTTTTAGTGACCTTATTCAGTTGTCTACTATCCAAACATAGTCTGTTTGTGCCATCTGGCTTTTTTACTAACACAATTGGAGAACACCAGGGACTATGTGAAGGTTCCACTACATCTTGATCTAACATATCATCAAGTTCACGTTCTATTTCTTTTCTGATAACTGGTGAAAAATTATATTGTTTTTGATAAATAGGCTTACTGTACCCTGTATCAATTGAATGTTATATGATTTTTGATCTGCCCAGTCCACTACCTATATTACACCTTATTTCATTTATGATGCCCGTGAGTCTCTGTTGTTGATCCTCATTCAAATTTTCTTTGCTTATAAGAGCTGATTGTTGCTCCGAAATGGTATAAATTTCGGATTTAGTAGCTAAGGTTTCTGGTTCAAACTTGAAAGAAATTTTAAATAAATCAAAAAAATCTTTACCCAGAATCAAAGGTTGATTAAGATTTGGCATAAGCAACATTGACATGATATGAAATTGATTGTTAAACTGCACCGGCACATGAAATATATTTCGTATAGAATGGCTGGTACCATCAGCAGTCGACATAAAAACTCTTTTGATTGTTTGGCTATTCACTCCTAACCGTTTTAATGTATCAGCAAACTATGCATTTTCTACTGTATTAGAGGCTCCAGAATCCAATAATCCATCACATTTCATGTCTAAAATTTTAACCGAAATATAAGATCTATTATCGTAATTTTTTTTAAATATCAATTGCGATATATTACCCTGGGACATAAATATTTTTACAAATACGAGCCAATCCTGCCAATCTTTATTTTTTCGTTGAGGGGAAAGCTTCAAGCAGGTTCTTAACTTTCCCCAGTAGCGTTTCCCTTGCAAATACACCTAGAAGAAGCTACTCCAAAGCGACCACACTTGTAACAAAATAATCGCTGCTTAGGCATGGAACAAGATCTAAATAAGTGACCAGTCTCCCGACAATTCCAACATCTCATTTTAATATTACGCTTATTTTCTGAATCTTTAATCTTTATTACTTCCTTTGTCTTTGTAAGAGAATGAGCTTGGTATGCCAAATCTGGCTCCAAAGAGCTGACCATTGCTCTCGGTTCTTGAAATCTATCACAATTAATTTTTGTTCTCTCAATAATTCTTAAGACATTAATCAGATCCGTAATTGCTGTAAACTCATCTCTGCATACAGCTTTTTGATAATATGGCTGAAGATTCTTTATAATTATTATAATTTGGTCAATTTCGGGAATTTTGTGAGGTAATCTGTTAAATAAATTTTGCATTACAGAAATGAAGATAAGCACAGGTTCACTTTTACCTTGTGTCCTAGATTTTGCCTCAGATAGTAACTCTTCTTGATAATAGGGTGACTGAAAAGTACGCTTCAATAGCGAAACAAGTTCTTCCCAATTATGTACATTTTGGCGATTGGCACGAAACCAAATTAGAGCATCTCCCCGAAAGAAGTCAATAGAGTGCCTCCATAAATCATCATCTGTAGCATTTCTAGCATCTTTGAGTTCATCTACTCGTTCTAAGAATGCATTCACACTGAATTTATTATCTCCTGAAAACTGAACACCCCACTGGCTTATCGGTACCAGTTTCAGCTTGCGCGAGATATTCTCATTTATTGAAGTGGAATTTAAAAATGTATGAATATTATTGGGACTATCAAAAGGCGGAATGTCTAAGTCATTTTGAGCAAAACTTACCTTTTTCGTCCCTGCTACTGTATTCGCCTCAGCTTTAGAGGTAGATGGAAGGACTTCAGATCTACGACTATCAAGTTCTTTAAGAATTTTCTTACCGTCTTCACCCAATGAATTCTGTAGTGCCTCTTTCATATCCAGGGTTATATAATCGTCATCTTCTATTTCGTCCTTTTCCTCCAAATCCTTCAATAATATAACCGCCTTATCAAGCAGAACATGTTTCTTTTCCCTATCTATTTCTTCTATAGGTGTTATAAGCTTTAGTCGATTAATTAAATGAATTAAGCGTGAAACCAATCTCTTAAATAGTTGTTTATCGGGTTTCTCCTGCAGCTCGGAAATATAGCATAATATATTGTTAATTTTATCAGAGCAAATATTCAACTGCTCACTGGGTGCAACAATGCAACAATTTGGTGGTTTAATTTCATATGATACCTGTAATAAATTTTCAGCTTCCAACATCCTTTTTAAAATTTTTTTTAAAGCCGAAACTAAGCCCCCTGTTTTAGTATATCCTCGACTGGCGAGTTCAAATTCCACCTCATCTTTTAATAAATAATGCGGATCCATTTCAACAAGAAAAAGTATAATAATAATAATAAGAAATACGAAGTCAAAAATTTCGCTCAGTAAGACTCCTAATATGTAAAAAAAAAAATGTCTCAAATCAAAACAATGTACACCATAAATGTAGCCATGCGATAAACCCTGTACACTCACTTTCATGTAACCACTTACTATCAATAACATCTACATATAATATATGTATTATTATACTTCGTAAACCTATTTATACTATCTTACTCCTACATTTTTGACAAAAAAAAAATATCCAGATAACAAATTCTGAAAATTCTCAAGTTACGAGAAAAGAAAAGGACAATCTTCTGTATTCTCAATGAACTTAAATTATAACTAACAACGACTTATAACTAATTATAACTAATTATAACTAATTATAACCAAAAAGTAATTAGAAAAAAAACACTAATCTATATAAATGCAACCACAATTATTTGTCTAAATAATAATATAACAAATTAACAATTATATAACTTAGAAACACAAAATAACATTCATAATTAGCTCACTGCATAAACAAAATCACTAGTAGTTATTATAAGTACTTATACAAAATAATATATACCTATCTTAGTTTTACAAGAACAAAAAAAAATTTATAACCAGCAAATAAGTTTTATATAAAAATATTCTTGTAATACATGTATACATGTAGGTAGGCAAAGATAAAAAACACAAAGACTATCTCTAAGACACAAGCAAAATTTAATTAATTCTTTTAAAATCTGTTAAATATATATTACAACCCTTATATTTTAACGTTGGGCGCCATTTTGTTACGGGTTCTTATATAATAAAACAATAAAATCAAACTAAGTATAAATGTAATTAATAATGTTAAGCCCAAAGATATAAAAAACTAACAACTAAACTAAATTCTAAATTAATGCTATATCACTACGCTAGATCTTAATAATAATAGGGCGCCAGGAGAGTTTTTATTACAGCTTGTGAACGGAACTCTGCCGAAACCATGCCACGACTATACCAGGGCTTAATTTCCCATGGACTGGGTGACTAGTGGATCACTGAGCATAAAGGGCGTTTCGATAGGCTACAACAATACAAACGTAACGTTAATTATTTCACGTTTACCATACTATTTATTTAGCTTCTAAATTGTTACATGATATATAATATGTAAAACTTACCCCTATGGCAGTTTAAACACCACTAGCACTATAACTAATGCTCATTGATTCAAATATCTCGAATTTCATCAAATGAGAATAAAATATACTTGAGCTAGATTGCTTGAGCTATGAGCGGTCATTTTTAACGTCCATTTCTCTTTAAAAACACGATCCGTCTGTCCTATCGTTCACCTATGTTCAAGGGACTCCTACCCACACGTTACACATATGCTTTTAAATAAAAATACTAAAATAAAAATAAACAAAAATCAATACGCGCGAAGGCAGATTTGAACTCGGGTCGCCGCTACTAAATTGGAACAGATAGCCACTGCGCTGTCGCCCATTTATAGTTTTTGTTGAAATACCTTATATCATAATATGGTATAAAATTTTACTTACACAAAAGTATACTATAAATTTTGCTAAGGTGTCGAATTTCATATAAAAAGCAGCAGAAGGAGGCCTGTCGTGCCGCAGAGGCACATGCGTGTGATTGTAAACGACAGGTCGTGGGTTCGATTTCCATTCTTGGAAATTAAATATTTAATATTTTCAAATTGAATACTAATGTTATCATTTCGCCACTCAACACGCAATGCCTTGAAGTGGGGTACGGAACTGAAACAGAGTGTCTTAACACTGCCATGTGCGGGTTACAGTGTGAAGCGATAATAATTTCAGCTGACGACGGACAACCACGTGATTCTATTAAATTTTATTTTTTCTTCTTTTAAGTTAGGGAACCCTAAAAAGGAAAGTATTGGTCAGTTGTGGTAAAATAAGTATCCATCTATATATCGAATTTATAGTTTCAATTTGCAATAACGAAGAGTTTTGGTGAAAATATATTATACAACGTTTTATAGTTATATAGTAGTGCCGTGGCACAACTTGTGAAAAAGCGGTGATTATGGGTTTAATTCGTAATTTAGAGAATTAAGTATTTTTGTTTCTTTGTTCTGATATCAAAACATCCCATGGCGTTGAGTTCCGCCTCTTAAATGTCCTTAAAATTCAGGTGAACGTAGTGTTTTGACACTGGGTTTCCGGTGCCTCTATAGAGAATCCAACCTTTACTCGGATGTATGCAGGATACAGCGTGCAGCAATCTTTACATATATAAATATTCTTTAAAAGCAAAAGAAATATATTTAAAGATGCTTTATTCTTCTTTCACCACGCCGAATATATTAACCATATGTAAGTTAACAGAAGCTTTGTTTTATCAATAATATTGATTTTTGATAGCATGAGAGACTTGTTGCGGCGCAGGGGCACAAGCGTGTTGTTTCAATACCCACTCGAAGAAATCAAAAATTTTATTTTCAATTTATATATTTAACTTTTTCTATTTTACGCTCTGGTAACATGCTACAATGCGGTGTTAAATTCCGCCACTTAACACGAAATGCCTCAAATTCAGTGAAAAGTAGGAAACGGCACGGAATGTGCCAACGAATAGCTTCTTAAGTTCTTAGTTCCCTCTCCCCATCCTGCTGGGCCTACGGCATACGGCTGGATGCTGAAAAATTTTTTTAGGTAATATTAAATAAATATTTAAGCAATTAAAGTTTTAATTAATGGCCCTCAAAGCTACGTTGCTCTTTACGTAATCTCAGGAGGCTCGTGAACTATCTCCCATATAAATTCCTGAAACGCAAATCTGAACAAGAATGCTTACTTGATAGTGCTTGGCTTTACACGTATAGGCGTAAGTATTTTTACCGGTAAAAATACTTACGTACTTGTGGGTACTGTTGTGTTGTGGAACATCGAACTGCATATGCAATGGTTTTGGGTTCCTTTGTAACCAGAGATATTTTTATTTCGCTAAGGTGCGACTTCCGCTACTCAATAAGTAATACCTCGAGAATTCGGTAAAAGTAGAGAACGGAGTATTTTAATAAGAAAGGAGTATTTTTTGTTGTTGTTCCCCGAGTGGGAATAAAATCCTTAATCATCGGATTTCACCCGAGATACTGACCCCCTTCTTAATGTTTTTTTATACAATAGTCCTCAATAATAACTTTTCTAATACTCCTGCAAGTAGCTGTCGCATCGACACATCTTCATTAACTCATAATTGTGTTATATAAATGTTTGAGGCTTATTCGTTTGATTAGTTTCGACATACTGAGGGCTCTTACAAAAAATAATGCGTTCTTTGCAAAATTTTTGCTACATTTAGTTTATTGGATTTACTATGTATTGTATTTTTAGGATTCCGTGCATCAAAAGGAAAAATAAACCTTTATAGGGTCCTTTTTTTATCGGTTTACCAAGACTAATTCAAATATCGAGCTGAATTTAATATTAGGTATTTATCTCTACGGTCCCTTGGGGCAAGTTTCTAATCATACACAAAATGTATCAATTAGATTCATATACATTTTGAATAAATTAAGCTATGGCCCTTATGAAACTTGGCTCTAAGTGATAATTTAAAATAAAAATACTTATCTGAAAAGTAAAAATATGTAGGTATTTCAAATAATTTACTAATAACTCTTAACACATATTTGTAGTTTGATTTAAAACAAATACGCTCGAAATGTAAATTCGTCAACGTTAATTGCTGTTTGATTGAAAATGGAAATTGGTATTATCGATAAAAACTATAATCAGTCTTTTGTTATACTTAATTTGACACAAAATAAGCGCATTTATCTAAAAACTTTTACGAAATTGTACTTCGTCTTTACTATCTACCTTGCAATTAGTAAGGAACCCTTGGAATATGAATCCCATTCGCACTTAACTTTTTGTTTGAGTTACTAAACATCTCAATTGGGTTTAAATTGTATCCTATCTATAGCAGGGAAGGTAGAGAGGGCTTAGTTCTATGATGGTATATCTTCTTTCCAGATACTGCAACTGCCGACGAGCCATTGGATCTCATAGAATGCAAAAGGGATACTGCATTTAATGTGTATTATTTTTGCACAAAATTGTAGTGACAGAGTCTCTTATGTGTATTTTTTTTATATATTTGCAAGTTTTATTTTTTTTGTGTATTTCATATTCTACTGTCACATAATTGTTTTTTTTTTTAGAATATTTTTTAAGAAAATATAACCTCTGAAATTATTGAAAAATAAAATTAATAACAAGTATAATTTTTAAGGAAATTAATTAAAAATAATATTATACGTTATCCCTTGATAGATGGTGCTGCACATAAACGTAAAGCGCCATCTTTGAGTTCGTAGCATAACTTCAGTAAACAAAATACCATATGGAATACTTACCAATTTCGCTAGAGGGCTCTACTTAGGAATAAAGCAGTTTACCTTTTTTCCCGTATAGCATAATAGGTAAGGAGAATCTAGTATTAGAACAATTTGTTTGCCGTTTTCCGTTTCATTTGGAGATTTAGAGCATTTATTAGGAGAGAGAAGTCAGTCACTAACTGATGTAGAATTTCAGTTACCGAATGCCTGTACTAATTGTTAGTTATTAATGACTGCAACTGACTTTCAGTTTTAGTGTATAGGGCGTCTAAATAAAAAAGCAAGCTCTAACTGTAAACGTGATGACCGAAAACACATCAGCTGTGGGTTCGATTCTCACTTGAGGAAATAAACTATTATCATTTTCTCAAATAATAATTAAACAACAAAAAAATTCAATAGGTAAAAAAATCTTGAATCATAAAAATAATACATTTTATAACAAAGTTTTGATTACCTTTGTTCTTTACAATAAAGTAATAAATCACCCAGATATTATGAACAACATTCATAAACAAGACAAACTCTAATAAAATGAAAGTTAGCCCAATTAAAACTGATATTAACGATGTTCCTTCGAGGATTAGCGGTTTTAGAAACGCTTTGTTCGAAATATACTGTTCAATTGGCTGAAATAATTAGTTATTGGGGCTATGAAATGTGTTTGAAGCTATTTACAAAATAGTGGTGTGAGCGAGGCCTGTCATCCCGCAAGAAAGTGTGGCTCAAATAGGGTTCTATATTTTGATATTTTGCTCTGGTACTGAAACTCTTTGCTTTAGCATATTGAGTTTCGCTACTCAACATGCAATGTCTCAAATTCGGCGGAAAGTAGGAAACGGAAGTGTTTTAGTGGGTAAGGAGTGTCTTGATATAAGGTTCACAGGTTCCTTCTGCTTATACTGTCCCATAACGTTTAAAAGTTTAATTCAGAGCAGGAAATCAGCTGAGGATATATTTTTCTGTCGCATTTACAGTCACGTCAGCGACACGCATATGTCCATGCTTCACGACGGTCTATTGCATTTTAATGCAATAGACCGTCGTGAAGCATGGACATATGCGCGGGTTTACCCCTCACTCTTCACGTTGTTCGGACATGACTGAACTTGGGAACTTACTGTTAAGACAATACGTTCCGTTTCCCACTTTCCACCTTATTTTTAGAAATTGCTTTTAATTTCTTCGACATTCTCGTGGCCTCAAAAATATCTTTCATTAATTCACCGTAATGTTTAATTTTGCGCTAGCGTTGAAAGTAAAATGGCGGATTGGAAGAAATTTAATTATTGAATCTATTTGAGTTAAATTTAATATTGTTTATGTTGACTGTTTTCTTGGTATAATGAATAAAGGGTTCGAGACCGTTCTGGCACAGGTACATATATAAACGTTCACTTAGCGTTGTGGGTTCAATTACCACTCAGGGAAACGAAATATTTAATAATTAAATTTCCTCGCTCTGGTAACTAGGAAAAACGCTGCGTTCAGTTGTGGCACTCAACCCAATTTAAAGAAATCGGCAGAAATTGGTAAATTGAGTATATATTAGAAACGCAGATAATAGTTATCACTAGGTTTCCAGATTCGTCCTCCCTGGTCTGCTATGTGCGGAACAAACGTGAGGCTAAGAAGAGAAAAGGTATAATTTGTATTGAACTACACAATACTTTTCGTCACTTTTCCATTGTGTGTCTTATTAGTGTTTACAGATACAACTTCAACCTGGCTGTATCAGGTACAGCTGTCGGTGTGACGCAAAACAGCTACTTCACTTAGCTTCACGCTATATCCCTAGCGGGGTAGGCAGAGAGAACGGAGCGCCAAACGCTACGGTCTCGGCATACCTCTTTCGCCTCGTCCACTGTCATCAGCCTCTTCATACATGCCCTCCGGGGGGTCCTCATGCTTTTTACGTGACCTTCCTCCAGTATCGTCGATACTGTGTTTTCGAAGGTCAACCGAGGTCTCCCCCTCCCTCTCTTACCACTCACTTTTCCTTCATAAACCTTTTTTACCATTCTTTCTTCACTCATTCGCTCGACGTGCCCAAACCACCTGAGCACGTTCTTCTTCATTCTCACTGTGACATCCACGCTAGTACCTGCCATTCTGTGTATTTCTTCATTGGATATGCGATCAGATAAACTGACTCCGCATATCCGACGAAGAGATCGCATCTCTACAGCAATCATCTTTCTTACATTCTTCTTCTGTAATACCCACGTTTCGCTGCCGTATAACAGTGTCGATACCAACACTGCATTGTGTACGGCCAAACGCGCAGCTATGCTGACGTTTCGCCGTCTCAACAATGCAGCTAAGGCACCGTTAACTCTGTTACCGGCAGCAATACGCCTTTCCACATCCATTTCGTATCTACCGTCTCTGCTAAACATACTTCCCAGATATACTACCTCATTCACTTGTTCTAATATCTTATCATTTACACTGACCTTGCAAACTGTTCTTTCCTCATTTCTTTCAAATACCAGAACCTTCGTCTTATTCGCATTCAGGCTTAGACCATTATTCGCTACAACCACGTAAAAGTAAAAATAGACGAAGCTAAACGGTCTGTGAGCCCGTTGTGTCTAATTGTCTAATCAACTGTCTCAGTTTTGACGTTTTCAATTCATACATTGCACCAGTCACCAATCAGCAGTCTCCATTTGAACAGTTCCGATACAACTTCATATTGATACTTGTCACAAAAGTGTATAGAAGCGTAAACATAATTTAATGCCTGACGCTTATGTCGCAATTTCGGTCATATTTTATTGGTACCGTCAGGGTCTTTGTTGTGTGACTGGGGTTCAACTAAGCTAAATTTTACCATTATGATAGTCGCGCTGGTCTTGCTAGCAGATCTTGAACCTCGGAGCCCGTCTCTTCTAACCCTGGTTAATCAGACTTCTATCTATTTCTGTGTAAAGCCAAAGTTAAGAGTAGAGATTCCTTCTTTAAGATTTCTCGGTACTGGTGCTACCTTGAGGTTGCTCAAGAAATATTTAGTGAAGAGTACTCGTATATTCAGAATTATATCTCAAGTATCACGTACAAAACGTCCATGGAGCTCCGTTGACTACATAGCAGGTTTTGGCTGATGTTAGAAATTTATGGTGGTCTACGGTAGAGCATTTCAAATTATATAATGATTGACGTGATGAAATATATATGATATATAAAATATAATATAGGACATACATAACTTAGTTATTAGCCTGATTAACCTGATTTTATTCTGATTCCGGCATAGAATAGGATCACACTGTTACTGATGGTGTCGTAAGAGGTGACTCAAATACGTGTGGAAGAGTCACGTTGTCAGCAATGACAACATGCATGGGCAGACTCGACCGGATCATTACCACCCCCGGCATTTAATACCGGCATGAAGAAGTGGCTTCGGTCACTGCGTTTCGCATTGGGAAATGCCGGGCCCCGGTGCCCATCCACCTTATAGACCGGCAACACACCTGTAGCTCCTTTGGTGCTACATGGGGCCGTGGACGGCGATGATCACTTACCATCACCCGTACGCTCATTTGCTGTGGTTTTCCATAAAAAAAAATCCTTCCTAAAACAAATTGAACCAGTACTTTTTGAGATAAGTGAGCCCCACCATACAAAATTTTTACATTGATCATAATTTGTCATACATATACAATTATCTTTTCATTCTATCAATGTACATGTCTAATGTAAATTCTTCCAAAAATAACATTTTTTTTTCAGTCTAATTTATAAAAACACCTTCTGAGGCTATCATCAACTTTTTATAGCATCTAAAGGTAATGAGCTCCCCAATTTCGCACCGTAAGCTGAGTACATCTCGACTTAGCACGTCAGCCAGTCCTTATATTATATAACCTAAGAAAAATTTCACTTTTAGAAACGTTTTATATTTTATTTTTTATGATTATTTTCTTTCCGAAAAGAAACGACAGACAAACATTATTTAAAAAAATAAAAAAGACATAGGTAATAAGGCCTAGCGCAGTGTTGAGTTCCGCCACTCAACACACAATGCCTCAAATTCGGCAAAAAGTGGAGAATGGAAGTGGAACGGAGTGTCTTAAAACTAGGTTCCCGGGTTCCCTCTTCCTACCCTGCCTTGAGCGGGATACAGCGTGAAGCTAAAAAAAAGGACCAAAAGAAAGAAATAATATATCTAAAACCTTACTGTCCGTCTTAGCCAAATGACTGTAACTTTAAACTATTAGTCTGATTGCATTATACATAGATAAAAAGTACTACAATAGACAAAGACTTACTTAAAAACCCGTTTCGTAGATTTTTTAAGTCGGTTCATTTATTTAGGAGTTATTTTGACACAGGTATGCATGCATAAAGTGAGAAAAAAGACTCAAGCTTCTAACAACTATCTTTTTGTTTCAAAAAAAAAAATCAATTCAAAAACGTGTTAAACTTTATATTAAAAGAAATTAAAACTAATACTTCATTTTTAATTTAATATAAAAAAATAAATTAAAAATGAAGTTATAGTTTTAATTTTTTTAATTTAATATAAAATAAGAACAACGGAGTCATATTACTTCTCTTTATTTTTATACCTATTGGCTATTTTTCAGAGAAAAGGTCAAATATGAAACTTAAGTGAATTCAGAATTCTTGTTCTCAAAATAATGGTCAACAAAACTTGTAAACAACATAATGTATGTAAGATAGTATTCATTAGAAACACTAGGTAAAGCTTGTTTGTGTTGAGCCCTGTTGTGGCGCAGGCACAAGAGTGCGCCAAGTCCTCGTATTTAATTGAAAAATTCTGTATTTTATATTGTTTTCTCTTGTAATGAGACAAAACGCGGCGTTGAGATTCACTGCTTCACACAATTAATACGAAAAATATTGAACCGAATTGGAGCGAAATCCCCTAACTTAGACTATCCGTATTAGAATGTATATTAGTGTATGTAAAAACTAGTAACCTCAATTTGACACATTTCGCAATATTTGATTGAGCTGTAATTTGGCTTACGTCTTCAGTACCGGTGTCAACGTATTAACACAAAATGGCCGCCGCTACGAAATGGCGGATTACAGATCTTTGTATAATCAACCTTATATGAGTATCAAATGAAGGGACTTTTTCAGCATTATATAACACATATTGTCTTTCTAGAAAAGATATTTTTAAAAACTTATTTTTGATTAAAATTTTGTTTTAGATGAGCTTTGTTTTAAAGAAGTATATATGAACATTCAGTTTCAAAGTGAATAACCCTTAAATGCTTTTTTCATAGTAATAGCTTATTTATTACGATAATAATTCGCTAGGGGAAAGATCATTCCAACATTTACATTAAAGTACTGCTTAATTACGAATCGGACACGCTCACTGAAGTTTATAGTCTCTTAAACGAGAAATACAAGTTATAAAAGTTCACTAATTCAAGTTTAAATTGCATTTTTTTTTTTTTTGGCTTTGACTTCAAAGCTTTATTTTTTTCGCTTCAACATATTTCGCTAACAACTATAGACGTGAATATTTGATATTTATTTTCATTTAATATTTCCACGTGTTCATATGAAAAATTATTGAAAAATTTAATTTTTTGTACAACAAAACCTCGGCTTAATTTAAGAGGTATAGTACAACTCAGTATATTATATATAGGTTGAAGTGTTCCTTTTTGTAGCATCACACTGTATATGTTATGTATGTCAAGAAAATAATTTTACTAAACATAAGTTTACTAAAATCAGTGATGTAAGTAATATTAATACTAGAAATAGGCTTAAACTTAGTGCGTCTGTAACTCGATTGCATCGAGTCCGTAATTTTTTTATGGGACAGGGTGTACGCTTTTACAATAGGATCCCAGAAAACGTCAGAGAATTTTCTGTTTCACAATTTAAAAAAGTTGTGAAAAGACGTTTGTGTGTTAAAGGTTATTACCATATTAACGATTTTATAAATGATAACACGCCTTGGGAATAAAATGCTCGCTCCAGGCTGATTAAGTGTATCATTGTCACATAATTATACATATAATGTAAAGTTTTGATTAAAAAAAAGGACATGTCCCGCTGAGTTTCTTTCCCCGGTTCTTCTCAGGTCTGAGGCAGTAACTTTAGTGAACTGGTGGTAAATTGTTTGACGTTCAAAAAACGAAGCTTGTAACTTCTTATTTTGAATAAAAATATTTGAATTTGAATATTACACATATCAGGGTACCAGGGAACCATGGAACTTAGTGTTAGGATATTCCATAGGATATATTTGCATTACGTATTGAGTGGTGAAACTCTACGCCTCGCTTTGCCTCGTTACTATAACGAGGAAATGAAAACATAAAACTTTTCATTTCTACTAATGGGGATCGAACCCACACCCTGTCGCATTTAGCACAACAGGCTTGTGCCACAACAGGCTTCATATAATGCTTTCTTTTATTATAAAATGAAACTATTAATATAAAAAGATAAGATTCGTCGTCCAAATTTCTAAAACTATAAATAACTGATTGAATATTCTGTTTTCTGTGTCGTTACAAATATAAATCATATTATGATTTATCGGCTATATCGCTCCATATATTTGATACAAATAAATAAATAAAATCATTCAACTGTATTCTATATTATGTAATTGTATTTTTCGTTTTATCTGACCTTCTTATTTTATCTCTTTTCGCGTACATCAGTTTAGGCAGCATAGCGCTAAAGTAATTTGCCTCCCACGTGACACTTTTCCAAACATTGCGAGTTGAGTTACGGAAGTTAACGCCGCATTTTCGCCTCATTATCAGAAAGAAGAAATAAAACAGTAAAATATATCATTGCCCCGAGTGAAGCGTAACCTCTAGAGGCGCGTTTATAGGAGGACGTTTGAGCCCTTGCGCCAGGACCTCCTCAATGTAAACGGTTAGTATTTGGTATTTCATTAAAAATTGAAAGTTATACTAGCATATCTCCCGCGTGTACTATACGATAATGTTGGTATGGTTCTTTGATTATGGCGATCCGAGCGTGCCAGTTGAGCACATATCACTTCGCCAATGTTACGTTGAATGTAGAAGACATATATTATAATTTTTATTTTGTTGTTATTCCTGTCAAATCTAGTTGACACCTGTCAATATACGTTTATAAATTAACATAAAATTAAAATGAATAAATTAAAATGAAAATATTCTTTATTCAATTTGGCCAATACAAGTTACATGAGCGAAATATTCACTTTAAATCAATTAAAATAGATTTTCGATTAAAGAGAGTTCTTCTATTTTTATAAAAAAAGCTTAAAAATATAATTTAAAAATATAACTTCAAAAAATTATATATTGTTAAATAAATTTCTTCGAACAAAAATACGATTTAATAAGTTCATGCTATAGATATTATTTAATACGTAGTCGGGTGATAAAGTTGTGACTTTAGTCAGATTTCAGTCACATTTTAACGTTTAAAACTGAAAAATTCGGTTAAATGAATTAAAAAAGCCGGCCTGACTCTGGGGCGCAAGCGTGATAGCGTGTGAAACTAGAGACGCAGCAGGTTGTTGTGCTCGAGAATGATATGAAGTTAAAAAATGTAGTTCATAAGTAATTATTATAGATTTTTTTTAAGAAAATGTGAGTGAGGGAGTAAGTGATCACCGTCGCCCACGGCCCCAAGTAACTCCAGAGGAGCTACAGGAGCGTTGCCGTCCTTTAAGGTGGATGGGCACGGGGGCCCGGCATTACCTGATGCGAAATGCAGTGGCCAAAGCCACTACTTAACGCCGATCTTAAATGCCGGGGGTGGTAATAATCCGGTCGAGCCTGCCCATGCGTGTTGCCATTACTGGTAACGTGACTCTACCACAGGTACTTTAATCACCTCTTACGACACCATCAGTACCAGTGTGATCCAATTCTAAGCCGGAATCACACAGCAAAAAAAAATATTAAATTTTAAAAGTCAAAAAATGTACACAATATCTAAAAAATCTGTCTAACATATATTATAAAACTTTATTAACACCAAATGAATTAACTAAAAAAAAATATAATAAATCTGTATGGATCACAGTCTTTACATGAAAGATATATTATAAAAAGTCTTGTATTATTACTGTAACAGTGCCCGAAATTGTCATTTTTAAATTTTTTGTTGTCTAT
Source organism: Eueides isabella (assembly GCA_019049475.1). Taxonomy (NCBI): domain Eukaryota; kingdom Metazoa; phylum Arthropoda; class Insecta; order Lepidoptera; family Nymphalidae; genus Eueides; species Eueides isabella. The sequence goes on from CM032407.1 coordinate 277,900, forward strand.
TGGTCTGTTTTTCTGTTTGTCTGTGCGCTAATCTCAGAAACTGTAGACCAGATTAGAATGGAGTTTCTACGATTATATTCTAGCAACTTTGTTTCAAAATAAAGTTTTTATTTTATTGAAATCTGTTAATAAGGAAAAAAGGAACGTAAATTAAAAAAAAATAGCTCAATTTTTAGTTTTAGTAATAGCGTGAAGCTGAACAGGAAAATAACAGAGATAAGTAAATAAAATAGAGTAATTCAAGCGGGCAATGCCGTTATCTAACAATACAAATTCAAAAAATTATAACTTAGAAAAAATATATTGAGCTTGATCATATTGATTATGGCCATCTTAGGAAAATCTGAAAATGATATTTTTTTGAATTAAATATTCTTATATATACGATAGTCTTGCCTTCTTCTTATGTACACAATATATACTTTTTAAACATATGTTATTTAATAACATGTTATTTAATATGTTGTTAAATAATATGTTATTTTATAATATATTATATAATTTTATAGCGTATTTTGATTCGATAATTGTGTCATGGGAAATATTAAAAAGTACATGAGCAAAGTCACGAGCGGAAGGCTAGTCTATACCTTAATTGTAACCGTAACCGATAGAAAACACTTTAAAATAATTAAAATATCATTTTCGTTAAGACAGGTTTTGAACAGTACTACTTCAGCTGACAACATTTTAAAACCAATTTATCGGTCACAGATTAATTAAAACGAAGCTACAAGCTTTAGTTTTTAACCATAGATTAAAAGATTGGATGTACGGTATAGAAAAAAAATTAAGTAAGCATTTTTAGGCATTTTTTGTTTTCAAAAAGGACATAAAGACACTTCATAGTCTAATTTTAACGCTTTGTTATAGGAATCGAAATGATAACTTTCATTTTTACAGAATTCAAATGCCAGTGATCAGAATAACCTCAAGGGCTTTTCACTCGTTATACAGCAGTGATGTCTAAATATATATATATATATATATATATATATATATATATATATATATATATATATATATATATATATATATATATATATATATATATATATATATATATATATATATATATATATATATATATATATATATATATATATATATATATATATATATATATATATATATATATATATATATATATATATATATATATATATATATATATATATATATATATATATATATATATATATATATATATAAATATATATATATATATATATATATATATATATATATATATATATATATATATATATATATATATATATATATATATATATATTAATACATATAATTATTAACTTTCCGATCTATAGAAAGGTGGAGAGAAGGAACCTGGGAACCTAGAGTTAAGAGTATAAAAGCGCTCCGTTCCCATTAAGACAGTTTCGCTACTCACTTATCGCCGAATTCTGGAGGCATCATATATTGAGTTGCGGAACTTAACCCCGCGCTATCCCCCTCCATACCAGAACAAGGAAATAAAAAAAATACATATTTCAGAAAATACCTATGTACGTTCAATATTACCAATATTAAAAATAGTAATACATTCTCTTGCTTATTACAAGCTTGCTTATAACAAAGGCGATAAAGAATCCCTGTATAGTGTTTTATAGAACTTTTATTATCGATATTGGAATTCATTTACTATCGATATAAATTTAATAATAAAAACGTAATATATTGCTCGAGTAAAGCAGCAGCTGCCTTTTAGTGTGTTTTAAATATATTGTGAAAGTAAAATAAAATTATTTGATATTGTTAAATGTATAGAGGCCTTTGGAGGCGCAGCGGCGCAAGCGTGTACGCGCATAACTATAAACGATAGGTTGTGGGTTCGATTCCCCCCACTCGAGGAATGTTTTTTTTTTTTAATATTTTAATGATTTGATTTCTTCGCTCTGGTACAAGAGAAAGCTCAGCGTTGAGTTCCGCTACTCAACACGAAATGTCTCAAATTCGGCGGAAACTAGGGAACGGAAGTATAACGGAGTGTTTTTTTGAAAGGTTCGATCTCTACTCGAGGCAATGACATTTTCATGACCTCACTTTGGTAACGCCCTAGGGGTTCCCTAGTTCCGTCTGCATATCTAGGCAAATGGATCCAACATGAAGAAAAAAAATACATTTTGCAAAGTTTTAACAATAAAATTAGAAAAGCTTATTGTAAAAGCTATCTGTTTATAAACTTCCCTTATCAATTACAATCAAGAAAATGATCACGTTCTCTTACTGGCACGATTGTCATTCGTTCCGAGGCAAATACGTGTTTTCGATAAAGATAGAGCAATAAAAAGTTCAATTTAAGCTTTAACATCTTTAAAATACAGTGCATTCTCGGATAATAGTAATTTTCTAGTACAAAAGTAGCTTAGTGTCAATTTTTATATTGTATTTATATCTATATCTATACTAAAATTGTAACGGTTCGGTGTTTGTACGTGGAAGATATATTAGAAAAAATATATATTATTATCATTTAATAACGTAAACCACAAAACAATGTTTTTTCTTAATTTTTTGTTGAATTGTATGCGCTAATCTCAGACACCGCTTAACCGATTTTCATGGTGTTTTCATTATTATATTTTGACAAGCTTTCCATAACATTTTGTGTTTGATTTATATAAGTTATAGTATTCCAAAAAAAATTTGTTCTATGAAAAGTGATATAATTGTAATTTTACTTTACTTCGATATAAGTACAGATATTGTTTATAAATTAATATTGTTATTGGAAAACGAAATTAATGCAGATTATAAAATTTACAGTTATTTAGTTCAAGCAGGCGAAGCCGCGAGCGGATCGTCAGTCTCTAATAAGAAGGCGAGTCGTGAGAAATTATCCTTCGCTTGGATTAGTTCCAGTGCAATACAATTTTTCTAGAGTATACTTTATTATTGAAATAAAAATATAAAGAAAAGAAAACATATAGCTGTCATCACGCACAGCGTTTGGCTGTAAACGTGATGGTTGTGCGTTCGACTCCCGGTTGAAGATTTATTTTTATTTCTGGCTGTTGCTATGAGATAAGATAGCGATGTTCTCCGACTGTCAACAATGTCTCAAGAATTGAACGAAAAAGGCGGAACCGGCGAAACTGTTATATACAATACTAGAAGTTAAATAATAGAAAAAGACAAAAAATATAGAGCAAGCAATTTTCGTTAGTAGACATTGAACATATAATTTAGTTTAATGTTTTTTGGTAAAATTTAAGCGCTGTAATTACATTTTATGTTAATAGCTACGATAATTTATTTTATACATCCATTTTGTAATTTCTTCTAGAATTCAAGATATTAAGAGAAGAATTTGCACTTTTGTGTTATCAGCCAAGGGGTGCTTTTTTTGCAAGTTTTCGTTGTATCCTGCATAAATGGTAGAGTAGGCAGAGCGAACATTGGTACCTAGTATTAAGACATACCCTGTCCATTAAGCCACTTCCGATTCCTAATTCCTAAATAATCCTAAATAATTTTACTACAGGCGTTCTGATGAACGCCTGTAGTAAAATTATTTAGGAAAATAAAATCTAAGGTTTTCAGTAAAATAAAATCTAAGGAGGTTGCTTCTTCTGAATCTGTTATTGTTATTATTAATTAATTAATATTTAGCAACCTCCTTAGATTTTATTTTCACTGAAATACATACTAAAATAACTTGCTTTATTATTTATATGTTTATGTTTTATTTATATAAAATTTAGTTTGCTGAAATATGTTCAAATCTTTCAAATTATGCCATTAGATTTCAGAAAGTTTTCATGATACTTATATTTATGAGTTTTATATTGAACTATTTGTAAGAGTATTGTGATTTGTCGAAACATTATTGATTTTTTTAGCTTCACGCTGAATGTTACAAATTTTTTACAATTGTGGAAAAAAGTCGTAAGGAACAGGTTTTTTTTTTAAATAAAAAGGATATTTTTTTTATATTGATATGGTGGTGGTGGTCACTCAAAATGTATAAAATGACAACTGAAAGTGTTTTAAACTTTGCCAGAAACAGAAAAATATATTATTAAATAAAACTTAAAACCTCCATACATATTAACAGTAATAAATATCCACTGAAAACTACTACAAATACAAACATAGTCGTAGACTTTAATATGATAAAATCTACAAACAACTCGACGCAGTGACTGTAGACTGTAGTCTGTACTGATTAATTCTAAACCTAATTACAATTGTACCGCACTGAAGTTATTTATCTGTTATTCCGCTACAGAATAGTATGCATTTGTAGAATTCTCGTTCTGATTTGATTCATGAATTTAGGTATATCACGTGATATAAAAAAAGGAGAAGAAACCTAGTGTTAAAACACTCAGTTCTCCATATTCTCAGTTTTTAAGACAATGTATGTTCAGTGGCGTGTTCTATATACGGTTACTAAAGCGAGAAAATAAAAATAATTTAATTTTACGTATGAGATTAAAGCCTGTCGTGTCGCAGCGGCAGAAGCGAGTGACAGTAACTGGCAGGCTGTGGGTTCGATCCCCAGTCGAGGAAATGAAATATTTAATATTTTTAATTTAATATAATAATATGTATTTTTTTCATTTCTTCACTCTGGTAACAAGGCAAACACGCAATGCCACAAATCAGCGGAAAGTGGGGACCGTAAGAGGGGACAGGAGTGTCTTAACACTAGGTTCCCAAGTTCCTCTGCCTACCCTGCCATGTGCGGGATACAGCCTGAAGCTGAGCATGTACAAACTTTAAGCAGCGATTGAGTAAAAGAGTGTGTTAACTCTAATATTCCTATCTATCTTTCTATATTTTTGAACATCACAAATTCCTTTAATCTTCCAAACATAATTTAACGCAGGATTGTCGAAAACAAAATGAGTGTGTTTGTTCCGGTTTAAAATGGCCGTCGTTGGATCTCGCTCGAGCAATTCATCGCGAGACCCACAGTGCTAAATTAAAAAGAAAACAGGTTTATTTGAAATGGGAAAAATACTCAAGTCATTTGTTTATTGAACTAGATGTTATAGCGCGGTGGCACAATGGTGTAGTACAGCTACACCATTATGCTACAGGTGGTGGGTTCAATTATTACTCGAGAAGTTGATAATAAAAATTTGTATTTCTTTACTCTGGTAATAAGACAAAACGCGGCGTTGAGCTCTGTCACTCATCGCGCCATACTTTAAGTACTCTGCTTACCACTTTATGTGCAGGATATGGTGTGAAGATGAAAAGATATTTTTAAAATTTTGAAAATATAAATATTAATTCGTTTAGTCAACTAAGCTTGTTGTATATCTACGCCAGCGAAGCTTTTTATAGGAAAAGGGTTCTATATAAATTAAAGTGTGACAGCTTGTTAAGCAAAAAGTACTGGCCTTTACAGTATTTTGACACTCCTCTTTGTTTTCACCAGATAGCGGTTGGAACGATTTCAAAGGGGAATTTTCAAAGAGTTTATAATTTGCTTATATAAATATATAGTTCCCGGATGACCGAGCTTTTACATACACTTTTCACTGTGCTACGATGGCCTCTTTATATATAGCCTAATAAAATATACGCAATGGTTGTAAGTTCAATTCTTGGTTAAATCCGGGGCTGGCTATATGATATTAAAAGCATTAATTCAAATCTGTACAGTTGTTCCTTAAGAATGTACATTTTATATATTCGCTTTGTACTCAAAGCAATTATGTAAATGAACAAAGACGTAAATATGTAAAATATCAAGATAATATAATTTTGTATATTATTATTTACATAAAAAAATAATTTAAAGAAGAATAATAAAAAGATATGTTCTACCAAAATGAAAACAATATTTCGTGAAATTTACTCAAGATGCCGTTTTTTCGTTATTAAACGTTATAAAAACAAGGCCTATTCACTTCATATCTTTAGTGTATTATGCAAAATATTATAATAAGCACATTTTATTGTATGTTATCTTCAAAAATTAAATCGTATTCCAAATTTTAGTAGAATTGGACACTGGAAATTGAATCGAATTGAGCTTACAAGAACATTCAAACAAGCTTACTAACATGACAAGTTAAATAAAAGCCTGTGAAAATAAAAGGATTAACAGTTGGGACCCATACTTTACTAATTAAATCTGGTCATTGAGGTCTGTTAAATTTTAATGCGCAGTAGTCTCAGCAGTTATTTCTTTTGTATAAAACATATGATTGCCTTAATATTTTTACTATGTTTTAAAGTGTTATTCCACACTTAGGACAGAAAATACTAAACTTAAATTTAAAAAGCGTATAAAAATTTTGAACGAAGCAGGATTTGAACCCGCGCCTCTGGAAAACCGTTCCAGCGCTCTGACCAACTAAGCATTCGTTCATGTCTCATGCTTTTTTGCATTTGTACCTTCATTATAACTTCAATAGCAATCGCAGTTTTTTTAGAATAATCCTTATAGTTAAAATTTAAATTTGCTTGGTTTTTTTTATTTTTAAATTTTTAAGTAGTAGGGATTATTCGCGACCTCACGCACGCACTCAGGAATACACTATAATATACATAAAAGTCTCATGTAATTATATAATGTATATCTACGAGTATATATTGAACTAGTCATATCTCCAGAACGAAGTCAGGGTACGATGCTAGTCGTAAATATAACCAAAGCAATATTGGAAATAGGCAAATTAAAATAACATCCGCTTAAACGACAAAATATATCACTCTAAAGTGTTCAAGCGTTCGAAGTAATGGCTTTTGAAGTATTAAAACACTTTGCATTGCTTTACCACAGAGTAGCAAAAAGATTAGAGGACAGGTGAATTTTCTTGTTATTCCTATTCCTGTTTAGAATACCTGCTTCCCTCATTTCAACATAATTCTATTTTCACGTGTGTGATTCGTTACTAATATTTATATGACCTCTGTTTCTATAAATTTCTATAAATATTTATAAAATATCTTATTTTATTAAAACAAAGTGATAAAATTTGTAAGATTTACCTTTTTGTACTAAAAATAGAACATTTAAAAGGATTCTTTTGTCTCCACGTACCTCAACATCTCGCGCGGAAGACGGAACCTGTGACATAATTGACTTCCGTTTTACAAGTGTTGTAGGAAAATAAAACTACATCCGTGGTAAAATAAATATATGTGACAATATAATATGTAGCAAATATAATAAGAAGGCTCACAATAGAAAATTTCAGGAAACCTGAGGCGCAACCGTGTGACTGTAACCGACAGGTTCTGGGTTCGATCCCCACTCGAGGAAATGAAAATATTTTATATTTTCAATTTAAATATTTAATGTTTTCATTTCTTCGCTCTGGTACAAGGCAAAACGCGGCGTTGAGTTCCGCCACTCAACACGCTACGCCTCAAATTCGGCGGATATAAATTACCAAATTAGGAAATAAATTATCAAATTAGAAAATAAATTAGCAAATTACTTGGACATGATTGATTGATTGGGGAACGAAAATGGAACGGGGTGTCTTAACATTAGGTTCCCAAGTTCCCTCAGCCTACCCTGCCATGTGCGGGAGACAGCGTGAAGCTGAGGTAAATGATACCAACACGACCACCATACGTACATATGTATATATCAACAAGATTACTTGGGCATGATTGATTAGGTCTTAGCATTCGTGATATAATATAATTAGGACACTTAATACATTTACTACATTATAATCACGAAATGATTCACGAATTGGAATTCTGACATCTAACATAGGTATCAGATTTCGTGATATGGTTACAATACGTGATACTGCTACTATATGATTATTCTCGTATACCAGGTATCAGCATTCTTGATACAGTTACGGCATTTGCTAGAAGTATCATATAATTATTTAGGTATCAACTTTTGTGATATAGATACTGATATTGATATATTTGATGCTATGGCTTTGACAAGCCTGGATGAAATTTCAGATTGAAGGGACGTTTTAACTTAAAGTTTTTCCCGAATCCTCGTATAAAAATAAAGGTTTACCATTTCGTTTTATTATTTAGAGCTGGACAAATATAAAATCGTCGAAGCCTTTTGTGACACAATGTCACAAGCATGCGATTGTTAAGATGACAGTTTTTAAATTTTATTTCCACTTCCGCTCTGGTAAAAAAGAAAAGCATCATTGTTGTGCTCCACCACTGAACATGCAATGTCTCTAGAATTCGGCAGAAAGTGAAAATCCGAATAGAGTATCTATCATTAGGTTCCCAAGCTGACTCTACCTCTCCTGTCATATGTGGGATACAGCGTGAAGCGAAAGTAAAGATAAAGCGTTATTAGACTGTGGTTCTGCAGTGTGTCCTACTTTGTTAATGGATGAATACGCGTTAAAAACTACGCTGCGTCACAATTTCAGAGCTACATAGTACTTTAGCTTCAGGCTTCATCTATACTTTGAGAGCTTTGTGAAATATTGCCGAAAGCTTGTTTTTGTGTAAATTGACTTTGGATGATCAAAACGGAGCCAAGCTTTTGATTTTTTTCTGGGTTTTAATTAATGTTTCTCTGATCTTTTGTTAACATTATTTGTTGAGTGGAGACATGAAAATATTATTTTTACTAGTTTTGAAGCCTGTCGCGATGCAGCAGAACAAGCGTGTTACTATAACCGATATGTTGTGGGTTCGATCCCCACACGAGGCAATGAAATATTTAATATATTCAATTTCAAAATTTATTGTTTTCATTACAAGGCAAAACGTAGCGTTGAGTTCCGCCACTCATCATGCAATGCCTCAAATTTGGCGCAAAGTGAAGAACGGAAATGGAACGGAGTGTCGTAACATTACATTCCCAAGTTCCCTCTGCCTACCCTGCCGTATGCGGGATACAGGATAAAGCTGAGTACTATGTTTAAAGCGTGTATTCCACACTTAGGAAAGAAAACCCAAAATTTTGGATTTTAGGAGATTTTTACATTTATTTAATGTTTTTACTATTTTTAAAGTGTACACTAAGGAAAGAAAACTTAGTTGGTCAGAACGCTTAGACGATTTCCAAGAGACGCGGGTTCAAATGCTTCTACGTTTATATTTTTTTACGCTTTTAAATTTAGTAATGAAATATTAATTATTTAATATCGGTTATATGATTCTTAAACTCGCAACTTATCACGTTAACATATTCCTAGGCCTCGACAGGATTTAAAGTAGCCATAAGGGGACAGAGAAAATACAAAAAGATTTTGTTTCCTGTGTTAAATTGTGAATCATAATTTATGAATAAGTAATAAATATCTATAATTAAATATTGAATAATATTTAATTATAGATATTTATTACTTATTCATAAATTATGATTCAAGTGTATTAATAATTCAAGTTATTGCAACTATTATATAAAATCATTATCCGATATTGTTTTAATATCATATTTTTGATGTATAGCCACCCGTTAGGATCACGACGCCCGCAGCTAAAACAATGTTCTACAGAACTTGTTTATTTCGCCTTTTGTTCTTTGCAAATATTAATTTTCTTCTTGAGTTAATTAAAGGAATGTTACTTTAATATTTTTATATAACAAAAGAAAGAAACTCATTTGATTAATTTGTAAAATGAAAATTCTTAATAAAAGTAATAAATTAGGTATAATTTATTAAGTAAATTGAAATTGTTTAAATATTTAACTAAGTATTGTAAGAATTACTCTTAAAGGAAGAAAGGAATAAATATATTTATACGTAAAGCTCATTTACAAAATGTATAGAATTTAAATTCCGTAAATATTTCAGTGAAGGCCGTCATGGCGCTTGGGACGACTATGACGTAGGAGATGACTGTGGTTTGATTTCCACTTGGAAGGGCAAAATATTTAATGTTTTTATTACCTCGCTCTGGTAAACTAAACTAAGCACGTTGTTAAATATGTATTTATTTATGTATGTATGTATGCGTTCATTCTCTCTCATTCTCTCTCTCTCAACTTCACGCTGTGTCCGCACATGGCAGGGATGGTTGGTCGTTTTGAGTGGCGGAACTCAACGTTGCGTTTTGCCTTGTTACCAGCGCGAAGAAATGAAAATATTAAATATTTCATTTTAAAAATCAGCTTCACGCTGTATCCCGCACATGGCAGGATAGGCAGAGGGAGCTTGCATTGGATTGCATGGAGCATTGTGTGTTGAGAGGCGGAACTCAACGGCGCGTTTTGCTATGTACCAGAGCGAAGAAATGAAAAATATATACAAATATTTAAATTGAAAATATTAAATATTTCATTTCCTCGACTGGGGATCAAACCCAGAACCTGTCGGTTACAGTCACATTGCACAGTTTGTGCCGCGGCCTCATTTTAAAAATATTAAACACAATGCTTGCGGCGCTGCGCCACGGCAGTCCTCTGTATTTATGGATATATCTACATAGGTAGATATGTAAGTCTGTATGGTCGTTTGTATTTATTAGTATTATATTGTATTTTTTTTTTATTTTAAGAGGGGACAAACGAGCTGAAGGTCCACCTGATGATAAGCAAAATCTTCGTCCATAAACATCTACATCCTGAGGTTGTAGGTGCCTTGCCGGCCTTTAGGGTGAAGGTGCCCTGTACACACGACACTTGAAAGCACTTGAATCGTTGATTTTGTAATCTCATATTTTATATTATATTAATTTTCACATTCTCTAATTCATCTTTTTACCTCGTCTTTTTGTTCTATGCCTCAAGATTACCTGGAAGAGATTGCTGTTGTAGCGTGAAGGTCGCCTTTGATAAATTTTTTTTTACTGTTATTTATTGTTAATTATTATTTTTTTTTTTTTTGGGGCGTACGAGAAATATTATTATTAACTATAGATTTAAAGCTTCAGTGGAATTCGCAGCTAGAAACACTTGCAGATAGACTTAATAAGCATTCACAGTTAAGAAAGTAAAGCAAATAACGGACGTTGATACTGCCCGACTAGTTTATTTTAGTTATTTTCATATTATTCTATCTTATGGAATGCAACTATGGGACAGTACCACTAATATTACTTCAATATTTATAACGTGGGCAGCGGGGTGTCAACAATAGGTTTCCTCTGTCTAATGCTACATCCAGGTTACAATGTGAAGCTATAAAAATATATAACTTACATTTTTTATATTATACTATATACATTTTTTATATTAGACAATAATTATGATACCTTAGTAACTGTACTATATTAGTGTTCCAATATTTGCACTTCATTATATAGTCAATAGAGTCACGTGATCTCTAACAAAAGCTATTATTCAGACCTCAGGGTGTGAATGGAGGCGGAAGTGCGTCGGCCATTACCGACCGGCTAATGACGTATTTCCGGGGCGTGGACAGAACTATTCATAGTTTCTAGCTTTTAATGAAGCATTTAAAGTAGATATAGGTTATATGAATAAATTAAATTACAATTTCAATATTAATTCTTTAAAATAGGTCACTTTATATTTAAATGTCTGCAACGACTATTAAATTATACAAAAACTAAAGTAATACTAAATTATATTAAAAAAATCCATTTGTCAAAAATAAATATATTTATTATAATTTATTTCCCTCCAGACTCATAGTCCGTGCCTTTTGTTGTAGAATATTGAAATATTTATTTTATTAATATAGATGTTATCTTATTATACTTTGTCAATGTACTATTCAAGAATTATTTTTTTTCACGTTGTATCTGTCATATTATTTATAGAGCTCGTGTAATGTGGCGACACGGAATCTGACTGTAAATGCTAGAAAGTTATAGATTCGATTTCCATATTAGAAATTGATTTTTTTATGTTATGTTTACCTAGACGCATTGCCTCAATGCTACATTCAAATATAGAAGATACTAACACTTAAGTAGATAGTCCCAGGCATGTATCTTATATACTGCTCCAATATGAAAAAACTATAGATTCATATAAGAGCTTTTCAGAAAGCTTTGCTTATTTTCTCTACAATTTGGGATAAACAGCTCACTAACACTCTTTTTATGCAAAAACTTCGACAAAAGCTAAATATACGCAAAGACAATACACTCGTTCGTATTCATCTGACTTTAACAAAGGGTTGCGCTGTATGCGGTTTTCTGAGGTTTTTTCAGTGTGCATGTACTGTTGAAACTTTTTCATATGTTAAAAGCTTTTGAATAGCCTTTTGCAGGTCAGTTTCTATGCATATAACCTTAAATAGTTGTGTATTTACATATTAAAAGATTGAGTAAAATATCAAAAATACTGGATTTGAACCCACTCGTTTCATAGATTGATTCAATCCCTATCAGAAGCGCAGCTTATTTAGCATAATCTTTTTCTATCTCTCCCTACTTTTTTTAGTCCAACTCATGCGTAAATTATTTGACGCAATAAAATGGCCAATTTATTCTCTAAATATTCCATTTAGCGATACTCAAAATTTATTGATCATTTGTTACAATTGGCCTACGCAAAGCGTAGCGAACTAAAATATTGCGTAGGTGGTGCTACGCGGTGCTACGAATTTTATGATCACTTTAAAATATATACAAATAAATAAAATTTAATCTGTATGGTAATTTGTTATTAATGTTTTTTTTTGAATACATCCATTTATTTATTATCTAGTACGAGAATATTTTACAACTGATTTTATAAAAAAGTATTTAATAAAACTTTGGCTTATGATCTCTTTGATGCTTCAATTTTTTCACGCTGTAAGTAACTCAAGCTTTTTAAGAGATTTGGAAGTAGCCGTTCTAAATAGTTTCATCGAAATAAAAAAATATATAACTTGCTGTTATAAGACAGATTCTTAATTATTCATGTTTCTCCAAAATTTATGTTTTTTTAAGCCAGTTGTGTCGCTGGGGCTTTAAATGCGACAGGATGTGGGTTCGACCCTCACTTAAGGAAATATTAAACGGGCCAAACACGAGCATGTTCTGGTCATTTAATACGCAATACCTCGAATTCGGTGGAAAATAAGTAACGGGGTGGAGTATCTTGAAGCTAGAATCCTAAGTTTCTGATTAAAAATAATTAGATCTTTCACAAACGATCCAAGGCGAGTCTTATTCGAGTTATAGAGTGAATTTAGGCCTTTTTATTGTTAACTATTTTTCTTACTTTAAACTAATATTAAACGTTATTCTTTTATTTTTTTAAGGATTACGTAACAAATTAACATAAAACGAAAGAATGTCAGAAAAACGTATATTTTCAAAGTGGTTGATTTTACAAAAAAAGAAAGAAAAAAAATGAAAAGATGATTTTACAAAAAAATGTTGTTATTTTACTTTTAATTGTTTATTTTATTTGCTGTATTAGTTAAAGATTATGACATTTTAGAAGCTTAAATAAATACCTATATTTTTCTTTTATTTCTACCTGAATTACGCGTATAGCAGTAGTGTAGACAGCCGTAACTCAGCCAAAAGTACTTGGAATAGTCTGTTTAAATAAGAAATCTTTAAATTATGAATTTGAATTTTGAACATAGTGTCTTACTATCTTTTATACTTTAGTCTTTGTTTTCGGAATATGTTATCATATTTAGTTCTCAAGTCTACACTAGAAAATTAAAAAAAAAATAATTAAATAATTGTCGTTCATTGTGTTTGGCATTAAGAGTATATTATGTAATACAAATCTTAGTCAAATTTATATGATCACAAGGTTTTTTTTAATTACTTCGTACTTTTAACAATACAAAGCGAATATTTAAAAAAATACCACTCATTATACCAAAATAAGAACATAAACTAAAACTGAGAACAAAAGTATTATCATCAGGTTCCCGCTGCTCACGCTACCAAATGGGCTACATAATAAAAAATATAATTCAAAATATTTAGAAAAATTGTATAACACCCTATATAACGTTTCACATGAATATAGTATCCTGTTCGTAATTTGAAATTGTACATTGTAAGCGGAACCTTAATAAATCTTTCACGGGTTTGAAATTGAGTATCATTATCGTTATATATATATATATACATTAGAACATGTACTATAAGTAGATATGCAATTCATCTTTCACTATATTTGAGATAGGGGAAGTTTTGGTTATTTTAATATATTTTTTTAGCTTCACGTCGTATCCCGCACATTGTGGGAGAGAAGAAACCCAGTGTTGTAACTCTCCGTTCGACACGCTCTAACTAATTATTGACGACGTTAAGTGCTTTTTGAAGTCATTATTTATTTATACGTGAAATGAATAACTTTAAATAACCATAAATCATTAGAAAATTTGTCACTCTCATTTTCAAAGGTACATTATCAACGTTTTTGTAGTTTAAATTTTTCAAAACTTTTAATAGCACATGTTATCTTTTTATATAATTTTAGTTGCTCTTATCAGTAACAGCTTGGAAGAGTTGAAAAATAATATTTATATTTATTCATTATAGTATGTGTCATTATTATAATTAGAAAAATATATATAAGAAAGAAATGCTTGAAGTAAAAGTAATATTAACCTATCATATTACTCAATAAATACCAGAAGTTCCTGAGGGTAATAATTTCAACCAAAATTTATCAAATCTATAATATTAATATAAATATAATTTAATACCATCTTCATAATCTATCATTCATCTTGAAATTCTTTGAAAACATTCAAATACAGAAACTAGCAAATGGAAAAACTTATAAAAATTGATAATAATATTATTGTAATACCTCCCATCTAAGGAATGGCCCTTCAGCGTAATACAATATATTTTATTTTCTTGTATTCAGTATTGTACGGGAAAAGGTTATTTTTCAATATCAAATATAACCCCTGGAGTGTTTAGGGGTCGAAGGGGGCAGAGGTTATAATAATGTGTATGAAATTGGGACTGATCTGTTGTGGCATAGACATATAACGTGGTTGGACTTTGGAAACTAGTGCTAAGACACTGTGTTCCCATTAAAACATTTTGTACTGCACTTTCAGCAGAATTTAAGGCAGATATTGTACAAGAAGTAAAAACAAGCCGATCACTCCTAGTTTTCGACTTCAAAAAGTTAGTAAGTCTTTTATGGGACATGTATGTATAATTAAACACGTATTATACATACATGTCCCGTACATGGTACACGTATGTTTAATTAAACTCCACAAGTAATTTTAAATTTTCCACTTCAAAAATTTAAAGTGAGAGTCAATAATATATTGCGAGGCAAAGCATATTATTCAATTTAAGAATATTATTTCATTCAAAACTCAACATTGCTCTTTAGCATATTACCAAAGCCAAAAAAGAAAGAAAGTATTAAATATTTCATTTCCTCAAGTAAGAACACACAAACCAACCATTCGCGCTTACAGTCGCATATGTATATACCTTATACCCCTCGTCACGACTGACCAAAGTATAGAGTTACTAAATGATAAATGATACCATAATAACGATTTTCCTAAACTAATTGCGTTCCTTTGATTAATAGTGACCACTGTTAATAGCCGCTCTTATCACAAATTAACAGAAGCAATCTCACAGGGACCCAGTCCCATACAATTTGATCGTTAATTAAATTTAATATAATATTGTATGCTAAGTGTAGTTTAATTTGATTTTATATTATAAAAACTTTTACCTGGCGCTTATAAAAGCTTTTACCTGGCGCGTTTATCCATGGCCAAATGTAACTAATATAACTTTTATTTTCAACTTTACATTGTATTCCGCGCGTGGTTAGCTTAAATTATTTGATCACTTACAATGTAGAGCCGTTCGAATCGTTGAGAGCCCAATGATCTGTGAGGAGCACGATGGCTTTGCGTAGAGATGTATCTTCACTTTGACTTCTGTACTGCATTTATCAAGGGAACTGTTTGAATTGGTACCTGTGGCTGATATTTCAAATTTTCTAACCGTACAGTATCTGGTTAGGTGGCACTCAACTACTGTGTGGTTTCGTAGGAATTTCACGTGCCACATATCTGTGGAATGGTATACCTGCGGCAGTATTTCTTGGTCGATTATGACATGGGTACCTTGTTGTAGCTCCTCTGGTGTTACACAGGACCGAATGCGGCGGTAATCACTCACCATCAAATGACCCGTTCTCTCGTTTGTTTTATCTTTTCCATATTAAAAATGGAATGTTAAACTAAACCCCCATCATAGGATAAATAGAGCTCGGGAACCTGGTTTTTAGAGTCTATTTCCATTTATTCCTCACTTTTCGCCGAATTCGCTGATTCACATTTTGCGTAGTTTATGACGCAACTCAATGTTGCGTTTTACCTTGTTATGAGAACAAGGAAATGAAAATATTAAATATTTAAATTTCTCAAGTGGGAGTGGGATCTCACGCCCATGCACCATAACATGCCTCAATTCTTTGTCATTTTTATATCTCCACGACGAATAGTACTATCGCATACATTTCAAACCAATCGTTTTGGAGATTAAGGTTTTGAAAGAGAACAGGAACTGTTCCGCTTTTTTGTATTGGTATAAAAATATTTCGATTTTGTCTCTGTTATGGGTCAATGCTTCGGAGGAATGATTTTATTTATATTTTTTTTACCACTGTGGGACATGTGGAGTGTGAACGCGAGGATTATAGGTTGGATTCCAATTTTATTTATGGAAATTAAATAGTTATTTTTTCACTTTCCCGCTCTGGTAACACGATAAAGCGTTTTGATGCTGCCAATAATCATGCAATGAATTTCTTTTGAACACAGATATAAGGGAAAAAAAGGTAAATCAAACCTTGCCTGTGATTGCAATATCTAAAAACAGAGTGTTCTAGCTCAATTTTGTATTCCACACATGCGGGGTCGCAGAGAAAACCATAACATGTTAAGTGGAACTCAACGCCACCAAAAATAGTTTAATATCATTTTAATTAATATTACGACCGTTATATGACCACGCGCCATTAAATATAACACACAAAAGCTTTATAATTATTTTGCATGACATAAATGAAGTGTACTTCATCAGAAATATAACGGATTAATTTTTGAAAATATCTATGAAAAGTGATTCATTTTAATTGGAAATGTTTTTTAAGCTTGTATTTTTTCCAATCGAGTTACGTAAATTGACGATAAACTAACATACAAGCACGTTACTATGTACGTAACCAGTGATGAATTATTTTGATATTTTCATTTCTTCGTTGCGGCAATAACGCAATCCACGCGGTCCAGTTCCGCCATACACGATACCTGAAATTCATCGGAAAATGGGGAAAGTTTCTTAATATAAAGTTCTCAAGGAGGAACCTCACCCTGCCATGGGCACATTGTGAAGCTAGAATTTAACTATTAGTCTTTGCCTAATACTTAATTTCGTCGTTTAAACTTAAATATTATTAAAATTAAATACTTTGAAAGATTTCCAGAACGTATGGAACTAATAACCAAAACAAATAGAGTCATGTAAATGGAAGCTCCCTTAAGATTTATTTCATTGTATTTTTTTTATATATATATATATATATATATATATATATATATATATATATATATATATATATATATATATATATATATATATATATATATATATATATATATATATATTTCTTTCTCTTTTTTAATTAGGCAAAAAAAAAATAGAATTAAGACATGCAATACGTTGTGTGTTCAAACGCAGTATCCACAACGCCACGTGTTAACCGCACGTTGGCGTCCTTATAGATAATACATACAATTTATAGATAGTGATGAGCATATTATTAATTTTGTTCTTTTACGTTCGTTACTTCCACCTACCTGTTAATTTTAATACCGGTATCTTTTCGCCCTAAAGGTTATCTGGAAGAGATGGCTATTTGGCCTTAAGATCGCTGTTTGTACATTGTCTCTCATAATTTATAAATAAACCTCTGTAAATTTATTACATATGTGGTGTATAAAAAAAATATAAATAATAATAATAATAATATTTTCCACTAAAATACCTATTTTAACCTTCTAAGGTTACATATTTCTTACAAACTGCAAATTTTCAATTCAATCTTGGTAACGTTGCTATTGAAATTTCGTGCAAAAACTTTGTGGGTCGTAAAATTTTAAGTGATTTCTTTTATATAACGTAACTAGTGTTATGCTCGCGGATTTGTCCGTCCGTGTCTTATATGTATTATAAATATTTTAATTGTACAATTTTGGATAAATGGGTGATTGTTTCACTTTAGATCAACATTTACTGTTATCTGTATATATTATATATCATAATAATATGATAAAGTAATATTATCTACGATACTGCAGAAAGGTAACGTATAAAGCAAGAGGACCCTCCGGAGGGAAGTAAAAGTTGAATTGATAGTGAACGAGGAGAAATTAGTATGTAGAGACTGTAGCATTTGGTGCACTGTTCTCTTTGGCTGACTCAATAAGTAACAATAATACATGAGTACAGTTTATATAAAGTTAATGTGTAAATTAACTATAATATACTAAAAAATTAAAGCGGACAAAGCCGCGTTTGTGTCTCTAATAATACATACAAATAAATATTTCCTTTTGAAAAAAAAAAAGCAATCAACATTTTGATAGACATTTTCACAATTTTCAGTGTTAATCCACACTTAGGAAAGAAAAACACTTACTTTGAAAACGTATAAAAATGTTAACGTAAAGGAATTAGAACCCACTATGTTCAATTTGAACCATTAAAATTAATTCGTTTGGATTTGTTTTCTAAATTAATATTTTGAAAGATTTAAACATTATATAGATTGTAACAACTTTGTACGACATGTAAAGGGTAAATATAAGTCTCATAAAATAAAATAATCATCTGTTTTACAATTTGTAAACAGCGAATTGAGACCGTCGTGAATCTGGGGCTTAAACTTGTGACTAGTATGTCTGGAAATATTACGGTTGTGAGTTTGATTCCTACTTGGGAAAATTAAACATTTATTATTCAATACCTCAATTCTGTAAAGAATCAAGAATACTGAGAACATGAAGAACGAGAAGTGTCTTAGTGGTAATGAACTATTCTGCCTCTATGTCCTATGTTCCTTCTGCCTAAAGCTACAAACTAACAGCGTGATTATAGAAAGATTAAAATAAATATTTATGTTTTAAACTTTGATGCATTTTAACATCATCCTGCGAAACAGAAAATAGAATTTTAGTGAGACGTCTATCTTTCTTGCTTTTACCATAATATATATACACTGTCATGATAGTTAAAATCCTATGTATCCATCATCTCTATGTATTTTTATTATATTTTACATAGTCTGTTTCGTCTGTTCGGACGAGCATTGGTCTGTGTCACTCGTTTCCTAACAATTGTCAGGGCAGTTTTACAGCGGAAATTGGATCGGCTTTTGTGAAATGCATATATTGTCTGTGAGACATGATCTTTTTATTATTTTTTATTAACAAATATATTAATTTCTTGGTGTGATAAAGTCTTATAAATTGATGAGCGTACGAAAACACATGACCCATTGTAGCGATCCGCCTCTCGCTAACATGCAAGCGAGAACGCAAATAAGCGATAGAAACGATAGTCTCTATCGCTTTTTCGGATTAATAGGGTGCTTGTAATTCACCAGTTTAATTTAAATACAATATTTTGATTAAAAAGTGAAAATAAATGTTAAACTATGGAATAAAACTCAAATTTAATTTCTTGGTATCACCAAAACAAAAAAAAATGAAAATATAGTTTATATAATAATAAAACGAAATCGTTACAATAATTTACGTCCAACAGCAAATGTTTTGGACATTGTGGATAAAATTAAGCGGATATATGCAAATGTATGAGAATACGAAATTAATCACACGCATATGCATATGTTATTTTCAAGGCTGTTGTGGCACAACTGCACAGTGTCTAACTAAAGTAAGAACGATGGTTGTGGGTTCGGTTCCCACTCGAAGATCGAATTATTCTTAATCTCTGATTTCAATACCAAAAGTTTTTTTTTGTATGGACAACACAAGGCAAACGAGTATATGGGTCACCTGATAGTAAGATCACCCCTTGGTCCCGTGTAACACCAGAGGAGCTACAGATGCGTATCCCGCTGCCAAGGTGGATGGACACCGGGACCAGGCATTACCCAGTGCGAAACGTAGTGCCCAAAGCCACTTCTTAACGCCGGTTTTAAATATCGGAGGTGGTAATAATCCGGTCGAGTCTGCCCATACGTGTTGCCATTGCTGAAAGCGTGGCACTCCCACATGTACTTTAGTCGTCTCTAACGACACCATCAGTACCAGGGTGATCTTATTCTTAGCCGGAATAATATGGCGAAAATTATAAATCATCAGCGTTGAGTTTCACTAGATATATATAGTCTGTTAACAAGAGATTCGGCTCAAAGTGGACAATTTAAGTGTCTTAAAGAAAACGGAGTAAGTTACCACAAGTTTCTATATTCAACAAAAAAACAAGGCAGTCACGATACCATGATGCTAATTACTACCTAGTTAAGCACATAATTGTGCTTCTCGAGGTCTTTAAATAATTATTTATAACATAATAAGTAATTTTGCAAAATTTTCTTTAATTCTCTAATTCTAAACTTAACCTTTGTAATAGATTCATAAAGGCTTAAAGAATATTGTAACCGGAAGTTGAGCTGGAATATATTCACTAGGAAATTCATCGTGTTCCCATTAAATCTTCAACCGCAGGCCAATCGTGATCCCTCGAGCTGACCACGCAGGAAGATTTAATCTTTTTTACATATAAAAGCTCTTGTAGGGATATTCTTTTGATGAAAAATATATTAGTTTTAAAAAATCTTATTATTCTCTATCTTTACTAGTTTATAAAAGTGAAGAAAACACAAATTCTTATTTAGATTCCCGAGGACCAGAAATACCGACGTTTCTAATTTCAATAGATTGGTTAGTATTTTTTGCCATCTGGAACCCATTAATGAAATGAACGTTAAAGTCTAAAACCCATCACACCAGAGGGCAAGGTACATACAGTAAGCTTATTCTGCAAGAATCCAGGAAAGTACGCGAGACAATTAAAAATCGTTAATGGTAGATATCAAATGACAGACGAATGCAACCTCAGTCTACCCGTGACCACCGACTACTGCAAAGTGATCGAAATTAAGTGTTTTATGAATGTATAATTTTAAAAAATGTTTCATTTAGAATGTTACTTTTTTATTTTACGTAAATATAACTACCCTCTATATGAATGAGGAATGAATAATTCCTGAGAAAAAAATACATTATTATTATTAATTAAGTCGTACCTAACAAAGTGTAAATAGTTATATGAAAAGCTTTTAAAGTTTTAGGCTTCACTAGAGAGTTACATAAATATTACATTAATATTCATATCACTACGTTTAACTAAACTTTGTAATTACATAAATATTTGTATCTATTCTGAAAAATGCTTAAGACATAAAGCTTCTCTTCTCTTCGTCGTGGCGCAGCGACACAAACGTGTGACTGTAACCGACAGGTTCTAGGTTCGATCCCCAGTCGAGGAAATGAAATATTTTATATTTTCAATTTAAATACTTAGTGTTTCATTTCTTCGCTCTGGTAATAAGGGAAAGCGCGGCGTTGAGTCCCGCTACTGAACACACAATGCCACAAATTCGGTGGAAAGTGGGGAACGAAGGTGGAACGGAGAATTTTAAAACTAGGTTCCCGGGTTCTCTCTGTTACCCTGTTTAACCGTCGTATTCCGTTTTCCGTCCAAATTAAAACACAATTTCATGGCCGTGCTTTGTCTATCAGAGTCCTACTCTGGTTTTATATTTAGTTTAATTGATATTTTGAAAAGAGCAACTGTTGAGGTTCTTGCCGGTTCTTCTTAGGAGACCCGCCTTCCAAGCCAGTGGTAACTTCCGGTAGGACTGACACTACAGACACTTATTTTACTTGACGATTGAAAAGTGCTTGTAATGGCCTAATTGAATAAAGAATAATTGATTTTCATTTTTGATTTTGAACCCACAACCGACGCCTTTACATTCGCATTCCCTTGTGCCCCTGCACCACGACTGCCTCAAACATCTGCATCTTTATATATCTATATCGTTGATACAATTGCTTTCCTGCTTTGAGCAAATACTAATTATTGACCATTCAAACTCATTAATAACCACATAAATTATTCATTATGATGTATTTTAGGTTTACCTAACTAAACACAGTGATTAAGGTTTACGCTCATATTTCTGATTTATGTTTAGTTCAGCAACGCGACAGGTTATGGGTTTGATTCCCACTCGAGGAAATAAAATATTAAATTTTCTCCTTTTCCGTTAAAACCAAGTGCGGTGTTGTGTTTCGCAACTCAACAAGCAATGAGTCAAATTCGGGCGAGAGGTGAAAAATGGAAGTCTTAATGAGAACAGAAAATTTTAACACTAGGTTCCCAGGTTTTTTGTCTATTTGCATTTGTTCGTGGGAATATATCAGGAGGCTAACGTGTAGTGAATAGAGTATTGTACCACTAAGTCCTCTTTACAATTGCTTGAGAAGAAATCTTAAAAACGTGTGTTGCCTCGTTACCAGAGCGAAAAATGAAAATATTAAATATTCCATTTCCTCGAGTGAGGCTTGAACCCCAAACTTGTGAACACGTCACAGCCGTACGCCTGAGCATCACGACAGATCTCAACTGAATGTTAAGCTTCATAATATTTATATACATAGAGAATAATAATCGATTATAAAACAATCATAGTTTTCGTCTTCAAAAAGTTAGTAAATCTTTTATGGGACATGGTACACGTATGTATAATAAAATTCCACAAGTAATTTTAAATTTGCCACTTCAAAAATTTAAAGTGAATGTTAAAAATATATTGTTAGGCAAAGCATATTATTCTATTCAAGAATACTACAATGATAAGAGTGCGTGGGATTAAATGCTGTTGGTACTCACTCAGGAAGCCATGTTATATATTTACTTTAATTGATATTTTGAAAAGAGCAACTGTTGAGTTTTTTGCCGGCTCTTCTCAGCAGACCCGCCTTCCGAGCCGGTGGTAGCTTCCTGTAAGGACTGACACCACAGACACTTATATGTAACTTGACGATTCAAAAGAGCTTAAATGGCCTAATTGAATAAAGAATATTTTGATTTTAAAACGGTGTACAAACACTTTTACCAAATTTTAACATATTTTCTAAATAAATAGATTTCCGTCCTAAATGTGGATCATCTCTTTAAAATTGGTTAAAAATAATTAATATTTTTATACAATTAATATATTTCGTGAAAATAATACCCCTACAAGAGCTTTTATATATAAAAAAAGCTCAGATGTATCAAAAACTCGATCTTCCTACGCGGTCAGCTCGAGGGATCACGATTGGCCTGCGGTTGAGGACTAAATGGGAACACTGTGAATTTCTAACAAATATGTTTCAGATCCAGTACCAGTTGCAATGTTTTCTAAGCCACTATGTATTTATACTAAAGTTACTAAGATATAAAATTTTGAACACTCTTGGTTATAGTATAAAAGCAAGCAATATTTTTTTTCCAGCCTTACACCGTATTCCGTTCATACCAAGGTAGATAAAAGAAACTTGGGAACCTAATGTTTGAATACTCTGTCTCATTTCCTATTATTCACAAATAGCAATAATTTTTGGGGGCGGAATTTAAAGCCCCGCTTTGTTTTCGTACCAGAGCGAAGACATGAAAATATTTTATTTCCTCGAGTGAGGAACTTGTACCCCTGCGTATTGACAAACCTCTTTAATTTTTGTCGCTTTGTATATAAGACAATGCACGTCGTTAAGTTTCATTGCACATCACGCAATGCCTCGAAAATTTTAAGATTTATATGAAAAGAGTGTCTTAACACTAAGTTTATATTTTATATGCGGGATACCACGTTATAAGAGTGAAGCCTAACGCTCTGCTTATGTTTTATTACTTTTTTTTTCGATAAAACATAAGCAGAACGTCGGATACCAATACAACAATTTTGGAGAACAGGGAAGAATAATTCAACTCAGTATTCTCTATCAACTCTACAAAATTCTAAAGTTGTATAAACATAAGAAAACTTTATAGTCAACCTTAAAAGAAGGTCAAACTCAATTATACATAACAATTTAAATTTGAAACTTTATAAACATTAATAAATTGGATAAAATTAAATCCACCAAACCTGTCATAAAACAAATCGCTCGATCAGGATGTCTTTTGCAAAATTTCTGCCTCCGAGCCTTCAGTAGCTATCGTGACCGCGATGAGAGTAGACGCCTCATTCAACTTCCCAAAAATAAAAAAATAAAAATAATCTTCGTCTCTTCTAAAATGAAAACTTAAATATATGTATGACTTACCAAAAAAAAAATATAACTTTAATTCTGAAACAAAAATCAGATCTACAGGTGTCATTGTTGCGTGCTTTCACAATTCTCTTATAATACAATAATATCTGTATATAAAATAATTCAAAATCTTTCAAAATTAACGTCTAGCAATTATTGATTTATAAAAACATAATTTTTGATTTATAAAAACGTGGCCTCAATGTTAAGTGTGCTGTGATATTTAGTGTTTGTACATAAATCACTTTTGAATCATCGTCTGTATGTTCGTTATTTAAAATAAGGTTTGTACTTATTAAATATATATTAAAAATATTTGTGGACCCGTGGAAATAAACCTTCGTCTATTATTAGATTCTTTAATCGTGCACGACAAAAACACATATTTTTAAATACCCAAGGACAGGTACAGAGAAAAATGTTAACATCATTTTTTTTCCTATACGAATAAATTATGTCTGAGATTAGCATATCTTTTAAAAAACAAACTGTTCAACGGTATTACAAGTAGGTATAGAAGTAAATTATTCTTTTTTTTAGCTTACAAGTGTAAAGGTCCCATAAATCGCTGGGGAACTTAAGAACCACTCCGTTCTCTCCTTTTTCTTAATATTTTTTTCGTAACTCAACGCATTTAGACTAAGCTTGTAAAGAAATAAATTAAATTATTCTTATTAGAAAGTTTGTCATGGTGACAACGAGTCATGGAGAGCATTTAGGTTGATAGTTCGATTCGCACACAAAGAAATAAAAAAATGTTTTTTTCATTTCCTCGCTCTTGTTATGAGTAGTGTTTAAACACTAAGTTCCCAGGTTCCTCTTACCTTACATATGGAGAATACAACGTAAACCTAAAAATATACTCCAATTTTAAATTTATTGAGCAAATTTCCATTAAATTTTAATTATATTTCTATAAAACAGTTAAAAGCTTCTCTACTACATTGTACAATTTGAGCTCCGAACAATAACTTTTGATCAGCGCTTAACAAAATTACAAGATAAAGTACCTGAAGTATAATTTGAAAGTTCACATTTCCTTTACAAATTAAATAAATTAGAATAAATATCAGCTTCACGCTGTTACCTGGACATGGCAGGGTAGGCAGAGGGAACTTGGGAACCTAGTGTTAAACCACTACGTTCCGTTCTCCTCTTTTCGTTGACCAGAGTAAAGAAATGATAATATTTAATGTTTCATTTCTCCAAGTGGGGATCGAATCCACAACCTGTCGCTTTTACAGTCACACGCTGCGCTGGTGCCACTGCGCCACAACAGGCCTTAAATAATTAAGTTGAGTTTACTTACTTACTAGGGATTCAAACCTACACTTACAACTTTAAAAATTAAAACTAAGTAAAGAAAAAAAAAATATTTCAACAATGTAAACAAAATTGAACGTAGCGGAAATTGAATCCTCTTATAGTTACAGCAAATTTTGCATGGCTTCCTGTCAGGATTTAATTGGTCGAAGAATAGGGCCTGACAGTTAATTCTAGTAACTATTTATACATATTTTTTCACTTTTTTGTTACAGTTCATTTCTTTATTTCAACTTTTGTAATAAGAGCAGAACGAAATACTAAAATATACCTGTTACAAACATAATTAAAAAAAGTCGGGCAAATAGAAAGAATGTTTGCTGAAAACAGCTTTAAACTTGTTTGTTTAATATATATCCTTGACAGTTACTTAAAATTAAATAGCATGATAAATTGCCTAGTTTAAAATATATATGGGAACGGAAGTGGAACGGAGTGTCTTAACACTAGGTTCCCGGGTTTCCTCTGCCTACCCTGCCTCGTGCGGGATACAGCGTGAAGCTAAGGTCTAAGTATAGAAACGGTACTGGCATAGTATTTTGCAATAAATTATCTAAGCAATGGTAAAATCCGCATCAGTTTCGTGTATGAGTTGGAAGTATAGAAGTAGTTCAGTTTGATTCCGGCAAAGGACAACTACATGTATGTACGTACATTTGCATCATTGATTTTAGTCTAGTTGATGATCATGTTAATATTCAGTCCCCTTTTCAACTTCCCCTAGTGGTGTCACAATAGTACTTGACCGAATTCAGAAAAAAAAAGTAATGTTCATAATTTTAACCTATTTTTTTTCTTAATTTTAATGTACTTTTCCATAATTTTAATCTATTTTTTTATAATTTTAATCTATTTATCAGAAAAACTGATTACTACAATCATTATAATCATGATATATCTTTTTGAAAACCGTTTTGAGGCTCGTGAATTTGATATCCGTATTATAAACCTTAACCCTTAACCCTTAATCGGTTTTGGAGATATCAGCTAATATAGAATATTATCATACAAGATACGAGGGAAAAATATAACTCTTTTTTGCAACTGAAAACTATATAAAACCATATAATCTTTACATTTCATTACATAAAAATAATTTAAATTGAATATTCAACCGGCCGGGTTTCTAACCTACAACCAACACACTGTTCATAATCGAACTCCACACTGCTGCCACATAACGGTATTTTATGCTTGATTTTTAAAATGCAATCTCGGGAAAATCCATATTTAAATACCTTAATTTTGTTATTATAATGACAGTGAGGGAATAATTAAATGTATTAAGCATTCGACAGAATAAATGAATATTTTTAAATCAGTAGAGAAATGCCTTGTTTGAATTTGTAATTTCACAATAATGTATTTTTTTTTAATTTAAAAGCTTCAAGCCCTTTATAGCTCCGTCCTCTACCAAAAGTGAGTGGTAAGAGAGGGAGAGGGAGACTTCGGTTAACCTTCACTCCTTCTACGATGCTTAAGGAAGGTCATGTACAAAGCATGAGACCTCCCGGAGGGCATGTATGAAGAGGTTCATGACAATGGACGAGGCGAAAGAAGTATGCCGAGACCATACGTATACCTATATAGACGTTTGGCGCTCCGTTCTCTCTCTCTTTACCCCGCTAGGAATATAGCGTGAGGCAAAGTTAAGTTAAATGCTTCAATATTTGTGCTAAAGCTTCTAAAAATCCTTTGATATACGCAAAAAACTGTCATGGCACAGCGTAAGACAGGTACAC
This sequence comes from Eueides isabella, assembly GCA_019049475.1. NCBI lineage: Eukaryota > Metazoa > Arthropoda > Insecta > Lepidoptera > Nymphalidae > Eueides > Eueides isabella. The sequence continues at coordinate 305,162 of CM032407.1, forward strand.
AGAGGGAACATCGGAACCTTAACTAACTTAAAATATTGAAAATAGCTTTACCTCACTCAAGAAAATGAAATATTTACTTTATTTAAAACGTGGCGTTGAGTTTCGCCTATCAACACGCAATGACTCGAGAATTCGATGGAAAGTGGAGAACGGCACTTTCGTCATGAAAAGAAGTTCTTTCAGTGTAACACTAGGTTCCCCGACTTCCTCTGCGTAACCTGCTTTGTGCACCGCAGATATAACGTGAAGCTAAAAAAATATATAAATTGACAGTATACTTTATTTGTATCAAATAAATGGCAGACATTCTCATATGATAGTTCTCTTCTGAGCCGTCATACGTCATATATATATTGAAATATGACTGTGTTTCAATTTAAAAACAATATTGATATACGATATTTGTATATTTTGTTTTATTCATTTTTGTACACCTTTGTTTATTCGATTCTTGCACAATTTTCTTAAAATATATTTAATTTGCTTAAAATAATATAAATTGTTGCATATAAGTCTAGTTACATTTAATTTCTATTTAAAACATTTTTGCAGTGTTTTTTTTTCTTTCAGAGGGATCTTGGGAACCTAGTGTTAAAACTCCCTGTTCAATTCCCTACTTTCTTTCAAGGCCTAATTTGAGGCCTTGCACGATGAGTGGTGGAACTCAACGCCGCGCTTATATACCCCTGGTAGTTTATCCACGGAAAGAAATACGAGACCCTATAGGTTTAGGTTACGCGGCAAATTTCATACAAAATTCAGAAAAAAAGATATATAAACGCCCGTTTCTTTTGATTACGTCAACTGAGGAGCTTAATATTTTTTTGTGATCTAAGTAAGCACAGCCTTAGATATATGATATTAATTTAACCTTAAATGATTTTGACTTTTTATCCGTATATTTATATACAGACGGACAAAAAAAATACTATGAATTCCATTTTTTTCTTTTTGAGGCATAGAACCCTCGAAAAAAAATATATATTATTACTATATTTTAGGTAAAATATATATCACAGAGCTAATCATAATTTAAGTGTGTGAGACTTCGCTGTTACAGCACTCGAATAACGGGTCCTCCTGAACATTAATTAAAATATAATGTTATTAGATCTTGTAACAAACAGTTACTTTGATTATATGATATTACTAAAGACTATGCATGATTAAACTTATTGCCTAATTATATGGAATCTTTATATAAATTTACTGTAGTTTCATCTAAATTTGTTCAGTAATTTTTGGCGAAAGTTAAATAAATATTCATTCTCGTGAAACTTCGCTTTTATAATACTACAAGTGTTTCGTACGCAGCTTCATCCGCTAAAAATTAATTATTACTTTCAGCTTCTCGCTGTATCCCGCACATGACAGAGTAGGCAGAGCGAACTTGAGAACCTAATGTTAAAACACTCCCTTCCACTTCCGTCTCCCCTTTTCTCGCCGCGGTTTGCATTGTACCAGAGCGAAGAAATGAAAACATTAAATATTTAAATTGAAAATATAAAATATCTCACTACTTCTAGTGAGGATCGAACTCACAACCTGTCGATTACAGTCACACTCTTGTGCCGCTGCGCCAAGATAGGCTTTTATTATATAGAATATATTATTATAGAAAATTATATATAAAAGATCTATGAATATAAATTATATCCTATGTATTATTCAGATTATGACGATATGATGATTTATTACATGAAATTTCTAACAGAAAATATGTCATTACCCAAATTGGAACGAAACCTACAACCATTCTGTTTCAAATCACCACTGTGCCAGTGCCTCATCATTTTCTACAGATTTTAATCATCGTATATAATTACAAGTATTTACATAATATTTATATTTGATTCTACTAAAACTGCAAAACTCCACGGCCGTAGCCAGATTGATGTGACATTGACATATGACAAAGTAATTTATATGTAATAGAGGTGTAAAGTGTAAAGGAAACACTTATTTTGCTGGTAACTTTGCTGTTGTGCTTGTAAATATTAAACCATATGAGTTATTCGTAAGGTCGTTTCTTTAAAATAAGGTTCATGATTTAATTTAGCGAGAGAAAGTATAGCGTTTAGAACTGCTACTATTCAAACTTCCAACGTTTTAGGATGTTTGTTGACATTGGTGTGAGTATTTGTAAAAGTTGGGACATAGCTATATTGACATGTTTACTATAAATTTAAATAAGTTCAAATCACTTGTCATGGAAGCTGTTTCTGAATGATATTCTTCTGTTTTATTTTGATTTCTTTTTGATTAACTGTACATCTAGCTATCTTTTTTTTTGTACTATTTTATGTGAAGACTTCATTGGTTAATTGAATGTAAATTTGGTTTTTATTTGAAGTACTTGTAAAACTGTATGTCTTCCTAAATAAATAAATAAATAAATAGGGGTACAAGCGACTTAGTAGTAGACTTAGTAGATTTTCATTGTTAGCAAGGTTCCTAGATACCTCACTCAACACGCAATGCCACGAGAATTTTGGAGAAAAGTGGGGAATAGAAGAAATTAAATATGAACGTAGTGACTTAACTCTATTTGTCTCTGCCTACCCTTCCATAAGCGGGATAGGCGGGTATAAACTACGTGCATATGTTATTTCATTCTCACTGTAACTGTATGGTGTTTATTGTTATAAAGTAATTTAAATTTGAGTTGAAATGGTGTATTATTTAACTCTAAGAGTCATACATATCTAATATTAAAAAAAAAATATTCTTGAGATTACTAGATGTAGATAAAAATCCAATTTTTAGTAACCATAAAAAACTTATATATAAATGTGAAGATGTCCAAAACAGCAAAACCAGTTAAAATACTCGTAAGTCGTGTAACCTTTTTTGTTTGTTTACAATGACCGTGACCCAAAGGTGCTTGGCTTGCTGGTGTTTGCCAAAAGAGATGTAAACAAGAACAGTCTTTTAAAAAATCTATGTAATATTTTCTTTATTTTCACACGACTATAAACGTAATCTAACCTTCCAAAGTTCCTTTCCTTCCCAGGTTCCCAAGTTCCCTATGCCTACCCTACCATGTATATTGTACATGATATAATGTAAAGTTGAATGCTATACTTAAATATAGATAGATCAAGTTATAATATGATATTAAACATTAATGAAATAAAAATTAAACCGTTAACATGAGTGTCTGTCGTGACGCTGAGGCACAAGCGTGTCAGTCACACAGGTGATGTGGCAGGTCATAGGTTCAGTTCCTACTCGAAGAAATGAAATACTATACATTTTCTATTTCTTTTATTTTGTGGGAAACGAAATGGAGTGTCTTAACACTAGATTTGAAAGTTTTCTTTGTCTACTCCGCAACGTAAAGGTTACAGCGTGAAACTGAAAAAAAAAAAAAACATAATTTAAACGCAACACTATTTTTATTAAAAACACTCAAAAACAGTTATTTTAAAATCAAAACTGAATTGCAAAGTGAGAAATAAATTAAAATGTTTGCAATATGAATTTTATTATACAATTGTGTAGAAGTACCATGATATACCCAGTTGTACGTGTAGATGTAGGCCACGAGGAACACTTGAACTTCAAAGAAGTGAACCACTACGTACTCTACATTCATTTGAACGTGCCTCTACACTTTATATTACCATTTTTTATAAACGCTTTTATGGCTAAGGCAAGATGTGGCGCAGCGGCACAAGCGTATGATTGGTTGTAAACGTAACAGGTTGTGAGTTTAATCCCCATTCGAGGAAATTAATTATTAACTATTTTCATTTCCTCTTTCTTATATATAAAAGATATATATTAAATAATCATGAATATAATATTAGTTCTCGACATCAAAATTTTACCTTTTAACGCTTTATCTCTATTGGAGTGGCTACAAATACTGTAGCGTCGAACAAAAAAATTTTTTTTTCTCTGCATAACTACATCTTCCTTGTTTTTTGATAAATCTTATATCAAGTCTTGTGTAGTGGAAAATGTAAATAACTCACACTCATTCAACTTCACGCTTTATCTTGCACACGGCAACTTGGGAACCTAGTGTTAAGAAAATCCGTTCCACCTTTGATCCCCACTTTTCCGAATTTGAAGCACTACGTGTTGAATGGCGGAACTCTACGCTGCGCTTTGCATTGTTACCAGAGCGAAGAAATGAAAACATTTTATATTTAATTTGAAAATATTAAATATTCAATTTCCTCGAGTGGGGATCGAACCCACAACCTGTTGCTTTCGCTTGTCACTGCGCCACAATAGGGCTTTTTTTTTTTTTCAATTAAATATATTTAAATATAATGATTTTATAACTTACAGACACCTATATATCGCGTGATTCGACACCAGTCCGATGTCACGTGAACAGAACATTTAACTAACGTTAATCAAGTATAACTCGTGGATTAGAAACGTTATTTACTTTATTCTAGCAATTTTATAAATATATAGTTATCACCTGCGGATTTATATGTACGACCTGTACGTATAAATAACTAAAAAATATATTTTAAATGAAACAGTTTCAACCGGATTAATCGCTTATTACTATTTGTGAGAAACATCTAGAAAATCAATGTGAAAGTAGAAATCTGAGTGAGACTTTTTTATAATTATTCTTTTAGAGTATATCTCTAAAAGAATAATTATAAAAAGTCTTTTCTCCCTAGCGACACCCCACATACTCGCTAGGATGATCCGCGAGGCTATTGAAATACAAAAACATCCTAATTTCAATAGAGAAGATGGTTGCAAACTTTCAACCACCTGGGACCCACTCTTAAAAAATTTAAAGTCCCCAAACACACCACACTAGAGGACCAGATACAGTTAGCTCATTCTGCAACAATCCTTGTTCTTATAACATTTTCACTTTTAACCTAACAAAATATCCAGATTTATAGTTATATTAGATATCGTTTCCCACTTTATATCGCATATAGAAAAATAGGCTGAGAAAACCTGGGAACTCAGTGTTAATACACTCTGTAATGTAATTACAAAAGGCGTTATGTATCGAATGGTGGACGTCAACGCCACGTTTTGCTTCATTCTCAGAGCAGAGAAATGAAAACATTTAATATTTTATTTCCTCGAGCGGGAATCGAAGCCTTAACATGTCGTGCTTCAATTCGCGCGCTTGTGCTTCTGCGCCACGATAGACGTCAACAAAAATATATTTGTTTTGTGTGTTGTTTAGTGCTCATTTTTTCACTCTTATAACAATACATAGTGCAGATTTCCACCTATTCAAAATCAAAATCAAAATCAAAATATTCTTTATTCAATTAGGCCATTTAAGCACTTTTGAATCGTCAAGTTACATATAAGTGTCTGTGGTGTCAGTCCTTACAGGAAGCTACCACCGGCTCGGAAGGCGGGTCTGCTGAGAAGAGCCGGCAAGAAACTCAACAGTTGCTCTTTTCAAAATATCAATTAAAGTAAATATATAACATAGCTTCCTGAGTGAGTACCAACAGCATTTAATCCCACGCACTCTTATCGTTGTAGTATTCTTGAATAGAATAATATGCTTTGCCTAACAATATATTTTTAACATTCACTTTAAATTTTTGAAGTGGCAAATTTAAAATTATTTGTGGAATTTTATTATACATACGTGTACCATGTCCCATAAAAGATTTACTAACTTTTTGAAGACGAAAACTAGGAGTTATCAGCTTGTTTTTACTTCTTGTATTAATATCATGTCGGTCACTGTTTTTTAATAAATTGTGGCTATTTTTCCGAACAAGTATTATATTATCATATATGTACTGTGATGCCACCGTAAGAATACCCGTTTCTTTAAAAAAATCTCTCAGGGATTCCCGAGCTCCCATGCCGTAAATGGCTCGGACTGCTCTTTTTTGAATTACGAATAAAGATTCGATATCTGCAGCATTGCCCCATAGTAATATTCCGTAGGACAATATGCTATGAAAATAGCTAAAGTAGACTAGGCGTGCAGTATCAACGTCCGTAAGCTGCCTCACTTTTCTAACAGCATATGCAGCGGAGCTCAGTCTGCCCGCAAGAGAAGACAGATGGGGGCCCCATTGTAGTTTCGAATCTAGGGTTACTCCCAGGAATACCGCGGTATCACAAAAATTGAGAATTTTGTTATCCACGCTTAAATTAAGCTTCTCTTTCCTAACATTCGGCATAGTAAATTCTATACATTTTGTTTTTTGTGCGTTTAATACTAAATTATTAGTATTAAACCAGTGAAGTATTTGCGACAGCGCACTATTCACTTCGTCATAGTTTTTTTTATATCGATCTACTTTAAAAATTAATGAAGTATCATCGGCAAATAATACCACATCGCATAAATTATTAATGCAAAAGGGGAGGTCATTTATATAAATTAAAAACAAAAGAGGCCCTAGAATCGATCCCTGTGGGACACCCATCCGCAGAACGCTACCGGAAGACTTAACATTATTTAAGGTAACGTGCTGAATCCTGTTTCTAAGGTACGAAGCAATGAGATCACGGGCACTGCCTTTGACTCCATAATGGCTAAGTTTGCGTAATAACGTATCGTGGTCTACGCAGTCAAAAGCCTTAGACAGATCACAAAACACTCCAACCGCATTTTGTGAGTTTTCCCAAGCTCTATATATGCAATTAAGGAGGGCAACTCCCGCATCTGTTGTAGATCTGCATCTAGTAAAACCATACTGTGCTTTATTTAAAATACTATTTCTATTAAAATACAAAGATAATTGATTAAAAATTATTTTTTCAAAAATTTTACTCAACGATGGCAATACTGATACAGGTCTATAATTGCTAGGATCACTATTCTCTCCGTTCTTAAACAATGGTACTACTTTACTGTTTTTCATGAGGTCGGGAAAAATGCCTTTGTCAACACATTTATTAAATATCAATGATAAGTGAGGTGCAATGATTGGTATAATAGAGCTTAGTAATCTAACAGATATACCCCATAGATCACCAGTTTTTTTTACATTAAGACTTTTAAAAGATTTAATAATTTCCTCTGGTGTTACATGTACAAACGTAAAATTAGTGGTATATTTATCAGTGTTACTTTGCAATAATTTAACAGCACCTGATGGAGATGATTTTAAGGAAGAAGTTACTTTAGTCGGTATTTCTGCAAAATAATTCTCAAAAACATTTGCAACTTCAAGATCTGCATTAATTAATTTATTATCTACTTTTAACTCTACCGACTCATTATAATTTTTAGATCTACCAGTTGTTCTAGATATTATGTCCCAGGTAGTACCTATTTTATTTTCAGAGTTTATAATTTTATTTTTTATATATATAGATTTAGCTTGAATGCAGACCTTTTTAAATATCTTAGAGAAAACACTGATCCGCTTTAGTAAGCTTGGGTCGCGATTCCACTGCTTCATACTGTACAGTTCGTATAATTTATCTCTACTGCGGTATATACCCACGGTATTTGTGAGAAGCACCTAGAAAATCTTCTAAGGAATAAGTAATAAGCTGTTATATCAGGTTTCACACAGAATAATTATAAAAAACGTCTCACTCAGATTTCTACTTTCAATGTGAAAGTAGAAAACTGAGTGAGACTTTTTTATAATTATTCTGTGTGAAACCTGATATAACAGCTTATTACTTATTCCTTAGAATTTAAAGTACGTCAAGCTTTTTCCAGAAAGCTTCAGCGAAGCCCACAACATTTCTATGTTAGTATTAAAGATACTCCTTACTTCATCAAACTATGCAGTTTGATGAAGTAAGGAGAACTTTTAAATATCTACATGTAATCAATTCTAATTGCCTTACCTTAATTGCTTGTGTTCCCTCTTTTTTTCCCTATTAGATACGCTTTATCACGTATATAACATGAGTAGCGACAGACTATAAGTTAACGAAAGTATACCACTCTCTATTTTTTTTTCTTTTTTTTAGCTTAACGCTGTATCCCGTACATGGCAGGTAGATAGAGGGAACTTGGTAACTTAGTGTTCGTCACTAACCACTTTATTGAAATGAATTTCGGAACAATGGCTGTTAATTGGCGGAACTTTCTAAAGAAAGTATTTTATTGTTTCATGCTATTTCCGCATAAGGCAAGATGTACAAAAGAGACACTTAAGAAATTAAAAAAAATAAATAAATTAGGCCTGCCGTGGCGCAAAAACGTGCGACTAAACGTAAATTGTTGGTTCGATCCACACTCGAGCAAATGAAATATTTATTATTATCATTTCATCGGCATACAAGGCAAAGCGTGATGTTAAGTTTTACCACTCAACACAAACCACTCCAATTAAAAAATAGAGAACAAAATGGAGTGTCTTCACACTAGGTTCCCAAGTTCCCTCTACCTTGTCTTGCCTTGTTCCCAAATTCTCTCTCCCTTGTCTTGCCTTGTTCCCAAGTTCTCTTTCCATTGTTTTGCCTTGTTCCCAAGTTCCCTCTCCCTTGTTTTGCCTTGTTCCCAAGTTCCCTCTCCCTTGCCATGTACGGGATACAGCGTAAAGCTAATACAAATCCTTTAGCAAATCAATTCAAGTGAACTGCGTGTGCATAATTGACGACCCCCTTTCATTATACACTTCTAACCTGAGAAATGAAACGTCAAAGGGTAATTATAAAGGGGTGTTGAGAACTAAGGGTCTAGTGCTCAAGTAACAGTGTGACTTAATGACGTACATGGTTTATACCTTTAATAAATTCTACCAGTGGTGGTTCTGGATTTGATACTTAGTGCGATTTGATAAGTAATACTGGTAAAATGTACGAAATATTATTATTATTAAAATATTTTATTTTGTTTCAAACTATTGCCCTTACTTTACAATGTTGTTGAGTGACAGAACTTAATATCACGCTTTACCTTGTACGAGTATAAGTACCAAATATTTCATTCCCTCGGGCAGAAATTGAACCAATATCAATTTTCTTTACAATATATTTGTAAGAAAAAAAGTATTGCATAAAAATAAAGTTTTATAGTGTTTGTTTAGAAAATCTATAAAAAAATAAATCTTGTGAGATCAGAACGCGTGCCTCTTCGAATCCGTCGTTCAAACTTTAAACGCGTTTTCTAAATAAGCATTTTCCTTTTACAAATGTGTATTAGCACTTTAAAAATAATAAAAAGTTACGAAATGTTAATTTCATATCTCCCCATTTTCACGGAAAACATTTGCAAATAAAAATTCCCACGAGCAATGTTACGTTGAATTTTTACATTCCCGACGAACCTGCGACGTCAATCCCGTGGGGACATTTCTAGGCAAAATGATATTATACTTTCAATGTAATTCTCATCTTCTTCATTAATTTTAGTAATAATAATAATGCTTTATTGAAAATTAAACCAGCTAGATATAGTTAAACAAACTTCGCCAACTGCTTCGCCCGTTTGGTCAAATCGAAATAACCAAGAGTTGCAACATGACGCATGACACAATAGTTTTTAGTTTCGCTTCACGCTGTAACCATCATTTAGAGGGAACCTGGGAACCTAATGATAAAACACTCCATTCCCATTAAAACACTTCCGTTCTTCACTTTCTGAGGTATTTTAGAGGCATTGTGTGAATGGTGGAACTCAACACCGCGCTTAACCTTGTTACCAGAGCGTGGAAATTAAGACTTGAATAAACATTGTACTAGTATCTTATATAGGATGATAGCGCCTGAATGTAAATAGTAAGTACTTACATCCAGGCGCTATCATCAGATCCTGACGAAACGGTATAATAATTTTGTCACCTGAGCTACGTCTTCTATACCATTAAGTACATAATACAACGTGTAACGATAGCAAAGTAAGGACAACTCTAATTCGAGAAAACGATTATGAGTTCTTACAAAACTTTTGACGTGAGTTTCCTCACGAACTTTTACGAAGTTGGGAGACTTGTTAAGCTTATCGACTTAGATGCAAAAATAAAAGACAAAATATTGCGCTATTCAAAAGCTCTCTGAAGACTGTATTTTAAAAGAAATACAGATGCTTTTATGCTGTATATTAGTGTACCATACTCGTATAATCCTAGAGCCTGTCGTGGCGCAAAGGCACAAGCATGTGACTGTAAACGCGATAAGCCAAGGATTCAATGCCCACTTAATGAAATGACATATCAAATAATTTCATATACACCCTCTCAACCTCCCAACAAATCTGTTTATAGTTCTGGGACTGATTGCAGATCCAAACAGAAAAATAAAAAAAAAAAAAAAGAAATGTATTTCTAACATGAAACGCGTCTAGAATGTGGTAGAAAATGAGAAACGAAAATATATTAATGAGAATGAAGAGCGTTAACATTCGGTTTTAAGTTTCCATCCACTTACCTTGCTATATGCAGAATAAAACGTAAAGCTTAAAAAAATAGCCCTATGGCGGTCTGCGTTAAGTGGCCGATTAGTAAGACTGTAAGCACGGTTGTAGGTTTGATTACCACAGAAATTAATTTGTATCTCCTATTATCATCAATATCGTTATAAGACATAATTTGGCGTTAAGCTCCGCAGAAGTGTTTTCAAGATATTACGTGCTGAGTGAACACGTAATGTCTTGAAAACACTTCTGTCTATCTTGCTGTGTAGAAAAACGTATACAGCTGCATTCGAAACATAAAAATCTTGATTTAAAGTCGGTTAGTGAGCAAACATATGTGTAACTTTTTCGTGTCGTGCTTCCAAACAACTTGGTAGTACGACGGTGTCTAAATTATTCATAGAAAATCGGAAGTCGGTAACAAAATGATGATTTTATGATCACATTATAAATATACAGTGTTTTCCTATTTTACATTCTTAGGTTACTTATTTAAACAGATTTCCTGCGGCTTTTATTTGGTATAGATGTAGTTATTATATCGAGTCCTGTCGTGGCGCAGGAGAACGAGCTTGCGGCTGTGAGCGTGGTCGGTCGTGGGTTTGAATCACTTGGAACTATCTTAATAAAAAAGGAGTACCTTAACACTTCCTTCCGCTTCCCTGGTTCCCTCTGCCTACCTTGCAGTGCGCGGAAACAATAAACACAAAAAGAATTATCTATATCTACGCTAATCAGGCATTGCGTATTAATTCATTACCCATGGTCAATTTGTCACGTCTATGGAAAGTACATTTTAAAAATGGTGACAAACTTAACTAAACAACAATTTTGGCATAAATTAACCACAAGTAAAAGCCTTGTAAGTATTACTCTGTGTTATTTACCAATTTTTACATTTATTTTTATTTATTTGTACTGTAACATCTGATTTGAGGCACGTCGTGGCGCCGAGGCAGTGAGTGGGACTGGAAACGCGAGAGGTCAGGGTTCAATCCCCTCTCAAGAAAATGAGTGAGTTGCCAAGTTCCCTCTTCCTGCCGTAAAACTGATAAAAAAATATTATTTATTGCCAAATGTCATAATTAACGCTCGTATCTTTTAGTCGAGTTGACTTACAAGATATTTTTTCCAAGGCTCTATAGACGTGGCTGATTATAATAATTTAGCTTAACCTCTAAGTACTTCCATCTTCTACGAGCCTTGAACCTACGATTCACCTCACCAAATACTCCACGTGTACGCATTTTGTAATGTTTTAAAAAAATTTAAGACAAAATAAAAAGAATGTAATAATTATAAAGTAAACAAATTTAACCAAATTAAAAGAGTGACTTTGCTTTAATTTGTTCACTCAATATTTATGTCTCATGAATTCGGCTAAAAATCGCTTCAACACTAGGTTCCAAAGTTCCCAGGTTCCCTCGGTTACCCTGCTGTATTAAGAATACAGAAAATAGAAGATACGTTGTGATAATTTAACTCCGTTAACCAACACTCAACTCACAATATCTTTGGAATATTAGATGGATATTAGGAAATAATTCAATCTGTTTATCCTACTTTGATGAATAGTGATTTCTTTTAGTGATAAGTCAGTCTTTTCTTAATCTTTTAGTATTTTAAAGGTTAAAAATATACAATTCAGTAGTCATAATATTTGTAACCTGTACGAATAACACGTACAGAGTTTGTAACATGTACGGAGAGCCCTATTAATTTCATAAATAGTATTTTATTAACTTTCTGTATCAGAATTTGTATAATATAACAAATCAGTCAAAGTTTAACATAAAATTGAAATCTACGAACCGAAAGCTCATATTAATGAAAGTTACCGTTTTTGCAAACACCAGTTAACACCTTTAGCGCGCTAAGTCTTGAAATATAGCTATGAAAACTAACTTTTCCTCTGGAAATATGAATTTTTGTTTCATTTAAATAATTTACTATATAGTAAAAGTATTTTTATCTTCATTGTGGCACAGCAGCATTGCATCTTACTCTGAAGATGACGGATGTAAGTTCAATTTCCAATTGTAAATTTTTTGAAATATTGCATATTGAGTGGTGAAATAAATGTTGCTTTAGTAACAAGATCAAGAGCAACATTTATTTTTACCGCCCAATATGCAATATTTCAAAAATTGGGAAGATAAGGGAACATTGAACCTTCACATTAGGTTCCCTCTGTTCGCCCTGCTATATGCGGGAGACGAAGAAGCTATTGTTTCTGCCCATATTGGAAAACCAGCCTTACACGTACATTGCTGTAGAATGGCGTTGAATTCAGCTGAGTCAAGAGACTACGTTATTTTTGCATGCTACTTTACAAACTATTTAAAGAATAAGCTTCTTGGGCACGTGTAACTTACGTTTTAGAAAACTATTTCTATATATTTTGTGAACAGAACACATATATATGTTACTTTAAAGTAGAAATAGACAGAAGTTGACAGTGAAATGTTTTACTTGGTTGTGGGTTCCAGTCTCATTCGGTGAAAATAGCTATTTACATTTTCTTGCCCTGATAACAAGACGAGGCATGGCGTTCTGTTTCGAGATTTGGACGTAAACTAGGGACTATTGACTTAATACTAAATTTCTCTTTTCCTTTCGTTTTATCTTTATAAGTATATTTTTTAATAGGTTTTTAAGGGCATGACTGACAATGTACAAACGAAACTCTTATTATTAAAGTTGTATATACACACACATGTATATATATATATATATATATATATATATATATATATATATATATATATATATATATATATATATATATATATATATATATATATATATATATATATATGTATATATATATATATATATATATATATATTGAGGCCTGTCGTGGCGCAGCGGCACAAGAGTATGACTGTAACCGACAGGTTCTGGGTTCAATCCCCAGTCGAAGAAATGAAATATTTAATATTTTCGATTTAAATATTTAATGTTTCATTTCTTCGCTCTGGTAATAAGGCAAAGCGCGGTGTTGAGTTCCGCCACTCAACACGCAATGCCTCAAATTCGGCGGAAAGTGGGGAACGGAAGTGGAACGGAGTGTCTTCACACTAGGTTCCCGGGTTCCCTCTGCCTACCCTGCCTCGTGCGGGATACAGCGTGAAGCTGAGTAGTTGAGTAAAATAATTAAATTCATCCCCTAAAGTGGAAATTGAACCCACAACCCTCACTCATCAGACACACACTTATACTCCTACGTCACGATGGCCATAGAATTATATATGCTACAAAACATTTAATTTGCATGCAAGATCCTTATATTCATCTTTTGTGAACAAACTCATCATGCCCATTTAACTCTAAAGGGACAACAATGAAGCTACTGTTCTGATTTAAAATTTAAATCAACCATTTATATTATAATAATTTAATTTAAATAAGAAAAGGTCTTTTCTATTGTCCCTAAGTTATTAACCGTAATTAATTCAATGAGATGGGCAAAAGCGTGTGTTTATAAACGCGACGGGTTGTGGGTTCGATCTTTTCTCGAGGAAATGAAATATACGCATTGCTTCAAATTCAGCGGGAAGTGACGAACAGAACGTAGTGTATTTGCGGTAGGTTACCAATTTCCCTCTGGCTAACTTACGAAGGGCAGAATACAAAAAGAATGGACGATTTTATAGCAGTTAGGCCAGTGTCTTTGTGGCAGTAGCTATACGTTTAGTAAAAAGGGTCCTAATTTTTACTTACTAATTTTCTTCACACCGGATATAGTAGGGTAGAAAAATGTAAGCTAGTGTTAGGATACTCTGTTCTCAAAATCTGCCCTATTTATGAAACATTACGAGTGGAGGGGAGTGGAGCTGGACGCCGCGTTTTATGTTGTACTAGAGCAAGGTGATAATACAAAACAGTCTGTGATAATAATTCATGTAAAATATTAAACATGTTCCTTTTAACGTAATCCTAAAAAAACAAACATGTATAGCACCGATACATACATTTATATGCAAATCAGGACCTTTTTATTTAAATGAGACAAGCTCGCTTAAACCAGACGGATGAAAATGATATTTATTAGTTATATTTCATATGAAATTATCATATAACATAAATATGGCGCAGGAATACTAGTGTACGACTGCAAGTTATGGTTGCAGGTTAAAATCCTACGTTTGGAAATGAAATATGTAATATTTTTATTTCTTAGCTTTAGTAAAGCAGAACGCGGCGTTGAGTTTCGCTTCTCAAAACACAATGCTTGAAATTCAGCAGAAAATTAGGGGAGGAAGTGTTTCAATTAAAACGGAGTGTCTTAACACTAGATTCTCGAATTCCTTGTGACTACTCTGCTATATGCGGGATACTATAAAAATTTTTTTTTTTAGCTGAACGCTGTATCCCGCATGAGGCAGAGTAGGCAGAGGAAACCCGGGAACCTAGTGTCAAGACACTCCGTTCCACTTCCGTTCCCCACTTTCCGCTTTGCCTTATTACCAGACCGAACAAAATGAAACATTAAATATTTAAATTGAAAATATTAAACATTTCATTTCCTCGACTGGGGACCGAACCCAGAACCTGTCGGTTACAGTCACACGTCGCTGCGCCACGGCAGGCCTAAAAAATATTAGTACTGAAAATATACAAAAATAAGATAGTGTTACTATTAAGTAACTTGAAATGTCTTAGTGGTGCGAGACTAGACGCGTCGATATATGACGATATATGGTTCAATTAAGCCATATGAAGATAATCATGAAAAAACAATTTACTTTATATATTATTAAAGCAACTTATTAATTATTTACATATTATAATATTCAATTATAACAATATAGATATTTGAAAAAAAAAATAAATAAACAAAACACAAGTGCTGTGAACTTGACTTGAGACAGTGCCTACTGTAGTGGAATGTCCATTTAAAACTAGTGATTTTACAAAATTTAAATAAATATTAACAAAAAGTGATAAAAACGTAAAAAAAATATCAAAATTAACTTTAAAAAAACTCCGTTTAAGCGTGTAATGTGTGGAATTTGTCAAAAATGAATACAGTACAAAGCACTGGAGGAGGGCATGGACCCATCAAAAAGGATCACAAACATGAGGTAAGGATTTGATAACGTTATATTTGTTATTTCGCAGCGTTTAGTTCCGTTTCAAACAACGCAAAATGTCTCGACAAATGAGATGCTATACATGAAGGGGTTTTTATCTAGATCTTTTTAATATGCATACTCCTATTGTTTAATATATTTTTTTTGCCGTACAACCTCCTTCGTGTCTTCTCCATTCAACGTGACATTGGCGAAGTGATATGTGCTCAACTGGCACGCTCGGAACGCCATAATCAAAGAACCATACCATACCATACATGCAGGGGAAGAAAATGCAATATATATTTTAAGTTAATCAAAATTCTCTGTAAAGAACAAGAAGGAATTCCGCCACTCAACAAAAAATAGGAACGGAAATATCTTGATGAGAACGAAGTGCCTTAACATTAGGTTCCCAAGTTCCTTTTGCCTACCCAAATGTGTGTGGGAGACAGTGTGAATGTAAAAAAAAGTTATTTTAACATGAAACTATAATAATAATATTTAATTCACATTCATATTAAAATAAGCAATCACATATAAAAAATAGATAATCGTTGTAATTCCGTCCTAGACATTAGCGGCAGGATCCGGAATGCTTGAAAGAGGCGCGAGCGCATGTTAATCTGTAAATAAGATTTTTTTGTCAATATTTTAAGTAACAAATATATAGGCTTTTAGTAGAGGCACAAGCGCACGTCTATTATCACAACAGGTTGTGGGTTCGATTCCTCTATAACTTATTTATGGGGGGGGGGGGGGGGGGGTGGATGTTTAAAATATGCATTAGAAAAAAATGTAGATTAAAATCTTAATACGTTATAGAAATGTAAATTTGCGTAAGCCGAGTTCCGATAGTTTTGCGGACTTTAATAACTACACATAACTACATTTGCTTAAAATACTGCCTTCAGTCAGTCAACACAACAGATTGTGTATTCGACCTCTCCTTAAAAAAAAAAATGTGGTAATAATCCAATGATCGGCGTTGATTTTTGTGTTGTTTTGTTTAACATCAGCGGAAATAAAAGAACGGAAGTGTCATAATGGAAACATGAGGTTCCTAAGTTGCCTTTGTCTATCCTAACATATGGGGGATTCAGTATAAAATAAAAAAAATAAAATAAAAAGAGAGGTCAGTTTAAAAGATTTGCTCAAAATACTTACTGGCATCGATTACTGAAGGTTTTCCCAGAAGTAGCGCAAACAGGGCTGTAAACAGCTGGACAGATGCAACCACTCCGTGCTGTCGCAAAGGCGAAGAGTAATGACAGGATTACTGTAGAAAATTAATATTTTTATTTACTAATATCGTTATTTATAGTTAATATTGTTATACTGAGAATTTTGTTTGGCTGAACGTGTTTATCTCAGGAACCAGTGTAAAAAGCGAAGTGTTATGCGTTTGACCGGTCAGTATGTCTATAAGTCTGTTTGTATCTCATGGTCCAAAAAAAATACTAACTTATCTTGGCAAAGACCTCTTTAATAACAAAAATACAAGAAAAAAGGAAAAAAAAAAACAAATAATGCTCATGCTGGCGGAACTCAACGCCGCGTTTGGCCTTATACCAGAGCGAAGAAACGAAAATCTTAAATATTTAAATAGAAAATATTAAAAGTTTCATTTCCTCGAGTGGGGATCGAAGTCACAACCTGTCGGTTTCAGTGCCACTGCGCCACGACAGGCCAAAAAAATACAAATAAAATTATAACAATACTATATATTTATTTATTTATATGTAGAGGAAGGATTTAGGACACCTAAGCCTACCAATAACCAATTTTAATAGCATGTTGAGAGGCGAAAGTTAACGCCGCCTTCTGTTTTTACTAGAGCGAGGAAAACAATAAATAATTCTAGTTTCTGATTGGCAACTCACAACCGTAATTGTTACAGTCGCTTTCTTATTGCTATACAATAATATTAAGTAAATTGATAGTATTTTCATAAATAAGCAGAATATTTAATTTGTTTTAACAAAAGGTATGTTTGAACAAAGCTTGAACAAAAGCTCGCGGATGTAAGCACGATAGGTCGTGGATTCGATTTCCAAGCAAGGAAATGATATATTTAATATTCTCATTTTCGTGTCATGAGGCAAAGTGCGGCAGAAGTTAGTTTCTCCATTCAACGCGCATTGCCTTGATAATGGTCTAATACTGTGTACCAGGTTTCTTCTGCCTACTCTGCTATGTACGTACAGCGCGAAGCAAAAAAAAATGTAATGCAAGAAAGTGTTGTAATTCAAAATTTTGTTTTGTTATAAGAAGAAACAAAAAAAAAACATCCTCTATTTAAAAAAATACATAATATTATATATGATTGCTTAATTTAATATTAAAGCGTTATTGTTACAAAAGCCAGGACATGAAAACATTAAATAATTAAATTTCCTCAAGTTGGGATCGAACCCACAACCTGCTGCTTTACACTATTGATATATATATATTTTTTTATGGAAGAGACGGCAAACGAGCGTACGGGTCACCTGATGGTAAGTGATCACCGTCGCCCACGGCCCTGTGTAACTCCAGAGGAGCTACAGGAGTGTTGCCGTCTTTTAAGGTGGAAGGGCACCGGGGCCCGGCATTACCTAACTCGAAACGCAGTGGCCAAAGCCACTACTTAACGCCGGTCTTAAATGCCGGGGGTAGTAACAATCCGGTCGAGTCTGCTCATGCGTGTTACCATTGCTGGCAACGTGACTCTACCACACGCACTTTAGTCGCCTCTTACGACACCATCAGTACCAGGGTGATCGTATTCTAAGCCGGGATCACACGGCACAAAATTTTCACACCACCACCAAAACGTTAATATATTTAATAATCAATAATAATATCATTTTACTTACGAAAAAGAATCTTCATTTTATTTTGTTTATGTAATTACGTATGTATGTATAAGACAACCGCCAGTGGCAATTACGAACACCGCACTGTTCATTAGACGACGTGCTATTTATTAATATATATTTATTATAGCACTAGCGACGTCTAGTGGTTTTTCTTCGTTTATTTTTATAGAAGGTTTGGTCTTTTGTGGTACAGAGGCTTACAAGCGTACGACTGTAAATGTAATGGTTGTGGGTTCCATGCCCTCTCAAGGAAATAAAATATTCAATATTTTCATTTGTATGTAACAAAGTAACAGAGCAAAGCACTGCTTTAAATTTGACTCAGCACACTGTGCTTCAAATTCGACGGACAATTGAGAACATATGTACGTGTCTTAAGGGTAACAAAGTGTCGTGACATTAGGTTCCCAAGTTCCCTCTGCCTACCGTGAAGCTGGAAAAAAAGTTCTCGTTCATTACCAAAAATCATAATTCTAAGTCAGTGGAAATTTGGGGTTAAAACAAAATATAAACGCTGCTATATTAAATTAAATATTTAATGTCTTCATTTTGCTGTGGTGACAAGGCGAATGCCTTGATGTTGAATCTCGTAACTCAACACGCAATGCTTCAAGTTTGTTTTCCAGAGATACATCTGTCTACCTTGAAGTGGCACAAAGTGAAGCTTAGAAAAATGATGGATTTTTATTGGTACGCAGAGAACTTAATCAACCTTGTTAAGACACTGTTCTCGAATTACGCCAAATTTTCGTATTGTTTGGCGTAACGACGACAACGCTGTGTTTTATCTCGTATTCGGAGCAAAGAAAAAAAATAATTTATACCCGCAAGAAAGCATTGAGCCCACGTTCGTCGTGCTTAAAGTAAAAATTAGAGACAGATTAAAAACAGAATGACAAACAGAAAAAAACAGAATAACAGACAAAAATAAATCTATAAATTATTTGTTTGTGTTTTGTTATCGTGTAATTACCTACAAGCAATTGGGAAAACACAGTTAATTTGTGGTCTGTCGTTTGAGGCCCGTCGTGGCGCAAGAGCACATGTGTGTGACTGTAAACGTCACAGGTCTTAGGTTCGATCCCAATTCGAGAAAAAAATATATTTCATATTTTTAATTGAAATACTTTATACTTTCATTTCTTCGCTCTGGAACCGGGCGGAGCATGGCGTTGAGTTCCGCCATTCAACCCGTTATGCCTCAAATTAGGCGGATAGTGAGAAGAAGATCAGAGTGTATTAACACTAGGTTCCCAAGTTTCCTCCGCCTATACTGCCACGTGCGAAATACAGCGTAAAGCTAGAAAAAAAAAAAGAAAAAAAAAAACAATTGATGTCACAGACTGACATCGTTATTTTATTCATATGTATAGATAATCAAATAGCAATTTTCAAATATTTTGTATGTAAATATTACATCTGTACTAACAGGAAAATAGTTGAGGATATAAAACAAGTTAATGGGAATTCCCCGTTTCCATATCAAAATTTTATTTGATCTGGCATATGAGGTATGCCGGTTAATTAAACAATATGTGTAGAGGGGGGCTGTCGACTAGGTTCTAGGTGATAAGCCGCGGCGTTAAGTTCCGCAATTAAATTCAAAAACGTATTTTAAAAAGTATTTTTTTAATGGTTTTAATGGCTTTATTATTATTTTAGAATTTGAAAGAAAGTTAATAGATATTGTTAAATACTTTCAATATATTACTGTCGATTAATTAGTTAAGCGTTTTTGCTATTACTGGGTTTTGCCGTATAAAAACATTAATGAGGATATATATTTAAGATACAAGGCTGGTATTGGCGCAGGAGCACAAGCACACCAGTGTAAGCGCGACAGGTTGTAAGTGCGATTTTCTGTCTATAAAATTAAATATTTATTAATATTCTAGTTATTTTGAGGACTTGGACCTGCTGAGCATGAGAACCGGAAATTAGATTCGAATCCAATCTACTCGATTGTAGGCTGAGGTTAGAACGCGGGACGCGTGTCGGGAAGTGTTTATGCCTTATACAACTTCGGTGCCAACTGGAAGTTGGTAGTCAGCTTCTCTGGCGTCCTCGGCGAGGTGAGTCGCTAGCATGCTGGACGCCATGCAGGAGGTGAGCAAACCTTACAGTTCTGGTACCTATATGGAAAATGAGGTGACGTGCTCAAAGACCGTCTTCCAGATAGTTGGCGGTTTGCAATTGCGCGTGGTGACTTCCTCTAGAATTACTAACACGGTCCCTGCCACTAGGGTAAAATCCGGAGGCCGGTATACTGGACCCAGCTAGTGTGGGTACCTTTAGGTTGGTACAGGGGGACAGTATAACACAAACTGTTTGTCATGAAAGAGTTCCTGTAAGGAATCAAAGCGCCACGTTGAATTCCGCGCAGAATGTAAAATAAGAATTCGAATGGAGATCGTTCTATTTTCTCCGTTTCAATTCCGTTTCCTACTTTCTGCCAAATTTAAGGCGTTAAGTCAACGCCTTTTGCATTTGCCTCGTTACCAGAGTGAAGTACTAAAAATATAAAATATTAGCTTTCCTTAAGTGGGAATCGAACCCATAACATGTTGCATTTATAGACATATCTCAAAGCCTATTGTCAAAATTATATCGCTTATATACTGCTCATATTAAAATAATATTCAGTAAAAAATATATACAAACATAGTATGTAACGCTTTAATATTTTTTTTCCTTCACATTAAGGCATACGGGTCGATCGAGGTGCAGGGGTGCAAGCTGGTTGTGGGTTCGATCCCCACGGGAGGAAATGAAGGCTGTTCATGGAACATATATTTATAAAAATCTTGTAAGAGACGTTTATTACTGTAACAGGGTCCATATTAGTAATTTTTAAATGTATTGTCTGTTTGTTTGAGCATTTGTAGGTGCTAATCTCAGAAACGCTAACCAGATTTATGTGTAGTTTTTACTATAACATTTTGGCTACCTTAATTCAATATATAGTGTTCATATTATTAGAATCGGTTTGTAAATAAAATAGTCCCGTCAATTGCTAGATTTTTTTTTTACTTAGATGAAATTTTATGTAATAATGGTATTAGAACTAGATAGTAATTCAAGCAGGCGAAGCCGCGGGTGGGTCGCTAGTATTCAATATTAAAAGAAAGTCCCACTGTAAGTGGAGAACGGAACGGAGAGGTGTAGCGTGAAGCCACAAAAAAAAATATTCAATAAAGTTACCGAGTATAGGAACATCACGTCGTTATGGAACAGTAGGAAATACTTACTACTCTATCCAGCTTTGTGCTGTATACCGCACGTGGCAGGGTAGGCAGAGGAAATTTGGGAACCTAGTATTAAGACACTCCGTTCTACTTCTGTTCAAAGTGGGTACTTTCCGCCGAATGAATTTAAGGCATTGCGTGTTGAACTCAACGCCGCGCTTAGCTTTATAACCAGAGCGAATAAATGAAAGCAGTAAATATTTAATTTGAAAATATTAAATATTTCAAAATAAATGATTCTTTACCGTTCTTCTGTACCGCTGTGTTGTGTGGCATGGATTCTCTTTCAAACTAGAGTAGATTTACTCACTTACTCAGCTTCACGATGTATTCTACAAATGGTACGGTAGGCAGAGGGAACTTGGGAACCTAGTGTTAAGACACTCCGTGTCGTACCTCACTTTTATAAATTTGTATTAATTTTAAACAATTTTGGCTTCTTTACGCTGGCGACCAAAGTGTAATAATGTTAATAATGACTTCACAATGAGCAACAGAATGCAGAAGAGAGTGTAAAACATTTCGGTTAAAATATTTAATTGTATTTTTATATTTTTAAAAGAATTTGTCAATTCGAGGGTCAATCATTATCAAATTCAATATCAAAGGTTGTTGTCCGTCTATCATGTAGAGCACAGGCGATTACAGACTACAGATCGATAATCGTGTAAATTAACGTAATCAAAACAGACAAACATATTTTAATAGTTTTTGTTGCAATTTGTATAGCAATTCGCCATATATAATCAAACTACATTAAAAAATTATAAATATTTCCTAAAGATAAATAAATTAACTTCATATTTATAGATAATTTCATATAAAATTCGCCCACAACTCAAATGAATTAACTTTATTCACCACGTAATCAAAACCTATAGGATATTTAACGTATACGTAGAGTTACGAAATTGGCAAGTGGTAAGAACTTGCAGTACAAATTAATAAAAAAATCCAAAAAAACTGATATTTAATGTTTAACATTACAAACTTATAGTAAAAGTTGATTTTATACAAAATGTGTGATAAAACCTCCAAATTTAAGCTTGTTAATTTGTATTTCCCGCTAACCTACAATGTTGAAATTCGTATGGAAACTTCAAATGATAATTCCGTCTCACACTTGACCGGGTTTTCTTTCAACGTGAATCAGTAAATGTTATTTATTTAGCTTGAATAATTAACGCATTTTTCTAATAGTTCATAAAATGAACTCGATATTTTTTTTAAATAAAATGTATGTAGGAAAAATAATCTTATTTGAACTCATCAGGTACATATGTGTTTTATATAATGAGACCTGTCTTGGAACAGAGCACAAACGTAAATACACGTGATAGTTAGTGGGTCTGATTCCAACACAAGAAAATGAAATAATTATTTTTTTTGCTTTTTCGCTCTGGTACCGAGGCAAAGCGTGGCGTTGAGTTCCGCCACACAACACGTAGTAACTGTCTCTATTGGAACGGGGTACCTTAACACTAGGTTCCCAAGTTCACACCTACGCTGTTACGTGCGGAATACAGCATGAAGCTAAAGAAACAAAAAGGTAGCTATATATTTTATGTATTTACCACAGACAATTTTAAAAATCCGTCTACAGCGACTATTTTTTTTGCTTTTCTTAGCTTCTTAGCAAAGAAGCAAGAGTAGAGAAAACGTAGCGTTAAGGCACTTCATTCCTCAGGTATACAATGATTGTAGGTTCGATAACCAACAGAAATAATGAACTATTTTCATTTTTTCGTTCTGGTACCAAGACAAAGGGCGGCGATGTGCTCTGCAACTTAACACTCAATTACTATAAAATTAAGCAATACATGGAGAAAGGAGTGACTGAACACTAGATTCCATTGTTACATACATGCGGAATACACTAAGTACTAAAAGTTATAAAGGAAAATTGAAAAGCCTAATATATCAAAGCGTTAGATAAATGACGATGAAACTTACAGAAACGTAGATGTTTGGTTTGGGCTTACAAAAGCATTAGAATAAAGCTTTCCCTTTGTTAGAAGTGCTTATTGAGATGTTGATTTGAAGATTGAATCCTGTTTAGAGGGCAGTTTAGGGGTCTATTTGATGATATTGTAAAAATTTGAGGCCGTTTGGCGGTTTTTCGGAACGATCAAGGATACGGTAATATTGACAACCATGGGTTGTAGAGCAGTCCCCTCATGTGAATGAACTCGGTCTACCTGCTCTTAGTGGTTGTGAACTCTAGTTATGGAGCTTGAAAGAGGCTTCATTATTGCGAAATGAAAAACGATTACGGAAGTGATCAGTATTTATACATATTCAAAGTACAGCAGCACCTTTGCATGTGAAATATGTTGGTCTGCCGAAACATTAGCATTCTAGAGTTATAATAGTCTAAAATCACTGTATTGTTGTGAAAAGAAAAACGATAAGAGAAATTATCAACTTTGGTACCAATTCGAAGATTTATATCCAAGTGAAACAAGTGCAACTAGTTTGTCTGCCGCCTCTGAGTCATTAGATTTCAGAGTTGGTATGTATAGATAGAGAGTAAGGCTAAAATTAAATAAAAATATTTTATTCGTTATAGCTACACGAGAAAGATATTCTGGCAAGCACGAGGACGCGCCTAGAGGACATTTTTGTCGAGTGATTCCGGCTTAGAATAGGATAGTAGTGGCTTTGGCCCCTGCGATTCGCATTAGGTAATGCCGGGCCCCCGTGCCCATCCACCTTAAAGGACAGCAACGCTCCTGTAGCTCCTCTGGAGTTACTCGGGGCCGTGGGCGACGGTGATCACTTACCATCAGGTGACCCGTACGCTCGTTTGCCGTCTTTTCCATAAAAAAAAGTATCAAGAGGTTGATGACAGCGGACGAGGCGAAAAAGGCCGTAGCTGTAATCCTTTCTATTTTTAAATATAAAGCAGAGCTTACATCTGATTGCCTTTTATCTATTATACAATTGGTTTTTTTAAATATTAGCTTTACACTACATTTTGTATATAACAGGTAAAGCAGAGAAAAAATGGCAATCTATTATTAAGACATTCATTTTGTATTTAAACTTTTTCATTATGTTGTATTGAAGGCATTACGTGTTGAGGGGTTGCACTCAACACTGGACTTTGCCTTGGTACCAAATCAAAGAAAAGAAAATATTAAATATTTCATTTAATCAAGTGGGAATTGAATCTACAACCACTTATGGCCGCACGCTATACTCTGCATCACCACTGGCCTTAATAATTTTGAACTTTCTACATTTAAAATGAGTTCGTATAAATAAAAAAAGTAATTTACTAATTATTTTTAAAGTGTTATTCCATACTTTGAAAAAAAAAATACTTATTATTAAAACGTATAAAAATTTGAACGTCGCAGAATTTGAACCTATGCCTCTTAGAAACCGTTCCAACGTTCTGACCAACTAATCCATACGTTGTCATCAAGCTACGTCGAAATTCTTATACGCTTGTTACAAATTATTTATTTTGTTAGCATCTCTATAACTCCCTTCATTTTTACAAATTTCCAATACCCAAGGATAATTTGTTAGAATAAGAGAAAAAAATAAATAATAAAAATATTTAATAAAAAATGCCATTTATTAAATATTTTTTACAATTTTACCGGTATTGAAGTCCACCATTCAACACGCAAGGTCTTACATTCAACGGAAAATGGGGAAACGGAAGTTCTTCATGGAAACCCTTACCCTGCCATGTGCGTGAAGCTACAAAAATTTATTAATATATAAAAAAATGTGTTATATTTAAATGTTCGCGAGCACAAGCGCAAATATTTGTATTTCTGCAATGCAGATACCATTAAACGGTAGCGTATCCTTGTTTATAATAACAGTGTAATTTCATGCAAATTGAATCATACTAGAGTTTCACGTATATGTTTACTTTAATTTTGTTATTGCATATTGAGGCGGCTGTGGCATAGTGGCTGACTGTTAACGGTTGCAGGTTGGATCATCATGGGAGATAATGAAATATTTTGATTTCCTCGTTCTAGTAAGATGTATTCCTGCATTACGTGGTATATAGTTAATGGATCGGAAAGTGTTGGATGGAGTGTAAAACACCAGTTTCTTGTACAATTTTTTTTGTTGCAGCAGGTTAAATTTTAAGCTAAGAATAAAGAACAGCTTTTATTTGTAATATATGTAAGTATATGGGACATGGTACACGTATGTATAATAAAATTCCACAAGTAATTTTAAATTTGCCACTGCAAAAATTTAAAGTGAATGTTAAAAATATATTGTTAGGCAAAGCATATTATTCAATTCAAGAATACTACAATGATAAGAGTGCGTGGGATTAAATGCTGTTGGTACTCACTCAGGAAGCTATGTTATATATTTACTTTAATTGATATTTTGAAAACAGCAACTGTTGAGTTTCTTGCCGGCTCTTCTCAGCAGACCCGCCTTCCGAGCCGGTGGTAGCTTCCTGTTAGGACTGACACCACAGACACTTATATGTAACTTGATGATTCAAAAGTGCCTAATTGAATAAATAATATTTTGATTTTGATTTTGATTTTGATATAACTTTAAAGCAATTGTAGCGTTGACTGTTGTTTGCACAATGGTTATAGCTTTGATTTCCGGGGAGTATTTTTTTTATTTAATTCTCTGTCTATAAAATTGCAGCGTTGACTTCAGTACTTTATACACAGTAAAAGTCGGTTAATATTATATATTAATAAAAATTAACAAAAAAGTTTTTAATAACCAATAATAATGCAACAATTAATATGCAGGATTCTTGCACATGCAGCAAAAATTGCGAATCGGCTTCAACAAAGACTTTCGTACAAAATTATTTTGTTGTCCTGAAGAGAAAAATTATTCCAAGATCGTATACCGGTTGGTGCCAAGCTGAAATTTATGCTTCTAAGTCGACGCAATCAAAACATACAAGGATCTATCATCGTTTATACTCGTACTGCCCCGTGAACCTACAGTTTTGATATTCGCAAGATATTTAGTTCTTCAATAAATAATAGAAAAAAAGGAAGTAAAAAAAATCAGCTTCACGCTGTATCCCGAACATGGCAAAAAGAAAACTTGAAAACTTGGACACCTAGTTTTATGACACTTCTTTCCGTTCCCCATTTTCCATCGAATTTATGGCATTGCATGTTGGGTGGCGAAATTCAACGCTGCTCTTTGCCTTGTTCCCAGATATATATACGTAATAATAAAAATAATAACACTTTATTGCACTTTACAATTAGTATCGAATTACATAAAAAAAATGGACATTTAAATATTTTATATATATAGTAAATGTGCAACGGCGGCCTTATCACTAAAAGCGATCTCTTACAGGCAACCGATACTATAGAATTGACTAATACACAATGCAGAACGGCGCAAAAAAGTACCACATATTTATATTTTTCTAAGATATTTATCAAAATAATGTTCAGCTATATTAATTTATATATATATATAAATATATATAAATATATACATATATATATATATATATATATATATATATATATATATATATATATATATATATATATATATATATATATATATATATATATATATATATATATATATATATATATATATATATATATATATATATATATATATATATATATTATAATATATATATATATATATATATATATATATATATATATATATATATATATATATATATATATATATATATATATATATATATATACATATATAAATACGTATAATACATGTTAACATACATAAATACGTACATACACTCATACATACATACGTAATTTGAAAGTATTAAATATCTCATTTGCTCGAGTGAGGATCGAACCCACAACATGACGCGTTTACAGTCACACGCTTGTGCCCACAATAATTTCACAAATTCACAAACATAACTTTACCGGTGCATGCTCTCATTTTATATACTCTTACACAGCTTCATACTGTATCCCGCAAATGGCAGGGTAGGTAGAAGGAACATGGGAACCTAGTGTTCAGACACTCCGTTCCACTTCCGTTCCCCACTTTCCACCGAATTTGAGGCAGTGCATGTTGACTGGCGGATTTCAACGCCGCGGTTTGCCTTGTACCAGAGCTAAGAAATGAAAACATTAAATATTTAAACTGAATTTATTAAATATTTAATTTCTTCGACATTATAATTATAATAAATTTGTAATAGTTGTTAACTAACAAAAATATAAAGTACCCCTTTCGGAGTGTTTCTGTTATTTGTACCGTAATTTGTCACTTCCTATCAAAGTTACTAATTGTAAGTATACCTACTGCTTTGCTCGGCGAATAACGTTAACAAACTTAAGTTTGCGTGCGTAGAGTGCTCATTTTGCATGAAATGCAATGCATCATAAGTTTGTATTATTATTATTATTTTTTTTCAGGAAACAATTATAAATTTGGTAAAGTAAGAACTTTATGGGTCGTTTTGTCTTGATAGAGCAAATCGAACCCACAACTGTCACTTTTTCTGTCATCGCCCACTGCGCCACGATGGCCCCAATCCAAAATCTTGTTTCTCTTTTTCCTTACAACGTTAACGTTGCCAAGATAAAAAAAAAGTTTGTGAAACTTTGAAGCTAATGTGAAAAGTTATGTTCAAATTTGTAGCTTTATCTCAAAATTTTCTCACATATCTTTTTTTCTTTTGTACTTTATTAAGAAGTAGATAGAGAGTAACTACTGTTAGAAAAATATTATGAGAAAAATAATTCATATTGCGAGTTGAGTGGCGGAACTTAACGCCGCGATTTAGTACGATCAAATTACCTCTAGGCTAATAATAGTTACTCACACACTCAGCTTCCGCTCTATCGATCACATGGCAGGGTAGGCAGCGGTAACTTGGGAACCTCGAACGGAGAGTATAACTTAATTCCATTATCCACTTTCTATTTGAGGCATCTCGTGTTGAAAGGAGGAACTCAACGCCGCGCTTTGCCTTATTACCTTATACCAAAGCGAAGAAATGAGACTATTAAATATTTAAATTAAAAATATTGAATATTTTATTTCCTCATGTGGAGATCGAATCCACAACCTATACCGTTGACAGTCACACGATTATACCACTGCGCCACTTGTAAATGTTTTATGGTAATTTTTATTTCCAATTTATTCCTTTACAAAATTTAAGCGTAACACATTTTCCTGCATAAGGTAAGGAAGGCAGTGGGACCAAGAGTTAGTTATATATGCTTTAGTAATAATTTATGGTTTATAGTAGTATCTCAGAAACGATTTTTTTTAAAACTAATACATATAGAGTCTAGCGTTATGAAATTTTATTTTTAACCTGAATTTAAAATATTATATGTCTGGTAGGGGAAGTTGACGCTACGATTAATCTAACGTGTCTATGAATATTTTAGAAAAAATATATATAAAGTTAGCTTTTTAAAAACATATTACACTCACTCCGTTCCCGTTCCCGTCAATCCCACTTCCAACACTCTGTTCCCGTCAATCCCACTTCCGTTTCCTAATTCCTCTCAATTTATAGAGGCAATGTACGTGACACAAATAAAATATACACAACGTAAAATTTATATGAAAATTAAACTAGACTTACCTAATCATACTTAAAAAATATATGAAAACTTGTCATTAGATAGTTAGTAAAAGCACTAGTTTAAAATATATTTTGTATACAAAAATTGTAACTTTAACGAACGGCATAAACTTTGATGAACGTGTTTTTGTGCAACTATTATTTTAGGACACTTGTTTTTTTTTAGTTCTCTTGTTATTTTTATTGAACTTGACAGCTTCAAATGAAATTCTAAATTTAATAATATTATTGAATTTCGTCGTAGCGATGCGGTTCGAGCAGGATAGGACCGGTTTTGAGTTCGATTCCAACTAAAGAAAATAGAATATTAAATATCTTCATTTCCTCATTTTGTTAACCATTCACAGCAAGATTTCGAGTTCTGCAGCTCAATTTTAAGGCAGTTATGGAAAGAAAGTGAATCAATGGGTACAAAGTGTCTTTCTACTAAATTCCTAACTTCCCTCTGCCTACCGTGCTATGTGTAAGATTCAACGTAAAGGTAATATTAAAATGTTATCTTCTGAGCTTAAATAATGTGATGAAAACCACTCTCACTATATATTTTTTGGCTTCATGCAGTAATTAGAATATAACACACGAGTAATTAGACACAGATAATATATAATGTTAAGATACTCCGTTGCCCTTGTACCTATTTTTAAATTTCTAACGTCAAACGCTATAACGGCGAACCTCAAGCAACTTTTATAGTTGAATTTTAATAGTTATTGTTTACTGGTTACAACATTTATTCCTAAAAGTTCCCGTACTTTGTGTCTAGACTTTAGAACGTTGTTAATTAACCAAACGCTTATTTATTCATAATAGTTCTCCACTTAGCGTACTTAATTAAGCTCAGTGCTCTTATAACAAAGTAACAACAGCTATCAACACGATTGATCCAAGAATCTTAATAATTTCACGAAGGTTCCCTCTGGTTCCCCTGACGTATGCGGGGTTATAGCGAATAGGGAAAAAAGTTATGTGAAATCAATTATAAGGGACATTACAGGGAAAGCATGCAACTGTAAACGACAGTTTTGGGTTCGATTCTCATTGGAAATTAATATTTAAATTACATTATTCTGGTACAAAAAACGTAGCGCGACCTTAAGTTTTGCCACTCTACTCATCGCATGCCTCCGAAAATCGGCGGTAAGTGAAGAACAGTTTTGACAATAGGTTCATAGGCTATGTGCAAGATGGCAGAGGGAATCTGGCAATCTGGCGTAAAGCTAGATATTATTCATGAAGAAACTTTCGTTCTCCGCTTCCCGCTAAATTCTTTAGGTTTTCCTCTTCCTGGCATTAATCCCGGCGTGGCGTGCTAGTGTCTGCCTTTCTACTTAACTTGTATGTGAGCCGAGACAGTATTTACACTAAATTGAATAAAAATGGACTAAGAGCCAATCCTGTTGAACCCCTACTGTAATCTGGGAAGGTTTAGTGTCACCAACAGCAGTCTTAGCCATGGAAACGGAATTTTGATACATATTTCTGATAATCTCAATATAGGTCTTGATTGGCCTCAGGGATACCATTGGATCTCAATATCTACCAGATACACTGACGAAATACATAGTCAAAGATGTTCTTCAGTTCTTAAAGTGCCACATACAGAGCTCTTATCTTTCTGCTGGATGGCTCAGTCAAAGTTCTGAAGGCAAAAATGGAGACCATAGTGACTGGCTGAAATCCTTATGGAGACTCAGAAGTAGTACATTCTCGGCGGCGTCAGCAATATCATGGGACTGTAAAAGCGACTGGCTGTGGGTTCGATCGTCACACGAGAAGATTAATAATTTCTAGGAAATATTCAATATTTAAATTTCTTCACTGTGGTAACAAGGCAAAGCGCGGCGTTAAGTTCCGCCACCTAACACACAATACCTCAAATTCGGCGAAAAGTGATAACGTAACGAATTGTCTTTACAATAGTTCTTATACAAAGGCAAAGAAACCTGAGAACCTAGAGTAGGTACGACGCTTTCTAAAATTCGTTCCCCATTTATTACAAAATTTTTGAGGCATTGCGTGTGGGTGGCGAAACTCCAGACCGCGCTTTTGCTGTCTATTAATCATCTAAAACATAATCTGCAATAACATATTTCTAGATATATTCGACAACAATGTTTATATATCTTTTTCTTTTTTTCAGGTAAGTAATCTGTTTGACAGGATTGACGACACATCAAAATCTCTAGACAGTACCGTAAGTACATATTAATTAATAAAATACTTTCCATTTTACATATTTAAGTAGGAGAACTTAACGGAACTTAACTTACTACTTCTATTATGAATTCTGAAAGTATTCCGGCAGATTGGACTAAATCGACAATTATATTGATCCATAAATGGGTTACAAGGGTATTATATTGCTCCATAAATGGGTTACAAGGGTATTATATTGCTCCATAAATGGGTTACAAGGGTATTATATTGCTCCATAAATGGGTAATTATTTACAATGATAGACCTATTAGCTTACTATCAAATATTGACAAAGTTTTTTTCAAAAATAATTTTATTTTCACATATATACGTGAAGAATTAACCTAAAGAACAAGCTGGATTCCGCAAAAAACTTTCAACTATAGATTATATAGACGTTCTTAGGCAAATATTAAAAAAACGAGAAAAAATAATAACATTTATTACCTTTGCTTCGTCGATTTCAATAAGGCATTCGACCCACTGGAAAACGAATAGGTATATTTGGAAAGTTAAAGTGAACAAACAAAATTTATGTACAAATTCTTAAAAACATATACAGAACAAGTACCGCACGGATAAAATTAGAATTTACAGGCGAAGAACTTCATATTGAAAGAGGCATACATCAGGGATATCCTATCTCACCTAAATTATTTTAGGCCGTCTGAGAATTTCTAATTTCTAATTTCTATATTTAGAAATCTAGAATGGACGAATACAGGTTCTAATATAAATGGCGAATGGAAAAGTAATAAGAATCTGCCAGTGCCAATCATGCGAAAAGAAACAGACAGAAGAATTACAAGTACTTGGGAACGGTTTTGGTCGTTTAGTTAAGTTATGAAAAACAAAGAGATGCCTATAAAAAAAAGTATATACTCTCATGTTTATTATACGGATATTGACAGAACATTTAGCTAAAAAAAATGCCAGTATGTAATAGAGCAAAGCAGAATAGGAGCAGTAGTAGTAAAACTAAAAGATATAAATAAGAAAACAAAGTTCAAAAATGCATACGTAACATACAAACAGTTGAAGTGGAGATGGACAGGTCGTGTGATAAGGGACAAGAAAGAGAAATGGACAAAGATAATAACCGAATGCTAGAGGAAAAGAGGAAGACCGGTTAAGAGAAACCGATGGGAACATGATGTTAGGAATGCAAGTTACCCAATATGGACCTGCACAGCATAAACAGAAGTGGGAATCTTTGAGGGAGGCCTTTTTGGGAAGACAAATTACAAAGAATTAATAACCGTTTGCCTATAAATATTTTAAAAAATGTTAATTTAGAAAAAGTTATTATAATTCTAATTAAAGTTTTAGGCATTTTCATATTTATATAGCATGTCAGCAAACTTAAATAATAATAAATGCTTATTTTATTTTATTTTTGTCTCTTCTAAGACTGCTTTGTAGGAAAAAAATATGACCTATTTCCTAGACCGGAGATCGAACCCACAAACATCGTGTTCATTTCCGGAAGTGTAGGTTGTTGAGATTCCTATACAAAGAAGGATACATATTTTAATTTCATCGCTCTTGTCAAAGCTAAACTCACCAACCGCCACTATTCAATCAATCTTTCGAGAATCCGCCGCACGGTGTAAAATGGAAGTATCTTAATGAGAACGGAATGTCTTAACACTAGGTTCCCAAGTTCCGATGAGCAGAAATCGAATCCGAAAAAGCGCAAATAAAATGACATATTTTATATTAATTCTACTAACAATATAATGAAATACTATAAGTAAGTAAAATATTCAAGTTTAATTGTAGATATCAAAGGAGTGTCAAGAATAAAGCGCTACTTGCAAAGCTCTTTGAATTTCACACTGAAAATTATGAAGATTCTCCTCTATAAGTTGAGTGCCCTACAGTTATTAAGTACCGTTGAGATATAAATTTCTAACATCAGCATATTTTATTATTTTAGCGTTACTAGAATTTGTTTTGTCAAAAATATTTTTATTTTAGTTTGACCCTAGACGGGGGAACTTGTGAACCTAGTGTT
Source organism: Eueides isabella (assembly GCA_019049475.1). Taxonomy (NCBI): domain Eukaryota; kingdom Metazoa; phylum Arthropoda; class Insecta; order Lepidoptera; family Nymphalidae; genus Eueides; species Eueides isabella. Next base: position 338,423 of record CM032407.1, read on the forward strand.
AAGACACTCCGTTTTCCAATTAAGACATTTCTGTTCCTCATTCACTAATACTGAGTTATTGTAAATTGGCGAAACTCAACGCAGCGGACTCTTTGCTATTTCGCAATTATACGCCATATATTAGCTTAATCGTCCTACTAATGTTATACATGTGAAAGTTTATAAGGATGGATGCTTGTTCTACTTTCATGTAAAAATACGTCCACGGATTTGAATGAAAGGTCACTGTAGCATATATTTCAGAATAACACTGAAGATAAAAAACGTTAAATGGATATTTTTACTATGTTTTAAAGTGTTATTCCACACTTAGGACAGAAAATACTAAACTTAAATTTAAAAAGCGTATAAATTTTTTTAACGAAGCAGGATTTTTAAATTTAAGTTAAATGGATATTTTTATAATTTGACTATAATAATAAAATTAAACGCCAAACGAGCGTACGTACGGGTCACCTGGTGGTAAGTGATCACCGTCGCCCACGGCCCCGAGTAACTCCAGAGGAGCTACAGGAGCGTTGCCGTCTTTTAAGGTGGAAGGGCACCGGGGCCCGGCATTACCTAACTCGAAACGCAGTGGCCAAAGCCACTACTTAACGCCGGTCTTAAATGCTGGGGGTGGTAATAATCCGGTCGAGTCTGCCCATGCGTGTTGCCATTACTGGCAACGTGACTCTACCACACGATATATACTATAGGTGATCCTATTCTAAGCCGAAATCACACGGCAAAAAGGAGGTTGTGGGTTCGATACCGGCTCAAGAAAATTAAATATGTTCATTTGTGCGCTCTGGTAACAAGACAAAACCTCGTTCGGCCGCTCAACACTTAATACTTCAAATGGGTCGGAAAATGGGCAACAAAATGTCTTAACTCTAGGTTCCCAGATTCCTTTCTCCTACCACTGCCTACCCTCCCACGGGATACTCCGTGAAGCTACAATAAAATTAAGGTAGGAGAAGCATCGTGTGTTTCGCTAGTAGATACAAATATCTTACTAAATAGACAATTTGTAATTCTCAATAAAGCTAACTTATGCATTAATATAGCTCGGGCACTAAATCATTGTTAGCTGCAGTTCTGGCTTGGTAGTTAGAATGCCGAAACGAGTATAATTGGTAAGATATACTAATACTAATTAATACTTAGCTTCACGCTGTATCCCACATATAGTAGGGTAGGCAGAATGAATTTGGGAACATAGTGTTAAGACACTCCGTTTCCCATTTTTCGCGGAGCTCAATGCCTTGCCTTGTTACCAGAGCGAAGAAAATGAAAACATTAAATATTTAAATGGAAAATATTTCATTATAAATGTTTCATTTTCTCGAGCAGGGATTGAACCCACAACCTGTCGTTACAGTCACACGCTTGTGCCGCAGCGCCACGACAGTTCTCATTAATTAATACTGAACAATTTATTTGGTTGAAAGCGCTAATATCGACAACTATAAGTTATACTTATTTAAGAAGCTTCGTTGCGGTTAAGATACTTTCGTTCCGGACTTTCTGTAGAGTGATAATAGAGCGATAGAATGAAAATATTAAATATTCCCTTGAATGGGAATTGAACCCACAACCAGCCACGTCAACGTCTCTAAGAAAACAAATTAATAATAAATAATTACAGCTAAATGGACAAAAAAGCTTCCAAAAATAGAAAACCTTTTAAAAATATGGCTTTGCATACTTGGTTTAATTTTTGGAAGCTTTAATATGTAGAATTTGGGACTCAGTTGATTTACGATTGGGATTCATAACGACCATTGTAGATAAAGTATTCACGTCTGCTTTATCATGAGTAAAATTATCTTTTGACAATTTAACGATGGGCCATGTTTTGAATTTTTTTATTTAGAAATATTACTGGTGGCCTGTCGAGGCATAAGAGCAAGTATATGACTGACATCGTTTCAACTAATTTTAACACCGGCATATTAAAACGGATATGTTTTATTAAGTACACTATGTTAAAACTTTCTCTAAATGTTACATTGAGGCTTGTTGTGGCGCAGCGGCATGATCGTGTGATAGTAAACGACAGGTTTTTGGTTCGATTCCCACTCGAGAAGATTAAATATTTATTGTTTTCATTTCTTCGCTTTGGTAACAAGGATAAGCGCGGCGTTGATTACCGCCAATCAACATGCAATGTCTGAAATTCGGCGAAAACTTGGGAACGGAAGTGGAACGGGGTGTCTTAACACTAAGTTCCCACGTTCCCTCTGCCTACCCTGCCATGTGCGGGATACAGCGTGAAGATATAAAAAAATATAAAAAAATCCTTTTATTCTTTCTTGGTACCACTACAGTGCGTGTTAAGTGCGCTTTGGCAAGACGAAGCGCAGCGTTGAGTTTCACCACTTAACATGCGTCTTGAATATAACTGATCATTGTCTTCTTACCAAAGAGAACAACATATCCACTTTAGTGGTACTAAAGAAGAAAAAAGGAAAATTTTAGTTGTAGCAGATAAAACAGTTAATTTTTTCGAGTGGTAACTGAATTTTCAAATAATCCCGATGTGTACGGAAGGTCGAATTAAACTACATATATCTTTTAATTATTTCATTAAATCACGCGGACGAAACCACAAGTGTAATGTAACGTATATCATTAAAAGTGATTGTTTAGTTTTAAGTTGTGTAACAGGAAGCATTTTTATAATTTTATATATTTCTTGTTTTTTGTTTTTTTGTAATAAAAATTCTATACATAATTCTCTTTTTTTAATTTAATATAGCCATTTTATTTCTTATAAAATTTGAAATGTAAATAAGGTAAAGGTTTTTTTTTTATATTATAATATATACAATACAAATAGTGTGAATGTGAAGAGTACAAGAAACAAAGAAGAAAATCTATCTATAGTATAAACAAAAAGCGCGGCGTTAAACTCTCAAAAGTTGTTATTGTTAAATATAGACTTCTGTCATAAGAAAATTTGTTACTATAAGTCTTTTTTGTTATTGTTTTATATAAATGATTATGTTCTTTTGCTTCTTTTATAAATGGTTTTTTTGATATTGTATCGTTTTACTGTATTTTTTTTGTAATTAGATAAATAATAGATTTAGTGAAACCGGTCACCATATATGCATGCAGTGTTTGCTTTCAAACGGTTATACAATATTTAAATTAATAGTAATATTATTTTGTATCTGTAAATTGTAATAACCACTAGCAAACCAAAATTAAATAAATAAAAAACTCCGTCACTGAAGAAGTCATATTTAGAAAATTGAACTTTAATATAAGAAACGGATTGCTTTATTATACTAGGTTCCCTCTGTGGACCCTGTTATATAGATAAGTTAACAATTTATCGTATCACGTATTATGGTAACCTTGGCAACAATAACTTATTTCAATTGCGCTATATTGTAAGCCACTACTATGCTTTCTGTTACAATATTCGTATTCTATAAACGTAAATCATAAAAGTATAATAATTTAACTTATAACTATCGGGTTTTCCTTTTTGGTAATCAAAATCATTTGCATATAACTTTATTTCTAAATTATATATCTTTTTTTATCAGCTTCACGCTGTATCCCACGAGCACGAGGCAGGGTAGGTAGAGGAAACCCGGGAACCTAGTGTTAAGACACTCCGTTCTAAAATTTAAATTCAAATTCAAAATATTTTATTCAAAATAAGAAGTTACAAGCTTCGTTTTTTGAACGTCAAACAATTTACCACCAGTTCACTAAAGTTATTGCCTCAGACCTGAGAAGAACCGGCGAAAGAAACTCAGCGGGACATGTCCTTTTTTTTTAATCAAAACTTTACATTATATATTTATGTGAGAATGATACACTTGAAACAGCCTGGAGCGAGCATTTTATTCCCAAGGCGTGTTATCATTTATGAAATCGTTAATATGGTAATAACCTTTAACACACAAACGTCTTTTCACAACCTTTTTAAATTGTGAAACAGAAATTTCTCTGACGTTTTCTGGGATCCTATTGTAAAAGCGTACACCCTGTCCCATAAAAGAATTACGGACTCGATGCAATCGAGTTACAGGCGCACTAAGTTTAAGCCTATTTCTAGTATTAATATTATGTACATCACTGATTTTAGTAAACTTATTAATATTTTCCTAACATACATAACATTTTCAAAAATGTATTGAGATGCAACGGTCAATATATTAATATTTTTAAACATTTCCCTTAAGGAATCCTTAAGTTCTACTTCCGTTCCCCAATTTCCGCCGAATTTGAGGCATTGCGTGTTGAACTCAACGTCGCTTTGCCTTATTACCAGAGCAAAGAAATAAAACATTAAATATTTAAATTGAAATATTAAATATTTCATTTTCTCGACTGGGGATCGAACCCAGAACATGTCGATTTCAGTCACACTCTTGTGCCGCAGCGCCACGACAGGCCTCAAATTATATATCAGTTGTTTGATTTTAAATATCTTATACGGGGGTGGAATGCTCGCTCAAGCCTATTAGAAAGTTTCTATTATCACTGATAATAAATGTGAATGTTAATGATTATTTAAAATAAGCGTTTCCTACGCTTTCAGGTTTAAATTAATAATTACTATGTAGGTGGTAAATGATTCCGTTTTAATTAAAGTTTAAATTCATCATTGCTGAGTTTTTGATAGACAACGCATAACCGAAACGACGCAGTGTACAAAATTAATTCTTGTCATTTAGGCTCCTTGGGAAGTATAAGTAAGCACTATATGTCTTACGTCATATTCGCATGATGGCAACTAAGTGTATGTAGTACTATATTATTAATAAATTCAAAGCCACAAAATTATTAGATCTTACATCTACGGTAAAATATAAGACGGCTGCTTCGTTCGATAGCTCATACAAGGTAATACTGATAGAATATGTAAATACATTGCGTGATAACGCTGCAAGAGTGTATGGAACACTAGCAAGCGGTAAATCTTCAAAAGAGTACATTTAATTCATAATACATTATATATGACTTGTTGGAAATTGGCGTCGTGTTTTAATACAATTTAGGCCGTGGTGGTGCAGTGAGTGGTATTTTACTGTAAACGTAATAATGGTTGTGGATTCGATCTCCACTTAGAATTATATTTTTTTTCTGTCCACACAGAGCAAAGTAAGAGAGAGCAAAAATTATCATACCCCAACAGGAAAAATTTAGATACTGTTTATTGAATGACAGTGTAACACCGCGCTTTGATTCGTAACCAGTAAGAAAAATAAACGTAAAAGTAGGAACTAAGTCTGAAAATGTTACAATATAGCACGTTGGTGTACCATCAGACCGAGAGTCCCAAATTACTAAGATTAAAAGTGGCGAATAACATACCAATCTACAAGTCACAAGTCCCAAGTGAAGGTCTTACCAATATATTTTTCTTACTAAACTTAAATTTAAAAAGCGTATAAAAATTTTGAACGAAGCAGGATTTGAACCCGCGCCTCTGGAATACCGTTCCAGCGCTCTGACCAACTAAGCATTTGAACGAATGCTTAGTTGGTCAGAGCGCTGGAACGGTATTCCAGAGGCGCGGGTTCAAATCCTGCTTCGTTCAAAATTTTTATACGCTTTTTAAATTTAAGTTTAGTATTTTCTGTCCTAAGTGTGGAATAACACTTTAAAACATAGTAATATATTTTTCTTAATTTTTAGAATAACAATTAAAAGAGCACTCTAGTTGTCGAAGCGAAGATGCTCCTTTTGTGTAATAAGCGAAAATTCACATTGAAAATTACTTTTACATGCCTAGTTTTTCGTGTATAATTTTTAAGACTCTATCTTCTGTCATTTCATTTCTTTTTAGTGATTTGAGGAAAACTGTTTTGTTGGTGTTTTTAATAATAATGATATTAGATTTACAGTTTGTACCTCCCCATGACAAGAGACACAATATAAATAATATTGGGTCTCTTGTCATGGGGAGGTACAAACTGTAAACTTGAAAAGTTGTGGAATTTCATCCCCTTTTAAGGAGATAGTATTTTTTGATATATTTTATCTTTGTGACACAACTAGTTAATTAATTTTATAAAAAACGATAGTATGTTTCATTTCAACTCAAGTCTTAATTTATATTAATAATTTAAATAACGGCACTCTTGTTAAATAACTTAAAAGTAGAAGTACAATGATAAATAAAAACTATTTCGTATCTGATATTTAAAAATATATAGGTATTTACATTTTCTTATTCCGTCTCTCCAGTCGACATAAGGCCGGAACTGAGCAGGGGCCATTATATTTTTGACACAATAAAGTTTGTTCATTAGAGTTGGAGAGCAACTGGCTCGCGTCCAAACATCCGTTTAGTAATTACAATTTAATTCAATAATACACAATTGCTTTTGTTTATTGCATGAATAGAAACATCGGGCTTAGGAAATAGGATTAAAATATACAAAAAAATTAAGAAAAATTTCGACTCAAAAAATCAGTACCTTATTATGGAAGAGTCCTTGGAGCCGAGAGGCTAAAGATAGCTCGTTATGATAACTTTACCTGTCTGTTCAAGGAGTTATACAAAGTGACTGGGGAGTGAGAGTAAGTACCAGAAGATGCAGTGCTTATTGCATCATCAGAAAGCGAGTTACAGGCATTGGTTACCACTCTGAAAGAAGGGGGCGCGATAAATGATGGTCTAAGTCTGAATGTGAATAAGACGAAGGTTCTGATATTTGATACATATTAAAGAAATGAAGAAAGGACGGAATGCAAGATCAGTGTAAATAATAAGATATTAGAATGAATGAGGTAGCAAAGACGAAAGATACTAAATGGGAGTGGAACACGCCTTGTATTGCTGCTGGTAACAGAGTTAAAACTACCTTACATAGCTGCATTATTGAGACGGCCAAAAGTCATCGTAGCTGCTCTTTAACAATATTGAGAAATTCTTATAAATTTAAAGAACATAAAGATATTGTGAGCCTCTCCGTTGAGCAAACTATTGAAAAAGCATGCGCTGAGCTTGAACACTTCATTGTTGTAAGTGTGTAAAGGCCTCCCACTGGGTTATATGAACCAGCATTACCTACTTCCATAGTATTATATCTTACGGCATCTTACTTTGGGGTAATGCAGTAGGGATTAAGTCAATCTTTGTCTTGCAAAAACGAGTTATTCGTCCAATCTATAACTTAAGCCCTAAAGATTATTTAAGGGAAACGTTTAAAAAGATTAACATATCGACCGTTGCATCTCAATACATTTTTGAAAATGTTATGTATATCAAGAAAATATTAATTAATTTACTAAAATTAGTGATATACATAATATTAATACTAGAAATATGTTTAAATTTAGTACGCATGTAACTCGATTGCATCGAGTCCGTAATTCTTTTATGGGACAGGGTGTACTCTTTTACAATAGGATCCCAGAAAACGTCCGAGAGTTCTATTTCACATTTAAAAGTATTTGTGTGTTAAAGGATATTACCATATTAACAATTATATAAATAATAACATGCCTTGGAAATAAAATGAGATTTAAAAAGAAAGACAGCCCAGCTGAGTTTCGTTCGCCGGTTCATCTCAGGTCTGTTGGCAGTAACTTTAGTGAACTGGTAGAAAATTGTTTGACGTTCAAAAAACGAAACTTATAATTTCTTATTTTGAATAAAATATTTGAATTTGAAATTTATTATTAATAATTACTACTTAAAGATGAAAAGAGAAAGAGAGAAGTGCAAAGCAAACTAAACGATAATATTTTCTAAGCTTCCTTATTTTAAATTCAGATGTCGATAGTTAGTAAATCTACATACAAAGCGCTGTAGCTAAGTAAACTGAACTTCAGATTCTGCGTTAAGTACTTTTCAGGTTGAACTTTCATTATGTAAATAAATTGTTACTTAAAAATGGGATGTGGAACACGTCAGTGAGACGGTTTTATGTAATGCCGGTTGTCAATAACGATAGAAGATTATATTAATAAACATTTTAATTTTTCCGCGGCTTCATCCACTTAGAGATTTCGATAAATTATAGCATATTATAGAATATCTTTACATAAATTGTAGACTATGCGTTTTTTAAGTATCTATTCTTTTAATAGTTTTGCCCTTTTTAAGTTTAAAATTAAATATTATATTAAAAAAAAATACCGAGGGCTTGTTTTGTAAGACAAATAAACGAATAGAAAATAATGATTCCCCCACGATACGCAATATTTGAAAAACTAAAAAGTCTGTGTAAAACGGAATGTCTTAGCACTGAGTTCCCGTTGTCTTTTTACCTGCCTATTTGCCTTTTACTATATTAATACCATGCTTATTTCTTAAATTAAAATATAAAACTATATAAAACCTTAAAACTCATATATGTATATATTAAGAAGTTTTTAAATTAATTTCATTCATAACGCAAACCAAATATTTTTATATTAAGTAACAATAAATTCAACCACTTACCACCCAATGCCTAAAATTAGGCGGAAACTGGAGAACAGATGTTTCTTAATGGGAACGAAGTGGCTTAATGTAAGGTTCCCAAGTTCCCTTTGCCTACCCTGCCATGTGCAGGAGAACGTGAAGCAGAAAAAACGATATATTATAAAAAACAATAAAAAGTATTGAACAAAAACAAGCCAACAATGTATATTTTAAAATATGTGCAGTATAGAGCGTGTCTCTCTCTACATACAACAATCTAACTCTACAGCACAGTTGTTATTTCTTGGACAGTTCGATTCTATATAGAGATGATAATGTATGTCACGGGACTACAGAGCTAACTACAGAGCTAACTCCAGAGCGATAAATATACGGCGGTTCCTAGAACAATATTATCGATTATTTCAATTGAATATGTTATTGGAGCTTAATTTGTATAATGCTGAAAGCAATGGAAAATTTGTTGGATGTTTAAGTTTGGAAATTATGCACATGGCAGGGTAGGCAGGAGGAAACTTGGGAACCTATTGTTAAGACACTACGTTACCCTTCTGTTCTCTACTTTCCGCCGAATTTAAGGCTTGCGTGTTGAACGGCGAAACTCAACGCCACGCTATTTTGTTTTAGATACATTTATTTTATAATGATTGTTGCACCTGAATACATTTTGGAAGATGTACATAATATTACATGTTAAGTTAATTATATTATTTTTATTATTAGGTTTCCTCTGCCTACCCTACCTCGTGCGGGATACAGCGTGAAGCTAAGAGAGAGTAATAAATGATGGTTCTTCATCTATGGTCTGCGGCAGTAATGTTAGTGAAACTGTGGTAAATTATTTAACATCAACGAATTGTAACTTTTTCTTTTAGATGAAAAGATTGCTCTAGACTAAACAACATTGTTTTGTAAAATTTTATAAAAAAAGGGATGTTATAACATTGAGCTGTCTGTGTATTTGTGATACTTTGCGATTTCATTTTATTGGAATCTATTTTCACTATAGCCTATATGACCTATCTATGTTTGATGAAAATTTGTGTAAGTACTACAAGCACTTCGCCATGATCAAGTCGTGGTTTTTTGAGTCAGATTTTTGTTATTTTAAATTATTTTGGGTTTTTTGTATATTTGTATTATATATCCTAAGCTCGATGTTTCTATCCGTACATTAAGCAAAAGCAATTGTATATTATTGAATTAAATCGTAATTACTGTACGGATGTTTGGACGCGAGCCAGTTGCTCTCCAGTTCTAATGAACAAACTTTATTGTGTCAAAAATATAACGACCCCTGCTCAGTTCCGGCCTTATGTCCACTTATGACACGGAATAAATAAATATTCATATTTATTATTCTTCAATATCGTATAAAAAGGGAATACAAGATTCTGATTTACCAATTTCCCTTTTTAGTTATAGAACATATTTCACAAGAGTAAGAAAGCATAGCTCAATTATTTATATAAATATATAGTAGAGTAAAAATCAAACTCACAAACGCCCAAAAACCCAAAAACAAATAATATTTGTTAACGAGACTACACTATTGCCTCGAGTGGGAGTCGAATCTTCTACCTGTCACTTTTACAGTAGAACGAGTTCGTGCCCCTGCGCGATATCATGCACCATATTTATCATTAATATTTAAAACATACATAAAATTTTGAAAGTCACTAATATCAATTGAAGATTGTAAAACATAGAGAATTAACTATTTTACAGGAAAAAATAAGCATGTATTGGTAATTTTCAGTTTGGGATTTCGATTTTTACACAATATAAAGACAATACACATCTATACGTCGACAAGCCCAGAGTGATCTTTGAATACTTATTTATTTTAATTTCTTTAATAAGATTGATATGATATTCGTTTCTTCTAACGCAGGTTTTACGGAAGGTGGGAAGAGTAGAGCCACAGCGTAGATGCACCATCGTGTTGACACTTAGTCCTACTTGGGAGAATGAAATATTTAATATTTTTATTTTTCTGACTCTTGTTATGAATCAAAGCATGCTGCTGCACTGCTATTTAACATGCATTGCATTAATGTTCTCCTTGGGGTATGATACCTTTTGGTCTTTCTTACTTTGCTCTGTGGGGTAAAATAAATAAAAACATTATTCGGAGATCGAATCCACGCCCATTGTTACGTTTACAGTAAAATACTACTCACTGTATCACCATGGCCTACATTATATTGAAACACGACGCCAATTTCCAACAAACCATATATAAAAAGTGTCATATATATATATATATATATATATATATATATATATATATATATATATAATATATATATATATATATATATATATATATATATATATATATATATATATATATATATATATATATATATATATATATATATATATATATATATATATATATATATCTATATATATATATATATATATATATATATATATATATATATATATATATATATATATATATATATATATATATATATATATATATATTCAATTGATATATAATTTAGATAAAGTTATATGCAAATGATTTCGTCTACCAAACGAGAAAACCCAAATAGTCATAAAGAGAATTATTACACTTATAAGATTTACTTTCATAAAATCCGAATAATGAAACAAAAAGCAAAAAGCAACAGTGGCTTACAATATTGCATAATTCTAATAAGTTACAGTTCCCAGGGTAATAATAATACGTGATAGCTATACAGCGATAAATTGTTAACCTATCTACATAGCAGGGTCCACAGAAGGAACCTTGTATAACAAAACACACTGTTTTCAATATTGAGGCTCAATTTTCTAGATGTTACTTTTCAGCCGCGCTTGTTTATTATACTATAGATATAGATTGATTTTGTTCTTAAATTAAGTGGGAATGGAGTGGCTTAAAACTAGGTTCCCAAGTTCCCTCTGCCTACTTTAGCATGTGCGTAATACAGCGTGAAGCTAAAAAAAAATACAAATACCATATTTTAACCACATTTATATTTGTCTGTCGTGGCGCAGCGGCACAAGAGTGTGACTGTAACCGACAGGTTCTGGGTTCGATCCCCAGTCGAGGAAATGAAATATTTAATATTTTCAATTTAAATATTTAATGGTTAATTTCTTCGCTCTGATAATAAGGCAAAGCGCGGCGTTGAATTCCGCCACAACAACACGCAATGCCTCAAATTCGACGGAAAGTGGGGAAAGGAAGTGAAACGGAGTGTCCTAACACTAGGTTTCACTTTCGTTCCCTCTGCCTACCCTGCCTAGTGCGGGATACAGCGTGAAGCAGAAAAAAAATATATATTTTAAGATGTATAAGGCTTTAAATATCTGTATATAATAGTCAAATATACACAAAAGAAACATATTTTCCAAAAAAAGAAATTATTTAAATATGGAATAATTTAATTAATATGAAATATAGCTTATAAAAAAAAAGAAATATAAATACATATCTCAATTAAAATTGAAATAAATTAATGTTAATTACCAATTGTTTTATCAAACATGATTACTATTGATTTTCACGCTTACGGTGCTAACGACTAAGCTCTAGATATTCTAGAGTTAACAATGATATTATAGCCGAGCTGCATTAATGCATATATTGGCTTTGAATTTATTAGTGCAATTTGTATAGAAATGTAGAATTGTATAGAATAGACACACAAAGTACTATATATAGGTAAATGGTATATAAGAGGAAAACAACATATTTATGTTATATTCTGAATTTTATAAGAAATTTTAAACATGTCACATTATTTTTACTATTTTTTAAAGTGTTATTCCACACTTAGGACAGAAAATACTAAATTTAAATTTAAAAAGCTTATAAAAAAATTCAAAAATTTTATACGCTTTTTAAATTAAGGTTTAGTACGTCACATTATGTTTATAAATATTAGCAAGAAGAATGCAAGATAGATTCAAAAAACTGTTATAGGAGGCGCAGGGAGGCTTTAGACCTGGAAAAGGGTTTATGAATGTGATATATGCCATCTCTCTGTCCGTCCTTCAGAGCCTGCATGCAAGTAACAGCTGGCATGACGCCTTTATTTGACATCCAATCAGGTGTTGAACAAGGTTGCGTAAAATCAACTTGATTTATATTTGTATTTGGATAGCTGTCTTTAAGGATTGAAACAAAATGACAGGGGAGTGAAAGGAAGTAATCTGAATGCGAATAAGATAAAGGTTTTGATATTTGAAAGAAATGAAGATGATGATAGATTGCAAGATCAGTGTATTCACTTGTTCTAATATCTTATCGATATTAGAACAAGTGAATGAGGTAGTATATCTGGGAAGTATGTTCAGCAGAGAGAAAAGATACGAAATGGATATGGAACGGTTTGTTGCTTAGTTAACGATGCTTTGGCTGCATTATTGCGACGGCGATGTCAGCATACCTGCACGTTTGGCCGAACACAATATTATTATTGGTACCGATGCTGTTATATGTATGAAACGTGGTTATTACAAAAGAAGAATATAAGAAAGATAAGCACTGTGGAGATGTGATCTCCTCTTAGGATAGGACAACACAGAACGGTCACAGTGAGAATGAAGAAGAACCTGCTCAGCTGTTTTGGATACAATGAGCATGAGCAATGAATATCAAAAAAATATGAATAAAAAGTGAGTGGTAAGAGAGGGATGGGGAGACCTCGTTGAAATTTCTTCGAAAACTCCTTCGACATTCAGTATGCATTATACTGCAGAAGTGTCACGGGGTCACGTAAAAAGAATGAAGTACCCCCGAAAGGTATGTAGCTGTCCGTTCCCCGCCAGCGTTGTCAAAATACCAACAAGCCACCCACTGTTGAGAGGCAACCGGCACTTTTACCATATTTGAGGGGTGTTACAGACAGGATCGGCAACATCTTAAGAAGAGCTTCTATTAAAACTATATTCAAGCCTAACAAGAAAGTGAGCCAATTCTTGAGATCAGTGAAGAGTAATATTCCTTTGCAGTGTGCAGGTGTATACAAACTTAATTGTGACTGTCGCTTATCATATATAGGTGAAACAAAAAGAAGTATCGGTGCCGGAACACATCTCCGATGTCAAGAATGGGCATGTATCGAAGTCAGCTGTGTGTGAGCATTTATCGTACAAATCCAACTACTACAACAGGTTTGATAAACCTAATACATACTCGCTAGGGAGAATAGATATATCCCTAGAATGATCCGCGAGGCTATTGAAATACAAAAACATCCTAATTTCAATAGAGAAGATTGTTCGAAACTTTCTACCACCTGGGACACACTCTTAAAAAATTTAAAGTCTCAAGTACACCACACTAGAGAACCAGATACAGTTAGCTCATTCTGCAAGAATCCAGGACAGTACGCGAGGCAATTAAGGAATCGTTGGTAGTAGTTTGATATAATAATTATATAAAATGACAGACAAATGCCACCTCAGTCTACCCGCGACCACGGACTACTGTAAAGTGTTCGAAACGTCGTTTCTAAAAAACATGTTTAATAATCAATAAACGCGATTAATCCGGTAAAAAGTGTTTCATTTAAAATTTTAAATTCAATTCTTTAAATGTTAACCAACATTTAAAGAATTCGTTAGAAAAAAATTTAAAGATTTTGGATGTTTACAAGACAAGATAAAATATTATTTTAAGTAAAAAAATAAAATAAATAGTAAAAATTTTGTAAAAGGTGCACAAGCGTGCGCATATAGACCCTTCAAGTTGTGGCTTTGATTCCCACTCGAGTAATTAACATTTTTATTAATTTAATTTATTCGCTATGGTAACAATATAAAGTAAGGCGTTGAGTTCTGCCGCTTAATGAAAGTCTCCTTGAAATATCACATAGAACTTTAGCATAAAATATATCTCTACTAAATTTTATTGATTCTAAGACACGTCTCATCGAATTTTGAAAAAAGTCGAAAATCGTGGAACGTATTTGAGAAATTTCCAAAGTAGTACACAACAGCATTCTTAGTATATAACTTTGCAGTTTCATTTCCCGTAATACCAGATAGTAAACCAAATTTATAATATAATAACACAGACTAAACATGCATGTAATAATAGGCATGGGAGGTTTTTTTTTTAATACAGTGAAGTATATTTTTCTTTATAATAAAAGATTATTATAAAAATATGCGCAACAAAAAAAGTACTCAGTGAAAAGTCTGGAGCTGGTCTTAGCGTGGCTAAACGAGGTTGGACAAAATAATCTTTTTTCAAACAGACATTGCGTTTTTTTTTATTTATTAACTTTGTTTCAAAAGTAAGAAAAATAATAAATATTCGCCTGAGTCGGAATCCAACGCACATCATCACACAGTCGCTTTGCCAAGATGGCCTCTAAAATAAAATTAAGGAAATATAGGTAAAGGTAAAATTTATCACAGAGAAATATCTCCGAGGTGTTTCTTTTATATTTGTGAAATATTTGCTTATTTTCTAAATCAAAAAACATGGGTGTGATGTTCCGCCATTGCATCACGCATTGCCTCAAAAATTTGATGGGAAGCGGAGAGCGGAAATGACCTAAGGTGGTTCCCATTAGATATCTACATTCTCTCTACTTACCTTGCTATGTGTGGAATACAAAGAGTAGCTTAAAAAAGATTTAATTAACGATATTTATTATTCTAACAATAAACCGCTCCATCGCGGCCTCGTAACCCAATTTATAATAATAAATCTTTTTAATTTTTCAAAGTGTATATTGAAATAACTTTTTTGTTTGTCGTCAACGGAAAGCTCTACAGAAATGAAGTGGAAACTCGTTAGCCACTTTTTAATTCATATTAAAATGAATACTTTTAACCGAATTTATTTAAAAATGAGATGTATACTATCATGAGGCGCATATGGTATATTTTTTATAGGATGTCGGATCTCATCCCATCGCATCTCTCCTGCTCGATGCGCTTGCTAATCCATGACTTGTAGTAATATAAAAAAAATAATACAGTATACAATACTATATATAAGGCCTGTCGTCTAAAACATCGCTTGTGACGACAAAAAATATTTTATATGAATAACAGGGCACATCGACTTATTGAAAATATCTTCTCCTTATATTAAAACTTTCGGCATCAGCTAAATATTCCAAACTCTATATAGGTAGAGTTGATGCGATTCTAGTTTGTCTTAACTCTAGGAGTATGCTTGAATTATTATGTGAACTAAATTCAAGCTCACGTACTATGCCAGTGCACTGGATGTTGTCATAAATATTTATACGTTTATTTATGTAGAAATGTTTTGTTTTGCGATCATCTGGGAAGCAAGGCCAAGTTGGCCCCGAAGAAACTGGGGGTCATCAGCAGAGCGTGCAGGAGTGCTTTGGGCTATTGCATCCCAGTATCATCTTGAACCATTTGAATACATATAATGTAGAGTCGTTCGAATCGTTGGCGACTCAATGATTTGCAAGGAGCTTAGTATTTTGGATTTGTTTAGAGACGTATCCTCGCTGTGCGTTCTGAGGAGAGTGTTCTGAGGAACTATTTGACTTGGTTCCTGCCGCCGAATCTTCTAATCACAGAATACCTCACAAGCTTAAGTACCATCTTCACTATATGAATTCGTGGCACTCCGATACAGTGTGGTTTCTAAGAAATTTTCTTCCAGGTGCCACACACCTGTCGGCCGGACGGAGGACGGCCTCTACGCGGATTACTAGGTCGATACGACATGGATTTAAAAAAACGCGTCTACTTCCACCTTAAAGACTGGCAACGCACCTGTATCTCCCCTGATACAAGGAGCCGTGAACGATGATCACTTAACCTCGTTTGTCTTATCTTCTCCATAAAAAGTAGAAACAAGCTGATCGCTCCTAGTTTTCGTATTCAAAAAAGTTACGTATGTATAATAAAATTCTACAAGTGATATTAAATTTGCCACTTCAAAAATTTAAAGTGAATGTTAAAAATATATTGTTGAGCAAGGCATATTCAAAAATAAGAAACAGTATTGAATCCTAGATAGTACGTGTTTAGAAGTGTGTTGTGACTAATTGTTACCGTTACAGTTGTTTGATTTATGATTATTTTAACATTTCTTTCAATTATCTTTCACACAATGTCCTGTTAATTGGGACACGGCGTATGTCAACATAAAGTTTCCTTTCCCCATTATATCCCGCACGAGGCACGGAAGGTAGGGAACCTAGTGTTTAGACACTCCGGTTCACTTCTGTTCCCCACTTTCCACCGGATTTGAGGCATTGCGTGTTGAGTGGCGTAACTCAACGCCGCGTTTTGCCTTATTACCATTTTTATTAACATTTCTACAATCAATCTTCAGAAGGTCTATAAATGATTGATTTAGATTTACTTTTAACGCTTTATGCGAAATCTTTGGAGTAAATATATATACATAGTACAAAGATAATACAGTGAAGGCGGTATACAAGACACGTGTATATACATAAGTCTCTTTGTTAAGCTTATTTCTACAGTACGGTGTTGAATTTCACCACTCAACATTTTGTTCAACGATATATATCCGCAGTAGGTTCCTCCTGCCTGTTGCTACAGGCAATATACAACGTAAAGCCACAAAGATTTCATTTATGAACTAGTGGCCCGCATGTGGCTTCGTATGCTCTTATAACAGAATTATTTTTATGCTGGCGTAGTTATTTTATTGAATGTTTTCATTTCTTAGCTCTGGCACAAGGCAAAACGCGGCCTTGAGTTCCGCCACTCAACACACTCACCCACTCTCTCAGCTTCACGCTGTATCCCGCAAAAGGCAAGGTAGGCAGAGGGAACTTGGAAACCTAGTGTTAAGACACTCCGTTCCCCACTTTCCGCCGAATTTAAAGCATTGTGTGTTGAGTGTCGGAACTCAACGTCGCGTTTTGCCTTGTACCAGAGCGATGAAATGAAAATATTAAATATTTGAATTGAAAATACTAAATATTTAATTTCCTCGAGTGGGGATCGAATCTACAACCTGTCGGTTACAGTTGCACGCTAGTGCCGCAGCGCCACGACAGGCCTCGACACACAATGCCTCAACACACAATGCCTCAAATTCGGCGGAAAGTAAGAAACGGAAGTGGAATGGAGTATCTTAACACTAGGTTCCCAAGTTCCATCTGCCTACCCTGCCATGTACGGGATACAGCGTAAAGCTGGGTAAGTGAGTGAGTAAAAAGACCCAAGACAGTATTGGAAGGCTATCTATAACTAAACAGACAAAATAGTGAAAATTAAATTTAAAACAGTTAAGGTGTTTCTGGGACACAGAAGGAACAAACGTTCAAACTGGCAAAAAAAAATATTTTTCTCATATATCTTATATATATAAACAGCGATCAGCAACAGATATATATCTACATATATATACACTCGTGCTATTTTAAGTGATAGTAGTACAAAATCAAATTTAAATTAAATTACACTCGACTCTACACTTAAATGAGACTCTATATATGCACACCATTAACACTTTTCAAAAGTTCCAAAGTGAATCTACAAAGTTGGAAGGACTGAGCTTTACTGGGGTTCGGAAGTTCTAACTATCTCGACAGTTGGTTAAACTACCTGCTGAACACCTGTAGCAAATTTCTCGCTTATTTCTTTAGTGAAGTATCTTTTATGGTTTTAGTTTAAACGATGTAAGAAAGATTGCTGGAAACATGGCCGGGAAGGCAGAGGTAACTTGGGAACCTAGTGTTAAGATACTCCGTCCCAATTAAGATACTTTCCACTTTTTAAAGAAAGAATGTGGAAGCTTTGCATGTTGAGTATTGAAACTCAACGTCGAGTTTTACTTCGTCACCGTAATGAAAAAGACTAACATATTTAATATATCTCTTACTGAAATGGGGATCAAAATATTGAAATTTGCTTCCTAATAATTACAATTTTTCAAAACAATTTATATTAAAAAAAAAAAAAAACTTATTATTTATAAACGAACTGAAATACGACGCTCACTTAATGTTAATGGAAAGAAGAAAAATAATTTAGTGAAAACTGCACTTGCATCGATTTAGTCTGAGATTAGCGTGAATAAATACACAGACAAACAGACTAAAGGTTTAAAAATAATTGTTTTTGGTCTTATTTCCTTATTAAATGCCACCATTAACAATTATTTATTATATATGTTCCATGTACAGACACCGATCGCTTACAATTTTATTGTAGATATAATAGTTTTCTATTTTCACATACAAAAGGCTATAAATTATAAATTTCTATATAATACTGACATAACTGACTGACATCTGACTTACAAAGAGCTCGCTATCCTCGGCATAGACCAATAACTGCGGTTTCATACTTGTATTTCTATTATATTCCACTAAAATGTAACAACATAGTATTGTTCAACTGACAGCTTTAAGGTTTTGTTGTAAAGAAATACTAAAGCTAAGCTATATAAAAACTCTGTGGCCAAATCTCATATCTTGCGTTTTGCGGGCTATAGCGTGATGGAGGGAACCTAGAGTTAAGACAGTCTGTTTACAATTTTTCGATAATTATAATAAATTTTGAATAAACACGTATACATATAGATTTATTTATTTTCAAATAAAATAAGTTGTGCAGCGTTGAGTTCCACCACTCAATACACATTGCTTCAAGGATCGAACAGACGAGTGTACCAAAATCTCTTTCATTTAAATGAAAACGATGATTGTCAACACAACCTAGTGTTAATTCGGTCATCAAGTTCCTTCTACCTACCCTGTAAGTGAGATATAGGGTAAATAAAAAAAAAAAAATTACTGAAAAAAAAAACATATTTTTATAGTATTACAATGAGAGAATTCCTAATGCGTTGGCTTCCATCCAGCTGTTACTGTTGACCCACTGCCGTCAACAATTATGGCATTTAACTATCAATGTTTACTTGAAAGTTCACTTTGAATAGAAAAAGCTCTTCATTTACTTAGCTTTTATAGATTAATATACATTTTCTTATAATGGTCTTATTTTATTTTATTTTATTTTAACTTAGAATTCATAAAGTGTAGGCCTGTTGTGGCACGGCGGCAAAAGCGTGTGACTGAACTGACAAATTGTGGGTTCAATCCCCACTCAAGGAAATGAAATATTTAATATTTTCTATTTAAATATTTAATGTTTTCATTTCTTCGCTCTGGTAACAAGGTAAAACGCGGCGTTAAGTTCCGCCACTCAATACGCAGTGCCTCAAATTCGGCAGAAAGTAGGGAACGGAAGTGGAACGGAGTATCTTAACACTGATACTGCGTGAAGCTGAGTGAGTGATTCATAAAGTAATAAATAAAACTGTCATATTTTTAAGAAATGTATATATTTTTTTTACATATTATAATTAGAACGAGCGTGTCGTGGATTTCGTTGTAATGTTTTAATGACTAAGCCTTACCTTATTAAATTTTCTCATAATTTTTATTTACCCTGTTTACATCCATGTGATGTTATTTTACAAATTTCTTTAGATAAGAATTCAAAAGGGAATTTTAAATATTTATGTACTTGAAAACTGCTATGGGTTTGAACCTGCGACCCTTTGACGACTTAAAAATAAAAGAGAAACTTTTAGTCCATTTTTTTTTTATTTTCACTTTCATTACTTTTTATAGAAATGACATGTTAAATTTCGACATTCGTCAACACTTCTAAAATCATTAAACCAAAATTAATAAAGAAAAATTAAAATATTCCACAGGAATCAAGTACACTAACCTAGCAATTAGCAGTATTCCACTACGCCACAATGGAGATCTACTAGTAGTTCTAATAAAAAAAAAAGTATCTCCCCAGCTCTACATCATTGTGTAGAGTCTCAGCAAATTCCATTAACCAAGTTTTGTTCACGCGTGTTTGTTTTACAAATGAATCAATATAGGACATGGATCCGAATCTCATTATAGGGGATAATGTACAGGAGTTATCGCCATTCCGTTACTTCCGTTATTACGTACAACGGAAATAGATAGATGTCCCAATAAATCTATTTAGGGTGGAGCTCAGTGGGAAGACGTCTGAAGGTAGCTTTCATAGTTAGGGGTTCAACACTTACTTGGATTTTTATGTATTGCACTATGAGACCTTTTGTTAACTTAACACGCTTTTTTTAGCTTCATGCGGTATCCCGTACTAAATATTTCCTTGGGTCGAGATCGAAACTACAACCTGTCGCTGTTACAGTATCACAGGCCTCAATTACTTTATTTGTTTTTTAAATATATTTAAAGTAATTCATAATAAATATACTTGCTTATATTATCTTATTTCTTCATTTCTTCGTTCTGCACACAGATAACATGTCTCAAACTCAGCAGAAAGTGAGCGAGAGAGTGGAGTGCCTTAACACTAAATTTCCACTTCTTTCTATTTCTTTTTATATATTTAATTATATTGCTACCATAATTGCAACTTTATTAAGTGAATAAATAATAGAATATACATATATAAGTATACTTGTATGTAACATTTTATAACATTTTTATCAAATATAATTTAAATAATAACATTGAGTGCAAAATATCAAACCAAAGTGAGGATCGCGGCGACATATATAATGTTATTTTATTGAAAAGTTGGTTGAGTGCCAATTCTAAGTGGATTTGCTTTTTTAATGGTTTATTTAACACCGCGTGAAGTTCTATAACGTCACCAGTATATTTAATATGTAACAATATTTTCTTTAGTACGGACTTAAAATGATTATTCTTGAAAATTCAACGTAAATAATATTGAAATATAATAATTGGTAACTGATTTACTTAGAAATCAACTAATAGTTCAAACTGCTGGCCCTAAAATTATGAATTTTAGGTAATAAATTTCACTCGACGCAAAAAGAGGGCTGTTATAAATATAAGTTTAATCAGTGTATCTATATGTAAATATGACTGTAGCTCCTGATGAATGAACCGATTTGTTTCCAGTTTTTTTTTATTTAAAGCTTTATTCATTTAAAGCTTTATAACACGCTGGTTCTTTATAAGTAAGGATTTTTTTAATTTTGTAATTGTAGAGCACAGAGAGCTCTGAGATGTAAAAAAATCTAGTCTAGTCTACATTCCCTCTGTTTATTCTGCTGATTGCGGGACACGGCGTAAAACTGAGAATATTTTTCAAATTACAACCATCATTTTTACAAACGAATTTAGATGTTATAAAATGTTTTTTTTTGGTGAATAATGAATATATGAATACATATATATATATATATATATATATATATATATATATATATATATATATATATATATATATATATATATATATATATATATATATATATATATATGTATATATATATATATATATATATATATATATATATATATATATATATATATATATATATATATATATGAATACATGTGTGTGTGTGTGTGTGTGTGTGTGTGTGTGTGGATAATGAATGTGTCTTAATGGTAATGAAGTGACTTAACACTAGGTACATCTCTCTGCCTAACTCTAGTGAGTGAACACCGAACATACAACCGTCTCTAACTGAGATTAGTAATTTGAAATAATAATATAGTAGTAGAGACTTTTTATAAAGACAGAAAAAATGATCCAGACTGAAATAGGAGCTAGCCTATAAATTACAATCTGTAGCTCGGCCTATAAATCTGGACTCCAGGCCACTACAATTAAACAAAAAGCAGTTCGAAACTTTACTGTGAACAAAGTTGACGTGGCCTCATTTTACTTCATCGCCTTTTATTTCGACTAATTTTAGTGTACTTCCAATGAATAAGAACTTAATCTTAAGTAAAAAATCTCTCTGAGCTAGGCGAGAGGCCTCAATAATTAAAATTAATTTGGCTTTAAGCTGTTATCTATATAGAGCAAAGGGAATGTCGTATTAAGACACTCCGTTCCGCACCTAATTTTAAACATATATTATAACGTGTTGAGCTTAACGTCCCGGTTTGTCTTTTTCCTGGAAGGAAGGAATTGTTAATTGGAATTCACAAGAGTTAATACTAATTTAGAAAACCAAAAGTTTAGATTCTGAGGGGCGTACAAGTTGTTCTCGGGTTTTTCTCCTGATAACGAAACATTACGTAACTTAACGCGGCGTTTTACCAGACGTTTTACCAGAAAAAGAAAGCGAAAATAATGTTAATATTATTTTTATTAAAATATTGTCTCACAAATCTTAACAAGATGTAATAAATAGTACAGCCATCGCATCCGGTGACGACAATATACTTTGACGTCATTTAAATATTTATAACGGCGGGGATTGAATATTATATTAGCTGGATTTACATAACGAACACACTTTTACATTTTATTTGGTTATATGATAATATTTTGCTTGCAAATGGTTCTGAAAAGATAAACTTTTTTTGGTTTATCTAAATAAAAAAGCTTAGACGCTGCCCTACTACGGTACTTTCAAAATATTGCATGTGTTAGTAGCGGAGTTCAACGCTGTGCTTTGCCTCGTTGTAGCGGGAAACCTAGATTCCTTGAGCAGCAATCGAACCCACAGCTGTCATAGTTCCAGTCAAACACTGAGAGACTTACAACAAGAAATACAACATGAGATATATAAGATTCTATATAATTATGTACATATTGTTATAGTCGAATAATATTTAAAATTTGTAAACATTCAACGAATATCTTGACTATGAGAATGTTACAACATGTTACTTATAGCTTTATACGTAGTGGAGAACGGAAGTGGAACGGAGTGTCTTAACACTAAGTTCCCAAGTTCCCTCTACTTACCCTGCCGTGTGCGGGACACAGCGTGAAACGGAGTTATTTATAGTAGGTTCGATTCCTGTTTGGAGCAGTGTTAGCATAACATAAAATTGTGGCAAAAAGTTTTAAAAATTATACACGCAATACTTCAGTGGTTCTGTTGGCTTCGTATAAAACTGGAAATATGTAATGTGGCATAATATGGCAGGAAGAGCCTAGTATTAAGATATTTATGATTTTTTTTTTTATAAAAATGGAAAATTCAGAAGATATATTAGTAAACAGACATAAAAGAACAGAACGACAGATCGTTATGGCGCAGCGGCATACCGTTTGTCTGTAAATGTGACAGTTTTAAGTTAAATTTCCATTCGGAGTGACAAATTACTTTTAATTTCTTCGTTCTAGGAAGTTAAATAAGGTCGATTACTCCATACACACAACTTCGTGCGGTGTGGGTAACGAGTATGTTACACTAATATATACAGTATATAGCCTATATAGCCTGAAGCTATAAAATGGCAAGGAAACCGTCTTTTAACAAACGTATCAGACTTTATAAGTTGATTTATGTAGTATTTGAATTAGTTTCATACTGCATCCTCCACTTAGCAGGGTTTAAAAAAGAAACTTGGGAACCTAGTGTTAGGACACTCCGTTCTCAGTGAGACGCACTCAGTACCACGCTTTGCTTCATTACCAGAGGAATTAAAATACTAAATATACCTCAAGGGGGAATCGAACCCGCACCACACGCTCAGAATCGCTTGTGCCTATGTTTTACATCCGGTCTCTATAAACCTATTTTATTCAATAACTATTTACGTTGTATTTTCAAGACACGCTGTGAAAGTAAGTCTCGCTGCCGAAAGATCGTTCACTTAATTTGTCCTTAAGTTTTCATTATACAAGAATAATATCTTTGTCTTATTATTACTTTATTTATATCAGTGTTTGTTTATTTTTTCATCTTTTTTTTCTGTAACCTCACGCTAAAGCCCACAAATATCAGATAAAAGGAACCTTGTATTAAGACATTTAGTTCCTTTATCACAGAAAAAAAATCATTTTTGAGGCAAGAACGAACTTAACTTTAAGAAACGGAACTCAACGCCGTGCTATGATATCAAGACCGAAGAAGTAAAAATATGTTGTATAGAATAATTATTCCGAACGGTAATTCAGATTGAGACAGATTACACATTATTGTTTAAGTTTACGAATTTTGTGGTGCCGGAACCGGAAATAAAAATATTTAGATAATGGTCCCAAATAGACATCTTACCTACGACCAACGCTTTAGAGCTTGGTTATCTCTTAACATTTTGATTCAGCTTCACATTGTATTTTGCACATAGCAGAGTAGACAGAGATATTTTGGGGACCTAGTGTCTTAGGGAACGGAAATGTTTTAATGGGAACGGAGTTTTTTTCACTCATTTCCCGTTAAGGCACTACCGTTCTTCACCTTCTCTAGAATTTGAGATGTTGCGTGTTGAGTGGTGGAACTCAACGCCAATTTGCGTTAACGAAGGAATGTTAATATAAAACATTTCATTAACCCGAGTAGGGGTCGAAACCTTATTATTATGGGGCACGGAAGTGGAACAGTGTCGTACTACTAGGTTCCCGGGTTTCCTTTGGCCTAAAGTTACCATGTGTTGGATACACACTTGTGCTTCGACAGGCCTCAAGATTTATTTTATTTAAATTTATACAATTTGCCACAACATCTATAAAAAATACGTATCACTTATCATTATCAAGAGGAAAAATCTTACCATTATTAACGAGATCTCTACAGCAACAGTGGATTACCATATCAATCTCAGACGCTAAACAAATGTAAATAAGTAAGTTATTATATTTTCTACGGCGACTGTTACGACTGTAATAGATTTAATTTGCTTTCACCACACTACACGATATGCTTCAATAATTGGGCAGTGCATATTGCCAGAAAAATTTTAATATTGGGTTTGATATCCAATCGATAAAATGAACTATTTAATATTTTTATTTCTTTCTTTACTTTTCCTAAGCGCAGCGTTGAGTTCCGTAGTTAATTAACTTTTCTACATTGAATTATTTTTTCTAAATGAAAGATTTTCTAAACGGTTCTTGAGATTAGCGTGTTCAGTGGAAGTCATTGTACAGGTACATTGTTTTGTGCCTTATCCCTTTTGCGTTGAGTAGTAGAACTCAGCGTAGCGCTTTATATCATTACCAGAGCACTTTAACCGTATTAATGGGAACTAAATGTCTTAGCATCAGGTTTCCAACATTATCAGGTTTTAGGAAAATAACAATTTGAAATATTTCATTTTCTAGAAGGCAAATTCAACCCAAAATATATCTCGTCTATAATCGCACGGACCTTCCATGCCACGGTTGGAACTTAAAATGGTAATAAAATTTAAAAATAAATGAAAGTGCTATTACTATTTGAAATGCAAATTTAAATTTTCTTCACGCCAGTCCCATTAGTTTTATTGAAAAATTTCAAATTCAATTAAGATCGTTAGAGCAGGCCAATGTACTCGTATAGATATTGTTTTATACGAAAATCTATTTTGATTTCCATTGTTTAAATTAAAATATATGTATATTTTTAGGTTTGCTAAATATTCCGAGTGGTTCCGACTTAGAATAGGATTACCCTAATACTGATGGCGTAGCTAAAGTATATGTGGGAGAGTCACGCTGTCAGCAATGGCAACAACCGGATCATTACCACCCCCGGTATTTAAGACCGGCGTTAAGCAGTGGCTTTGGCCACTGCGTTTCGCATTAGATAATGCCGGGCCCCGGTATCCATCCACCTTAAAGGCAGTCAACACTCCTGTAGCTCCTCTGGAATTACACGGGACCGTGGGGGGCGGTGATCACTTACACACATTACGTGTTGAATGGTCGAAGTCAACGCCGCACTTTGCCTCGTTACCAGAACGAAGAAACGCAAATATTTAATTTCCTCGGCGTGAAATTGAACAATCAACCGTCACACAATGGTACCCCAGCGTCCCAACAGGCCCAGTTTTGCAACAGAATTAAGTTAAATGTAACAAAATTTTAAATATTATTATTATTATATTATAATATTTATCATAAACGAAGGGGTTAATTGTAACATCGAAGCCTGTCGTGGCGCAGCGGCGACAGGTAGTGGGTTCGATCCCCACTCGAGGAAATGAAATATTTAATACTTTCAATTGAAATATTTAATGTTTTCATTTCTTCGCTCTGCTAATAAGGCAAAGCGCGGCGTTGAGCTTCGACATCAATACATAATGCTTGATATTTTTGGCGGAAAAGGGTGAACGGAAGTTGAACAGGGTGTTTTAACAGTAGGTTCCTAAGTTCCCTCTGCCTACATTGCTATGGGCGGGATACTATACTATAAATATAATAAAATATATTATAATTATGTTTACTGTTTTAAATATTTTTTTATTAATATTATAAAAGTTTTAATTTATATTTGCATAAACAAAAATCGACTACACTGAGTATAATATGGCGGAGGTCAACGCCGCAGAATATCTTACCAAAACGGGAAAATAAAAATAAACTCTACTAAATATTATTTCTTTATACATGACATATGGAGTTATATCTTACTCTTTTCTTCAGTTTTAAGATAAAAGCATTGTGTGAATTTATAATAAGAGGAACACTACGTGCTTGATATAGAGGTGAGCTTTAGAAGCTTTAGAAGCTTTTGCCATGTAAGCTAAGATTTCCATATCTAGCAGAGACTATTATGGCACAAAGACACAATATATAATAGTTAGCTCTATAGTTATAAATTCGATTCTCACTCGTGGTAATATTTATATTGAAACACATTTAATTTATTTTGCTTATTAAGAATTAAGACAGAGTCTTCACGCGGCTTCGCCCGCTTAAGCATATTGATATTTCAATTTACCCTAAATTCAAAATAATACAAAATGTTTATATAATTTATAGTCTTTGTGCTTTTCGCACATAGCAGGGTATGTAGAGAAACTTACAAATCTAGTTCCTATTAAGACACTTCCGTTCCACATTTTCCACCAAATTGAAAGGTTGAGTGTTAAATGACGGTACTTAACGCTGTGCTTTATTCCAATACCGAAGAAATAAAAATATATATATAATTTTACTGTAATTGGTATATTACTCTGAAGTTTCATATAAATGCGTTCAGTAGTTTTTACTGAAGCGGAACAAACATCCATTCTCACAAACTTTCATATTAATAATATGAAAACGATGCAAAAATAAATAAAAACCATCTCTGATTTTAAATAAGATCTGATTTTAAATTGACTTAAACTTTTACAGAAAAGCAATGATATAAAATTTAGAAACGTATAAAATGTGTCACGTATCTCAGGACACGCTTCAAAGGATTTGTAGAAAAGAGGGAATGAATATACTATTTACAAATTGTATGTGTGAAACGTATCTTAATCTCAGTTGCTTGTGGCAAATTCTTAACGAATTTCAAGAAAATTAATTGTAAGACATGGTTAAATGCAACATAAGAATTGTACGGTGAAGGCCGGTCATAGCGCAGCGGCACAAGTAAACGACAGGTTGTGGGTTCGATCCCCGCTCTAGGAAATCTAAATTTTAATATTTTCAAATTTAATATTTAATGTTTTCCTTTCCTCGCTCTCGCAATAAGGCAAAAACGCGGCGTTGAGTTCCGCCACTCAACACGCAATGTCCAAATTCGGCGGAAACTGGCCGCCTACCCTTTCTGCCTACCCTGCCATGTGCGGGATACAGCGTCAAGCCTAGTATTAGGATTTTATGTACGATTGAAAGAGTGAACGGAGTGTCTGAGAAAGGATATAATTAACAAGGCGTAACATTAAGTAAAACATTATCTAATAAACATAGATAATTTAAGAATTGAAATCTTTATATTTTCTTGAACTTTATCTTTTTATTGTATATTATCTTGTGGCCTGTCGTGGAGCAGCGGCTCAAATGTGTGACTGTAAGATCTGGCTGTAGGTTCGATCGCGACTCGAGAAAATGAAATATGTGATTTTTTATTATTTCTTTGCGGTGGTAACAATGAATACAGCACGAAGCTGAGGTTGCGAAGATTGTATATTAAAATGGGGAAAAGATAATAATTTAAATATAATTATTCCTCAGAGCGCGATCGAGCCCGTAGCCATCATTATAATTTTATTAGCTTCAGGCTGTATCCCGAATAAATTACATTAAATTTTCAATTTAAGTACTAATGTTTTCAGTTCTTCACTCTGGTACAAGGCAAAAAGCGGCGTTGAGTTCCGACACTCAACACGCAATGCCTCAAATTCGGCGGAAAGTGTGGAACGGAAGTGGAACGGAGTGTCTTAACACTAGGTTCCCAAGTTCCCTTTGCCTACCCTGCCATGTCATCACGCTGTATCCCGCAATCCCGCTAAGACACTCCGATATCATAAAGAAATTCCCATTTTCTATTTTTTTTCCCAAACCAAGCTTTGGCCTGGTACTAGAGCGTGGAAATGAAAATATTAATACCTAGTTAGAAAATGTAGAACAATTTTAACATAACAAGATCCAAAGTTTCTACGTTTTCTAAATAAGTGTTTTTTGTTCATTTCATATTTCATTTCCTCGAGCGAAACTTAAACACATTTCGCATTTACAGTCACTGACTATACTGCGCCACGAACAACTCATATTAAAATTTTACTATCCAAGCATAAAACTAGTTTTTAACTGTAGAATACTTCTTTGAGTACACATTTTTAAAAATTAACAGCGAAATAAGATCTTCTTCTGGAGTCAAGCCAAAGCACTTTGTAGTTTGTACATACACATGAGCACAGTACTGTTCACTTCAGTCAACTTCCTAAGTGCAATTTTTCTTCAATTTCACGGTGTGTATACTCTAGTGCTGTTCGTGTTTTAGAAGCTTTATCTTAAATATATAAGGATATCATTGAATAATATTACGGTTTTTAGAGTTCCGAATGTTAAATGGAAAAGCAGAACCGGTGTAACTGTCGAGACTTTTTGTATCGAAATCGCATGGAGTTGTTAAACTGTAATAAGTATTAAATATCCAGGTCTATAATCCCTTTCAATCCAGAAAACAATCAAGTAATTGCTATCAACATACTAAATTATTTAAAGCATTTTATGTTTTTAAAGCTTTTACGTGACATTTTCCGCGTAATTAAAATCTATATGGGTATCTATTACTTCCCGTCTATACTACAGTTATAAAAAGTGACATAAAGTGAATATTTCATACCTTCACCCACTCAGCGTCACGCTGTATCCCGCACATGGCAGGGTAGGCAGAGGGAACCTAGTGTTAAGACACTCGTTTCCACTTTCGTTATCCACTTTCTCCCGCATTTGAGGCATTGCGTGATGAGTGGCGGAACTCAACGCCGCGCTTTGCTTTATTACCAGAGCGAAGAAATGAAACATTAAATATTTGAATTGAAAATATTAAATATTTCATTTCCTCGACCGGGGTTGAACCCAGAGTCGGTTACAGTCACACGCTTGTGCCGCTGCGCCACGACAGGCCTAACGACGACAGTGAATATTGACAATACAAAAGAAAGGAAACATCTTAAAAGCAAAAAAAAAAAATATTGGAAAAAAAAAATCATTACCATGTGTATTTCTAGTTCATTTTATATTTTATGTCCGTAAAATAGTAAAATGGCAAGAAGTAAAAAAAAATGTAATAATATTCCCGCAGATAGAACTCTAAAAACCTTATAAGTTATGTAATATATTACGGCAATAATAAAAACTAATGCAAATAATGGAAAACAGAGTGTCTTAACACTAAATTCCCTTTGCCTACCCTGCTTTATCCGGGATACAGCGTGAGGCAAAATATTAAGTCTACATAAAGACTTTAGTAATATATAAAATCGTACAATGTTAAGACAAAAATATATTGAACTTGGTTTTCATCTATTCGTACGTTATGATAACTTTATGTCTCGCGGGTATTTAAGTATTCTGAGCCGGCAGAAGTTACTGTCTATATAAATTTATCGTATTTGTATAAGAAATAACTTTTATTGTAGGTATTTGACGTCTATCCATATGCAAAATTGTGTTTTTTTTTGCTTCACGCTGTATCCCGCACATTATGGGATAGGTGGAGGGAACGTTGGAACCTAATATTAACACGTTCCAATTAACTCTTCCGTTCCTCACTCTCATTGGAATGCTTGAGGCTTTCCGTGTTTAGTAGCGAAATTCAAGACGACGTCTTGTGCCTCTACACCACCATAGGCCTTGATAAATATTTTTTAAGCAAAAAGTATGGAAAATTTTTGGGTACGTAGTGCTTTAATAAACAAAGCGGAACATTGAGTTCATCCACTCATACCGCTATAACATGATAACATACTTAATTAAATCATAATAACAAAAAACATCTGTCGTGGCGCAGGGGCACAAGCCTTCAACTGTTAACACTATAGGTTGTGGGTTCATTTCCCGCTCAAAGTAATATAAATTATGATAAATAAAAGAAGCAAACATCTCACTGTTGTAAGAAACATCTCACTTTACACTACACATAGTATGTAATGATTCCATTAGCAGTTAATGGGAATAGGGCTATAAAAAGGTACCAATACTCTTTGATAGAAAGATATATTTTCAAAATTCTGTTGATATATTTCGAAGCAATCGATGTACATGTATAAAAAATAAACCTTACCTTCTTTCAAAAAAAACAAACGGTTTTAAACTCGATGATTTTAGTAGGCTACGTATCCATGTCTCTTACTCAATATTATTTTTATCTTGTCCTGATCTTAGACATGTCCTGGCGTAGCGGCACAAGGGTGTGACTGTAACCGACAGGTTGTGGGTTTGATTCTCACTCGAAGAAGTGAAATATTTATTGTTTTCATAATAATTATTTAATGTTTTCGTTTCTCCGCTCTGGTAAAAAAGGCAAAATGTGGCGTTAGGTTCCGCCACTTAACACGCAATGCCTCAAATTCAGTTCTATCATGTGCGGGATACACCGTGAAGCTGAATGTGTTAATTTGCAAAATTATGCAAATTAGCTTGTAATAAATATTATTATTTTAGATATTTTAAATTATTGTCTCATCTTTACGAATCTCTTTTTAAAGCATCGTACGTTTTTGACGTGTAAGCTTTGGATAAAAAATGTTTAGCTAATGTATTGTCTAATTCATATAATAAATATATTTTAACATTTACAATATTAGTGTAGACTTATTATACACTTTGTACCCATGAGTACTACTACTACTAGTATTACACAACTAAATTATACAAAAGCTTTTCTTAATTAGTAAACTATTTGCTATTCTGATATATGAAATGTAAAGTTTCATCAAAATTTGTTCAGTATTTTTTTCTTTAAAGTAGAAAAAATATGTATCTTCAAAAAACTTTTACGTTCATGTTATACTATATAAGAATAAATACTTGTAACTAATGGAAGTAAGATTAGTGGTTCCGCCCCTGTGGGGTAATATAAATAACTACGACACACACACGTTCATATTTTCTAGTAATTGACCTCAAGTACTTGATATATATAAATAAGATATAAACTAGACTAGCAATTCCAGAGGTCTGTCGTGGCACAGCGGCACGAGCATACGACTACGAATGCGATATATTGTGGGTTTGATTATAACATGACCGAATTTTTGAAGTGAAAACTTCTTTAGGCGCGTTGAGCGTTTTGGTAGAGGGTAAAATCCTCGGTTCGCGTCACCGACATGCTAATGATAATAGCAGGCGTGCGATTAGCGCATGCGCAGTAGTACACGTATACACTAATATAGCCTGTGTACACGTATACACTAATACATCGACTATTTCTGACTGTATTACGTGCGCGTTGGGCGCTTTTTGGATAAGTATAATTTTGTGAGTCACGTCACCAATACGTTATAGCAGCAGTACCTATTGTATCTTTTTTAGAATACAATGAAATTATTGAACGAACAGATAATATAAGTATTGTCGAAATTAATGATGACAATGATGTAAATAATGAAAATAATGTTCAAACTTGAATTCATTGAAATTCGTGTAAATATAAATACTATGTATAATTAAGATAATTGTATATTAATTATTTTTCAACCACTTTGTATTTATATTTTGTTCATGATTTGTTTAACCCATCATATGTAACTAATAAATAAAACATAAAAAATTTCATATAATTTTTGCATATAGTTTTAATTACTCTCAACTTAATAGTTCCGTTTTGACTTCTATCGGCAGTCCCACGACTGCTATTAGTTTTTTTTTTTAGTTGTCTAGGAGAGTGTCGAACTCATAAGTATAGATATATGTATTTTTGACGATAGTCCCTAATTTTTTTTCCTTCACGCTGTATCACGCACATGGGAAGGTAGGCAGAACGAAACTTGAGAACCTAGTGCTAAGACACTCTGAATCGGTCTCCATTTTTCCATCGAATTTGAGCCATTGTGTGTTAAGTACCGGAACTCAGCGTCGCGCTTTGACTTGCCACCAGAGCTAAAAATTAAATATTTCATTTGAAATAATTAAATTAAATAACATCAGAAAAATGAAACACTTATTTAATTGCGATCTAATCTCAAAATGTATATTTTTTTTAACATCACCACCGTACCTAAGATATAATTTAATAAGTACCTAAGAATCTAATGTTAAGACGGAGGCCTCGCAAGCGAAGAAATAAAAATATGAAATATTTTTTTTTTCCCCGCGTTTACAGTCGCATTTCTCAACGTTTTTTTTTTTTATGGAAAAGATAGCAAACGAGCGTACGGGTCACCTGGTGGTAAATGATCACCGTCACCTACGGCCCCGAGTAACTCCAGAGGAGCTACACGAGCGTTGCCGTCCTTTAAGATGGAAGGGCACCGGGGCCCGGCATTACCTAATGCGAAACGCAGTGGCTAAAGCCACTACTTAACACCAGTCTTAAATGCCGGGGGTGGTAATAATCCGGTCGAGTCTGCCCATGCGTGTTGCCATTACTGCCAACGTGACTCTACCACACGCACTTTAGTCACCTCTTACGACACCATCAGTACCAGGGTGATCCCATTCTAAGCCGGAATCACAAGCCAGAACAAAACGTTACATTCTCAGTTCTATTACGCAAGTAATAAATATATTTTTTCATACAATTTGACGCTTATTGACTCAAATAATATTCAAAAGAATAATTTTAATAAAGCGAATGTACATAATTATAATATTTTTCACAAGAATATCCCCAAAGGACATTTAAATAGCCGCAATGCGGAGATTTTTTTGGAATTACATTTATATTAAAAAAAAAGCCTTTGAGGCCTGTCGTGGCGCAGCGGCACACACCTGTGACTGAAACCGATGGGTTGTGGATTCGATCCCCACTTAAGGAAATGAAATATTTAATATTTTCAATTTAAATATTTAATGTTTTCATTTATTCGCTCTGGTACAAGGCAAAATGCGGCGTTGAGTTCCGACACTCAACACGCTTTGCCTCAAAATTCGGCGGGAAGTGGGGAACAGAAGTGGAACGGAGTGTCTAAACGCTAGGTTCCCAAGTTTCCTCTGCCTACCCTTCCATGTGCGAAACACATATGAATACAGCGTGAAGCTGAGTGTATTAAATATATATATATATATATATATATATATATATATATATATATATATATATATATATATATATATATATATATATATATATATATATATATATATATAATATATATATATATATATATATATATATATATATATTAGATATATATATATATTATATATATATATATATATATATATATATATATATATAATATATATATATATATATATATATATATATATATATATATATATATATATATATATATATATATATATATATATATATATATATATATATATATATATATATATATATATATATATATATATATTTACAGTAAGTTTATAGACGTGGTGCAGGGGCACAAATTTGCTACATCTTTATTTTGGTTTCGATCCTCACTCGAGAAAATTAAAGATTTACTTTTTTTTTCTTTAATATTTTTTTCTTTTTGCTCTAGTAACAAGGCAAAGCGCGGCGTTGAGTTCCACTACTCAACATGCGAGTCCATCAATTTCGGCGGATAGTGGAACGTAACAACGGAACACTAGGTTCCCAAGTTTCCTTTATTTAAGCTGCCATATGCGGGAAACGGCTTGAAGCTGTAATGTTATATCTCTCTCAGCTCCACACTTTATCATGCACATGGCAACTTAAATAAAGGGAACTTGGGAACCTAATGTTCCGCCAACTTTTCACTTTTGCCTTGTTACCAGAGCGAAGAAATGGAAACATTAAAAAAAAGTTAATATTTTCAAATCAAATATTTAAAAAAGAAATAACTAAGTGCAACATAGTAAATTGGAAATCTCTAGTGTACACACTCCACTCGCCGGAATCATGATATGGTCTCTCCAGTAAAGAAATTCAACTACGCGCTCGTATATATTTCATCACCTACACAAAGAGATAGCAGGTTCGAATCCCTAAAGAGTCTAACAAACTTCCAACCTCAAACAAAGTAGGAAAAGATAGTTGCTATAAACATATTACTTTATAAAGGTGTTTCTTTTACATCTTCACAATGGAAGCTCTCCCGCGGGAAGTGACTCCCGCATTGCGGCTACCGCTTGCTTACAGCTGATTTATATTAATTTCAACTTTTGATATTCTAAAAGATCTATTATATTAATAATCTACTTTTTAGTTTTATAATATTTTATAATATTATAAAATATTATTCGTAATGTTGCGCCTCTCATGGTGCAGCGACAAAAACGTGATTGTATTCAACAGGTTATGGGTTCGGTCGCTAGTCGAAGAAACGAAAATATTTAATATTTTTATATTTGATGGTTTCATTGCTGTGGTAACAAGGCAAAGTGAGGAGTTGAAAGCTACCACTTAACGCGTATTATGTGGTAGCTCAAATTTGGTGGTAAGCGGGGAACGGAGAGCAAAGTGTCTTAATAACATGTTTTCAAATTTACTCTGCCTTCCCTGCCATATGCGGGAGACAGCTCACGTTGTATATACCTGAGTGAGAGGAATAATATAATTGACTCTAAATAATCCTTATTTAAAAAAAAAATAACCCACGCCTATTGGGAACCGTCCAAGAGCTTTGACCACTAACCCATACTATGATATGCGGGATATAGAGTGAAGCTAAAATATATAAGATGGTGTTTCTGATTTGGTTAGACAAAGCGGCTTTAAACTTTGCCATTCATATATAATCGCAATATCTCTAAGACAAAAGAGGGATCCCACTTCTTCTTACAGAGGATTTGCCGATTGTAAAGGATTATGGTTTTAACGCGTCTCTATTCTATATGTATGTATGTATGTATGTATGAAATATTATTTGTTACATTATACCTCCATAACCGCTGAATAGATTTACATAATTGAGGTACCATTAGATTCGTCTTAGCAGCCCAAGTGCTATTTTTAGTAAAAAAATATGTTTTTCGGCAAAGCGTGAGCGTACGTGTCACCTGGTGGTAAGTGATCACCTCCGCCCACTGCCTCGTGTAGCACCAGAGGAGCTACAGGAGCGTTGCCCGTCTTTAAGGTGGAAGGGCACCGGGGCCCGGCACTACCCAATGCGAAACGCAGTGGCCGAAGCCCCTATACATAATATTTACATGTCCATCAACCAGACTAGCAATAACTATGCAAATATACTAAAATGTTGTTGCTCCTCGCTAGAATCAAACCAAACCATACACGACGCGCATTTTAATGTGCATTTTACAGAGAATTTATTGTAAGGTCTGGTGCCGGGACCGGGAACTGTAGCGGGTTCCTATTTATATTTTAAACTAGGTAATTTATCACTTACAGGGACCATATCATTTATTTATTTTAAGTAATAGTTTAAAATATTTAAAAGTTTAAAGCTGTTTTAACAACCATTCTTGCTATATGACCGGATGTTTTGATTTTTATAACAGGTATATTTTAGCATTAAATTAGTCTGCACTCATTACGAAAATCGAAGCAAGCGCAGTTAATAAATTTTACTATTTAAATATTACATATGAAAGGTTACAAATAAACTTCATATAAGTATGAAAAAAATTTCAATCATTTTTTTTTGTTTACTTTATCCAATTAAATTATTACAAGGAGGCTTGTAAAATGTTAATAAATGACTGTTAAGTTTTAATTATTTATATTGTTTATTTTTTAAAATGATACAGTCAAGTTATATTATGAAGCTGTAACCGACAGGTTATGGATTCGATTCCCACACGAGGAAATGAAATATTTTATACTTTCAATTTAAATATTTAATGTATTAATTTCTTCGCTTTAGTACAAGGCAAAACTCAACACGCAATCCCACAAATTCGCCGGAAAGTGGCGAATTATAACACTAGGTTCTCAAGTTCCTTTTGCCTACCCTGCCATGTGCGGGATGCAGCGTGAAACTGGTTTTTTTTTTATAAATACTTGACTAGTAAAGAATCGCCGTAAATTAGACTAACGTATCATATTATCGTATCATATGTATGCACAACATAGAAGAGTTTGATCATACTGAATGACTTTTGTTAAGGTGACATTTCCATTTCTCTCATAGTAGAGTCCCGTTCTTAGGGTACTCTACGGAATATCTCTATTTTTGGACATTAAAAAAACCCACTACGCTGAATTCTCATCAGGGTGACCAGGTGATCCAGATCTTCGAGGTTCCTTTATTTGATAGTTTCCTCTTTAGGACAACTGTACCATATTAAAGCTTTCTAGATCTATGGAAAATAAAAATTCTTTTACTGAGTGAGTGGATCAGTGTAGAACTATTGTAACTATGCGCACATACAGGGCCGACAAGGCAATTCGATGGCGTACTAATTCAATTGAAAAAATTTAACTTGTAAAATACAATACATAATACAATAAAAAATATATCAAGGGCTATTTTTTTTTAAAGATTGTAGGTTTGATCCTCCTAGAAATATTAAATATTTTAATTTCTTCGCTCTAGCAACGAGACAAAGCGTTGCGTTGAGTTCCGCCGCTCAATAGGCAGTTCTTCCAGAGTTTAGAGGGAAGTGGGGAACGGAATGTCTGAAAAGCAGGTTCCCAATTTCCCTCTGTGTACTCTGCAATGTCCCTGAAATTAAGTTAAGCTAAAAAATTATAATAATAATATATTTCCTAAGTAAATCGCCAACATCAGCCTGAAGACAGGGCGTAATGAGTTTCCTCTGCCTCGAGGAAATAACATTTTTATTTTGAATCGACTGTACTTACCATTTTTATATTTATATTTATTTATTAAAATGATACAAAAATGATTAGACCATCATGGCGCAGCGGCAAACCATCCGCGATAGTCGTGGACTCGATTCTCAAAGGGTAAAGATTTTTTTAGCTTCACGCTGTATCCCACACGAGTCGGGGTAGGCAGAGGGAACCCGGGAACCTAATGTTAAGACACTCCGTTCCACTTCTGTCCCACTTTCCGCCGAATTTGAGGCATTGCGTGTTGAGTGGCGGAATTCAACGCCGCGCTTTGCCTTATTACCTTATTATTGTGAAGGTGAAAGTTTGTAAGTTATTTTTTTCATACATTTGCTTGTAACAAGGCAATGCGCGGCGTTAAGCGCCACCAATTTAACACGAACACAAAATGCTTAAAATTTAGCGGAAAGTTGGTAACGGAATTCTCTCTCTCTCTCTCTCTCTCTCTCTCTCTCTCTCTCTCTCTCTCTCTATCATGTGCGGGAAGTGTGAAACTAAAAACTATAGTAAAATCTGAATTTATCTTTAAAGGATTTTTGCAACTGGCAATATATTTTTCAAAATTTCTCATCTGGTAATCAATCTTATTTCATTTGACACTTTTATAATACTTTTTCTCTTCTTATCCTATATGAAACAGGTGTTTCGGTTACTGTTTATTTTTATATTTATATCACATTATTTATAATCAGACTAGAAGATACTAAGGCCTATCGTGGCGCAGCGGCACATGCGTGTGACTTTAAACGATAGGTTGTGGTTCAATCCTCTCTCGAGGAAATGAAATTTAATATTTTCATATGTTCGCTCTGGTAAAAAGGCAAAAGCGCGGCGTTGTGTTCCGCCACTCAACACACAATGCCTCAAATTTAGCGGAAAGCAGGGAACGGAAGTAAAACGGAGTGTATTAACACTAGGCTCCGAAGTTCCCTCTGCCTACCCTGCCATGTGCCTATCGCGTGAAGCTGAAAAAAAAAGGAAATTACATTTTTTTCTGTTATTCACGAAACTATATACAAATAACAATTTTCACACAAAATACATAACAAACACAAAATACACATAACTTATTTAATACAAGTCATATTAGAAACATTCCCGGGACTTTCCCCCGGGGACCTCAGTTTGGTACAAATTCTAGCTAACAAGGTAAAATTTACTATATATCTTGTACCTGAGGACAAGACCGTCGTAGAACAGTTCTTAACGAGTAGGCATTTAGTTTCTACTTCAAATCCTATAGCAAATTATGTTATTTTTTTAAACCAAAATTGCATCCCGCACATAACATGGTAGGGACAGGGGACATGAGAAACTACTGTTAAGTCACTTCCGTTTCCGACTTTTCACTGAAGATTGCGTGTTAATTTATTACTATGTTTTAAAGTGTTATTCCACACTTAGGGCAGAAAATACTAAACTTAAATTTAAAAAGCGTATAAAAATTTATCTTCTTCTGAACGAAGACGTTCTTTCTGAACGAATGCTTAGTTGGTCAGAGCGCTGGAACGGTATTCCAGAGGCGCGGGTTCAAATCCTGCTTCGTTAAAAATTTTTATACGCTTTTTAAATTTAAGTTTAGTATTGCGTGTTATTTTATTATTAGTATCAAATATAAAATATATATTTACTTTTTGGATACGATAACTTGGTACCAGTAGTGGCGCAGGGACACAAGAGTGCGGCAGTAACGCTACATGTTGTGGGTTCGATTTACACTTGAGGGAATGAAATATCTAATATTTTCATTTTCTCAATCCGGTGACGAGCCATAACGTGTCTTACTTAAACCAATCGAAAAGAGATAAACGGAAGTATCTTAAGTAAAGGTAACAAAAGTAGGAAACTTGCCTAGAATTCCTCAGCCCACTCTGCTAAGAGTATGTGCGAGATACAGCGTGAAGCTAAAATTAAAAAGAACAAAGTCTTAGAAAACCGAGGAAAAATATCCTTAACACTATGTTTCACTGTTTACACTGCTGTATATATAGTAGTTAAACCTTATAGAAATTGTTAACATCATCATTCAGCTAACGTATAATAAGCTCTAGCCTTAGGGATAACATTAATATAATTTGGACGTGAAGATGCTCATCATCATCCCTACCCTTGAGGCATGTCTGTATACGCGTGTACTTTATTAGAAGGAAAGTGTGGAGTTGTTTTTTTTCGCCTCGCGTTGTATCCTGCAAGTGTCAAGGAGGGAACCTTGAAATTTAGTACTAAGACACTCCGTTCTTATTTTAACACTCCGTTCTTATTTTGACACTCCGTTCTTATTATGACACTTACTTTCAATACTTCTAGTGGAGAATTTTATTCTTTTTAAAATATATTCGCTTTTTCGCGTACCGCGTAAAATAAATAAATAACTATAAACAAGTATAACATATACTATTATAAAATACACCTAGTGTGTATAATTATGCGCAAGTTGCTAAGGCAACGCCTATTTTATGTATCAACGGACCTTTTAATCATCATATTTAGTTATATGAGTTCTGTCGTAGGAATGGTGAGGTACGACAGTTGTAGACTCGATCCCTTTTGAGGAAATGAAATATTTATTATTTTCAATTCTTCATTCTATTAACAAGGCAACGCGACGTTGAATTCCTCCGCTCAAAACGCAATGGATCTATAATTTGGCAGAAAGTGGATAAACAAAGTATTTAAATAGAACCGGAACCATATAAACTAGAATCAATTCCTTATAATATTTTATAATATTTTCAATTTAAATATTTAATGTTCCATTTCTTCGCTCTGGTACGAGGTAAAACGCGGCGTTGAGTTCCGCCATTCAACACGCAATGCCTAAAATTCGGTGGAAAGTTGGGAACAGAAGTGGAACGGAGTGTCCTAACACTAGGTTTCACTAGGTATTTCCAGGTCGATACGACATGGGTACCTTCAAAAAGCGCGTCTACGTACACCTCAAAGGCCGG
This sequence comes from Eueides isabella, assembly GCA_019049475.1. Taxonomy (NCBI): domain Eukaryota; kingdom Metazoa; phylum Arthropoda; class Insecta; order Lepidoptera; family Nymphalidae; genus Eueides; species Eueides isabella. Next base: position 378,759 of record CM032407.1, read on the forward strand.
CAACGCACCTGTAGCTCCCCTGGTGTTACACGGGGCCGTGGGCGACGGTGATCACTTACCATCAGGTGACCCGTACGCTCGTTTGCCTTGCCTTTTCCATAAAAAAAAAAAAAAACACTAGGTTCCCAAGTTGAGTAGAGTATCAATTCCTTCTGCTTATCCAGCTATGTTCGAGACACAGCGTGAAGTTGCACAAATTAGTTTATGATACTGGAGGAACGTCACTCGAGGCATAAGAACTTGCCAAAATACATATAAAGAGGTATATGACAGTTGACGAGGCGAAAGAGGTATAAAAAAAATGGTTTAATTGATATTACTTAAGGCCATCATAGCCTACACTACCCTGTTATAAATTGCAACATCCTTGGTACTTAAACTTCTAAGTAAACACCTAGTTTAGAATTCATAAAACGAACGAACAACATATTGAATAAATTCTCAAAAGAAATACCTCAGTTTAAAATATTGTGCAATAAAACAAAATTGTACAATACGTTTATCGAATTTCATTCTGTAATTCGCTTGAATGCATCAGAAAATTGTTATTTTAAGTTTAAATTAAAGATACCGATGTAGCTGAGTTAGCAGCTTTTTAAATGTAAAGCTCGAGGGTCTAGGGTTGAAAGTTCGACGGTCGCGAGTTCAACTTTCAGTCTTAAGAATGAATTATCTCTATGAGATGCTAACTACATAAGCAGTAAATATAGTATAAAGGCGTTGTAAAAATACCGCTGGGGGACAAACGTGCGACTAAACATATATATATTTTTTTATGGAAGAGACGGCAAACGAGCGTACGGGTCACCTGATGGTAAGTGATCACCGTCGCCCACGGCCCTGTGTAACTCCAGAAGAGCTACAGGAGCGTTGCCGTCTTATAAGGTGTTTGGGCACCGGGGCCCGGCATTACCTAATCTTAAATGCCGGGGGTGGTAACAATCCGGTCGAGTCTGCCCATGCGTGTTGCCATTACTGGCAACGTGACTCTACGACACGCACTTTAGTCGCCTCTTACGACACCATCAGTATCAGGGTGATCCTATTTTAAGCCGGGATCACACGGCAAAAAATGGGATCATATGACAGGTTGTGGTTTCGATCTCGTTTCGAGGAAATTAAGTATGATGAAATTAAATATGTTTATTTCCTCGCTCTGGTAACGAGGCATAGTGTGGCGTTGAATTCCGCCAATGACTCCTGAAATCGGCGAAAAGTGGTGAATGGAGAGATTAATATTTACAAATTAAATATTTAATGTTTTCTTAACAAGGCAAAAGTGTCGTTGAGTTCCGCCGCTCAACACGCAATGCTTCAAATGCGGCGGAAAGTGGGGAACGGATTATCTTAACACTAGGGTAGGGTCCCAAGTTCCCTCTGCCTATCCTACCATGTGCGGGATTCACCGTGAAACTGAGTGAGTGTAAATAAGTACTGTTTGTTTTGGCCTAGGTTTCTGAATTACCAGGTTGCCTCTGGCGCGGAGTATTGGGAGAGATAAAAATTAAAATCATATAAGAATTCAAACGTAGCTTGATAAGAACATATAGCTTAGTGGACAAAGCGATTGAATTGTTTTCAAAGGGCATGAATTGAAATCCTCCACGTTTATATTTTAATAAATATTCTGAAATAATATAAATATATTATCATTTAAATGCGATAAGTAATTATAATAAACCAAATGACGTCATTACTAACAAAATACTTCTCCATCAACACCAGCAGTATAACTTAATAAAAAAAGCCCATTTTGTCAGAAATTCCAAACTTGCCTTCGACTTGTCTATCCCCCGAGAGCAGGTACCGAACTCAAATTATATTATATTATGCGACTCGATTAAACTTTTTCCATTACCAATGGTACGACATTAATCACACTGGTTAAGTAAAGTTTTTATAAGTTTTTGTGACACAAATATGTGCCTGTACAGACGACTGGTTGTGAGTTCGATCCCCACTCGATAAATTGATATGTTTAATATTTTGATTTCTTCATAACGAGCAAATTATCATATGAGGTTTTATTGCTGAACACGCAATGTTTAAATGGAAATGTAATTATCTCAATGGGAGCGGAAAATACTCTATTTTTTATGGACAATACACAGCAAACGAGCGTACGGGGCACCTGGTGGTAAGTGATCACCGTCACCCACAGTCAGGTACAGGAGCGTTGCCGGCTTTTAAAGTGGATGGGCACCGGGGGCCGGCACTACCCAATGCGAAATGCAGTACCCGAAGCCACTGCTTAACGCCGGTTTTAAATGTCGGGGGTGGTAATAGTCCAGTCGAGTCTGTCCATACATGTTGCCATTACTGAAAATGTGACTCTCCCACTCGAACAAAACTCTGTGAATACTCTTGAATTGAATGTGCGGGATATCGTGTGAAGGTAAAAAATGTTACCAGTTTTCGCTTTCACGCTGTACAGCAAGGTACGGCAGGGTACAGGTAGATGCTAGTGGCAAAAATCCTCCATATATCACGAAAACTTAGGTAGTGCAACTCCTCGAACCACCTGAATTATCGTAAATAGTCTTTATTTCGTTATATAATACAATTTGACCAAAATGTGATATCTTTCATAACATGATATCCCGTAGAACATTTTCCTTAGAAATAACAACCTTTGATTTATTACTAGTGATAAATGAATATGCCTGTCATCCAATTTCGCACGAAATCTAAACCGCATCAGTGTGATAAATTATATCATCTAACACGTAATCCTCAGTGCTGGAGACTGCTGACCTTCGAGAACAGTCCCGATACTGAAAAAGGTTATGTAAAATATGAGGACACTACGGAGGACATTTATGAGCAGATTGATGACAATAGACCTGTACGGAAGATGTACTCGTATGTACATATTCAAATAATAATAACATTTGAATTACATATGACAGGCCTATACTATTTTTAAGGCGTGTTGTGGCACAGAAGCAGAGGCGTGTGACTTTTCAACGCGAGATATAGTCGGTTCGATCCCCAGTCGAGGAAATGAAATATTTAATATTTTCAATTTAAATATTTAATGTTTCATTTCTTCAATTTGGTAACAAGACAAGGCAAAAACAAACTACAGCCTTTCTTAGGAAATACCAAGAAACATCTATAGTAACTTACTTTGGGGCATATAGTCACACACACAGCCTCTACATATACATATATACGCAACTCTTTTTGCCAAAAGCAAGAATTAAACCTACAATAATAGTCAACTATTAACTTCCCTATAATGATATTTAATAGAGTCAATAAAAAATTCTGAATTGTTGCTTTGAATTTATTCAAAGATTTCAGTGTATACATATATATCGTGAACCCAAACGCTAAACAATTTCAACAAAGATTATATTAGTCGGGACAGACAACCCTTGCAACTAAGCGGAACGACTCGGGCCCAGTAATAATAAATTTAAGGACAAAAACGAATTCTATTACAGTATAATATTTGAAATACATTTAGTAACCCTAGCTGATATAAGATATCTTACTTCTTGGTCTATAATCTTAACTTACCTGAAAGAGAAATAGAATTTAAACCTAAGCTATTTTAGAGGCCATCGTGGCACAGCAGTACATTTTGCATCTTTAAAAGCAAATGACATGGGTTCGGTTCCCACTCGGAGGAATAGATTTTTGCTTCTCAACACGTAATAGCTCAACATTTAGGCTGCAGAGTATTTTTACTTTAGGTAAAATAATAAATACAAAGAATATTATACGCACATTATCACATTTCAAATATTAAACTTTTTCCTGCACTGCAGAGTAGGAGAATCCTTCTTAAAAGTGTGTTACTATAAGCCCGGTAGGTATGGGTTCGATACGCTAAAAAAGTTACTTCCATGTCTTTTCTCTATTACGGCAAAGTGCAACATTGAGTGCGATAATCATCTAATAGAAGACTATTGTAATTGGACGTAAACATGATAACAGAATGTTTCGAAAATAAATATCTTCTGTCTTTATAAAGTTGCCCGTCGACTTAATGTTCAATGTTTGTTAATTGATATAACATTTTTTAACTCTCAACTGAAATATTTATAAAAAAATTATTTATCAGCTTCACGCTGTATCCCGCACGAGGCAGGGTAGGCAGAGGGAACTTGGGAACCTAGTGTTAAGACACTCCGTTCTACTTCCGTTCCCCAGTTTCCGCCCAAATTCAGGCATTGCGTGTTGAGTGGCGGAACTCAACGCGTTGCCTTATTGCCAGAGCGAAGAAATGAAACATTAAATATTTAAATTGAAAATATTAAATGTTTCATTTCCTCGACTGGGGACCGAACCCAGAACCTATCGGTTACAGTTACACGCTTTTGCCGCTGCGCGTGGCGCAGGCAACAATTAACTTGTAATTAAATTATTACTTTTTACTATTTTTAAAGTGTTATTCCACACCTAGGAAAAATATAATATTTAAAGATTTAAAGACGTATAAATTTACAAAAAATTGTATAAAAATCTTATTCTGCTTCGTTCAGTTTTATCTATATATCTTTAAATTTAGTAAATAAATACTACCCCATTCTCATGTATACATTGTAAAAATGAATTTCTATTATATGTGTAGGCAAGTATTTAAACTGGATTTCTTTTTAACATGCATTTCACCTATGTAATATCTCTTTTTAACAATCTTCTTTGTGTGTTCTCCATATAACTTGACATTGACCATAACCAAGAACAACAGAAGAGACAATAAATCTTCTCCTAACCCGTTGTACGTGAAACAGCATGAAGCGTAAAAAAATTAAGATCGATCTCTCAATTTTCGCGTTTACTGTTAAAGGGTATTAACATAACTTTAACTTAATGCTTTAGAAGAAAAAAAATAATAAACAGCTAAAGTAAATGGAAAAAGATCGTAAAGATACGTGGGTACCTTTTGATTTATTATTTTCTTTTTATTTTATGTGCGCTTGTGAGATCATTATTGTTCTGGGAAACTTTTACCGTTACTTTACGTACATTTTACGCACATGATAGGGTAAGCACAGGTAACTAAAGTTCTAAAGAAACTTAAGCCGTTGATCCCATTGATAATGATTGATACTTGCGTTTACCCTTTCCTGCCGAATTTGAAGTATTACATGTTGAGTGGCGAAACTCAACGCCGCACTCGCCTCGTTAACAGAACGTAAAAATGAACATAGCAAATACTTAAATTCTCCTTAACAGTGCCACTACGTACATTATTTTTAGTTATGAGAATAGTTTTTTAATGGAAACGGAATGTTTTAACACTAAGTTGCCAGATAACCTCCTTTTAATATGTGCAAGATAAAACGTAAAGGTTAAAAATCAGATGTAAGTATGTATACATATTTTTTTTATATTGTTGTTTTTTTATAAAAAATCTGCTGGAATATGCAAATGTGTATGTATATGAGAGCACAGGTTTACTTTATTCTATAAAACTCACTCTCTACTCAGTATCCCGCACTAGGCAGGGTAGGCAGAGGGAACGAAAGTGAAACCTAGTGTTATGACAATAAAATTAAAATAAAAGTATAAAAATAAAATTAAAATTAAATCACATAAAATAATATTAATATGTATATGTTAAATTGTTTTGTTGGGAGTTCAAATTCAATTTTCGAAAACTCTTTAAGCTTATAATTAAAGCAAAACGGCGCTGAGGTTCCCTCTGTTTGGGCAGACAATGAAACCTGTCGCGGCGCAGAGGCACAAGCGTGCTACTGGTATCGCGATGGGTTGTGGAGTTGGTCCTTACTCGAGAAAATGAAATATTTGATACTTTAATTTCTTTGCTCTAATATCAAAGCGAAGGGAATTATTAAATTTGTGGAAAACGAGTAACAAAACGGCGTGTCTTAACATTAGGTGCCCGGGTTCCCTCTGCCGGGATACGACGGAAAGCTAAAAGGACATATCACTAGTAATTCTCTACCTACTTTGTATTATAACTATTTGTTTCTTTTACAGGTAAGTGACGTCATGTATCACGTATTTGGTGAGTTTATATATCAAAGTCAATCATGGTCAGTTATCAACGTCACCGTCACCGTAGTCACAGGTTAGATTGTAAATAAAGGGTACCAGTAAGTATTATTTTTAACTTACTATGAAATCAATTAGTTAAATTTTACGCCATACAAACTAACGCCATCGTGGTGATCTGTGTAAATTTAAAGGTTGACTGCAGTATTAAACTCCGCGGCTTAACAAAAAGTGAGTAATAGAGTGTTTAAATACGAGAAGTTCATGGGCAATCTTGCTTGTATAGACTGATATTTATATACCGTTTCGGCCAGTTAAAATTAAACATTTTCCTGCTGCATTTGCTTGGTTAACCTGGGATATAGAGTTACTAATGGTCAAATGTAATACTGCAAAGTCTATGTACAAGAAAAATCCTACCGACTTACACAAGCAAAGGTACAAATCATTACTGGACCGATGAAACAAGACTTGCAGAGACGCACGGTATAACCATACCTTATTGACAATCAACACTAGCAATCTCACAAAAACTTGAAAATTCCTGAACGCAATGGGAATAGGAGGTCAGCGTACTAATGACTTTACCATTAGATCGCATACATCGTAGAGCCGTTCGAATCGTTGGGGACCCAATGATCTGTGTGGGGCTTGATATTTTGGCTTTGCGTAGAGACGTATTCTCCCTGTGCGTTCTCTATCCCATTTATCACAGGGAGTGTTCTGGAAAGCTGTTTGACTTGGTACTTGTTGCCGAATTTTCCAACCGCACAGTACGTCACGAACTAAAATTTTCTTTTACGCGCCACACATCTGTAAAACGGCATACCCGCAGCAGTATTTCGAGATCGATACTACATGGGTATCTTCAAAAAGCGCGTCTACCTCCACCTTAAAGACCAGCAACGTAGCTCCCCTGGTGTTACACGGGCCCGTGGGCGACGGTGATCACTCACCATCAGGTGACCCGTACGCTCGTTTGCCTTGTCTTTACCATAAAAAAAACCCTTAAACAATTGCACAGATTTAAACATTTTTGTTTTCTTCTGTTAATTTAATGAATAAAAGTAACAAAATAACTACTATTTATTCATTATCATTAGTAACCAATCTTACAAAAAAAAAACACTTTAATTTTCTCTTCTATTACAAACACGCGAGCATTTGTTTGTAATCAAATCTGACTCTACTAGTTTTGACATTATCAGCCGACGTATGAATGCTCTCTCAACATTCGTTTCTCCCTATCCTCTGCCAAATTTTCAAATTTTCTACTTATTCCATAATGAATTTCCTCACGTTGGCTGCCATGCACTTGTGATTCCTGTTTCTAAAATGTCCAATTCAGCATCTTACACGAATTATCAATCATTTAATTGCCTTTTCTATCTAAGGTTCTTGAGCTAATAATCTATAGGTCGTGTAACCAAATTAAATATTTCTGCATAGTAATAACACCCTGTCTCCCTTCCAATATAGTTTCCGTCCTAGGCATAGCACAGTCACATCTCTTAATTAAATCTGTGATAATATTAGATGCAATTTTGACTATCAGCAAGTGACTATGCTGGTTCTGTTCTATTTTTCAAACCCCTATAAAAGTTGTTGATTTTGATATTTTAATAAGAATTCTGGAATCTAAACTTTTTTTCCTCTAAAGCTTCCCAATGGTTTTCGTCTTACCTATACCGACGTAAAAAAGTATCAAGCTTGACGATAAACATTCGTCTACGTCATGTCACGTATGTCATATTAATGCTGGCTTTCCGTAAGGTAGTATTCTCTCTGCCTTACTCTATTCATTTTTATTAACAGTCGCACTCACTCACATGATTTTCAGTACCATAGGTAGATTTCCATCTTCTGGAAGAATCGCTTACCCTTAAAGTCAATCTATGCAAATCTCTGGCCTATGCTCTCTTTCTATTCTAGATTATGCTTATTCATGCTGCGTAAATTTGTCTCAGAACCTAATTAGTAAACGACTGCAAAATCTCATAATTAGATACATTTTTTGCTTGAGGAAACATGATCGTGTGTCACAGTATTATTGACTATGCGTCAACTGAAATGGTTGTCAATTTAACATAGGCGTAAGTTACATGCTCTTACTCTCCTTTGCACGTTCCTCTAAAATCTTGTTACATCATGAACCTCAAGGAGCGTTTTAAGTTCCTAAATTTAGACAACCTACATTCCCTTTTAAACCTTATTTTTGAAATTATTTTATGCCGGATGAAATGCTATAGTAATTCCGTAATCTGTCACGTATTCGAAATTAATCATTTAAAAAATATTTTAAACTGCTTAAAAATATAAATTAATATAAAATAGTAAGAATATGTTTTTTAGCTACACAGTGTCCCGAGGGAAACAAATTCGCTACCATCTAGTTTATAGTTAGAACCTGTGCCGCTTACTTAAAGCTTTTCTTTGCTACAAAAATATATAATAACATTTTAATGTAATATTACTAGCGACCCATATATATGCATAAATGTGAAAGTTTTTTTCCAACTACTAAACGAATTTAGATAATACTTTACAATAATAATGCTTATACATCTGAAACACACAGGCTATAATGCTAGTACTATTGTAGAAAAGAACAATATTTTAAAGAATAAAATGTGCGAAATTAGGTTCATTTAATTTTTAACACGATTGCACGCATTTTATTTATATTAAGCGATAAAATTATAACATTAATGTTGAGACGAGCGACAGCTGGCGATTTTCTTGTCAGTTCTTCTCAGCAGATCTACCTTCCGAGCCTTCGGAAGTGCTTACATTAGTCTATTTGAATAAGGAATGTTCCAATTTAAAATTAAACGAAATATCAGGCCATCATTTAGGCCGTGTGATTCCGGCTTAGAATAGGATCACCCTGGTACTGATGGTGTCGTAATAGGCGACTAAAGTGCGTGTGGTAGAGTTACGTTGCCAGTAATGGCTCCTGTAGCTCTTCTGGAGTTACTCGGGGCCGTGGGCGACGGTGATCACTTACCATCAGGTGACCAGTACGCTCGTTTGTCGTCTTTTTCTATAAAAAAAAATCATATACCATAAATAACTATCTATGCCTTCGTGAACCATTGCAATTATTTCTTGAAAATCAGTTTAAAGCAGGGTCCAGAACTTATTGCCATCAGGTTTCCTTCGTACACCCCAGCACAAAGTTACAAAGACACTAATATAAATTAAATATTTATTCGTTTACTAAATTAAGTTTTTTTTTTGTAGGCATTTACAGTTGCACGCTTTTAACCCTGCACGAGAAGCCTTATATTATTCTTATAGCTTCATGCTATATCTCGCACATGGCAGGGTAGGCAGAGGGAGCTTGGGAACCTAGTGTTATGACACTCCGTTCCACTTCCATTCCCCACTTAGCCTTACATCTAAATAAATATCTAAATAAGCACTTTAGACTAGACGTTAATTTACAATCCTTCCATTATTTCAAAATTTAAAGCCACGTAGCCACTGATTGATGAATCTATGTTATATTGGAAATTGATGGATTGTCACTTGAGCCTCATTAGCGAACATCAATAATATAAGCGATTTTATGGTTGATGTTTTTTTTGTAAACAATGGCAGATATTATTTTTTAACTACGCATAGGTAAGCAGAGGGAACCTGGGAACCTAGTGTTTAGATACTTCATTACCCTTAGAACACTTCCGCTCCCCACTTTCCGCTGAATTCTTGAAGTATGTTGAGTGGCGCAAAAATTTGGCGGAAAAAGGCAAATCGACACTTAGCTTTGCATCGTTACCCAAGTAATGAGAATATAAAATATTAAATTGCCCCTAGTGCAAATTGAACCCAATGCCATTACAAACTTGTGTCCTTGAGAAAAACAATCTAAAAAACTATTACATAGCTAAAAATTATATATTTTTTTGACGCTCAAGCGTTAAAACTTCCAGCTATATATTACAATAATCAGACAGAACCTTTTGATAAAACACTGGAAGCAGAGTACGACATGTGAAATTATCAATATGAAAAAGAAAAGAAATCTCTTAAATATTAGTAATCTAAGCAATAATAGTACAATAAACGTTCAAATGACCAAGTTCTTGATACTGGCGTAGAGCCAACCGAACATCTGTCGGCCTTTAAACATAACTGTTATTACTACGACATCATTAGACAATATGACATTGTGGCATAAAATTATTATTATTATTAATATTTAACATTTCAAAATACGGCGTTGAGTTTCGAAAGTTAACACGCAATGCTTCAAATTCAGCAGAAAATGGGCAACGGAAAGGAATCTTACCACAAGGTTCCCAAGTTCCCTTTGCTACCCAGAATGTGGGATATTGCGTAAAGTGGAGTTGAGGTTGAGGCCGCACCTGTACAGTATTGCGGCGATTATGAGTTCGATTAAATGTTTGAGGTGATGGAGTTGATTCTCGTATAGGAAACGGAAGCTAGTCGTAATGCAAGAGCACCAGCGCAGAACTATAAGGGCGATAGGTTGTAGTTTGATCCTCACTCCAGGAAATGTAATATTTAATATTTATTTCAGTATTGAGTTCCGTCACATTATACGTCTCAAAAGATTTCAATAGTGGGGAAACTGACTACCTGTCGTGGCCCAGCGGCACAAGCGTATGACTGAAACCGACAGGTTCTGGTTTCAATCCTCACGCAAGAAAATATTTAAAATGTTCAATTTAAATATTTAATGTTTTCATTTCTTCGCTCTGGTACAGGGCACGACATGGCGTCGAGTTCCGCCACTCAACAACGCCTCAAATTCGGTGGAAAGTGGGGAACGGAAGTAGAACGGAGTGTCTTAAGACTAGGTCCCCAAGTTCCCTCTGCTTACCTTGCCATGTGCGGGATACAGCGTGAAGCTGAGTAGTGGAAAAACAGAATGTCCTAATAAAAGGTTCTTAAGCAAATGCCTATTCTCTTATATGTGAAATAAATATAGTATGAGGCAAATTAACATCAGCATTTCTAAGTTAAACCCAATTAAATTACTGCTATATATTAGTAAAAATAAAAAACATCTCCCGCAATACGATTTTTCATACAAATTCTAACTTAAACAAGATTAAAACTGTACCTCTATATAACAACGTCTAAGGACTAATCAATTTCCTGGGATAGAATCTGTCCTACACTCGCTAACTTTATCCTCAATGATTGATATTGGTGGTTTTATAGGTTTCCAAAGTTTTCCTTGGCGTTATCAAAGATACATTTGTTAAAGCGCTTGATCTCCTTCCGGTGTTGAGATATGAGAAGATAGTTTTGTTGTTTATATTTATTTTAGTTTACAATTAATAGAGGCCTGTCGTGTCGCAGCGGCACAAGCGTGTGACTGTAACCGATAGGTTGTGGGTTCAATCCCCAATCGAGGAAATGAAATATTTAATATTGTTGGTTTAAATATTTGATGTTTTTATTTCTTCGCTCTGGTACAAAGCAAAACGCTGCGTTGAGTTCCGCCACTCAACACGCAATACCATACTAGGTTCCCAAGTTCCCTCTGCCTACTCTGCCATGTGAGGGATACAGCGTGAAGCTGAATTGTTAGAGAGAGGACTTTAAGATAAAAGAAATCAGCAAAAATAACAAATAGAAACACATTCTATTGTTTTTAGCTTCACGATGTATCCCGCACATTGCTGGATACGTGCAGGGAATTTTGAAACTTAAGACATTTCCGATTCCCACTTTACGCCAAATTTTAGGCATTGCATGTTGAATGGCGGAACTCAACACCATGCTTTGTATCTTTCGCGTAGAAATTAAGTTATTAAATATTTCATAATATAATATATGTAATGAACCCACAAAATGTAACGTTTACAGCCGCACTCGTGTGGCACTGTGCACCAACAGACTTATTTATTTGATATATTTACAGATTGTAAGTACATGGCTACAAACTTTCAGCTGTGTGAACTGAATTTTTAAATAAGAAGTAAGAATGAAAAGAACGATCACCTAAGTATATTTGAGGTTAATTTAGAATTCGTTTGTAAATTATATTTAAAGATATGGTGAAGAAAAACAGAATATATGCAAAGTGCCTATAAGCTTTTTTTAAGACAAGCTACCCTAAGCTCGCGGCTTCGCTCGCTTCAAATATATACTTATCAATTACTCTTTTGTTCTAATAACATTATGATTTTTAAGACAGTTAAAAAAAATAAATTAAACGAAAATTGCTGGAATTTTGTTGAACTAAATATTTAAAATTGACGTAACTTTTTTATTTATCAACCAATTTAAATAAAATAAACAGAATATTGAAGAAAGATATTTATTTTTCTTTTTTTTAGCTTCACGCTGTACGCTGTTGCACGAGGCAGGGTACGTAGAGGGAACCCGGGAACGTAGTGTTAAGATACTCCGTTCCGCTTCCGTTCCCCACTTTCCGCCAAATTTGAGGCATTGCGTGTTGAGTGGCGGAACTCAACGCCGCCGTTTTACCTTATACCAGAGCGAAGAAATGTAAACATTTAATATTTACATTGAAAATATTAAATATTTCATTTCCTCGAGTGGGGATCGAACGCACGGCCTGTCGGTTACAGTCACACGCTTGTGCCGCTGCGCCACGACAGGTCTCGTTGAGCTGTTCGAATCATTGGAGACCCAATGATCTGTGATGGGATTGACACTTTGGCTCGCTAGGAATTTCCTTCCACACTCCACTCACCTATAGAATGGTTTACCTGCGTCAATTTTGCCAAGTCGATACGTGAGAACCATCAAAAAGCGCGTCTAACGCCACGTTAATTAATATTTAATATTTTCATTTCGTGTCTCTAGTAAGAATGCAAAGCGAGGCGTTGATTTCTACTTCTCAACACGTTATGCCTCAAATTAGGCGGAAAATGGGTAACAAAACAGAAGAATAATACTTGGACCCCTCGGCCTACACTTCCATGTGTGGGTTACAGCGGAAATATATATATATATATATATATATATATATATATATATATATATATATATATATATATATATATATATATATATATATATATATATATATATATATATATATATGTATATATATTTGTATATATATATATATATATATATATATATATATATATATATATATATATATATATATATATATATATATATATATATACATATATATACATATGAATTTGTCCCTCATCATGCCAAGGCAGCTTATAAGCAAAACAATACTAAAGTCCATTGTTTTTCAGACATGTTCGTAATACCTCAATATGAATGTTTTGTTGTCCATCCTTACTAAATAAATAAATAATGTTTTACAATTTATTTGACCATATCTTTATAATATCATTACAATGTAAAGAACAAATATTTATAATAAATAATTAGTATGCTTTGTTAGAGAAAATAAGATACTATTTCAACATTACGTTATTACTGAAATAAAAGATGATAAATTTTCTCGCAAATATATTTTTCTTTAGACGTAATTGCAAGTCATATATAACTGAGTATAATTTTATATTGTAATTACTTTTAACAGCTGTTTCACCCCACTAGGAAATAGAATTATTAACATTGAATAAGGTCGTGGTGCAGGAGCAAGCCTGTGACTATAAATGCGACAGTTATGGGTCCTCGAGAAAATTAAATATTTTATTACGGATAGAAATATCTCTTATTTCCTTGTGCCTTGCCTTTCATTTGCGAAAAACATTGTGAAGCTGAAAAAAAATGCGAGTAAGAATCGTAGCCTGTATATGTATAACAGATGACTTTCCAACACAAAAAGAAGATTTAAGTAAGCCCAATTACAATGATTTTTAGAGACACTAAGCACACCAAGTTATATTTATGTTTATTGAACTAACAACTTTTGTGGAATCAATTATTATATATTTTTTTTATTTTTATAATGTTTTTTTCAGGCCCATTGTGGCGCAGCGGCACAAGCGTGTGACTGTAACCTATAGGTTGTAGATTCGATCCCCACTTGAGGAAATGAAATATTTAAAATTTAAATATTAAATATTTTTATTTCATCGCTCTGGTACAAGGCCAAACGCGGCGATTAGTTGCACCACTGAACACGCAATGCCTCGGATTCTCGGCGGAAAGTGGGGAAATGGGGAACGGAGTGTCCTAACACTAGGTTCCCTCTGCCTACTCTGCCACGTGCAAGAAACAACGTGAAGCTGAGTAGTAGACTGATATTTTAATCTTTTAAAACCATCATGGTAGTAAAAGTTACGATTGTGGATTCGATTCTTATACAGAATGATTTTAATTATATCCCAACTATGGTAAGAAGACAAAATGGAAACGTAGTATCTTAAAACGGGGTTCCTTTTACCTATAAACATATTTCTTACAAATACGATGATATCCATAAAGCCAATAAAGCTTTCTCCACATTTCACGATCTTAAAGCACAAACTTCTAACAGTCGTTCCGGCAAAAGCAAAATTACTCCAGAGATTCCACAGTAAATAAGTTACTATAAATATTCATCATTTTACTTAGTAAGCATCTCTACGATGCAATTTCTCAAGCTCATATAAAATAACGGACTTGTATTATTCTTTCATTTTCGTAGCACTTCGTAGCAATTTGCTACATCATCGTAAAATAACATTTTTATGCTTTACACGACAACCTATACATCAGTTTACATTTTTTTATATGGTTAATAGTTAAAGGTATAACTTAGTTTATGGTTTCATTTATTCTATTAGAAAGAAATTTAGCCACTTAATTTTATAAAACAAATAAAAAATATTTATTTTAATTTCCATTCTTTGATAATAAGATAAATTAAGGCGTTAGTTTAGAATACTTAACATGCAGCATGTCGATAATTGAGAAACGTTTGTCTTAATTGAGATAAGCGTGAAATTGCACTAGTATATATACAAACGATAGTACGTATGAGTATATAAGAGTCACAAAGGCACAATTGGGTCAGTTACGTTGTAGAGAGCTATCATGAAGGTGACGTGTAGGTTTAGCCTGCGACTAGAGATTTAGGTGTCAAGTGTAGAGCTACAAAAGTAGCGATTATATCAGCCTAAAATAAACATTTTTATACTCAGCTAGTGGCAGCTTTTTAAGCTTTATTTGAGAATTGTAAAATATAACATAACTTTCTTTTCTTGTTTCTAAGATTGTGATATATTAAAATATACCGTGCTGTAAAATGCAACAAAAAAGCATCAAAATGCTGCCCTACTCTGCCCAAGGAACTTACATTTAAATTTCAGTAATTCAATGATGTAAAACCTTTTAAATAAATTCATAATAACACGAAGTTCTATAACCGACCACCATGTTTTAAATTTAAGACATGATTTGTTTATTTACAAAATTCGAACATGATGATAAAAACTCAGTTTTATCAGCACGTACCGTGAGTCTGTTATTTTTTATTATTGTCTACATAATTATGTAGATTTTGATATCCTTTCATTTGACATTTCACATGGAATATCTTAAAATAAGTTCCTACATAATGTTAATAGAATTTTTTAAATGAAACAACTTTGACCGGATTAATCGCGTATATTTGACTATATAAATGTTCATAATATTGCGGTATACGTCTATAATTATCGAGGAAAGCTCAACACTGGGCGTCGTAAAGCTGGAGATGATAAAGATGGTATTATCTGTTCTTATAAAATTTATCCAATAAAATAGAATACTAACATATCCAACACATACATAATCCATAAGACAAATAAATGTTATTTCTCCCCGTATCACATATTTAATGGCCATCTATAAAGCTGAGAACATTCCGTAGTATTTTCAGGATATCTAGCACTCAAGGATGCTGTAACAATGGACCATAAAGTGAGAGCTTTTAGGAAACGCAATCATTTAAGATTGTTGGGATGAAACGTTTTTTTCTGTACTTTATTAAATACCTGCGTATACTAAGGAATATTTTTGTGTGGTGCTTGTTGATTGACACATGCTTTTTTATATATTTTTGAGCTTTATATTGTATCTTGACTAACGCAAGATAGATAAAGAGGGCCTAGTTATAAACCTCGAACCTAAACAAACTCGAGTGCATACTTACTATGTGTATGTTATTACTTATTTATTGATAATTTTATATTTTTTTATATAAAATCATCTACTATAATATTGATTAATGTTTATTCGTTCCACGTTGAAGCATAAAATAGTAAATTATGTTTTATCACTTTTGTTTAGGATCAAACCTTATGTCCAATACACCTAACTTAACAAACACACTCGTCTTTCATGCATGCTCATTCGTTTATTTTTCTACTTTTTTTTGTAAAAACTACTTTTTGTAACTCTAACTATTAATCCTCAAATAGGAACTTAAAGCATTCAAATGGCAAGTTTTGTATTCAAATTTACTATACTACCAGTCACCAACATCAGAATGTGATAAAATGTTATGTTCTAGTAGCGACATCTAGAGTAAATTCTTAGATCTAATATTTTCGTATAGCGACATCTAGTGAACTGTAAACGTTATACTTAAT
Source organism: Eueides isabella (assembly GCA_019049475.1). Lineage (NCBI taxonomy): Eukaryota > Metazoa > Arthropoda > Insecta > Lepidoptera > Nymphalidae > Eueides > Eueides isabella. The sequence continues at coordinate 395,228 of CM032407.1, forward strand.
TTATATTATCAGGTACGCCATCTATGGAATCGACTCAGAATTCTTATGTATGGAATTGCTGCACAGTTTACATACACTGTGTATAGATGGTGTTGTCCAAGCTATTTTTTGTACTTTTTATTTAGCTTAATACGGCGATCTCGTGCGGGATATTAAAAGCTATCGTCGCACCAGACGTTAGGATCATTGCATTACTTTCGCCTTGTGCTCGAACTTTCTTATGTATCGAACTTTCTTAACATGTCCACCGGGGATCTTCTTGCTTTATATGTACACCAAATTCCTCCAGTATCATCAATATTATGTATTAAAAGGTCAACCGTGGTACATTATAAAATAACTTAAAATTTCAACAAAAACTCTAAGTCTAAAAAAGGTTGATTTTATTAGACGTAAACAATTTCAGCCCTTACTTCATTCTTCACGAGGCAGGTTAGGGAACATTCAAGGGTTTTCGTCTATACCGAAATATGCAAATCTTCTGCATTATGCGAAGTAAGCAGAGACTTTCAACTTCAGTAATAAACCAAGTATCGCCCATACATAAGAAGTATTCCAAAAAAAACAACACTTAATATATAATACATTTTTTATTAATTTTTAACTTCATGCTTTATCAAGCACATGGCAACACTCACACTTCATTCAGACACTTTTATTCCTCTCTTTTCACTGAATTTAATTACAATGAAAATTGTAATTATTTCATATCCTAGAGAAAGGAAAGAACCTACATCCTGTTACGTTCACCGGCGCTCTATTTTTCTTCTGCGCTGCATAGGTCTAACATAAATAATTTATTGTACTGTTAGTATAAACCCATATACAAACAGTACAATAACTTATTTTTAGAAAAAATATCCAATCTGAGATTACAGTGAAAAGTAAAAAGAAAAATAGCTGTGAAAGCGGAAAATCTTTTCGGAGTAAGCTTTAATTACAATGACAAATTGGCTTAGTTTGCGTGCACCCGACGCGGACTGTGACAAAGTTCCATTTACGTAATGCATTCGTTAGTTTTTTTTGTTCACTTATATTATTAAATTTTTATATGTTATTTTTGGACAAAATATATGTTAATGATGTATGAGAAAGCTAATATTCTTAAGATTATTTCAAATCTGGTATAAAGAAGACGGACAGTGAAAGCAAGTGTTAATTCATTTTTGAAGAACCGAGAAATCATTCTCACGTTTCCCCTTAACTCTACATTAATGTAGCAAATCCTAGGAACTGCATCAAGCTCACCCTGCACTAATGCCCTTATACGGCGGAGACTTTCTGTTTTCTAAACCTTGTGATAGTCTCTACATTTTAATTTTATATAATTTATAATAAAAATAATAAAACTAAATAAATTAATTAAGGACAACTGCGTACTTCTGAAATTCTAAAAAGCGACAGTTGTAGGAAGTATGTGAAATGTATGAAAGAATTTATGGAAATACTCATTTTTTTCTATTTTAATTTTTGACTATGAGTTTAGTACTTTTTAAAAATTAAAAAATTTGAAGTGTTATACCTATATAACGAATACATACATAACGTGACTAATTTTAAGTTCGATCTCTACTCGAGGATATATATATTTTTAGTATTTTCGATAAAAATAATATTACTCATACATTTTTTTAATTTACTAGAACAGCTCTTTCTAATTTAATGTTGCAAATTTTATGTTTATCGTAGGATACTTACCGTCATGGCTGACTACAGTTACGACGGGTGTGCGTTCTATTCCCACTTGGGTTATCTTATTATTTTCATTTTCTTGCTCTGCTAACAAGACAAGGCGCAGCATCAAGATCCTAGAGTTTCAAAAATTGTGGATTGTGTCTTATCACTAGGGAAATTAAAATCGAAGTGTTTTAATTTTCCTTTCTACCAACTGGAAATTTAACTAAAAACATTACACACTTACTCGTATATAAAGATATATAACTAACAACTTATAAAGTTTAATCTGAGCTTTACTGAAACTTTCTCAAAGTTAGCGTACTCAAGTTTGAGTTGACATGTATTGTCTTCAATGTCTTTTGACATAATGTACCGGTAGTGGCATAATGGAAGACGATAGTGATAGATAATTATTTACTTTATTTTTAAAATATAATGCGTGTTAACCTTCGAAACTTAACGCTGAGCATTGTCTAATGAAGCTCTTTAATACTAGTTTATATATTGAAATGTCTTTCTGTGTCCAGTATGTCAAAACCCCAAAACACGAAAAGTTGGGGCTAATGTTTTTTTTTATGAAAAAGACAAGGCAAATGAACGTCCGGGTCACCTAATAGTAAGTGAATATTTCTTATAAATAATGTTTAATTAGTGCATAACAGTATAAACAGAGGCCTGTCGTGGCGCAGCAGCACAAGTGTGTGACTGTAACCGACAGGTTCTAGGTTCGATCCCCAGTCGAGGAAATGAAATATATAATATTTTCAATATAAATATTTCATGTTTCATTTCTTCGCTCTGATAATAAGGCAAAGCACGGCGTTGAGCTCCGCCACTCAACACGCAATGCCTCAAATTCGACGGAAAGTGGGGAACGGAAGTGGAACAGAGTGTCTTAAACAGTATACTTAAACAGTATTAAATAAATATTAGTATAGTTTTATATATGCGGCGCCAGCTCTTAAATAGGCGAAACCGCGGTACGCTTAATTTAAATATTAACATATCTTTACAACTATACTAAAATAAAATGAATTATAAATGACAATTGATTGAGTATAGGAAGAAAAACCTAATTAATATTATATGAGAGTCTCGATCGAGTAACAAGTTTTATGTTTCTATAAAAATAAACTAAGGAGCACTGAACTACACATTAGTTCGCATTTGTGGTAAATGTATTGACGTGTCACCGCAAGTTAATCCCGCCGGAACTACTGGGCACTGGACCGCACTTCAATGACGTGACGTGACGTGACGTGACATGACCATTGCCAAGCGATTGATTGATGATCCAATTATGTATGATTACATAATTAATATAAGTTGTTACTAGCGTCGAACATGCGGCTTCGCCCGCTAGAATTAATGAATAATTAACTGTCGGTCGGTCGTTGCACAGGGATATACAAGCGTGAACTGTAAACGATGAGTTGTAGATTCGATCTTCACTCAAGAATGTAAAATATTTAATATTTTTATATTAATTTTTAATGTAATTTCTTCGCTCTGGTAATAAGGCAAAGCGCGGCGTTGAGTTCCGCCACTCAACACGCAATGCCTCAAATTCGGCGGAAATTGGGGAACGGAAGTGAACGGAGTGTCTTAATACTAGGTTCCCGTCTGCCTACCCTGCCTCGAGCGGGATACAGCGTGAAGCTAAGAAGAAGAAGAAATATTTAATGTCAAAAATCACATTTTTTAAATTCTGACAATTAACACGCAATGCAATGGATGTATAATGCGTCATTATACATCACGTATATAGCAGGGTAGGCATAGGGAACATGAGACCCGATTGTTAATATGAAGTGTCTGTGACTTCCCATTAAGACCCCTCCGATGACACTTACCGCCGAATTTTTGATGCAGTGCGCGTTGAGCGGCAGAAATTAACGCCGCGCTTTTGCAGCTTTATCGGATTAAAAATATTCTTTCTCGAATGGAAATCAAATTCACAACTGTCGCGATTACAGTGGCTTACTAATGCCTGCGCCACAATAGATGACGGTCGGCCAGTAAATTACTTACACATTATATATTTTTTCAGCTACATAGCAGGTTAAGCAAAGGAAAAAATGTATATAATATTCTTTAAATATTCAATTAATTTTTATGCTAGATGAGATATAAGAAAGAGAAATAGAATACACGAGTATTTTCCATCACGTTCACTTATTGTTACTTTATTAACAAATGTTACTTAGCCGTTAAAAAAAGGTCATTTATATTGTAACTTGATGACAAATATTTCGCGTTATATAATATAATACACTCTTTTCTTCTATAGGTAGTATCTATATTTATAGCGGGGTCGATAAAGGAAACCATGGATACTGGTATTGGGACATTCTGTTTCATTAAGACCCTTCCCTTTCCTACTTTCCGCCAAAAGAAAGGGGTAAGTAATTATAAGTAAAGTAAGAAGAAAGTACTAGTTGTGATGTAAACGCGTCAGGTTCTGGATTAGATCCTCAATCAAGGAAAATATCTAATCGGTTTTCTTATTCTGATAACGAGATATCATGCAAAAAACAAAAAAAACAAGAGTTGGTAAGTAAAGGGTGAAATTTCCTTAATAAGAACAGAGTGTTTTAACACTATGTTTCCAAGTTCCCACTCTCTACATTGCTATGTGCAAATACTACGCGAAGCTAAAAAAAATACTATAACATTCCAAACTAATAGGGTTTGGTCAAGTTGTCATTTCCCAAAAATCCTCAGTCCTTTTCTTTCAATGGTTTCCATTCATTCCGAGGTTCTTTAGATACATACTCTCTGGAGCATTCATAATTACACTCTTAGATGGTCGTCTATTCAAGTACATATTTTATTTCTAAGTAAAGGAAAATATCTAAAAAAGTAGTAATAGAAATATATATATATATATAGAAATATATATATATATATATATATATATATATATATATATATATATATATATATATATATATATATATATATATATATATATATATATATATATATAATATATATATATATATATATATATATATATATATATATATATATATATATATATATATACATATATATATATATATATATATATATATATATATATATATATATATATATATATATATATATATATATATATATATATATATATATATGTATATATATATATATATATATATATATATATATATATATATATATATATATATATATATATATATATATATATATATATATATATATATAATGTTAAGAAAACATAATTTAGCTAGTGGTCTATTTTATACAATAAAATAAATGTTTTTGAAAAGTTTACTTTCTTTTTCACTCTTTAGTGCGTACGTGGCAGGGTAGGTAGAGTAAGTATTGGAACTCACTATTAAAATACTCCGTTCCAACTTAGACACTCCTGGTGCAAAGTAAGGCCTTTCCGCCAAAGTTAAGGTATTGCATATTGAAAAGCGGCAGTTAATGCCGGAATTTGTCTTGTTACTAACGCAAAAAAAAAAAAATTTCATTCCTCGAGTGAAGATCGAATTTTCAAACTAACGTATTTAAAGAAGCACACTTGTACCTCTGCGCCACGACAGGCCTCTGTGTATATCGTGTTATATGCTACTGAATAATTTGGTTTGGCAAAACGTCAATATGTCAGCCAGAGCACGCGTTACGTCCAGTAACGCGTGCTCCACGTAGTATAAGTAGCGTCAGCAATATATATATATATATATATATATATATATATATATATATATATATATATATATATATATATATATATATATATATATATATATATATATATATATATATATATATATATATTAAAAGCTTTTTGTTAAATTGATATATATTTATATAAATTTACATATAACTGCTTATTATATTTGTATTTATAAGTATATCGATCTGAGATTTGATTCACATTCTCTTCGGTGGACTCAATTAATTTAACTTCCGTACGAAGACAAAATGGCGGAACTCAACGCTGCGCTTTGCCACGTTACCAGATTTACAAGAAAAACTCTAACCTAACAAACTCAGAATCAGTCACGCTTAAAGTTACCACGGCAGATCAATACATATGTATATACATAAAATGTAAATGTAAAATCTCGTATGTCATACATAAATTGCACTTGCAACTGTGTCATCAGTCTAATTAATGTTAACTTGTACGAAACATCTTGTTTCATCTTTATAATAAATGTTTTTTATTAAAAATTATAAATAGATTAAAAAAGCCTAATAACATACATATATTTATTTAGTGAAATATAAGATCTTGACGCGCAATAGAACATCGTTTTACCTTGAACGACATTGTTGTGGGATCTATTCCGACGCGACGTAATAGAGTATTGAGTTCCGCCATTGAATATCTTGAACTTTTCAAGTGATTGATTTGATTGGTTTGTAGGAAACATTAGTTAGTCAGTTATATGCATGATGAAGATTAAAGCTGCTCATTTTATTAACACAAATATCTAATTAAAATTATCAACGTAGGGGTCTGTCGTAGCGCAGAGACACAAGCGTGCGACAGTAAACGACACGTTGTGAGTATCATCCCACTCGAATAACTCAAATATTTAATATTTTTAAATTAAATATTTTGTATTTTCATTTCTTCGCTGTGTTAACTAGAGAACGGAACGGAGTGCTACCTGCTCTGCCATGTTCGAGATTTAGCGTGAAACTCAAAACTAAAATCTCTCTCTCTCTCTCTCTCTCTCTCTCTCTCTCCGCTTCACGCTGTATCCCTCACATGGCAGGGTAAGTAGACGGCAACAATGTTTTGCAAAGCGAAAAATAGTGAACGACGAGTGACTGACTCATTGGGAATGCTTTTTTTTAACAATAGGTTTTTAAGTTCTTTGTACCTACCATCATACTATATGCGAGATACAGCTTTACAAAATATTAAACGTATTAAATAAAAGTAAATTTTATTTGAATCCGGCTTATTATGTCTAAGTCGGGTCATAAACACTAAGTAAATGTAAGTTTAAGTGTTTGAATAGAGACGATTATCGTTAGAATATTGATAAGTTTCATCTCAAGACTTGATAAAGTCTGAATAGAATTGTATATGCTTATTTTATCTATCTTTTTTCCTGCATGTACCAAAGTATGCAAAGTTACCTAATGTACAAACACTCAGTTCCCATTAATACACTTACGTTCCCCACTTTCCGCTTTATACTTCAGATATTTTGTATAGCGGAACAGAACGCCGCGCTCTGCCGCTGTACGAAATCAAAGAATCCATAACCGTTGCCTTATTTGATACATACTTGTGCTCTACGCTACGCTCTCTTTCTATACATTAAGCTCTTCCGTTACTAACTAAAAGACGTGGTAGACCCAAGTACGCGGCATTAAGCGCTGAAATCTGACATGCAAACTTACTTCTTTAACTTAGATTCGAACCAACAATCAAAGTTTTTATACCAACTACGTATGAACTGCACAAATGGAAAGATAGAGTATTACTTTATATAATGATATATGTTCAATATTTTGAAACGTCTTTTACGTTTTATAGAGCAGATAGAGTCAACGTACTCAGTATATTACTAAATTTTACTACCAATTTATTATCTTTTCTCGTGAAGTATATATAGATCTATTCATTTCAAGAAACTTCTACCTCTTGCATAGCGGAAATCAATGTCTAATCTGAAAGTAACAGGATTTTTTTTTGCGTGCTTAACTTTGGGTTTTCGCATAGTTTTTATTTAAGCTTAATGCTGTATCTTGCAATTGCTAGGGAAGACTGTGGGAACTTGGGAACCTAATGGAAAAACACTTTGTTCCCTTTAAAGCACATCAATTTCCCATTATATGCTGAATTTAAGGCAATGCGTACTGAGTTGCGGCCCCTGCGTCACGACAGGCCTCTAAATAGATGATCATAAGGGATTCAAACCCGCACCTATCTTATCGTATTAGAAATAGCTATTAAATTATTTTTACCAATAATTAACATCGACATAAAATCATAACCGCAAACATTCCACAACCGCAACTATTAATTCCACATAAATATGTCACTAGAGATATTCTAACGTCATATGTCAGGTAAAGTTCGAACTAATCAGTGTACAGACAGCAAATTCATTAAAAATATTTAATTGGACGCCACAATAACCGTGAGCTTAATCCTTATATACCCTGCCTTTTTATTCTTCTCTCTGCAATCTTCTGCCTACCCTGGTACGTGCGGGATACAGCGTGAAGCTAGTAAAGTCTATTTTAATATTTATTTTAAAAAAACCCTCTAGAACCTAAATGTTACAAGTTTTCTATATTTATACATCATAAGAGTCCATTTCAGGAAGCTATTCAAAGATACCGGTAATACTTCATACTCACTCTATAATTCATATAATATATAAAGCAATATTGAAAAATATTCCTTTATCAATAAGAAATTGGCTCGCGAGTAGACTCTTGAATAGAATTAAATTGTGAAAAGAGATCTGATTTCTGTATTAGAATGTGAAGATCATGTAAATCCAATGTGGCGTAACGGAAGAGGTAGTATTTGTGAAGTTTAGGGAAAACTGGGAGAAAAAATGTCTTTATATTAGGTTCCTGCGGTCAATATTGTTATATATTAGTGATATAATAGTAAACGTATGGGAATTAAGGTGCGATCCTGACATGGATAAATAAATAACGTTGTCCTTGTCAATTTCTCTTCCACTTCTTTCTCTGGTGACGGGGAAAAGCACGGCATTGATTTCCACTGGTATTTCCGGCTGGTTTGGCTTTTTTACAGGTACTTTAGTATCAATATAAACAAATTAATGTTAAGACACTCCGTTTTGATCTTTTCTTTCATCATCACGATGTCTCTGTCTGAGAGCATCAAGGCACTTGTGTTCCTCACTTTCCGCTGAAATACCCTCGACATCATTTGAGTAATAAGTTGCGGAACTCAACGCCGCACTTTGCTGCCCTTAAACATTAAAAACACTCAACATTTTTTTTAAATTCCTTTTTCTTTTGTTTAATTTTAAATAAACATAATAAAATGACATATACAAAAAGTATTTTTACGTCAGAAAGGTAACTAATTGGGCCTAGCCTTTTGAAGAGTTTGACAAAAAAAAAATAAACGAGTATCGCTCAAATTGCCATTAATCAAATGCTCTGTTGAATTTTAATAAAAGCGATTATTTTATGAAAAAAAAAAAGTTTCAAGTTCCTTCGTTATTCTTCGCTAAAATGGTTTGAATTCTAATAGAAAGTTAATGAATTCAATGTTTTTGTTTTGTATTTAGTTTGTATTTTAAGAAATCGTATATATATTTTTCAGCTTCACGCTGTGTCCCTTACATGGTAAGGTAGGCAGACCGAACTAGGGAATTTAGTGTTAAAATACTCCACTCTCCCTGCTACATCTCCGCTGAATTTCAGGCATTCCGTGTTGATTGTCTAAGCTCACCGCTAAGTATTGCCTTGTTATCAGGGCGAGATAGTAAAAATATTGAATTGCAATTTGTCGTATTTGCTTCAAAATATATAATTTTAATACATAAATATTAGCTTTATTTATAACATATACAATTTTAAGAAGTACACTCATGAGCTCGGAGCTACCAGAGCACAGTGGCACAAACGCGTGGCTGTAAACGCAACGATCGTTGCTTCAATTTCCACTCTGGGAGTCGAAATATATAATATTTTTATTTTCTCGCTCTGGTGACATAACACACATTGCCTCGACAATTGGAACGTGACGTTTTTTTAAGGTTACCACACTTGACACGTTTTTTAATTTCCTAATTAGGTTCCTATATTCCGTCTTCGTGCCAAAAAGAACTAGTTCAGCTTTATGTTTAAAAACAACAATACTTACCAACATGAAACATTTAAGAGTATTTTAACTGAGCTCACCAACGTGAGATTAAGCCTCTATATTTATACAAAGATCTTATAATTAAAAATCAATATGTTACTATTATGAAAACAAGCTTTCTGACGAAATCTGTATTCGGCTTTCGTTAGTAATCCTATGATTACTAGCTTCATGCTTATTCACGAATAATAGGGTAACCTGAGGGAACTTAGTTTTAAGACACTCCATTCTCCTTTACAGACTTAGACATTACGTGTTTATCGGGGGCACTCTAACGGTACGATTTGTGTATCAGAGCAAATAATTAAATTAATTCCTCTTACAATCAGCAACCGGCGTTCTTACGTTCACAATGTCTACCTTAATTGAAATCCAAGACAAATTTCGGCGTTCAGATTCGCCATTTGACACGCACGCTACATTTCCTACGCATTTTACTAAAAATAGCTAATAATATTTAAAACAATGACATAGAAATAAAATAACACAGAAATAGTCGTATGACATTAATTATATATAAGTAAGATTTGTAATTTGTAAATAAGCGAATGTATTTCTCTCTATGTGTATATCTTAGAAGATATATCGAGTGTCCTAAAATTAGATATTAAGGTATAAAAATAGGGGTCATATAAAAAACTAAATGAAACGATAAAACCCGCCATAATAGCGAACTAATTTTTACGTGAAAAATAATCAAATTCAATGTTTTCAGCGTGATTTGCCTCCAAGTAGGATTACAGGAGCAGAGGGCGTCTCCCTGAAGCCGTCAGTACGACGCCGGCCACCGCGCGAGCCTAACGTGTCTCTACATAAAACAATATATATATATATATATATAAAATATATAAACACGTACATACATATGGACAACAACACTAACATTATTATTAGTGATATATTCTTCATTAACAGTGTATTAAAAATCGATGTGTTATATCAAAATGGGATTATATTTTTTTGTTTGCGTCTTAAGTTCGGGAGATTGATTAGTATATAATATGTATTAGTGTAGAGATGTTTTTTGGTGATATTTTTATTGTTTTCGGTAATATATATAAATAATTTTCATAAATATTTTGCAAGATAAGGCTTTATACGCCAAAATATTTTTATTATAGTCTCTTATTAATGAAAAGAGAACTTATATATCGACTCTACATTTTATGAAGTATTTATAAACATAATTACTATATTATTACAAATTTATTCATAATATTATTAATTAGTAGTTTATAAAGAACGACTTCACATTGTTCCCGCATATGTGAAGGTTGGCAGAGGGAACCTCGGAACCTAGTGCTACGAAAAATTATCTCATTTAGGTTCTACGTTCATAAAAATATAAAATATTTCATTTACTCAAGTGAGAATCTAACTCACACCCACGCTTTTATCTCCGCGATACGACTCTACTCACTTTGTTTTCAGATACATTTTCTGTTAATATTGTAAAATGTTCCGAACATAATACGCGAAATCAATAACATAAATAAGCTTCTATAGATATAGTACTATTGTAACGAGCGTTTTCAATTCTTGAGATGGTTTTCGGGTACGAAGTAAATCACTTTTATTTGATAATTTATGTCCTTATATTAAATTATGCTAGCTTTTATACATTTAACAAAATGTCTTTTGTTGATTAAAATACACACACTCAGCTTCACATTGTATCTCGCACATGGCAGGGTAAGTAGAGGGAACTTGGGAACCTAGTGTTAAGACACTCTAAATAAAAATATGAAATATTTCAATTGAAAATGTTAAATATTCAATTTCCTCGATTGGGGATCAAACCGACATCCTCTCGGGTTTAAAATCACATGCTTTTGCCCAAGCGCCACGTCAGGTAATAAACACACACACACACACACATACGTAATATATACATATTCGACTTGACTTTACTTGACTTTCGTCAGGCTGACTTATTGCTGAGAGCATAAATATGTGACTGTAAGCCCGACAGTTGTGATTTCTATTTTTATATTTCATATACTTACTCTTATAACAAGGCAAAGAGCGCAACGTCCGCCACTCACAACAAACACAAGGCTTTCCCTTGCTGAATTCAGTGTTAAGACACTTCGTTCCCGTTAAGACATTTCCACTTTACACTCTTTGCCAAATTTGTGGCATTTTATGTAGAGTTTGAAAATGAAAATATTAAATGTTTTATTTCCTCGAGTGGGAAGAGAACTTACAACCTATTGTGTTTATAGTCGCACGTTGGTACCCTGCCTCAGGTTATACTAACATATTATTTGATAATCCTAAAATATGAATTCACGGCCACAATACCCCATCAATAATGATTTGACAGTTGCTTACATTAAAATGTGTTATAAGAACAATATTTTTATATGAAAATATGGTTATTTTTGATCAAGAATTTCATCTTACTCATACATTTTATAAATATTTTGTAGTTAATAGGCGTTGAAATTTCTGGCTCTATGGTGTCGTACTTGAAACCTATCTGCTTTCACGTGATGGGTGTTGATATAAATCTTGAGAAGAGAATTGTTATCTTTATAAAATACATCTGCGTTTGGTTTCAAAACACTCAGCTACGAGTTCCTGTAATTCTAAATAACATAAAAAAATACATTTTATGCTTGTAAAAATATTTTGATACTGAAGTAATAAGTAGGCAAACTGGTAAGAGGGCAAAGCGCGGTGACTTCCGTCACTCCGTACACAACGCACCAAATTCGGCGGAGAGTGGTGACAGGAAGTGTCTTAAAGAGAACTTGAAATTTTTTAACTTCCCTATACCTACTCTACTATGTACAAGAAAGTGCAAAAAATATTAGATATTTTCGAACACTAAAATCTATTTCAATGTTTCCCTAACATTTCAGAATGCGGTAGATGTCGATAAAGTTGATTTAATGAATAATTAAGACGCTACAGAGAAACTGTTACATTTTAGTTTACAGTGTAAAGTTTTGTTTGTTGACATTGTGTTTTCATAGCATTATAAACGTATTGTTCAAATATTTCTCTACACAAATGTTGTTTAAAGTACGAAACCAAATACATGCATAGACTTCATTTAAATTTAAAAATCGTTTTACAATAGTGTATACGAGGAATTAAATATGACCTAAAAGGCCCCTTGTGAGCCTCAAATAATCATGGCGTCGTCAAACGGTAGGGAAAGTGTTAAAATGACAGCGTCTATAGACAGTTTGAAATTATCGAGTAAAAATACTTCGAAACATGCATCTTCTGAATCGGTTTTGTCGAAAAAAGACAAAGAATGCTTGCAAATGCAAGAATGCAAAAAGAAGTTGCTTGCAATGGAGCCGCAGATAATCATCCGTGACGAAAACGTGGTGTTAAGATCTCCCCCGCAGAAGAAGATTGTGATGCCGCCAGCGATTAATCCTGAGGTATGCTTTTGATAATTTTTCCCGTATCTCGCTGTATCCCGTACATGGCAGGGTGGCCGAGAAAACTTTAGAACCTAGTGGTAAGACACTTCGTTTTAATGAAGTCTCTTTCGTTTCCCACTTTCCACCAAATTCTGCCATTTTTTTTTTGTGTATTTAATAAAGAAATTCAAAGTTGTTACCAGAGCGAGGAAATGAAAATATTAAATATTTCATTTCCTCAAGTCGGGAATGAACTCAAAACCTGTCGCGCTTACGGTCCATTGATTATATTGATGGTAAACTTCTACGTAGCTAACCTAACCCTTTTATATCTTAATGTAATATATTATTAAAATAAAATGAAGCTGTCAAAACAAATACTCAGTAAGCTACAAAAATGAAAAATAAGTTTAGCCCCACTAGGAATTCTCAGGTTTACTTTACGTATAAAAACCATCTATATGGTAATGTGGCAAATTATTTCTTTATTTGATCGTTCTAGTTTTATGTATGTAATATATTGTTATCGTTATTTTTGTTTTTATCAACAAATAGTATATAACAATCTGAAATAAGATAAAAAGAATAATAATGTTGATCGGGCATGAAATCAATGAATGTCGCATTGTTTTAAAAGGTGGAACTTTAATTTACGATGATGATTTTATATTACCTACGATTTTTCATCTGCCTCTTGTACTGCCGTTGATTCTGCTAGAATAAGCTGACTGTATCTTGCCCTCAGACAGACACATCCGTTTCCATTAAGATACTTCTGTTACCCACTTTTCACCAAATTTAGGGCATTACGTGTTGAGTGGCGATACTCGATGCCGCGCTTAGTCTCCATCACCAGAGTGAGGTTATACGAGCGAGTTTCGTATATAATATATATATTTTAGCTTGAATATGTCAGATAATTGGATGGATAATAAAAATGCTTTCTACTAAATGTGTCGTTTTGTAAATATGAATAGAGTGTATGAATTCTATAAATGTATTAGTGTTTATATATATATATATATATATATATATATATATATATATATATATATATATATATATATATATATATATATATATATATATATATATATATATATATATATATATATATATATATATATATATATTCCTGTACATACTTTTAATATTCTGTATATATCTGTCACTCTCAGCTTCACAATGAAAGCATTAAATATTTTATTTATTCGAGTGGGGATCGAACCCACAAACAGTCGTCTGCCGCGACGCCATGTCATACATTAAATAACATTGAATCATTATAACAATAATATTAAATCAATATTCAGGATAATAAGGCAAAAGCGCTGAGTTCCGCCACTCAACACGCAATGCCTCAAATTCGGCGGTAAGTGGGAAACAGAAGTGGAACGGAGTGTCTTAACACTAGGTTCCCGGGTTCCCTCTGCCTACCCTGCTTTGTAAAGCTGAAAAAAAAAATTTTTTACATAGAGCAGATAATTAAAAATAAATCGTTCCCCCTGAGTGAAAAACGAACCTACAACCGTCGCGTTAATAGGTAAACATTAAACCAATAAATCACGTTCTTCCCTTTTTAGCTTCACACTGTATAGTAGCTCGTGCATATGGCAGGGTATTTTTTTTTTTTTTTTTTTTTTATGGAAAAGACAAGGCAAACGAGCGTACGGGTCACCTGATGGTGAGTGATCACCGTCGCCCACGGCCCCGTGTAACACCAGGGGAGCTACAAGGGCGTTGCCGGCCTTTAAGGTGGAGGTAGACGCGCTTTTTGAAGGTACCCATGTCGTATCGACCTGGAAATACTGCCGCGGGTAGGTCGTTCCACAGATGTGTGGCGCGTGGAAGAAAATTCCTACGAAACCGCACAGTAGTCGAATGCCACGTGTCCAGATGATGTGGATGGTACTTTAGTTTGTGACGTACTGTGCGGTTGGAAAATTCGGCGGCAGGTATCAAGTCAAACAGTTCTCCAGAACACTCCCCGTGATAAATGCGGTAGAGAACGCACAGGGAGGATACGTCTCTACGCAAAGCCAAAGTATCAAGCCCCACACAGATCACTGGGTTCCCAACGATTCGAACGGCTCTACGTTGTATGCGATCAAATGGTTCAAGCTGATACTGGGGTGCACCAGCCCAAAGGTGAGAACAGTATTCCATATGAGGCCGCACCTGGGCCCTATACAGGGCTAAACGGTGTTTTGGCGTGAAATACTGTCTCGCTCTGCTGATGACCCCCAGTTTCTTCGAGGCCAACTTGGCCTTGCTTTCCAGATGATCGCGATACTGGCAGTCGTTCGAAAAGCTGAGACCCAATATACTGATACAGGGCGCGGCTTTAAGGGGAGTGTTCTCGAAAACTGGTGATACGACAAATGGGGTTTTTTTAGCGGTTAACGCGCAGACTTGTGTCTTCTGGGGGTTGAAGTGAACAAGGTTCTTTTCACCCCATGCGGAGACATTCTCGAGGGATGCCTCAACGCAGGACACAAGTTGATTTCGGCACTGGTCGACGTTTTCCCGAGAAAGACTTGCATGGCCGGAGTATACAGCGTCCACAGTGCTATCATCTGCATAACAATGTATGTTAGAGTCCTCTAACATGTCATTGATATGCAGAAGAAATAGCGTAGGGGACAGCACGCAGCCTTGGGGGACGCCGGCGTTCACGGGCATGTATTTGGAGCAAAAACCGTCGACAGCGACCTTGATGCTGCGCCCAGTGAGAAAGCTAGCAATCCACTTGCATAAATTCTCGGGAAGCCCGTAAGATGGAAGTTTCGGAAGGAGCGCTCCGTGCCACACACGATCGAAGGCCTTTGCCATGTCCAAACTAACTGTCAGGCCTCTCTCTCTCAGGGTAGGCAGAGAGAGCTGAGAACTTAGTGTTAAGAAATTCCGTTCTTATTATCACATATCCATTCGCCACTCTGCATTGCGTGTACTTCAGCACTATAGTACTATAGCACTCGCACTCAACCGCTTTTTTATATTACGACTTAAAAAGAGTTTTATTGGCCTCTTCAAAATTGTTGAAGAGGAGTTCCGCATACTGTTAAGCATTAAACGCTCCCTTCTCTTTCGTGGCAGAAGCCGGGCTTAACGTACAGTGATTTTCATGAGTGTGAATGTAATTTTCATTTAATTAAACTTTTACGTTTTTACGTTTTTGTCTGTTCGAATCATATTCGAGCTCTTTGTATCGGATGCGGTGGAAGTGCAGGGAACAAAGTGTTTTAATATACAGAAACAATCTTCATCTATGATATATTAATATTGGGATTCAGCAACGGATAAGCGGAGTCAGTTTAGCTGATCGCATACCCAATGAAGATATACACGGAATGGTAGGCAGTTAGGTAGTAACGTGGATGTCACAGTGATAATGAAGAAGAACGTACTCAGGTGGTTTGGGCACGTCGAACGAATGAGTGAAGAAAGAATGGTAAGAAAGATTTATGAAGGAAAAGTGCGACGAGACGAAAGACGTATGCCGAGACCGTAGCGTTTGGCACCCCGTATTCTCTGCTTACCCCGCTAGTCATGACCGCTTCTTATCTATCTTTTATGGCCATCCTCAGATCAGTGGAATATAATGTGAAGATGGATGTAGAAGTTATAAAACTTGACAAAATTAAGTTCGCACGTGTACGCATTTATTTTGTATGGAATTTACAACAAATATAAACTTGTGTCTTGTGTTGTTTTTCCTTATTTGTATTGTGAGGTCTGCATTCTTTCTAAATTTTATAACTCTATAACTCAAAGGAAGTATCTTATATGTTTTCATCATGCGGTAATTTTCATACAAAAAGAAGCAAAACCGATGCATAATTTTTTTAATTCCGATGACTTAAAAGCTTTGTTTTTCTGTACTATAAGCGGCCATAGCTTAATACTTCCATGCAATCTCAAGACAAATGCTCTGGTTAAACGGTCAGATGGACGGTCAGAAGATGATCACAAGTGATCTAATGGTGATAAGTGATCTTAAAAATGTTCCGTTTTTCTTTTTGATGCACGCAACCATAAAAACAGAAAAAAAATCGATTGGAATCGAACCTCGGCCTTTTTGATTAGAATTCCACTTTAGTACAGAAGTCTAAATAAATTATTTCTATTTTCTACACATTTTACAAAGCCCCGTGACACCTGCGGGCGGACAGCCGTGAAATCAGTTCTGACTCAAACAATGCCCGTTTGAATGTTCTATTTGCTCTAAAGGTAGACCTTTATTAAGATATTTGAAATTCCATTAATAAGTAAATTTCTATTAATTAAGGCCTGCTCTGGCGCAGAAGCACAGGCGTGTGACTGTTAACGTGACAGGACGCACGTTCGATCAACACTTGAGGAAATGAAAAATGATATTTTGTTTTCCTTGCACTGATAACGAGACAAAATGCGGCGTTAAGTTCTGCCAATTAACACACAATGATTCCTGAATTGGAAAACGCTAGTCATTAAGATTAGCTAATAAATAATGGCGGTAATATCGTGTATTGTACGATGTTATATAAAATGTAAAAGTACTTACGGGAAAAATCCTTAATAGAGATAACAATTCTATGCACGATTAATTACAAATAACAATCGTTTCAATTTAGACTTTAGATTATTTTTATTTAATTTTACATACAACACGCAAAGCCTTATTTTCAGCGGAAAGTGGGGAACGGTAGTGGCGTAATGAGAACGGCGGCTTAACACTAGGTTCCCAGGTACCCTCTGCGTACCCAACTCTCTGCAAGATACAATGTGAAGCAGAAAAAAAAAGTTACTACTTCCAACAATCATTTTAAATTAAAAACACGTTATTCAATATATATACCAAGTACCAATATATACCAAGCTTGGCCAAAGTTATATTGGGGCACGATTTGTTTACGCGTCACCACTCAACATAGAATATACGAGTACATTCAGTTAATGAATCTTTTGGCCTATCTATCCGTTTACTAAAGCAGGTACCTGTAGCTTATAGAATACTATGCTTGACATGTCTCAGTGGCACAAGCGTGTGACTGTAAACAACAAGTTGTGGGTTTGAACCCTACTCGAGTATATGAAAAATTAAATATTTCAAATTAAATATAAAATGATTTCATTTGTTTTCTCTGGTAACAAAGCAAAATGCGGCGTTAAGTACCGCCAGTCAACGTACCCAGTGTTACTAGGTTTCAAAGTTCCCACTGCCTACCCTGCCGTGTACAGAATACAGTGTAAAGTATGTATATACACACCTCGCCCGGTATATAGGCAAAGCCCTTACCTCTGGCTACCCTTATAGGTTCATTAAGAAAAAAATAATGACATTGTACAGCAAAAACTGTAAGATAACATTTATATAATATGATATATCAATAATATGATAGCGAAGAAATATAAATAATTCATATCTGGAATTGAACCATCAACCACCTAGCTTACAGCGAGACGCTGAATAGCTGCACCTCAACTGCGATGTCCATACCAAATTAATATTACATCGGTATTTATTTACAACATAAAACAATATTCACAATTTAGCAGTTCAAAGCGTTGTCATGAGTCTCTCCAGTAGAGAAGCGCTAAAATTTATGCTCAAACTTCGTTTATTACATTCAACAGTAAATTTCAGTTTATAACGAACTGAACTATACTAAGGTATTGTAAAATGTTATTTGATTTGGTATACTGAGGCCTGTCGTGGCGCAGGGACACAAGCGTGCTTCATTTATTGTCATCTGGTACCGAGGCACAGCCAAGTATTAAGCCAAGTGTAATTTAATAGAAATAAAATATCTTAACTCTTTTTACTCAGGTACCCTCTGCCTTCCCGGCAATAGCCGTGATAGCGTAAAGCTGTAATAAATATATACTTTAACTCGTAAAGTAAACTCAATGGAAGACAAAATATGTTATTTAATACGTAAATAAGTGACTAATACTATGTTCTCTTACCTTACCTTTCCTGCCTTTGTTCTTTTTACTTATGTTCTCTTTACCTATTCGGGATACAGCGTGAAATAAAAAACTACTGAATATTCTAATCACGCCACAACCTGTAGCATCCAAACACGTCGAGGACTTGTGTATAAAATTTAACTCAATACTACTTTTAAGTACACGTAAGTAATGTCAGTTATATAAACAAACCAGCGCCTCATAAATTCGAAGGTTTATCTACCATTTTATTTGCGTCATATACAATTTTTCTGTCCAAAACTTTTAAACTTTGCCAAGAACACCTTCGGAGTCTGCCAAAAACTAGGTAATTTAACTGTATTATAGAAATAAACTTCTACTTATAAATAAACATAGTGATCTATACTTTACGCTCTTGATGCTCCATTCCTAGCAGGATAAAAAGACAAAAGCACCTCTATATACCTTTTACCTCATCAACTGTCATCAACATCTACATACATGTCATCCAGAATGTCCCCATACTTTATACTAGACCTTCCTCCAGTATTATCAATACTGCAGAGTCGAAAGGTTTATTGACTACGTAAAAGAAAAGGTGTTATAAGTTCAATATATCTGTCTGTGTGTTCCTAAAAGTTTCTAAATGAATAATTTGAGTGCGGATTTTATTATTATTTATAGATTAACAGTTTGATAGTTACAAGCATTTTTCCAAAATAAGATAATGTGTTTTTGTGTCGAGATTTTTTAAAAATTCTATTTTTTCTTAGTTTAACTGTTTTACTGTTGAAATAGTATTTTAATCTTTCTTTAACTTTCACTTTCTATTAATATAAATGTTAATAGAATGGTTTCAAAGTAAGCGGAGAGAACCGACACACTCCATTGCTACTTTCCGACAAAGTAACAAGATAAGTAACCGCTGCGGCGTTATGGATGTATATTACTTTAGTTATAAATCTAGAAATATGCAAAGTGACATTGTACTTAATTTTTCTGATTAATCTATTAACGTAATGGAGTGCTTCAACACTAAGGTTCCATGTTCCCTCTGCCTACCATGTTATAATAATTCTGCGAATTGTAATAATTATTATTACAATTTGTAAGATTCGGACCTATCACAGTGCAGGAACATGAGCGTGTGATTGTTAACAGGAGAGAAGTTCTTGGTTCAAATACCTTTCGAGGTAATTAAATATTTATTTTTTTTATATCTTCTCTACTCAACACGCAATATCCTCAGAGTTCGGCAGAGAGTGGGCAACGGAATTGTCTTAATGACAATGGAACAACTTTAGACTAGGTTCTCAAGTTCCATTTGCCCACTCTACTATATGGGAGATACAGCATTACGTATTTATTACCGTAGCCATTACGATCAAAATCAGTATCAAGACGAGCTCAAATAAATTTATATATCGTAAGAAAATTATTTATAAGAAATTTGAAATGACTTAACCACTTTTAGTAAACGGCGTTGAGTTTCGCCGATGCTGTAAATAAGTTAATCTGTGCATTCTAATTAATATAGCATCGCTAACTTTAATTCGCGGATCAATTCCATCCCTATCGTTGTTTATAGCCAAATTACAGGATTAACTTGTTTATTTTATAAGCCTATATTATAGAATTTGCATCGGCAAATACCGATTATTACAGATATTTTACTATTGATGTATTTATTTCTGAATAGTGACGTAGATAAGGTTAAAATTATTGGCCGTTTTTTTTTAAATTTTCAAGCCTTTTTACGTAAACAGTTTAGGCAGAGGGAAAATCTTAGGACACTCCGTTCGCTTTGCTCCACTTATTTTTTTTTAATATTTGTGAGTTTAATTGTACAAACAAAAAACATTCAAAATACATAAAAAACAGTACTTAAATGTTTTTATTTTTGATGGCCTTATCTTAGGATGGCTCTCCACAGGCAATACCTCAAATTCGGCAATAAGTGGAAGCAGGAAGTTTTTACCTGGTTCCATCTGCCTACCCTGGTACCTAGCTGCCTACGAGTGGAATTAAGCGTAAAGCTAAAAAGGAAAAGACCACTAATGGAAGCTATCAGATCAAAAACTAATAGACACAACAATTGTATGAGAACCCGAGCACATGTCTATACAACAAACATGTGCAATTTTTCCGCTCTCGTAATCAATAGCTTAATGGCTTCAAAACACGTCAATACTAATTTAATATGTATTCCGTATAACGTATGGCAGTTTTGCGAAGGAAATGAGGTCGAATAATTTATTTTATTTATATAAAGACGGCATTTTCAAGTTTGATGTCTGTCGTGGCGTTGAGGCAGAAACGTGCGACTGTAAACGTGATTGGTTGTGGGATCGATTCCCACTTGAGGAAACAAAATATTAAAAATACTACTTCTCCAAGCGAAGAAATGAAACATTAAAAATTTAAAATGAAATATTTAATATTTTCAATTTAAATATTTAATGTTTCAATTCTTCGCTCTGGTAATAAGACAAAGTGCGGCATTGAGTTTCGCCACTCAACACGCAATGTCTCAAATTCGGCGGAAAGTAAGGAACGTAAGTGGAACGGAGTGTCTTCACACTAGGTTCCCGGGGTCCCTTTTTTTATGGAAAAGACGGCAAACGACCGTACAGGTTTGCGTTGCCATTCTTTAAGGTGGACGGGCACCGGGGCCCGGCATTATCTAATGCGAAACGCAGTGGCCAAAGACACTACTCAACGTGGGTCTTAAATACCGGGGGTGGTAATAATCCGGTCGAGTGTGCCCATGCGTATTGCCATTACTGGCAACGTGACTCTACCACATGCCCTTTAGGACACCATCAGTACCAGGGTGATTCTATTCTAAGCCAGAATCACACGGCCTCTACCTACCCTGCCTCGTGCGGGATACAGCGTGAAGCAAAAAAAAAAAACTATTTCTCCACTCTGGTAAAAAGGCAAAGCGCAACATTCTATTAACTTCACTCGTACTAAGTTCTCTATAAAAGTTTTGGTTTAGACAATACGTTTCATCATATTCATAAATAACATTCTATTACAAGGCAAAAAAACGCGGCGCGTTGAGTTCCACTACTCGACTCGCAATGCCTCAAATTCGCCGGAAATTGGGGAACGGAAGTGAAATAGAGTGTCTTGACTCTAGGTTCCCAAGTTCCTTCTGCCTACCCTGCCGTGTGCGGGATACAGCAAGAAGTTGTGTTTGTTAAATAATCCAGAATACAGGCTATTATATATTGTATGTCGTTAATTATTCGTTACTAACAGTATCTGTGGTCAGAGTCACTTTGAACACATAAAACATGATATGTGTCATACAAAGCCCTTAGTTATTTCTATTTAACGAGACGACGAATAAAGGCTTTCTCAATATATTGAATACACAACAAAAAACAAAATTCTCATATCAAACCAAACAAACTACTTAGCTTACACATTAACATAGAAATAGGTATATGTCATGGCGCCAGAGAATAAGTGTACGACTGCAAGTACAAAGAGTTGTAGGTGCGATCCCCACTAGAAGAAATATTTAATATTTACATTTCTTCGATCTGGTGACAAGGCAAAGCACGGCGTTGAGTTCCGCCACTCAAATTCAGCGAAAAATAGCGAGTAAAACCGAGTGTCTTAACACTAGGTTCCCATGTTCCCTCTGCCTACACTACTATGTCCGGGATATAGCGTGAACCTAAATAAAAGTATAGGTACATATATAATATTTAATTAATAGATATACAATGTTTATTCCCGATCAATAACGGGTAAAGATCCCTTTCCTAATGACGTACTGAAACCGTTACAATGGAGAACTTTGGCAGTTGCTAAATTGCGGCTCGTCTCGATCAGTTCTAATAAAGTTATGTTTATTTTGATATTCATTATACGTATTAATACTATTTTCTTTTTATTTAGCGTCTCGCTTAGTCACGTAAATGATATGGAAAGCAGAGGGAACTTGGGAACCTAGTGTTAAGACATTTCGTTTCGTAACTCCTTTTCTACTGAATTTTCAACTGAACTGTTGAGTGGCGGTACTTAACGCCGCGCTTAGCATTGTTATCAGAGAGTTTCTTTTTCGCGAGTAAGGATTGAACCCACAACCTGTTACAGCCACATATAATGTATTCATCTGCATTATTTTCGTTTTCTATTAAATGTATTATTTTAAAAAATATATATTTATTAATATTTTTCGATTTCGGTTCGATCCCCAGCCGAGGACATGAAATATTTAATATTTTCAATTTAAATATTTAATGTTTCATTTCTTCGCTCTGGTAATAAGGCAAAGCGCGGCGTTGAGTTCCGCCACTCAACACGCAATGCCTCAAATTCGGCGGAAAGTGGGGAACGGAAGTGGAACGGAGTGTCTTTACACTAGGTTCCCGGGTTCCCTCTGCCTACCCTGCCTCGTGCGGGATACAGCGTGAAGCTAAAAAAAAATAGTGGAAATTAACGCCACGATTTGCCCTCGTTATTATATGCCACCGATAACATTTTTCTAATGTACTTACCACGTACACATACTAATCTATACTCTGTACTCTCTATGTACTTTTTTATTATATACTTTGTATACGTACATATATATACAACAGTATTGCTTTCTGAGCTGAGCTAACTCTCAAAACTTTCTCGACAATGCTTTCTATATGCCATAAGCTTAGCTGTGGCTTCTAAATTAATTTTATATGTATACTACTTTGGTATTATTCTTACTTACTTGTTATTTTGATATATGTATAAGTACTGAGGAAATTAAATAATTAATATTTTTATTTTTTCGCTCTGGTAATCAAAGCGCGGCGTTGAGTTCCGCCATTCAACACGCAATGGCTCAAATTGAGCGGAAAATGGGCAACGATAAAGATTGTCTACGTACCCAAGCTATCTCAGTTTACCCTGCCATGTGCGTGCCACGTTCGACATATTGAGTATGTCCTATCGTAGCAGCAGTGCGTATGACTGTAAACGTGAGAGTTGTTGGTTTGATTCCCACTTGAGAAAATTAAGTATTTCCATTTTTCTTTCCGCAGAAAGTAAAGCACGACGTAGAAATTACTCTTTTCCTCGGTCTTACCTCTTAACTTCATATACGTCGTAAATACAATCTATTAAAGGATTAAAGAACAAAAATCTTCTTACAAATTAGATAAAATAATATATTTCTTCATTTTACAATTATTGTATCCAGTAAGTTCAAGACAAAGCGCGTGAGTTCTGCCACTCAATTCGCCGGAAACGGAAGTGTCTTAATGGGAATAGAGTGCCTTAACATTTGGGGCCCAAAAATGAACTTACCTTGCCTGGGATACAGCGTGAATATTTCAAGATAACGAAATTCACCTATTATTTTAAATAGTTCTTTAAATTTCGATTGACGTCCTAACAACACCGTCATTTATTTTAGCAGACTAAGAAAGTGTTACAGATATTAATTTCACGCTCTATCCTTCTATTATTATATCTATATTACAGGGTAGACAGATAGAACCTAATAAGAAACATCATAATATGCGGAACTCAACGCCGCACTGTACTCAAAGCCATCAAATATACACACATACTAACTTCCTAACGATAACAAGCGTAGATAAAAGGATACTAAGCCAACTCATTCTCGTCTCACATAAAAGATTTACAGCACGTATATAAACCGCGTTGTCGTTATAAAACTGAGGACGTGTGACAATGTATCGGATCCATTGTTCTTTAGTGCTATTTAAAAGGTTGAAGCCAAATCGTCGGTTTTCATGAATTTTGTTAATTTTATATTTTTATTTTATTCCATTGATTTTATCAATATTATAAATGTGTGATTATAGCCTATACGAGGTTTCCTGAAAAAAAAAAGAAAGGCACTCAATTTCCCTTAAAACATTTCTGTTCTCTACTTCCGGTTGAATTTTTGAGGCATCATGTCTTGGAACGGAACTAAATACCGCGCTTTGACTCGTTACCAAAGCGCTGATATGAAAATATTCAAAAAATTCTGTCCAAAATGGAAATCAACTCAACAACCTTCGCATTTATAGCCCCAAGCTTATTTTTATTTTTAAAAACATATAATAACAAGTAAATTTTCTTAACAATTTTTAGAATCACAATCACGATTTCATATCGACTTCGATTCAGTTAGATTCATGGGTTCAATTAATACTCGAGGGGAAGTATTACAAGATTATTATTTTAATTTCCTCACTCTGGTCACTTTTACGTAATTAATTTTATAAACAGAAGCCATATATCCGTTAAGGGCGTAGCGTGCTACAGAGCTATACTATCATAGAAGGAGTGGCTAAACGACTTCCTCTATGTATAGAGATTCCTCTATATATAAATAAAGTGTCTGTCTGTAACTTCAGCCAGAATAGCTGAACTTATTTTTGTGAGACTTTTGCTCTATGATAAGTTATAAGTGATAGAGTAAGATATCGTGATCTACGCTAGACAGATATATTTATTATATAATCATAATAAAACAATCAGCAGTTGTTACCTAAATATAATTAAGTAGTATTTAATAAAATTTGATATAAGCTCGAGCGGGCGAAGTCGCGGGCACCGCTAGTGTAAAAATAACCACGTTAATTTCATACTTTGCCAAATGTTTGAAAACATGTACTGTACTGTAGCGATACGCTTAAATTTTGTCGTTTGTACGAGCGTCTTGTTTGTCCCAAGATTTATGATCGAGATAAAATCTTTAATAGTTAAAGAATTATGTATGGGACGTAAAATATTTATGAATACGTTGCTATCATCAATATATTGCATTGAAGATGGCGCTTCAAGAAGCCCTTATAGTGGAGTGGCAGCGTGTATCGTTGTAAACAAAACAGTTATGGGTTGAATTTCTTTACGGAAAATAAGATTATTTATATTTATTCGCTAAAATGGTTGAGTTTAGCTAAAATTAAGCGTTTCTTGACCTTACCATACGCGTAACGCTTGAGGTAAGTAATTTTTATATTTATTTAAACTTACTTTCACTTGTTTACAAACTTTTTTGTTCTAAATCTTAATAGAAACATGGCAAGTTAATATTGTTATTTACAATTTACTAGCGACTAAAATGCTGCTTAGCCCATCTTAAATTATAATTAAATTAAAACCAAATTATATCGAGACCTGTCGTGGCGCAGCGGCACAAGCGTGTGAATGTAAACGACAGGTTGTGGGTCCGATCTATACTCGAAGAAGTGAAATATTTAATATTTACAAATTAAATATTTAATATTTTCGCTCTGGTAACAAGTCAAAGCGTGGCGGTGAGTTGCGCCATTCAACACGCAACTTCTCAAATTCGGCGGAAACCGGGGAACGGAAGTGGAACGGAGTGTCTTAACACTAGATTCCCGATTTCCCTCTACCTACCCTGCCTCGTGCGGAATACAGCGTGAAGCTGAGAGAGAGTTCAGTAAAAAACAAAATGTTTCTATTGATTTAGTAGTTTTTTCGTGAAAATGGAACAAACGTCCAAGAGCACAAAATTCCACGTTCATAATATACGATGGTAGACATTAAGGCCACTTTTTCATATGATGCAAAAACCATATTATATTATACATTGTAGTATTACCAATATTTTTCTAACAACGATTACATTTTGTACCGTGTCGTGGTGACAGAGCAAATATTTCTCCCTCACGGTATACTACAACGTGTTAAACTATGTTACGACCTTTTCTCACACATAAATCATAAATTCGATGTTTTAGTATTAAGGGGTGAAAGATAGCGTATAGATATATCTTTGTATGTACATATATGAATGTATATGACAGCGTATAGCGGCGCAGAGGCAATGCGTATGTCTCTAAATGCGTCAGGTTGTGGGTTTGATTCCCCTTCGAGGAAATGAAATGTTTAATATTTTCATTTCTCTGGTAACTAGACATGGCGCGGCGTTGAGTTCCACCACTCAACACGCAATGCCACAAACTCAGCCATACTTGCGGAATACAATGGAGTGTAGCAAATATTTTGTATATATATATACATATATATATATATATATATATATATATATATATATATATATATATATATATATATATATATATATATATATATATATATATATATATATATATATTATATATATATATATATATATATATATATATATATATATATATATATATATATATACATATATATATATATATATATATATACATATATATATATATATATATATATATATATACATATATATATATATATATATATATATATATATATATATATATATATATATATATATATATATAAGTAGTATGTAAGTAAGTAAGAATAATATTTAAATATAAAATTAATTTAGAAGGCAAATCTAAGCTTACAGTATTGTAGAAGCATTCTGGCGTAACATAAGCTATTGTCAAGGAAGCTTCGAGAGTTAACTCGGCTCGGAATCCATTACTGTTGCATATATGCACTTGTAATAAAATTATAAAAAAATCGATGTCTACACAGGTCATGTCTATAAATAAGAAAAAAAAATACATTGATGGTATTTAAACAACGTAGCAAAAC
The DNA here is from genome assembly GCA_019049475.1 of Eueides isabella. Classification (NCBI taxonomy): domain Eukaryota; kingdom Metazoa; phylum Arthropoda; class Insecta; order Lepidoptera; family Nymphalidae; genus Eueides; species Eueides isabella. The sequence goes on from CM032407.1 coordinate 422,594, forward strand.
AAAAAAAAACGACGTTTTCTCTGCACCTTTGTTCTCGCTAATCTCAAAAACAGGTTAATTTAATTTCAGTTTTCACTATCGTAATGTGGCCATGTAGAGTCATACTCGTAGAGTAACTTATGACGAGAGCGGAGAAATTAAAAATAATTCATTTCTACCACCGGAAGTCGATGCCAAGACCGTTCCCTGTACTACAAGACACTATCCACCACACACATACAGATATAAGTTCATAGTCATATTACATGAGTAAACAACCTTAGTATCAAATGCCATAACATTATATTGACATACAAAAATTGAACTAGATTTCATATCAACAACAATCTCCATTTGCCTACTTTGTCTACTTTGATGGCATTTTCGCGTGTTCTGACTTAATATTGAGTGTAAGTATGTCTTTGCTTTATTATACATATATTTTTGTTACATTTTTACACCTGAACGACTATAAATATTATATAACAGTGTTAAGAAATGAAAAACTTAACAAATTATTGCAAATATTAGTTTGAATATATTGAAGAGGATAGGATGGAATAGGGCATCTAAAGAATGGGTTCCCTCTGCCTATACTGCTATTGTGGGATACACCGTGAACAATAGAAGCTAAACTAAAAGTCAAATTTGCTTTCTGTAATCATCCAATCTCAGCTTCATGCTGTATCCCGCACATGGCAGGGTAAGCAGAGGAACCTTCGGGACCTAGTGTTCAGACACTCCGTTCCACTTCTGTACCCACTTTCCGCCAAATTTGAAGCATTACATGTTAAATGGTGGAATTCAACGCCGCATTTTGTTGCAAACATTAAATATTTAAGTTGATAATGTTCTATATTTCTTTTCTTCGAGTGGTGATCGAATGCACCACCCGTCGGTTATAGTCACACGCTTGTGCTGCTGCGTCACGACAAGTAATATAGGTACTAGCATATAAAACAATTGTTTCAAGAAATACTTAACTGGAAAATCATTTACAGTGCAACACTGTTTTAGCGTTTGGTTCTATCTTAAGGAATAAAGGAACCCTTCTATGATCACTTTGTTGTAAATTTCTATTTATATCACGAACTAGCGACCCGCCCGCGGCTTCATCCGCTTTAAGAAAACACAATTTTATATATTGATATCAATTGTATTCTTGTTCTAATAACGTTGGTAACGTTCTTAGAATAAGACTTTTGAGATAATATCTATACTTTTATTTATATTTATACTTTTTATTCTCAATAAAGAAATCGGCTAAATTAATAAAAAAATCGTACCAATTTAGTCAAACTAAATATTTTAAATTGACGTGCCTTTTTTTTTTATATATATTAACCGATTGAAATAAAACAAACACTTAAATGTTGAAGGAAAGTTGTCAAAATATACAGTGAAAACTGCATTTCAATCTGGTTAGCCGTTCCTTAGATTAGCATAACAAGCGCATGGACAAAAAGACAAACAGACGCACTGACAATATGACATACAGAGAAAAAATTTAATAATCACTATTTTGGCCCCTTCTACACTATATAGGTCCCCTATATAATTTTTTCATATATCTTACACGTACAGACAGTGATCAGTTACAGATTTATTATAAGTATAAATGAAAACGATTACAATCTAATAATAAAAGTTCACTTCGTACAAGATAAGTGGATACGCTCGCAAACTTAAGTTTGTCCAATTTTACAACTTATACTTTCGGTTAGTAATCTATCCTGAAATTAATACAGAATCCTCGGTAGACGGAGTCTGACTTGTACTTGATTTGTTTTTATTTTAAACTTTTAAACATTGAAATGATAACGTTCCTAGTTAAAAGTTGGAACAAAGCAAAAATATTTTTTAAGAACAGATACGTCGCTCAAAGTCGACGACAGACGGTCTTGTTACTAGACTCTTAGCTTTTAAAGTTAAGCCAACTAAAGCTTTTTTTAAGGACTTTTGAGGCCGGTTGTGGCGCAGAGGCAAAATCATAACAGCTAGTGAGTTTGATTCGCACTCGAGGAAATAAAACAATATTTACAATTTCTCGCTCTGAGATGATGATGATGATGATGTCCTCGCAGACGTATCCGTCGACGGCGACACACTGTTATTAATAATTAGTTCGACGTTCGTGAGCGCGAATGTGACTCGCAAAACCGAATTTAGTTTTAAAGATGCGGTCACAGATGGCACAGTGAAATTGCCCGCTAACATTATATGTGTAAATATAGGAGGGATTGGGTCGAGTTTTTAGAATCTGGCGTTTGGTGTCAAGATGTTCAATGCGGGTGCGCTCAAAATTATTAATGCCCGTTTTGACAGCTTCTTCTTCCAAGCATCGCAAAATATTCCACAGGATGTTAAGTAGCGTAGATATTGTCCTCCAGGTTTGCGCTTTCCTGAGCTGAGCTCAGAATAAAAAACTGTCTCTGGCAACCTTGACGAGTCCATACGCACTAGGTGTCCAGACCAACATAATTGACACGTCGTTAGCAGACTCTCTATACCGGTCATTTTAGTCCGACGAAGAACCTCAGAGTTAGAGACACGATCCTGCCATTTTAAATGAAGAATGGCACGGAGACACTTCATGTGAAAGACGTCAAGACGTCTGATGTCACTCTTGTACAGACACCAGGTCTCCGAGGCATATAGAAGCAGAGGTGGTATGATTGCACTATAGACTGCCAGTTTCGTGCGAAGCTTTAGGTCGTGAGACTTCCATACTCTTTGGCTCAGTTTACCAAAAGCTCAGTTTACCAAAAGCAGCGGCTTTGGCGATTCGCGCAGATATCTCAGACTCGAGACGATTGTCGCTACGAACTACACTTCCTAAATACCGAAAAGTATTGATTTCGTCTAGTTTTTTCCCACCTAAGTAGACAGCAGTTTCATCAGCAGATTTTCCACTTGCGGGCTGTTTCAGAATCTGAGTTCTCGACGCGCTGATTACAAGGCCGAATTTTCGACAGGAGTCGTCTAAATTGTCGACGTATCTTTACAGATTCTCCATACTGTCAGCCATAAGGCAAATATCGTCTGCATGAAGAATTTCCAGTACAGAGGTCCGCTGGATTTTATTTTTTGCTCTGAAACGGGTAAAGTCAAGAACCTAAAGTTAAAATATGTCAGAATTTTTATATTCCGCAGAAGTTCTCAGAGCGAACGAAGCACACTGCGTCGTTGAGTTCTGCCACTCAATTCGCAATGCCTGACATTCTGCGGAATATGAAAAATCTGACATATCTTAACTTTAGGTTCCCAGCTTCCTTCTGTATATCCTTTTTTTTATAATAGGCCCACTTTGTTTTACTTACTTATTTTGAAAATATCATATTTTTTATCCTAGCAAAAATACCTTAGGAAATTGAAAAACCCTTTTCCATTCCGTAACCTATGTACATGATAATTTGAAATTTGATACATTGCGTTTTGAATGGCGGAACGCAATGTCCCGGTTTGCCTTGCGATTTTATAGACTCGAGACTCGGGAAAATAAAAAACTAAATATTTTCATTTCCTTGCTCTGGTGACGTGGCAAAACGCGTTGAGTACCATCAAATAAGGAAGGGAATGTGGGGAACGGAAGTATCATAATGGAAACACTCAGCTTCACACTACATCCTGCACATAGCAGAGTAGGCAGAGGGAACTTGGGAACCCAGTGCTAAGAAACTTCGTTCCACTTCCATTCCCCACACTCCGAAGAAATTGAGACATTGCGTGCTGAGTGGCGGAACTCAACGCCGCGTTTCACCTTGTTAGCAGAGCGAAGTAATGAAAACTTTAAACATTTAAATTGAAAATATTAAATATTTAAGCTCCTCGAACAGGGACGGAACCCTCATCCTATCGTTTACAGTCACACGCTTGTGCCGCTGCGCCACGGCAGGCCTCAATCATATGTCATAATAGAAGCAAAGTATATAAAACTAGTTTCTTAGGTTCCCTCTGCCTACCCTTCTATGCGCGCGTTAAGCTGAAAAAAAAAATAAAACCACAAACAAACAAAATGTAATTCGATAAACTGTAAATTCTAACTAAATCCAATACATAATAAAACGTGTTATCTTCAAAGGCGGTAATAAACCTATCTCGTTTATTTGTACAGTACGCATTCGACATTCGATAGTAAAATCGCAATCAAACTGTACCACCGCACCTGCTTTTACGCGGAAAACAAAAGAGAATGTATTTCGTCATTGCATATATAGGTCTTACCCGACTGCCAAGAAAGGGTTGTGTTATATATTGAAAAGAGCAAATGTTGAGTTTCTCGCCGGCTCTTCTCAAAAGACCCGCCTTCCGAGCCGGTGATAGCTTCCTGTACGGACTGACACTACAGACATTTCTATGTATGTCATATTTATAATTACACCGTATCTCCAAAACCGTTGAAATTTTCCTTAGCAGCCCAAGTGTTCCCCAATAGGTGACTCCGCTATTATGAGATATAAGAGATAAGATTAAACCACCGTTTTCCGTTTTTTTTTTTTTTTTTTAATTATTTTTTTGCTTTATCGTTGTGTACAATTTCTATAGTGGAATTTGAGTGTAAGACCAAATCTTTATGATATTACAATTCTTTTTTACAGATTTTTAAAAAAGGATTTCTTAATGGGGGAAGTAAATGGGGCGGAATGGAAGGGAATAAAATATGAGAAATACATTTTGATGTGAAATATTCACAGTCGCTAGGAACCAATCGTCGGCTTGGCTTAGAAGTGTTTATTTGGAGAAACCCTGTAATCTTGGGTACTACTGGTTTGATTAAACGAAGGCTAGAGAAATAAATCCTATTAATAATGATGAATACGTGAAGATAAAATATCATAAATATTTATTACATACACTTAGTTTCTGTCGTCCCATTAGCTCTGGCAATAAGATTTTGTATGAGAGAAAAATAACTACATCAGCCGCTCTTAATCACGGCTTGATGAGGCTTAACATATATCTTTCTAAGAAAAGTCCTTGTTCTAGATAAAAAGAGCTACTATTATTTATTTCTTCTTAAGGTCTGTTGTAGTGCCGGAGCACAAAAGTGTGACTGTAAAAAATTATTAACTAGGTCCTTACATATGAAATTGGTATATGGTATGGGAGGAATAAATCGTATATTTTTTAAGTTTAATTAAGATGTGAACATTGTTATTTATCCACTTTTGATATCTCATAGAAACTTCATTGATCTTTTCACCAAAAAAATAATTCAATTGAAAATTAACAAAATTTTGGCATTCAAGGCAGTTTGGACTACCTTATCGTAGTTAATTTTTTTCCTTTGCGAAAAGTTATCTAAAACTTTGAAACAAGATCCGGGGAGTACGGTGGATGTCTTAGCCAATCCAATTGATGATCTTCTAATTTGGTACCCTTCTATACAATGTGTGGTCTAGCAATATCGTGAAGCAGCAGTGGTGTTATTTAGCAGCTATTCCATATCACTTTGCAATTGCTGACAATAAACATCTCTGCCGTAATCGTCAGACCGGATTTGAGAGAACTGTAATAAATGACACTGGCACTAGCCCACGTAACGCCTACAAGTATCTTATTCGAATTAATTTTCGCTCGGGGCTTTTAGTTGGCTTGCCAGGTTTCAGCCATTGCGATTAGCGCTTCCAATTGAAGATGATAATTTACTTTTTACTAGAATTCACATTTTACTAGAAGATTTGAACACCCTTGAAATGCCACCATGAAAATGTACCGATTAAATAATGTAACGTTTGCTTGACTCATTTAGTGATGTACCCACGTTTTAAGCTTTTTAATCTCCCCAGTTTACTTCAAGTGGAATAAAACTGATTTATCACTAACACCACAGAATGCGGCTAACTCTCCTAACAACTTGGGTCTTCAGCCATCTGGACTTATTCTACAGTCTGAAATATCTAGAAAAATAACATGGAAACCAAAAAACAATATTTTTTTTGCGATCGTTATAAACGTTATTAAACCTTCGAGTCATTTCTGCAGCGCTGGTGCCACAATTGAACTCATAAGCAACGTGATATTTCAAATTTTGAAATTAAACCGAGTGACGAAACGGAAAAAAAAACAAAATAAATAATAAAAAACTCAATAAATAGCTGTATAAATTTTAATTTGGAATTCCTAACCGCAAATGAGAATTTTGTGTTTAGTGTCCAGAAAATCTAAAACTTATTTTATTTCTTCGCTCCAGCGACAAGGTAAAGTGCGGCGTTGAATTCCACTGCTCAACATCGCAATGCCTCAAATTCGACAGGAAATGAGAAACAGAACGGAGTGTCTTAACACTAGGTTCCCAAGTTCCATGTGCCTACCCCGCCATGGGCATAGCGTAAAGTTAGCTAAAACACCATAATGGTAAATTCACTTAGGGTTCACCCTGGTATAGCAGGCATAGAGGAACTCATGTTCAACACTTCGTTCTCAACTCTTATCCTAATTTCCAATAGTAGAAATTAATTTTATCTATTTATCAAACATAGTGAATTACAATAATTTATTTTCTAAATAGACGTTGAACCTACGACCCTCACGTTTATACATACGAGAGAATTTGATCGAGTGTCTTAACACTAGGTTCCCAAGTTCTGTAAGCCTACCATGCTACTAACGAAACAGAGAGAACTAAAAAATTACACTACCCGTACTAGAACTCGCTATCTCATATCTTCAGAATATTGCCAAGAGAATACTGCCACTGTGCCATTTATTTAGAGTTAATAAGAAACTATTACATTTTTAATATACTGCCTCAGAACATTTCAAGTTTATTGTTTTAAAGTTATTGCTGAGTCTAAATTATATATTTTATTATACTGAATAAAATTATATGTAGTAATAAGTTCTGTGTAGTAATTTTAAATTATATTAACAATAGTTCTTACCGGTTTGGCACAAAAATTTAAATATTTAATATTTTCATTAATTCGCTTTGTTTATAATTGCCTTATAAACAGAGCGAATTAATGAAAGTTTGCGATAAGAAGAGGTGCCTTAACATTATGTTGTTATTATTATTGCCGTGTGATCCCGGCTTAGAATAGAAACACCCTGGTACTGATGGTGTCGTAAGAGGCGACTAAAGTACGTGTGTCACGTTGTCAGCAATGGCAACATGCACGGGCAGACTCGACCGGATTGTTACCATCCCCGGCATTCAAGACCGGCGTTAAGTAGTGGCTTTGGCCACTGCGTTTCGCATTAGGTAATGCCGGGCCCCGGTGCCCATCAACCGTAAAAGACGGCAATGCTCCTGTAGCTCCTCTGGAGTTACACGGGGCCGTGGGCGACGGTGATCACTTACCATCAGGTGACCCGTACGCTCGTTTGCCGTCTCTCCTATAAAAAAAAAATGTTCCCTAGTTCCCTCTCTATCCTATCATATATGAGATGCAGCGTCAAAGCTGTATATAACAGTAATATACAACTAGTAGACGTCACTAATTTGTTTACTCAGACGTGAGTCTAGTGAAGTCCTCGAGTACTTCGCCATTGTTTATTTTTTTTACCTTTACGCTGTGGCAAATAATTCCTTTCCCCGTTTATTTTCGGAATAACGAACTCACAGCCTCAAATATGACGGAAAATCGAATGGAATGGAGGGCCTTAACATTAGGTTCCCAAGTTTCCTCTGTCTGCCCTGCAATTTATACCATATAGCATGAAGCAAAAACCTTAATATTTACAATAAAACATTGTCCATTGCTGTGTAGTGGCGTCAAAAGTGAGTTCCCAGAAAAGGTTGAGGTCTACCTGGAAAACAAGTGATTATACACTTCTATCCTACTAAGACCATTCCACTTCATTTCATTTGGGTTTCGCTACTCAATATGTTAAGTAGCGGAACTCAACGCTACGCTTGTTCCCGTTACCTGAGCGAAGAGAAAAAGTTTATTATTTATTTAATTACCCCGAGTGGAAATCGAACTTATAACCCCGTCGCGTACTTACCCCCACACCCTACTACGGCTACGACGGCATCAAAATACCTTGAACGTCAAAATGTGAAGGATTTTTAATTTTTCATTTTAAAAAGATATTATGTTCCTTAGATGTTATCAACTCTCTAAGAATAAAGGCTAAGCTTTAAAAGACAAGGAAAAGCTTTACGAAACCTTTTTTAATATCTTTTATATAAATTCTTTAAGACAATCGAAATCTATTATTTTGCACCTTTTTTAAAATAGGGGCGACGATTGATTGTTTTTTAAACTCAGCTTTACGCTGTATTCCGCACGTGGTGGTAGTCAGAGGGAACTTGGGAACCTAGTGTTAAGACACTCCGTTCCATTACCCACTATCCACCGAATTAGAGGGTTTACGGGTTGAGCGGTGGAACTGAACGCCGCGCTTTTGCTTTTGACCAGAACGAAGAAATGAAATCATTACAATTGAAAATATAAAATATTTCATTTCCTCGAGTGGGGATCGAACCCACGATCGAAACCAACCTGTGGAGTTTACAGTCATTCCTTTGAACCTCTGCGCCTCGACAGGCTTTCTTTTAAAAATGAAGTTAAAAATGTATAAACTGTATTGAAATATTTCAAAAATTCGGAACTAACGTGACAGTTAATGTAACGATTAACAGCTTCCATCCCCAGCCTTAAAGCTATATCTATTTCCTATTTAAAAATTTGATAAATAATAATACTTCTCTCACTTCATTGCTTTATATGAATAAAAGAATGTATTCTAATAAGAACTAGTTTTTTTTTTTGAGATTGACAAATAGTTCCTTTCATTGGAATCGAACCCCCAAATGTCATATTTACAATTCATTAAATATTTATTTATTTATTTATTTATTAAGGAAGACATACAGTTAGACATATTGCCCATTGCTCAGCAATAACTCTGCAGTATGAATACAAAATTGAAAACCAATATTTTTTTCTTCATGCAGTATCCCACAGGTTAGACTAAAGGAACCTGGGCACATAGACTTTGTGAGTGGTACAATATATGCACAGATAATATAGTGTCAGTGTTAAAATCGATATTTATAATCTCAGAGTTGGTCATACAGTAGTTGATTTCCTGCGGGATTCGACGCCACTTTATATAATTGATTTTATAAGCTTTCAACTTAACCAAAGAGAATATGAAGAGAATATCACAACATTCAGCTCAGTTGTTAGATTAATAAAGATATATGTAGTTAACAGGTTGTAAATTCAATTCTTAGTCGAGAAATTAAAATGCAACTTGCCATATTATTTTTTTTAGCTTTACACCTACCCTGCGGAGGCAGAGGTGACTTGGGAACTTAGTGTTAAGATACTTTCGTTTCCCATTTGGCATATAAATTAGCGGAACTCAACGCCACGTTTTTCTTTGTTACGTTTGCGTAGAAATGAAAGTATTAATTATTTTACTTCCTTGTATGGGGATCGAACCCACAACTATTACATATACACACTGGTGCCACTGCACCACAAGATGCCTCTATTCTATTCTTCGTTTCAAATTTTACAGTAACTGTACTATGTCACGTGTGAAAAAATATCGAGAATCAAATGTTACGCCTTCTCCCCTTTCGGTCGATTAATGCCTAGAACATTGTATGTTAAGCGGCAGAGTTTAACGCCGTGACTTGTATTACAGATGGAACATTACAAGATTTTTAAAATAAAGCAATTCTACCAATTACATATCAAACTCACGACCGTGTTCACGCCGACCGGGTTAAGCAAAAACGAAATTGTCAAATCTATGTATGTATATACTCCGTTAAGCCAGAATTAAGATTAGAGAAGTTTTAATGAAGTCTAGTAATATAACGTGATTAATTTTTATCTAAGCCACAACTCATATAGCGTCTTATGCTTTAATTAAAGAACGTAATTTTGAAAATGTTGTTAAAATAAACTGAATTTGTACTTAATATTGAACAACAGCTTTGCACCGTTTACTGTACGGCATAGATGGCAGAGGCAAACTGGTAACGACACTCCGTTCCCCACTTTCCGACATTTGTCAATTTATTATGATAAATTATCAGAACAAGGAAATGGAAAGTATTTATTTTTCCGAAAGAGAATCGAAACCGTAAAGGGCAATATAAAGACGTTAATTATTTATTATTCTTAAGTTGAGTAGTACGGCTATAAACACTATGTGTGATTGTGGGCTAGAACCTAAAGAATAGGTTGTTTATTAAAAATTGAGTGAGAAAAGAATCCCACTCGAGAAATTTTGATATTTAACGTCACTCAACATGTAATTCATTGAGAATTCAGGGGAACAACCAACGGAACGGAACGAAGCTATCCTAATGGGGACAAAGTGTCTAAACACACAGATTTCCTATGCTTATCATGCTAGAAGACAGCGTGAAGCTAAAATAAATAATATTTTCAAATATAAATCTTCTTCCAAGCGTAATTAAATAAAACAATTATACAATCGGACATATCCAAAAGCATCACCAATATCAATTTACGACTAATAATGAAATATTATATGTAATTTACTTCAATAACTCGAAACGCAGTGGTCTTGGAACGATCTGATTAATGGACTTAGTGTGACAACGTACGCTCTTGAACTAATTCTACTATAGTATAGTAAAAAACTGTATCATAACATTGACAATTTTCTGTTAATTATATATTTTTTCTTTAATTTATAATCTGTTTACTGTGGTATTCAAATACATTTTTAAGAAATTATCTACGAAAATATAATAACTATTGTTTGATGGAGCATGGGGAACTGAAGTATCTTAACACTAGGTTCCCAAGGTTCCTTTGTTATCCTGTCATGTGCAGGGCATAGCGTAAAGTTGAAAAAAAAAAAACTTTTCTCTCAGACAGAAAAAATATATATTATACTAAACATTAAATTTAATTTTTTTCTGTCCTAAGTGTGGAATAACACTTTAAAACATAGTAAAAATATTAATATATATAAATCATTGTTTATGTCTTTGGCAACGACGCAAAGTGCGGCATTGAGTTTCATTACTCAAATGTAGATACATATGGTTACCAGTTCTGTTCCCCGCATTTCACCGAATTATAGATTACCCGAATGGGAACAGAATATTACACTACGTTCCTTGATTCTCTCTACCCACTGTTACGTGCAGTCTGAAGCTAAAGAACTGAGTGAAAAACAAAGTCATCAGCATTGTCTCAGTCCACATATTTCATATAACTTGTTACGCCCTAGTTAATACGACGTTAAGTATAATAATAAAATATGACATCATAAAGTGATCATTTACGCTCGCAGTAAATCCTACTACAATAAATGCTAACGTAGCGTGACGAGAATTTAATATTATAGTAATAAATTGTAATAAATTACTTCTTTTATTATATGAGATGTGATTCAGATAATTTTATATGAGGCATGTTGTGGCGCAGAGGCATGCGACAGTAAACATGAGAGGCTGTGGACTCAATCCCCCTTCGAGAAATTTAATGGCATAGCGAGGCGTTGAGTTCCGCAACTCAACACGCAATTCCTCAAATTCGGCGGAAACTGGGTAACGAACCCTGCCTACCGTGATTAATTAATAATCAGATATCAATCAGTCAACTTCATGTTGTGTTCTGCACATGGCAGGATAGGCAGAAGGAACTTGAGAACCTAGTGTTAAGACACTCCGTTCTCCACTTTCTGCGGAATTTGAGGCATTGCGTGTTGAGTGGCGGAACTCAATGCCACGTTTTTTGCCCAGTACCGAGTAAGTTTTTTGCAAAGAAATGAAAACATCAAATAGTGCAATTGAAAATATTAAATATTTCATTTCCTCGAGTGGGGATCGAACCCACAACCTGTCGGTTAAAGTCAAACGCTTGTGTCGCTGCGCCAGACAGGCCTCAGTAATTTATAATACAGCCAAAATTATATTATAGCTAAAATATATAGACAATCCTTAGCTAGGAATCAAAACTAAAACAATCACAAAGTGTTTTCTTAAACGATGACATCCCAAATCATTAATAACGAACGAAATAGATATCTTCAAAACGACCTGAATTGGACAGTTCTGAAATTTTCGCTTTGTTTGCATCAAACTTGGGCTAATATGATTTTTTTCTTAACAAAAACGTCGGTACTACAATAGCGCTGAGACCAGCTCGTTATTAGGGAAGATAAAAGTTGAGCGACAGAAATTTATAGGAACATTCTCGAGAGAATTATAAGTATTTAAAACTTTATGCTTTTGTTCGATGAATGAAAGTTTTTGGTTTACTTGGCAATAAGGGCGCAAAATTGGCATATATAGCAGTGTAGGCAGAAGAAACCTGTGAACTTAATGTTAAGACACTCTGTCCCCATAAGACACTCTGTCCCCATAAAGACATCATTGCCTACTGAGTGCCGAAACTCAACACAGTGCTTTGTCTTTGTCTTTGCCAGGAAATGATAATATTGAATATATAATTTATCGAGATGATGTATCCCAATTATAAATATGTATATGTTATGATATGAATATTATGCTTTAAATTGTATAATAATTATTATGTTTCTTTTTTCAGGTAAGTTTTGTGAAGCACACGTTATTTTAATTGCCAGCTGCTTGGTAAGTAGTTTATCTTACTAAATACTCGTTTTACTCGAACTGCTTAACTGATTTGGATGTAACTTTAATATAATATAAGGCTTTTGTGACCTGTCGTAGCGCAGAGACCTGTAAACGACAGGTTGTGGGTTCGATATTCTCCAGAGGAAATTAAATTTAAAATATTAAATATTATGTCGCTGTCGCCCACAATCTGTCGCTTTAATAGCCGTACGTTTGTTCTCCCACAGCTTGTTGGTCATGAATTCATAACAACTTTAGTAAATAGATTCTAGTATACTGAGAGAGCGGTCTCAAGTTCAATTGATGATCCATGCAATGAAAAAATGTTTATTTTTCACGCTTTATCCCGGATATCCATACCCGCGTTGCACTCTTTACATTCCAATGCATGAAAAGTTAGAAAAGCTTTGAAAAAAAATATAACAACAGATTCAAGTGAAAATACTGCCGACATAATTTCCGCCCGCGTAAATAAAACATACAGGTAACAGCTTAAGCTTATCTACGTTTGGCTGATTTCCTGTTTTATTTTGCAAAAAGTTGAGAATTTTCACGGGGCTTTTCTGTAATATATGTTTATTTAATAATTAGACATGGATATTCATACATTTTGGTAACTCTTATTCTGTTAAATGAACTTATGATACTTTTTAAGTTTATTAAAAAGTAAGAAGGTTATTGTTTGTTCTCCTTTTTGTACTGGTTAATTATTTTTCAATTTCACCAAATCTTCTATCAGAGTTCCCCAAAGATTCAACCATGAACATTTCAAATAAATATTTATTTCACGCTCTAAGCTTTAAATGTCAGGATAAACAGTAGATCTTGGGACCCTAGTGTTAGAATACTCCATTTCTTTCCTCACTTTCCGCCGAATCTGATTATTTGCATATTGAGTGGCAAGAAATAAAAATATTTAATATTGCGCCAAGACCGGCCTCAAATAAATAGTTTTTTTTTAATTATAATAATACATGAGTATATTTTAATTTGCGGCTAATGAGCGCAATGGCTGTTTGACACAAGCGCATTGGCCATATAAGATTAGTGCAGGTTCTATACCCACTCGGGTAAGAAAATTATTTTAATAACAAAATCTAAAATGCGCAATGTTGACTAAAGAGAACGCAATGTGTAATACTGTAAGAAAAGAAAACATTTTTTTAATAATAATATAAGCATGTACAGTGGCAGAATACGAGGTGTTGTTGCTATCAATTAGTGTACTATAAATTACTTTCATAAATTTAGAGACTAAGTAAAGTCAAGCGGTCAGTCTGAAGGGGCTTCATCCTTTTCATTAAGAGCAATGTTAAGAAAATTTCCACAGCTCTGCAATATTACATACGTGACATGAATATAAAAATTACAAAAATATAAAAAAAATGATTGTAGATGAGTAACATTCAAAACATTATATAATTTCGTTTTTCCGTGTATACTTTGTCCTCCACTTTTGAATATTTTTTTCTAGATGAAAGGGAATAGCGGTAGTTACGATAGTCCTACTACTTTTATAGAATTATTCCACACTTAGAAAAGAAAAACATTTATATTAAAAACTTGTAAAATTTACGTAGCGGTATTTGAACCTGCGCCTCATAGAAACCGTCCAAGCGCTCTTAACAACAAAGCCATACGTTTTCATCAAGCTACTCGTACGTCGTCTTTCTTATACGCTTGTTACAATTTATTAATGTTGTTAGCATCTCTATAGGGAGGTATTGTAAATATTTTTAAAATTGGGTTTTTGAAAAAAAAAATTTTTTGTGATAAATAGAAAGATTATTTGATATATTAGTTTTATAACAAAACTATTTTATTTTATTTTTTTTGCAATAATTCAAAAGTTATTTCAAAATAAAAATTAATTTTTGAATCCAGTACCAAAGACACGCCGACAACTCCCAAACAAACCCGAGCGCGTGTGACGTCATAATGTTAGTTTTCACTCAATGCAGTTGATAGGAAAATAATGAATGCAGTGTTTTAATCTATTTCATTTTGTTGTCAACGCTGTACTGTTATTAAATAGCTATAACATTATGACGTCACAACCATGGTGACCAATCATGGCGCGTTTATAGTCACGTGATTTTTATTTAAATTTCATCAATTTTTTATTGTTTATAATTAATTGAAAAAATATTTTTTTTAAGTTTTTTGCATTAAATATCAATATTATTAATAATAAAGTTTAAAAAATACATAAAAAAAAATAATATTTATATTTTTTTCAAAAACCTAATTAATTAGTTAGTTTTTAATATTAGTAGTTCCACTACACATTCACAACAGGAAATTGTTTTGAAGCACTCGATTCCTTTTTCCATTTTCCGCCAAATGTGAGGAATTGCGTGCTGAGTGATGGAACTCATCACTTACCTTTACCTTGTTACCAGAGTAAAGATATAAAAACATTAAATATTTCATGTGAAATTATTAAATATTTCATTTTCTCGAGTGAGGCTCGAATCCACGAACTGTCACATTGACAGTCCAACTCTTGTGCCCTGCGCCACTACATGTCTTTATAAAAGATATAAGATAACATATCCACTTCTGTAAATAATACAATGGATAATATAACTGGAATTCTCGAGAGAGATTCGCTGTTTTATTCCACAACCGCATATTTGCTTTTTATATATGAATAAATAATATTGGAGATATAGTAGTGTGATGATGGGAGCTACTTGTATGTTAACTATGGTGTGTTACTGTCACAAGCATGTGACTGTACACGAACGTCGGAAGTTGTGGGTTCGATCCCGAATCGAGAATATTAAATATTTAATGTTTTCATTTTTCTCACTCTTTATTTGTATGTTAAGGGAAAATTGAGGAAAGCCACCGTGGTGCAGGACAGGGACACAAGCATGTGACTGCGACAAGTTTGCCCACTGGGGAACGAAATGGTTAATATTTTCTTTTTATTGCTCTGGTAACGTCCGCCACTCAACACGCAATACTTCTTATAAAAAGTAAAGCTAACACAAAATAAGAAAAAGCATTAATTTTAATTTTTTTATATACTATATTAACATTAAAAGAAATTTAACAGATTCATACACATATTTATATACTCGTAACATTTAATATACACAAGCTTTCAAACTTAGGTAAAAATATAAGAATTTTGCCCCAAATCTTAGTCATATTAAATTATAATTTCAGCAAAGTGTTATCCACTCAAATTATGTAAAAATGTCCATTTTGAAAGCTCGCCGCGTCTCCACCGAGTTTAGTGATAAAATATATTGCTATTTTCAACAACTTCAGAAGTGAGCAGTCGTAGAAGTTGCAATATTCAGCTTTTGACCCAAATGCATAACTTTGGATCCTGCCACAAGCGTGTGACTGTACACGACCGTCGGAGGTTGTGGGTTCGATCCCCATTCGAGAATATTAAATATTTAATGTTTTCATTTTTCTCACTTCTCTCTCTTTCTTTGGTAACGAGGCGAAGCGCGGCGTTGAGCTTCGCCACTCAACAATACCTTAATTTGACAGAAAATGAGGAACAGAAATGTTCTAATGAAAACGCTGAATTAACATTGGGTCCCTATGTTCCCTCTATCTACCCTGATATACTACAGGATACGGTGTGAAGCTTAAAAAAAACAAGTAGAAATTTACTAGCATTCGTATGAAGATCGACAAATATTTTTATAAAGCATTTCTCCAATTCATAACCTTCAGGTTCAGTTGTCCTTGAAATAATAATAATATCAAAAGTGTTTTTTTAAACAATTTATATATTTTCTTATTCCAATTGTACGAATCACTTCTCAAGATATAATCATAAATAGTAGCTATTTCTTTTTTAAAATTTAGTATATACAGTTCCATTGTACCAAACCACACAAATAAAGGCTTAATTTTGGTCGGGCGATACGCCACTGACGGGCCGTCGTAAATAACCGTAAATACGTAAATTGAACGTACATCGAAAATAAGCTGAGCTACGTCGAGATAGGATGACGCGTGTTAAATACGACTGTATTGATAAGATACTGATAATATTTTTATAGCTTTATGCTTTTCTCCTTATAAAACAGTAGGAAAAGAGAAGAAAGTAGTGTCGAGACACTATTTATGGAGTTTATCACGATTCTGAGAAATAATTATAAACGATAATTGAATTTGACTTAAACTCATACTTACAAGCCTAAATATATATAAATAGTATTTCAATAAACGCTTTCATTAGTCAAACATTAAGTACTTTCGGTATTAACTAAATGACTCAGACGAGAATATTCCACGTACAAAGTATTTGCAAAGAATTACGTCTATTAGAAGTAAACTGGAGAACGTAATGTCATAACACAAGGTTCCCTCTGTTTACTCTGCTATATGTGAGATAAAACGTAAAATTCTAAAAAAAAAATTCCTAAGATAGTACAATCAAGGAGAATCAAAGAGCAAAGCTAAGAAAAGGCTCCCTAAAATGCCTATGGAAACTAAATAACACACAAGTGTGCGATTGCAAACACAACAGGGTGTGGATTCGATCTTGCCTCGAAGAAATGTAATATTTAATATTTCAATTTCATCGCTTTTGTAACAAAATTAAGCGCGGCTTTGAATACCACCTCTGAACACGCAATATCTCGATTTCAGCGGAGAGTGGAGAATGGGAGTATTTTAATGGGAACTAAGACACTCGGTTTTAATAATAGATTCCCATGTTCTCTTTGCCCACTCTGCCATGTGTGGTAAACAGTGAGTCGTAAAGCGTAAAGCCGAAGAAGATCGATAAAATAAAAGTAAACTAAGCTAAATAAGACGAAGGTTCTGGTATTTGAAAGAATTGAAGAAAGAACAGACTGCAAGATCAGTGTAAATGATAAGATATTAGAACAAGTGAATGAGGTAGTATACCTGGGAAGTATGTTTAGCAGAGACGGAAGATACGAACTGGATGTGGAAAGGCGTATTGCTGCCTTAGCTGCATTGTTGAGACGGCGAAACATCAGCATAGCTGCGCGTTTGGCCGTACACAATGCAGTGTTGGTACCGGCACTGTTACACGGCAGCGAAACGTAGGTATTACAAAAGAAGAATGTAAGAAAGATGATTGCTGTAGAGATATGATCTCTTCGTCGGATATGCGGAGTCAGGTACTAGCGTGGATGTCACAGTGAGAATGAAGAAGAACGTGCTCAGGTGGTTTGGGCACGTCGAGCGAATGAGTGAAGAAAGAATGGTAAAAAAGATTTATGAAGGAAAAGTGAGTGGTAAGAGAGGGAGGGGGAGACCTCGGTTGACCTTCGAAAACACAGTATGCATGAAGAGGTTGATGACAGTGGGCGAGGCGAAAGAGGTATGCCGAAATCGTAGCGTTTGACGCTCCGTTCTCTCTGCCTACCCCGCTAGGGATATAGCGTGCAGCTAAGAAAGAAAGAAAGAAATTAAGCTAACGAAGCTGCTCACAATAATTATTACTCGTATATCTTATTTGATTTTTAGATTGCTTAATATGAGACCAATAAAAGTTTTTGGTTAGAAGAAAGAAAACACAATTTTCAAACAGTTTGCTGCTTTCAACGTAAAGAAAATTTAAAGAATGTTGACTCGTTGTCAATTCAATAGCTAAAGTTCCAACAACTAAACTAGTCGGTGCTGTTGTATAAATTTTAGGTTTATTTGGGAAAAACACACGTTATCCTACTTAGAAGACTCAAGAAACAAAAACACTTGTTTAGAAAACGTATACAAATTTGAACGAAGCGGGATTAGATTTTTTATACGTCTTCTAAATAATTACATTTCTTTTATTAAGTATGGATTAACACTAATAATAAACACATTAACTTACTCAGATTTGTGTAATAACGACCAAATCTTCTTCTGAAAAGACAAAATAAGATATGAGGTGTAGCAAGTGATGCATCAGCGCAAGTGCACCAGGTTGTGGGTTCGATTCCAAATCGAAAAATTAAATATTTTATACTAAACTTAAATTTAAAAAGCGTATAAAAATTTTGAACGAAGCAGGATTTGAACCCGCGCCTCTGGAAAACCGTTCCAGCGCTCTGACCAACCAAGCCATTCGTTCAATGAAATGAATTGAACGAATGGCTTTTTAAATTTAAGTTTAGTATTTTCTGTCCTAAGTGTGGAATGACACTTTAAAACATAGTAAAAATATTAAATATTTTATGCTTTCATTTCGTTGCTCTATTTTCAATGCCACTAGAATTCGTCGTAAAGTAGGTAAGAGAGTGTCTTAACACTAGGCTTTCTTCGTCTATTTAACTTGCTACATGTGGGATACAGCGGGAAATAGAAAAAAAAAGAGAGAAATTAAATATAAATACTGATTATCATGATATAGTAGAACGAAGCTCGCTGTGCAGTTCAGCCAAAGAACGAAATATCATGGAAATAGATATATGAACCATTTTGATATTTCATTTTAGCTTCATGTTGTATACCGCACGTAACCATGATATGCGACCCGTAATTAAACCCACGATCGTCGCTTTTGCTGTCACACTGCGGCACTACGACATGACAAACTTATTATTGTTACTGAGAAAGCAAAAATATGTGTTTTTACAGCCGAAGCAAAAACGATGTTGAATAAGTAATAATATTTTCAGTTTTAGCAAGAATAAATGTACTATCATTTGTAATAAATTGAAATATTTATATTTATATATATCAAAAACGCTACTGGCAGTGACTAAAAAGTATAGAAAGAAAATCTGGAGAAGCGTTCAGTTAACTTATACATACAAACATACAAACTAAAGAAGGCGAACACGATACGAACAGGCTAAGTGGATGTTGATGATGATGAAACAAAACTCTTTATATTTCCATAATTCACCTTCTTGTGCCCTTCGTGTTGAAGGAAAAGACTCATATGATAGAAGCATTTAACGTCTCAAAAAATAAAACATTTTTAAACAAATCACAACAACGCCAAAACAAAAACGCTCTGTACACTTAAGAACCATTTTTAATTACTTCCTTAATGTGCACAACGGTGCCAGTATGGCTTATTAAAAAATCTTGTTACCAACACTTGCTATATAAAAACATTATAACAATGTCGTACAAGGAATATTTAAAAAGAAAGATGTAATAGCACGATTCCTACTTGATTGAATATCCATGGGCGTAGTGATAAAGGAATTCGAGAATAGTCTGGGATCGACCCCAAATTCTTACCAGCACAGATACAAAACTGCAAAACTAAAATATAAAAATTTAAACAACAGATCACTTTAAAACTAAAGTCCAGAAGGATTGTATTTTTTTAATGAGTTGATTTATTTTGTTTTGAATTTGAAAAGTAATGAAACCGGCAATTAAATTTACAAAAGTGTATACATATAAAAATTTCAGTTCGTACTGGAGGCCCTGAAAATATCTCTAAATATGCCCTTAAAAAAAATCTTTTTTCAGTAACGCTATATTCCATACTTAGGAATCAAGCGATATGCGTAAGCAGAGGATACTTAGAAAGCTATTGTTAAGACGCTTCCGTTATCACCTATCCGGGTTAAATTCATTGCATGGTGCTGAGTGGAACTCAGCGTCGCGATTTTGTGTCGTCACCAGAATATGAAAAAAATAAATATAATTAATGTTTCATTTCCTCGAGCGGGAATCGAACCCACAACTGTGGCGCTTACAGTCGCACGCTTGTACTTCTGCGGGATATTAAGCTACAAAAGTTAATTATTCCCCATGAATGGAGATCGAATCCACTCACGATCGTTACATATACACTCAAGCGCTGTACACAACAAAAAAGTTGACACTTTTAAAATATTATATCAATTTGTATCTTTTGTGTACAAAAACAAATATTTTTTATGAAAAACAAAAAAAAAACACATTAAATTCTCAAGTCACATTAATAATACAAATCTTCCTATCGTGTCAAAGATTTATTCTCGTTTCTTTCTTGCTTTTTTCTTTTGTATTTCTTGTAAAATACCAACAGATTCTCACAACTTTGTTTACTTTTACCATGTTTGTATATTTACCAGAAAAGTTATAATACCCTTTTTTTTTCGATGAAAATGTATATAACGATTTATGTACTTATTTTAGATCTCACGTACATATAACAATATAATAAATTCCGTTCTTCAAATAAAAAATATAATAATATACAAATATTTTTTTTTGCTTCACGCTATTTCACGCACGAGATAAGCAGAGGAAACTTGGGAATCCAGTTTTAAGACACTCTGTTCCAATCTTCATTTTCCACCGTAATTGAGGATTTCATGTTGAATGACAGAGCTTAACTCCGCGCTTTGCCTCATTATCAGAGCAAGACAATGAAAATTTAGGGACTTCATTAGAATATAATAATGAACAAGAAATAATAATGTATTAGTCTCTAATAAAACACGTAAGAAAAGACAATTCATCAAACTTACTACGTAAACATTTTGATACAATCAATTAAACTTTGTTATACAACAATTTTTTATATAGAAATTTTAACAAAAATATTTTTTTTTAAGGCCGCGACTGTAAACCTGACAGGTTCTGGGTTCGAACCCTATGCAATAAATTGAAATATTTATTATTTTAATGTAATGTAACGTTCCACCACTCAACACTACACATATGACTCCAGAATCCATGTGAAAGTGAGGACAAGAACTAACATAAACAGAACTGAGTGTTTTATCACTAGTTTCCTAGATTTCTAAGCAAAAAATCCAGCTTAACGCCCAATTATTACAAAAGGCTACAGAAAAAAAAAACATTCATTCAAACAAAAAGCACAAAGTTTTAAATACTTATAATTCTCTCGAGAATGTTCCTATAAATTTCTGTCGCTCAACTTTTATCTTCCCTAATAACGAGCTGGTCTCAGCGCTATTGTAGTACCGACGTTTTTGTTAAGAAAAAAATTCATATTAGCCCAAGTTTGATGCAAACAAAGCGAGAATTTCAGAACTGTCCAATTCAGGTCGTTTTGAAGATATCTATTTCGTTCGTTATTAATGACTTGGGATGTCATCACGGTTTTGGATTCGACTCTTTTTTGAGATTGTGGCTTATATAATTATTTTCAGTATAATATATGCTACATCTTCTTAACATACAAAATGTTTCAAAAAATCACTCTTGTCAAAGGCTTAAAATGCGGGTCACAAAACACCTAAGAATCACAGTAATAAACAAGGCTTTCAATTCGAAAACCACGCTCAAATCGGTTCATTAAGTCAGGAGCTACGGTACCAAAGACACAATCATCATGCAATGCCTCAAATTCGACAAAAAGATGATTATGGAACACTGTGTCTCAACACTACGTTCCCTAGTTCCCTCTGCCTACCCTACCCTATTTAGGTTACAACTTGAAGCTGAAAAGTAAACAATAACATTCCCAAAATCTAATCTGCTATTTCCGTTCAATAAAAATAAAAGATAACACATATAATGCAAATTTCAACATGCTTGGTTATATTTATAATCTACGGTTAAAACAAGGGTTGGGCTTAATCTTTGTTTAGGGCGAAGGTTGTTTGCGAAATTTATTTGTCTAAGCTAATATTAAATCTTAATATAACTAACCTGTTTATTATGATATAATAATAATAATAATGTAGGGTCTAAGACACAAGGACTACTTAGTGGATCTTTTTTCTTTACATGCATTCTCTTATCGTTAAATTTTCTATTTTTTTCTCTGTAAAATCCCCTTCGTGTCTTCTCTATTCAATGTGACATTGGCGAAGTTATTCTGTGCTCAACTGGCACGCTTGGAACGCCATACTGAACTGAACTGAAGTGACACAAGGACACAGTTGTGGGTGTCTCACTCGAGGAAATGTTATATTTAATGCTTTTAAATTATATATATATATATATATATATATATATATATATATATATATATATATATATATATATATATATATATATATATATATATATATATATATATATATATATATATATATATATATATATATATATATATATATATATATATATATATATATATATATATATATATATATATATATATATATATATATATATATATATATATATATATATATATATATATATATATATATATATATAACCTTCCTTAAAGAAAGTACTAGTTAATATTTTTTTTTATTATTTTAGCTGAAATTTTAATATGAAATGTTTGAAATTAATCAATTAAATAGTCTAATTAAACGGCCCCAAGAAAATATTAAATACTAGCGGGTCGTTGTCTTTGGACAGGAAGGAACAGGAAGGATACTACACTTCCGTTTCCACTATCGTATAGGCATTGTATTGAGTGGCGGAATTCAACTCCACACTTTGCCTATCTTTTCCTACTTGTTACCAACAAAAGCGAGAAAATCAAAATATTTAATTTCAGTGAGTAAAAACCAAACACACTTACATATATGTATATGTATATAATAGTGCCGCGACAACCGCAATAGTGTGAACGAACTTTGAAACGTCATCTCAGACACTTGGCACTTGAGATTAATTCACGAGGCAAAGTTTTGTTTCCTTCAGTGTTTTGCATAGAACACGGTCATAGTTTAGTGTCTAATTATTCCGCTTTCCGCTTCTTGATAGCATCTGTGGCTTTACAAATTAAATTTACTTTGCAGTAGAATATTATAATGAATGATGAATATTGTAATTTGAGGTCCAGGGGCACAAATTAGACTGTAACCGCGACAGATTTTTGATTTAATACCTTTTCAAGGAAATAACGTATTCATTTATTTTTTTTCTCTGGTAATAAGATAAAGAGCGACGTTAGCGTTGTTGGTCCTGTCAATCCGCAGTGGCTCATCAATTCAGCAAAAAATTGGGGGGCGTATGTGTCTTTCTTAATGAGACCAGAATAACTTACTACTAACTTACACCGCTGGTAAGATCATGCATGCATCAGCATTCGTAAGATCGCCGGTAGACAGTGGACGAGGAAAGCAGAGGACCGAATATCGTGGCGCGCTCTAGGAGAAGCCTATGTTCAGCAGTGGACCGTCATAGACTCATGAAGATGATGATGATGATGATGATCTTACACTACGTTGCCAGGTTACCAGGTTCCTTCTGCCCACCTTAACGTACGCACAGTTAGTTTGAAGATACCTTTGCTCAACTTAACAATGTCTCGACAATTGGGCGGAAAGTGAAGACAGTGTCTTCACACTATACCTCTATCATGCACTGTACGCTATGCAGCATAAAAATTGTACACTAATAGTAATTGAACACTAAAATACGATATAAAACCTACTTAAAAAAAGACGAGGACGATTTATTGCACTTTTATAATTTACTTCGTGAAGTAAAATACTTGGTTCTGTAAATCGGAAATGGTTAAAAAGGAAATAGGTCACTATGTGAATTGCAATGGTTTGCATTGAATTTAATATACGTAAAGTCCGCCATTGAAAAGAAACTCGTAGTGAACACCATGGGTGTGGGATCATTTTTACTTCGGGCAAAGTTTTTTTTTTTTATTTCGTCGCTCTTTCCTTGAAAAAGGCAAAATGTGGCGTTGAGTCCCACCACTCAACACGCAATGCTTCAGGAATTTGATAGAAAGTGAACAATAGAATGATGTTAAATTTGAATGAAGTGTATTGCCTTATTTGTTAACGATTATATAAAACTGCATAGATATTGGACGTGCAATCATGGCTCTGGCGTCTCGGTATACTTAACGTACTCTTTTGAGCTTTTTGGATAATGGATTTTGTATCATTATAAATTTGGTAAAGATCTATTTGTAGTAACATGTAGCTGATCTGTCATTATATTGGTTTGGAGCAGTGAAGGCGAGTATTGTAAAGGGGCTCTAAACCAGGTCAAAGTGTAGGAATGATAATCCACACTTAAGAAACAAAAATATTTATTTAGTAAACGAATAATAGAAGCTTCACGATGTATCCAGCACGAGGCAGGGTAGGCAGAGGGAACCCGGGAACCTAGTGTTAAGACACGCCGTTTCACTTCCGTTCCCCACTTTCCGCCGAATTTGAGGCATTTCGTGTTGAGTGGCGGAACTCAACGCCGCGCTTTGCCTTATTACCAGAGCGAAGAAATGAAACATTAAATATTTAAATTGAAAATATTAAAAAAATCATTTCCTCGACTGGGGATTGAACCCAGAACCTATCGGTTACAGTCACACGCTACGACAGGCCTCACAAATAAAAGAAAACGTATAAAAATTTGGACGTGGATTAGAACCCGCGCCTCTTGGAATCCGCCCAAGCGCTCTAATCAACTAAGCCAAAGGTTCTTATACGCTTGCTAAACTTATTTATGTTGTTAAGTATGATGCTATAGCATACATAAGTTGTAATATACATGTAAGAGTTTTGATGTTGCTTGATGATGGCTTAGTTGATCAACGCTTGGACGGATTCCAAGAAGTGCGGATTCAAATCCCGTTGCGTTTAAATTTTTATACTTTTTCTAAATAAGAATTTATTCGTGTCATATCAATTTTATAGTTAAAATTTGTTACATTAACTACTTCTGATTTCCCCAAATTTACGACCTTAACCATTTTAACTTTACCATCACTCAATTTTTATTAAAATATAATATGTTAATATTTATTTAAAACAATTTTAATCCTTTTACTATAATAGACTCTACGCCTACTACTACAGAGACGTTTATCCTCTCAAACTGAAATAAGAGTTAATTTCTACATCGTAAGAACCTTCATTAACATTGTTCAACTACTATAGCACTTCACTATATAGACTTTTGTGAAGTACAGGCTAATCGTAGCCTGGCCCAGCGTACAACTGTAAAATCGAAAGCTGTGGGTTCAATTCCCACTCGAGGGAATTAAATATTATATATTTTTATTTATCGTGCTTTGATATCTAAGCAAAGTGTGGAGTTAAATTTCGCCACTTAAAGCTTTAAACGAGACGGAAGTGTCTTATCGGAAACGGAGTGTCGACATTACCTCTATACATCCTGCTGTTTACGGGATACAAAAATGTAACAAAAATTTAAAGACGGTGATTTTCTTTAAATTTACAATCGGACAATGTATTTCTTTTCGAGGCGTAGCGGCACAAGCGTGTGACTGTAACCGACAGGTTCTGGGTTCGATCCCCAGTCGAGGAAATGAAATAAATATTAAATATTTTCAATTTAAATATTTAATGTTTCATTTCTTCGCTCTGGTAATAAGGCAAAACGCGGCGTTGAGTTCCGCCACTCAACACGCAATGCCTCAAATATGGCGGAAAGTAGGGAATGGAAGTGGAACGGAGTGTCTTAACACTAGGTTACCGGGTTCCCTCTGCCTACCCTGCCTCGTGCGGGATACAGCGTGAAGCTAAGAATGTATTTCTTTTTTTTTTTAAATAATAAAATTCTAAATATATATAATATAAAAATCACTTTGTTCCCAAAAAATGAATAAAATTATTTTTTCATTGTTCAAAACTGCTATACACGAGAGTACCAGCTCGAACAAGTAGTAATAAAATATAAACACCCGGGCTAAGGAACAACAAACTTGAGGTAAAGTAGGCTTTTGCATATGAAAGTTTAAAAGGAGAGTTTGAAAGAAAATTGGTTACCACGAACAATGTATTTCCGGAAAATATAAGCTTCACTGCGATATAAAAGTTACTTTCAATGTGTATATAATATATATGAAGTTTCCTGGAGTTTTCTATTTTATTTTTAAACTGTATTGGAAACGATTATGGTAATTTGTTTTCTTTTTTTTTCAGCTACAGGCTTAAGCTGCACATGGCAGGGTAGATACAGGAAACTGTTGACATCTCGATTCACTCCTTTCTCTTTATGCCAAGTCTCAATTTTCTAAGACCACTAACGATAATTTTATCTAATAGTAATAAGTATTGACTATTTTTCTTTCATTCGACTCAATTTCGACGTAACTAGATAAGAACTTATGGTTCATTGGTCGGAACAATTGGCCAATTTCCAATAGGCGTGGATTCAAGTACTACTGTGTTCACAATACTAAAACAATACTAAAAAATATTAGAATACTCTATAAGCGTATTGAAATTTCTAAAAGCTCCAATCCAAACCAAAAAATAAATTTCCTTGGTAGAACTTTTTTGTACTTTGACTAATATTGGCAGAAAATTTGAACAATCCCTAAAGTTCGTTGTACCCATTAGTTATTTCCCAATATCAGATAAGGGTTCCCACCCTTGTTCAAATTTTCTTGGGCCAGATCTTTTGTGAAAGTTATGCGAATTCATCAGATGTAAGAATTTGATAGCTTTTTTATAAGAACAATATTGCTACAAGGAAAACTTGTGATTTTGTTCGTTTCAATGAACTGTGCATAATTCATATCTGATACTATAAATGTGAATGTAAGCTTGTTTGTTACGTTTTCAAGCCAAAACTAATCACCTGATTATTATAAAACTTTGTTCACATATTCTTAAAATTATAAGAAGAATATATAAAGCCAATTTTTCTTTTTCTATTTTTCAGCATTACGCTGTATCCCACGCATGGCATGGTAGGCAGAGGAAACGTGGGGACCCAGTGTTAAGATACTCAGCTCCGTGCCCTTTGAACTTGACCACGACAGGCTTCATATATAGAGACTTTTTAATGGTTACAAGGCAAAGCGCGACGTTCAGTTTCGCCACTCAAAAAATTGTATTATAAATATTCATATAGAAGCCTGTGATTCATACAGAGGCCTGTTGTGGCGCAGCGGCACAAGCGTGTGACTGTAACCGACAGGTTCTGGGTTCGATCCCCAGTCGAGGAAATGAAATATTTAATATTTTCAATTTTAATATTTAATGTTTCATTGCTTCGCTCTGGTAATAAGGCAAAGCGCGGCGTTGAGTTCCGCCACTCAACACGCAATGCCTCAAATTCGGCGGAAAGTGGGGAACGGAAGTGGAACGGAGTGTCATAACACTGCCTACTGCCTACCCTGCCTAGTGCGGGATACAGCTTGAAACTGGAATATTCATATATTACAGCAGGCGAAAAGACGTAGCTCTGCTTGTATAATTAAATATCAATTAGTACTCTGAAATTGACGATACCAGCTCAAAAGAACAAAAAAGTTATGTATCAAGTAGAAACGTCAAGGCACGCAGACTTGGTTGACCTTTAATAAAACAGTATTAATGACACTGGAGGCAAGCAAAAGCAAATGCATGTATAATGAGGTTGATGACAGTGGACGAGGCGCAAGAGGTATGACCGCAGAGAGTGGGGCGTTTAGCGCTAAGTCCTCTCTAGCTACCTCAAGGGATAAACTGTGCAGCTAATAAACCAACCTGTAGAGAATTATTATTTTCTGTGCAGTGGTAGGAAATATTTGCTAGTATACAGCGTTAAACCTCAATAAAAGGATTTAATAAGAAATTAGGAAACAGTGTCTCAACACTAGTCTCCTTCCTATCCTATCCTACTAATACACACATGAATGTTTGTTCTACTTACACGTAAAAACTACTGAACGAATTGAGATGAAACTTAATAATTATTTAGTGAATATATCAAAATAACACAAATTCTACAATGCATGTATATATTTTATATAATTTGGCTATGGCATGGCAATACATTTACGCTGGCGAAGTCGCTTGTGTCGCTACTGTATCATAAAGGCACGATTCTAAATAGAAAAATATTGTATTATTCACAAGAAGCTACGTGAACAGCAAGTTGCGTGATACATGTAAGCTATAAAGTTGGTAGACGAGAAATAAAGAAAATAACATATGGCACAATAGACGTTAAATATTAAAACAGAACATACCGTCTTGCCTTGTAATGATGATGTGGCGTGTCTGTTGTTTACGTTGCTTACTATAAGGAGGGTAAGGAGTTCGAATATTTATAAAGAACAAAAATTTTATTGACCAACGTAGTGGCTGTATCGTGGGTATGAGAGAGGTAGCGGAATCTGAATATTATAACTTAAAACTCTCCGTTCTCTACTTTTTGCCATTTGTTAATGATAATGCGTGTTGAATTGTGAAACCCAACGCCGCGTTTTGTCTTAACAAGACAAGCTAGGAAATGAAAGAATTATTTTTACCGAGTGGAATCGAACCACAACCACTACGTCAATCGGACACTGTGCTGCTGCGCCACGTCGTCTATTGAGATACTTAAAATTGAAAATTGAATTTCATAATAAAATATTCTGCCATACCATTATATACTATTATATGTTTTAACAGAGATGTTAAAACTAAAAGAATAATTTAAATAATATTTGAAAAAAAGGCTCTTTTAAGAAATAATTATGGGTATCTACATAGTCACATAAGTCTAGTTGTAAGTAATATTGAAAAAACATCTATACGAAAAGATTTTTTTGTAACAAAAAGTATGAACTCCAACTTCGAAGAATAAGAAATAAAATTTATAAAAAAAAATACATTTCTAAGATAAATTGTCGACAGGGACATTCAATCAAACTTCTGGACTTCTAGGTGTGTAGAGAACTTACTTCTCTTTAAGCGCTGTGTTAAAAAAATGTCAGATTACTCCGGCGTTGAGTTCCGCACTCAAGTCAGACTGGGAACCCACTATTTATATACAAAACAGAACAACCATCACGATACAGTCGGATTATTTTACTGTTCTACGATGCCTTTAGTATACCTATGAATATCTCTGAAAAACCATATCTTATATTTTGCATTTTTTTTTTATTTTGTCGCATCCTGAATAAAACAGGAAGGGAAAAAGTAGCTTGGCGTTAAGATATTCCCTTACTATATGGCATTTTTTAAATATTGTATGTCGGAACGATTTATGTACAAAAATTTTGTTATTTATCACTTTAACATTTTCGTCGTTTTAAGAGGCGGAACTCAACGCCACGCTTTACCAAACGTGGATAAGAAACTATTAAAATTAATAACTTCGTTTCATCGATGGGGAATTGAACCCACAGCCAGTCACATTTAAAGTCGCACGCTTGTCTACATGCGCTCTAATATACGTGGTCTAAACATTGTATCTAGCAAGAATGAAACTAAATATCCTTGCTATCCACACTATATTTCATAGAAAGCCTTTTCTGGCCAATATGTATGGACTACCAACAAAATACTGTGATTTTCAAGGCCTTAGGTCGGTGTTACACTTAACGTATAATAATATATTATAGGTGTTATAGCAAGGAAATATTTCATCATTATTTTAATATAAAAGAGCATTTGTTCTTTTCAAAATATAATATTCAATAATAATAGTAAACAAGCGCGGTGTTAAGCTCCGCTATTATAAATGATGATATCACGCGTTCCAAATAAATTAACTCTTGGTAATTAGTTAGCAATGATCATATATTGTTCTAAGTGTGAATGAAATATCAATATTACTACAATAATGTCTTTGATTTTCGCGATTGTTACACATGGGCATGTATCAAAGTCAGCTGTGTGTGAGCATACATCGAACAAATCCAACCATTACATCAGGTTTGATAAACCCCACATACTCGCTAGGGAGAATAGATATATCCCTAGAATGATCCGCGAGGCTATTCAAATACAAAAACATCCTTATTTCAATAGAAAAGATGGTTGGAAAGTTTCCACCACCTGGGACACACTCTTAAAAATTTTAAAGTCCCCAGCACACCACACTAGAGGACCAGATACAGTTAGCTCATTCTGCAAGAATTTAGGGCAGTACGCGAGGCAATTAAGGAATCGTTGGCGGTAGTTTGATATAATAATTATATCAACTGACAGACAAATGCCACCTCAGTCTACCCGTGACCACGGACTACTGTAAAGTGTTCGAAACGTCGGGTTTCCCAAAAATGTTTACCATTCAATATATGCGTTTAATCCGATTAAAAGTGTTTCATTTAAAATATTAATACAAGCTAATAACATTGAGGCCTGTCGTGGTGCAGGGACAGACGCGATTAAAGACGTGACAAGTTATGGGTTCGATTACCACTCGAAGAAATTAAGTATTTTAAATGTTCCGTTTTGTGGCAATGCACGGCGTTTAGTTAGATTTCTCAATACCCAATGCATCCAGGATTCGGCAGAAAGTGGAGAACAGAAGTGTTTTTATAAAGAACGGAGTGTCTCAACACTAGGTTAACAGATTTTCTCCGTCTTCCCTGCTACATACGGAAAATAGCGTAAGCTAAAACAAATAAACGCTATATAACG
Source organism: Eueides isabella (assembly GCA_019049475.1). Lineage (NCBI taxonomy): Eukaryota > Metazoa > Arthropoda > Insecta > Lepidoptera > Nymphalidae > Eueides > Eueides isabella. The sequence goes on from CM032407.1 coordinate 453,272, forward strand.
CTAGTAAACTATACTACAGCACAAGACTTAGCTATATATATTTTATTAAAGACCCATCCATAGAACCGAATGCTATCGCTTTGATTACTGAACGTATCGCCTCACAGCGCCCGCTGTCTGAATTATTAATAAACGGGCTAGTTTTGTAAAACGACGGTATTTATTCTGGTTGCCATATTTGGTTTTACTTTAAAAATAACGTTTTAAATTATTTGCAATTCACGTCACTGGTATAAGTGCGGCGTTTAGTTACGTCACTCAATGGGCAACGTTTTGAGAAATACGTTTCTTCTCGTTTGTTTTTCCAAAATTTTCTCAAAAAACTAGAAGTTGAATTGAGGAGACGGCCAACCCTGTAGTGACACAGCGGCACAAGCGTGTGACTGTAACCGACAGGTTGTGGCTTCGATTCACACTCGAAAAAATGAAATATTTAATATTTTCCATTTAAATACTTAATGTTTTCATTTCCTCACTCTGGTAAAAAGCAAAACGCGGTGTTGAGTTCCGCCACTCAACACGCAATGTCTCAAATTTAGCGGAAAGTGGAAAATGGAAGTGAAACCGAGTGTCTTAACACTAGGTTCCCAAGTTCCCTCTGCCTACCCTACCATGTGCGGGATACAGCGTGAAGCTGAGTTGAGTTGTCCGGTCGTAATGCAATGTATCTTAACTTAGGAAACAGTTTAAGCTTCTTAAAAAATCTATTTAGTATTTATTTATAAATTCCCATATTACTGGATATACATTATACATCCCCGTACACGATATAGCTGCCTCAGTAATCGACAGGTATAAAAAATTTGTTAAACTGATTTAAAATTACTTATATATTATAATCCAGTTGAAATAATAAAAAAAACTCATTGTACGTACTGCCAAGTATTTCCGTTCTACGTATCCAAAAGAAAATTAAACCAACCCTTACAGATCATCCCTTTGGATAAGCTTTCTTATCAGAAACTACGACTGTGGAATTCTAATGCCAATATATGTATATATATATACCACCGGCCCACGCGGCTTCGCCCGCTTAAATTTTAGTGTTACTTTATACAACTTTGAGATGATGTGTTATTCTCATATATAAGTTATGTTACTGTACAATCTCATCAACAGTAGTTTTATGAGGCCTGTGGTGGCGCAGCGGCACAAGAGTGTGACTGTAACTGACAGGTTCTGGGTTCGAAGTAGTTTATGCGTGAGAGTGAAACAAGTGTTCACATTTATAATATAAGTTATCAGCTTCACGCTGAATCCCGCACATTCCGTTATCAAGTTTCCGTTAAATTTAAGATATTACGTGTTGAGTTGTTGAATAAAGTTGAGTATTACAACAACGAAAAAATTTAAATATTAAATATTTATTTTCCTCAAGTGGGGATCGAACCCACAACCAGTTCCGTTAACAATCTCACTCGTTTACACGACAGGCTTCTAAATAAGTAGAGCGCTGAAACTAATATACATAATACATATTTAATACATATTTTTTCTGTCTTATAAGAACAGAGAAATAAAAATAATGTTAATGTAATAATTACGGCAATGAGGCCGTCGTAGCCCAGTGGCACAACATTTGAGTTTAATAACGATGGCCATGGGTTTGATTCTCACTTGGTGAAATAATTTGGTAATAAATTTTATTGCGGCGTTCAGTTCCGCAGTTTCACACCCAATGTGTGTGTGAGTGTGTTAACAGAAGATTCTTTGACAAAAAGAAAGAATCAATCCGAGATAAATTGTAATTTAAAAAAAAGTCTTGCAATACAAATTTTCATGTGTATTTACAATTCTCTTATTTCGTAGTTAGAAACTTTAAAACATAAATTAACAAAAGAAACGTCTTATACACACTTACATTCAACTGTAATAAAATACTTTACGTAATTGTTCCATTATTCAAATCAACTGTTCGGGCTAATTTGTTAAATTATATATTTGCTAAACTAATTTTATAATTTACTACATGTTGCTGACTTAAATGGGCTACAAGACAAAAATATTTTTTTAATATGAACTTGTAGTACTTTCCTGAGGCCTGTCGTGGCGCAGCGGCACAAGTGTGTGACTCTAATCGACAGGTTCTGGTTTCGATCCTCACTGAAGGAAACGAAATATTTAATATTTCCAATTGAAATATTTAATGTTTTCAGAAATGAAAACATTAAATATGTCTGTAAAATTGGCCCTAGTACAAGGCAAAGCGCGGCGTTGAGTTCCGCCACTCAACACGCAATACATGAAATTCGGTGCAAAGTAGAGAACAGAAATGGAATGGAGTGTCTTAACCCTTAGAACGAATTGTAATTTGTGTAAGAGAAATGACATAGTCTCTTTGCCGGAAGTAGTTTGAAATGCCCTTTAGCCCTTCTTGATAAATGGACTATATATTAGAAAAATATTGTCTCAATTCTATACTTTCGTTACTAAGATTATGGGGGTTAAATAAAAAAAAATGTTTGACATCATTATGGAAAAGAGAGTTTTGATTGAAGCTTTTTTTGCGAGGAATAAAATATTAATTATTTTATTTCCTCGAGGGTGTGTCAAACCCATAACCTGCCGCGTTTCACACGCTCGTACCCACTGCGCCATGACAGGCCTCATCAAATTTTTATATGTGTCTAAAATTTAACAAATTTCTTTATATAGAATCATATTGAAATTCAAGGATTCAATTTCAACCAGATGGACAATCTTCCAGCTTAACCAATATGAATGTGGAAATTGGTGCTTTGCAATACGTACGTTATATAAAGCTAAATTACTTTATCAGATATGCTGTATAAGCTAGTATGACAGTCGTGATGCAGTACATTTGAATTTAATTACTCAAAATATATATATACATGACTTATTTAGTTTCATGGCAAAGCGTGTGACCTACCGGTTGAGAACCTACTATTAAGATGCTTTCTTCCTATTAAAACACTCCCGCTCCTCATGTTGCCTGGTGGTTTAGAGTGTATAAATAAATATATTAAATATTTTTTTTACTCAACTAAACTCAACGCCGCGCTTTGCCTTATCACTGGAGTGAAGAAATGAAAATATTAAATACTTCATTTCCTCGAGTGAGGATCAAACCCACAATCTGTTGTTGACACGCTCGCATTCGCAGCCGTGTGATTCCGGCTTTAGCCGTGTGATTCCGGCTTAGAATAGGATGACCCTGGTACTGATGGTGTCGTAAGAGGCGACTAAAGTACGTGTGGTAGAGTCACGTTGTCAGCAATGACAACACGCATGGGCAGGCTCGACCGGACGGTTACCACCCCCGGCATTTAAGACCGGCGTTAAGTAGTGGCTTCGGCCACTGTGTTTCGCATTGGGTAATGCCGGGCCCCGGTGCCCATACATCTTAAGGACCGGCAACACCTCTGTGGCTCCTCTGGTGCTACACGGGGCCGTGGGCGACGGTGATCACTTACCATCAGATGACCCGTACGCTCGTTTGCCGTGTCTTCTCCATAAAAAAAAAAAAAGACACACGCTTGTGCCGCTGCGCCACGATAGACCTAAACAAAAAACACTTATGTAGATAATGAAAGTAAAAATAATGTACTGACCCACATGAGAGCCATGACTGCCCGTCCCATGTGACCCTTCTTACAAATAGCTTGTAGTGTAAAATGTATAGAGATTGATGACACAATGACACAATGACACGGCGTGTTTAACAAAGATGGCCTAGAGCTAAAAAACTCCTTGCCCTACTTATCGCAAATTTAAGGACATTCCGTATTCAATGGGCGAAGGTAAAAACAGCGCTTTGCCTTTTTACCAGATTAAAAAAATCATTTCATGAGGTATATCATTTCATGAGGTCATTTCATGAGGTATAGATAATAATAAATATTATTGTAATTCTTTTGGGGCCGGTCTTAGCTCAGTGTAATGTAAGCGTGACTGGTTAGACCACTCGAGAAAATGACATTTAATATTGCTTTTGTATGTCGTTTATGTTTTCTTTAGTTTTTCGGTGTTACCATATTAATGTGGTTGCATTTACAATAATAAAATTACTGACTAATGCCTAAGGGGGCATCATTATAAATAAAATATATTCTTTTTATTTATTCGCTCTGGTAATAAGGCAAAACGCGGCGTTGAGTTCTGCCACTTAACACTCAATATCTTAAATTCAGCGGAAACTAGGGAATGGGACGACGTGTCCTAAAACTAAGTTCCCTCTGCCTACCCTACCATGTGCAGGATACAGCGTGAAGCCAAACAAGAAAAGAAAAAATAAAAATATTTACCTATAGTTTTAATTGAGGAACGGAAGTGAAATGGAGTGTCTTGACACAATGTTCCCAACTCCCTCTGCCTACCCTGCCTGCCCTACCCTACCGCGGGATACAGCGTGAAGCTAAGTAAATTGAAATTGCTTTTACATTTACACTGCTCTAAATTTTCGTATAACGCTTTAAAATATTATTCAATGAAATGAATGGAATATTATTATAATAATGTCATGTGAAAGTGTGAAGTAAACAGTCGGTACTTTAATAAATAACACACGTTTCCACCCAGTTGTTATAGAATATATAATTTTACATAATTGTTCCATCGTACAAATTAACTATTTAAGCTGATTTTTGAAGTTATATGTACATTTATTTGTTTTGATTTTTAGCTTCACGTTGTATCCCGCACATGGCAGGGTAGGCAGAAGGAACTTGGGAACCTAGTTTGAAGACACTGCGTTTCTTTTATTGATTTATTTAATTTTTGGTTAACTAGTGCTATTACAAATTACAGAGAAAAATAATATTACATAGTTATATAGCCGTTTTGAAAAGCCTTTTGCAAACACACATTTTTGCCGTGTGATCCCGGCTTAGAATAGGATCACCCTGGTACTGATGGTGTCGTAAGAGGCGACTAAAGTGCGTGTGGTAGAGTCACGTTGCCAGCAATGGCAACACGCATGGGCAGACTCGACCGGATTATTACCACCCCCGGCATTTAAGACCCGCGTTAAGTAGTGGCTTTGGCCACTGCGTTTCGCATTAGGTAATGCCGGGCCCCGGTGCCCATCCACCTTAAAGGACGGCAACGCTCCTGTAGCTCCTCTGGAGTTACACGGGGCTGTGGGCCACGGTGATGACTTACCACCAGGTGACCCGTACGCTCGTTTGCCGTTTCTACCATAAAAAAAAAAAAAACACTGCATGCATTTATTATGACCGGCTTCAAGAAAGCTATTTTATATATAATTAAAAAAAAATCCCGTAAAACGATACAATATCAAGAAACATAATATACAAAAGATGCAAAAGAACCGTTCCGTTCCCCACTTTCCGCTGAATTCAGAGCATTGTATGCTGAATGGCGAAACTCAACGCCACGCTTTGCCTTGTTACCACAGCAAAGAAATGAATACATTTACTCAGCTTCACGCTATATCCTGCACATGGCAAGGTAGGGAGAGGGAACCTAGTGTTAAAACACTCCGTTCTACTTCCGTTCCCCACTTTCCGCCGAATTTTGATGCATAGAGTGTTAAGTGGCGGAACTCAACGACGCATTGTGCCTTGTATCAGAGCGAAGAAAGGAAAACATTAAATATTTCATTTCCTCGAGTGGGGATCGAATCTACAACCCATCGATTAGAGTCACACGTTTATACCGCTGCGCCACGACAGGCCTCACAATCGATACATTTAATTTGATAATATTTCATATCTTTGAGTGAGGGGATGCACCACGACAGGGGTTCCATTTTCCATTTTCCACTGAATTTGACACAAAAAGGCTCTTTTCCTAGTTTCGAAATAAAACTACCTTATTCCACCGTCTGGGAATCGAACCTACAATTGTCATAAATATATGTAGGCTAAGCCACCTACCTCTAAACAGATTCTTAATAAAAATAAATTATACTACTACAAAGAAATTAAAGTTAGCGCAAACTTGATAGCTGACTAAGAACTATTAATCACCGGTCGTCCGTCCATTAGACGGTCTACGGAACCAGCAGTTTAAATGTGCACGCTAAGATCTATTTGACAGTTCGGAGTTCTATGGAGTTGTAGAGTATTGGGCAAAGATTTAAATTATAGTGTTTTTTATAAGCTTTTTCTAATTTTTTTTTGGCAACATTGGGAACTTGGGAACCTAGTGTTAAGACACGCTGCGCTCATTAAGATACTTTCTTCTTAAATAATGAGGCATTGGTTGTTGAATAACGGCAGTCAACGTCGAGCTTTGCTTTGATGTAAGAGCGTGGAAATAAAAACTATTAAATATTTCATTTCCTCGAGTGGAAATCGAACCGACGACATGTCGTGTTTACAGACGCCTGCCCTTCACATATCTACTACAGTTTTGTAAAAAGGGAAATATTTCACCAATTTGCCAGTAACTCGTTTCCGGTAATATCAGGAAGCCACTGACGTGTGATTAATGGCCGTGGTTTATCGCAGAGCGAACTAACTTTCAAACTTATTTACACTATTATTACTGCATTGGCCGTCGTGGTGCAGTGGTGCAATAGATTACTATAAAGGATGGTTTTAATACCAGGTTGTGGGTTCGATCCCCGAAATGAAACATTTAATAATTTAATATTCTCGTTCTGGCGACATGTAATGCGTGGTGTTAAGTTGTGCCAGTCAACAAGCAATGCCTCAAATTAGAAACTGAAAACTTAGTATAAAGATACTCTATTCCATTCCTCACTTCCAACCGAATTTAAGGCAATGCATGTTGCTGGTGGAATTCAACACCGCTAACTATCATCATTCAAAATTAAAATATTTATATTGTCGAAAATATGTAAGTTATTAAGATAAGTTCATCGACATTGTCATTTGAAGCCTGTCGTAGTGCAGCGGCACAAGCGTGTGACTGCAACCGACAGGTTCTGGGTTCGATCCCCGGTCGAGGAAACGAAATGTTTAATATTTTCAATTTAAAATATTTAATGTTTCATTTCTTTGCTCTGGTAATAAGGCAAAGCGCGGCGTTGAGTTCCGCCACTCAACACGCAATGCCTCAAATTCGGCGAAAAGTGGGGAACGGAAGTGGAACGGAGTGTCTTAACACTAGGTTCCCGGGTTCCCTCTGCCTACCCTGCCTCGTGCGGGATACAGCGTAAAGCTAAGCAGACATTGTCATCAATTTAAATTTTTTAAATGAGAGTCGATCATTGTGTTCCATTAAGTGTGATTAGTTAAGTAAATTATATAAGGCTTGTCGTGGCGCAGCGGAAAAAATGTGTGACTGTAAACGACACATAGTGGATTCGATACCCACTCTAGGAAATGAAATATTTAATATTTTTTTATTATTTCTTCGCTGTAGCAACAAGGCGAAGCGCGGCGTTGAGTTCCGCCACTGAACACACAATGCCTTAAATTCAGCGGAAACTGGCGAACGGAAGTGGAACGAAGAGTCTGAACACTAGGTTCCTTCGGCTTACCCTGCCATGTACGGGATACCACGTGAAGCTGAAGAAGAAATGATTAATTTGAGTGAATGTCATTTGAGAAAAAAGCTTTTCTCGTACAAATTATTTATACATTTTGTTTTAACTTCAAGCTGTAACACATATAGTGAGTTAATTAAAATGTACCTTGTGATAAGACGTTCCATTCAAAACATTGTATATTGAATAGAGTCTACGCTACGCTTTCCCCTGTTACCAAAGCAAGTAAATGAAAATAATATATTAAATATTTTATTTCCACTTCCGTTCCGTCGAATTTGAAGCTTTGCGTGTTGAGTGGCGGAACGCAACGCCGCGGTTTTGCCTTGTACCAGAGCGAAGAAATGAAAACATTTAATATTTAAATTGAAAATTTTAAATATTTCATTTCCTCGTATGGGGCTCGAACCCACAACCTATCGGATACAGTCACACGCTTGTGCCGCTGCTCCACGACATGTTTCAACGGAAGTGGATGGAGTGTCTTAACACTAGGTTCCCAAGTTCCCTCTCTGCCTGCCTTGCCATGAGCAGGATACAGCGTGAAGCCGAGTATAAAATTTTATTTTTCCAAGTGAGAATCGAACCCCCAATAGCGTTTACGTTCGCCTACCTCTTAACTTATCTTTTTTTCTGCTCGTATTCTATAGAAAACAATCTCAAATTTCTTTATTTTCAAAAAAAATTGATAAAGAACATTTAGATAACGTCAAACATAAGAAGCGTCTGTCGCTGTCAGTAATGTAGTGGATCTTTTAAGCTGACATGTAACATGAATGTACCGAGAAGAGATATTTGAGTCACGTTATCTCGTAAATGCCTATTACGCATAATATAGATCTAGATTTTTTTTCAGCTCACGTTGTATATTGCACGTGGCAACGTAAGCAGAGGGAACAAGGGAACCTAGTTTACGCTTCTGTTCCCCACTTTCCACCGAAGCGGAGGCAAAGCGCGGTTGTGAGTTCCGCCGCTTTACAGAGTTGCGGAACTCAACGCTGCGCTTTGATAAGTTACCAGCAAGTATCACTATATTGTATTGAAAATTCAAAGGAATTCCAAAATAAATTAATTCTTGAAACGAAAAATATCTACAGCGACTGTGAAACATTTTTTTCTATATAAAAGAAAGAAAACTAAATATACAAGTAATTTTCATGCAGCAAAATCATTTTAATTTAAAACTAAACAGATAACGACTTATATCTGTTTTATTTTATCACAGCTTTGGCCGTCAAAAGAAGATCTCATCGCGAGTAAAAATGTTAAAACCTGCATTGAAGCTTTTGTGGAAGTTTTAAATTAATTTGAAAAATATTTCAAAGTAAACTAGAGTATTTTTAAATCATTTCTCCTACAGTACTTAAATATTATATTAACTACGTTATTCCTAATTCTGAAGGCGTATAAAGTGGACGTGGACACTAGGCCTAGGGCTGATCCATAAATTCAAAGTCGCTGAGCGAAGAAACGTAAGATGTCCGAGGTTTCTCTGGAAAATAGATTTCGCATTATAGTGATTCACCAGGGAACCAAAGTCACTGGCATTGCGCAAAGAATCAGAAAGTTGAATCGGAACTGGGCCAGCCCTGTCTCCAGACGTACCGACGGTCGATAGAGCCTACTTGTGTTAATACGACGTCTTAGAGAGTTTACACAAGTGGGTGCCCTGCATCACGATAGACAACTGATTTAAAGAAGGTGGCTAGCATCGGATGCATGCGTGTAGTCCAAGACCAGGATAATTGGCGCTCGGTGACGAAGATCTACGTTTAACGGACGGCGATAGGCTTCGTTTTATCTACGTTAACCTGTTTCTGTATCCTACACATAGCAGTAAACAGAGAAAACAGAGAGGTAAACAGGGAAAACTAGTAATTAAACTCTCCGTTCCCATAAAGACACTTCCATTGCTCACTTTCCGTCGAATTCGAGGCGTTGTATGTCATGTGGCAGCACTCAGCGCTGCGTATTGTAAAATAATCGGAGTGAGGAAATTAAAACTGGTAACTGAACCAATAACCTCATATATAAACGATGAACAAGTTATCATTTTCACTCCAACATTCAGTCTTTAGAAAATCCAAAATGACTTGCGAATTTTCACATTTAATTTATCTAAGCTTGACGTCTCGAGTCGTTATAATGAATAGAGTGAGGGTGGCTCTCGACGAAGTATTTACGCTGATATTGCACTTTGAAGGCACTGCTTTTATAGAACGGTAGTTGTGTTAATTGAACACTTTCTGTCTGGTTCACGCTGTGGCCTGCACGTGCAGTATGTGCATGAGGAACCTGGGAACCTATTGTTGCGATATTCTGTTATTCACCTTCTGCTGAATTGTCGATGTATTGCGTTTTATCGACGATTTTGGTTAATTTTGTAATATTTTTCTTAACACATACAAAATTTGTAAATAATTATTAAGATGCAATGATCAATAAAATAAATATATATATAGTTTTTCCCTTAAAGATCTTTTGGGGCCTATGTTATGGATAGGGTGCATAGCTCGCTTCTGCTAGACAGAGATTGACATAATACTGGATGCATCACCCCAAAGTAAATTATGAAGGTACCTAAGTTAAAACAAGCAAGCCATTTCCACGTCAAAACGCCACGACAGACTGAAAACAACATATAAAAGCGAATTTGAACACAAGACTGTCGAATTCTGTAAAAAAACATTCGATAAGGTACACTGACGTCATCTCTGCAAAATGTTATCTCAATAAAGTATTAATTACAATACAGTACTTCAATAAACAATATGTTAAATATCGCGCTTTATAAATAAATTGTAGCTTAAATATTTTTCAATGAAATATGCTTTGTTTAATAACGTTTTAATTTATTGAAAAGTAAATGAGACGTTCAAAGTGTGGGTGTATTTTACGTATTTGCTACTAAATACTATATATTATAACAAGAAAAAAAAACGTATATTACGTGTACTTGATAATAACCAGGACTATTTCCAATTATATGTATCTTCACAAGCGTTCGGTAAATGCGGTTGCAGGTTAAAAAGAAAACTTTTACGCCTCGACAGGCCTTTCTTGATTTTCTTTTAAACTTGTAAATAATAAACTTTGCATCGTCACGTTCCTAAAGCTTTTATCCGCTCCACTCGCTCCTCTTAGCTTCACGCACGTGACAGGGTAGGCAGAGGGAACCTGGGGAACCTAGTGTAAAGACACTCCGTTCCACTTCCGTTCCCCATTTTCCGCCGAATTTGAGGCATTGTGTGTTGAGTGGCGGAACTCAACGCCGCGCTTTGTCGTATTCACCAGAGCGAAGAAATGAAACATTAAATATTCAAATTGAAATTTTTTAAATATTTCACTTCCTCGACCGAGGATCGAACCCAGAACCTGTCGGTCATAGTCACACGCTTGTGCCGCAGCGCCACGAGAGGCCTCATACCTACACTTTTCTATACCGGAAACACTGTGAAGCAACACAACAACAGTCCAAAATTTTGAGCTAAGTCATCTACAATATAATTTTGTTTCGTTTTATAATATTTAAATTCACATCACGTACATAATACTCTAGAGAGCTGTGAAAATTTTCTTGAGATTGCTTTTAATGAAAAGGACGAAGCCCCTTCAGACTGACCGCTTGACTTTACATAGTCTCTAAAGTTATTCAAGTCACTTATCCTTGGCTGACTGTAAACTAATCACTTCAATATGGTTATTTCCATTCGTTGACGCGGCGTTATGTTCCGTCACTGTACACGCAATGTCTTAAACCTAAATATATAACTGATTGGGAAACAGGAAATGTAACGAGAAAGTAGAAATAGTTTACTTCCCCGAGCAGGAACAAAGCCTGCACACATCGAATATATCCGAACGTTGTGCCAGCCACTCCACTCAATAGCCTGACAATAAGCTATATCTACTCGTATATTATTATAAATCAATTAATTACTTGTATGTAATGTTCTGGATTGATTATTTGGGAGTGTATGGATAAACTAATAAAAGATTTGCTGAAATTAAACGTAACAGCAGAAATATTAGAAATGGGATTCCTTTTTTCTTTTCATAATAAAAGTTACTTTAGTAAAATAAGAGCTACCAAATTTCATGAATATTCATGTCTAAATATTAAATATACACATATTACAGAAAATCCCCATGAAAATTCTCATTTATTTTAGGAAAAACCAGGAAATCAGCCAAACGAAGATAAGCTGAAGCTGTTACCTGTATGTTTTATTTACGCGGGCGGAAATTATTTCGGCAGTATTTTCACTTGAATCTGTTGTTATATTTTTGGAAAAGACTTTTTTAACTTTGCGTAAATTGGGACGTATTATACGTTAAAATGGTTGTGAAGCTAAAATAATTTTTCACTACACAAGCCTTGAACTTGTAACCTCTCTATGTATACTAGAATCTATTCACTAAGATTGTTACGAATTCATAACCACAAAAAATAACAAAAGTGTGCAATTGTATATCATAGATTGTGGATTTCATTTACACTCGAGAAAATGGAATATTTGATATTTTTATTTCATCGCTCTGGTAACAAGGCAAAACGGTGCGTGGAGTGGAGTTCCGCCACTCAACACGTATTGCCTCTAGGATTCCTCGAAGTGTTTTAAAGGAAAAGGAGTGTCATAACACTAGATTTTCAAGGAGCCTCTGCCTAACCTTCTATGTATAAATAAAGCGTGAAGCAAAAAAAAACTCATGATTAAAGGAAAATCTAATGATATTCACTCTAAAAATAAGCCATTCGTCCTATAATGGAAACAATAACAGTAAAACGCCAAGAGACTTGCTTCTCCCCACAGACGTAAATTCTAACCGCCTTAATGATATAGTAGAGTATGAGATAACCCACAAAATTACGAGTATTTCTATTTTTAAATATTAAATAAAAATATTATTTAGATATGTAAAATTCTTAGCTTCACGCTATATCCCGCATAAAAGAAGTAGGCACAAGGTTCCCTTACCTTGTGTTAAAACACTCAGTGCCCCATTTTTCTCCTAATTTTGGAAACACTGTATAGTGGAACTCAACGCCGCAATTTTTCCTGTTATTAACGTGAAACATTGAAAATATGTATGCCATTTTGCATCGTAAAGTAGGTGATATGAAGAAGATCAACCAATAGCCTTTTCTTTGATAAATTTGACTTCGTAACACAAAATGATGTTTGAGGCCTGTCGTGGCGCAGCGGCACAAGCGTGTGACTGTAAACAACAGGTTGTGGTTTCGATCCCAATTCGAGGAAATGAAATATTTAATATTTTCAAATTAATATTTAATGTTTTCATTTCTTCGCTCGAGGTAACAAGGCAAAGCGCGGCGTTGAGTTCCACCACTCAACACGCAATGCCTCGAATTTGATGGAAAGTGGGGAACGGAAGTGGAATGAAGTGTCTTGATACTAGGTTTCAAAGTTCCCTCTGCCTACCCTGCCATGTGCGGGATACATCGTGAAGATGAGTATTCCTAAGGACAGCTTAACATTATTACGTTAAGACAAAAAAAATTCTCAAGATATCTAATATCCAGCATAAGTTATCTTATATCAACGTTTGAGACCAATCATGGCGAAGTTGTTGGTTCGATTTCTAAAGGAAATATCTATTTTTTTCATTTTCTCGTTCTAGTAAGCAGACAAAGCGGAGCGGTAATTTTCGCCATTCGACACACAATGCCTCTAGAAATCGGCAGCAAGAGAGGAACATGACTGTCTTAATTTGAACAGAATTTATTAATTTTAGTTTTCCCGGTTCCTTCTCCCTATCTTGCCGCTTGCGGAATACTACGTATAACAAAAAATACATAAACACAACAAAAATAGCCATCGTTGCTCCCTTTAATAAAATACATAACCCATTCTGTAATCTCAGTACAATTTTTCAATAAAAAAAGAACAGATTTCAGGATAATCGAATAAAAAATATATATCTTTTCAGGAGCTAGCAGCAGCAACCCCAACGCAAAGGAACTGGCGGGGTATTCTCATCGCTCTCCTCGTCATAGCTGCCGTATTGGGACTGATTGTGTTCAGCATAGCACTGCTGACTCCAGCTGGTGATGACGGCAGGGGCAGGGGGAAGCGGCCGACCCTTAACGATGTGCTTACAGACCATTATAAGCCGTTTAATGGTACTTGGTTGACAGGTAGGATTTAAATTTAAGAGATTTATTTAAAGTTGCTAGCAAAAAATTATTTATGTAAGAGTTATTCATAATTAGGATTATTAGGATTTAAGTAAACCCGAAAAAAACAAGGAAAGAAAAGTATTTTTAGCTTTACATTTCTGTTCTCCCTTTTTCTTCAACTTTATGACTAGTAGCGACACCAAAAAAAAAAACAGAGTACCAAACAGCGTATCCGGCCCACACATTTTAGATATATTTTGTGACATTAATGTCGTTCGGTCATTACGTGTTGGGTAATGGAACTCAATAACGCGTTTCATCTAGATGCCAGAGTCACATAAAGATAATTCAAATGAAATCAGAATCTGATTGAGGGACTGAACCCAAAATCATTGTATTTCCAGTCGGATAGTAAAACCGGCGTACCCTTATTATACATATCCAACTGGCAAATAGAACGTAAACAAAGAACTTAAGCTTCTACAAGAGTTACCCTTTTTCACTAATGAGATGGGTGATTCTACTCTAAGTAAAGAAAGATATCCATTACACGAACAACAAACACATTAATAATCCTTTTCAATTGAAACAAACAGATCATCAATCAGTTATCAGATTGTATTTTTATATATATTTATATATGATACCGTCTGTACCCTGGGGCTTAAGCGTACGATTGTAAACATGACAGTTGTAAGTTTGATTTCCAGTCAAGTAATAATATATTTTTTTTCCTGCTCTGAAAAAGAGTAACTTTCCAATTCCCCGTTTATGCCCCTTAGCAAATGAATACTCTACGAAAATTGATATTTTTTGGGAATCACTTAGAAAAATTAAGAGTAAACTCATATAAAGCATGATAACAAAAACTTATTGTACTTATTTTTGTCAATTTATTTCTCTGCACTGTCTACTATATTTTTTTAAGGTTCTGTACAAGGACAATTTTTCTGTAACATGTTTTGTTTTTAACCTATTTCTTCAAACAATATTGCGTGTGGTGTTTATCTACCTGCATATGTATAGTTGTATAGTTCTTTCTTGGTGTCAATAGATCATTTTTACAATTTTTTTTTTTATTTTTACTATGTTTTAAAGTGTTATTCCACACTTAGGACAGAAAATACTAAACTTAAATTTAAAAAGCGTATAAAAATTTGAACGAAGCAGGATTCGAACCCGCGCCACTTAAATTTACCCTACAGAGATGCTAACAACATAAATAAGTTGTAACAAGCGTATAAGAATTTCGACGGAGCTCGGTGAGAACGAATGGCTTAGTGGTCAGAGCGCTGGAACGGTATTCCAGAGGCGCGGGTTCAAATCCTGCTTCGTTCAAAATTTTTATACGCTTTTTAAATTTAAGTTTAGCATTTTTACAATGCTGTTCCGTACATATATATATATATATATATATATATATATATATATATATATATATATATATATATATATATATATATATATATATATATATATATATATATATATATATATATATATATATATATATATATATATATATATATATATATATATATATATATATATATATGTATATATGTATATGTATATATGTATATATGTATATGTATATATGTATATATGTATATATGTATATGTATATATGTATATATGTATATATGTATATATGTATATATGTATATATGTATATATATATATATATATATATATATATATATATATATATATATATGTATATATGTATATATGTATATATGTATATATATATATATATATATATATATATATATATATATATATATATATATATATATATATATATATATATATACATATATATACATATATATATATATATATATATATATATATATATATATATATATATATATATATATATATATATATATATATATATATATCTAGATTAGGCATACCAGGACACTTCTACTCTTCTATATCCTTCTATACTCTTCTTGATCTTTCTATATCATGAAGAGGCAGAATTCAGCAAAAAGGACACAAGAAATTATATTTTCGATATAAAATGTTATTACATTTTATGGAGGTTCTAACTCGGCTCTAATAATGATGATCTCCTCCCTCTAGTAAATAAATTACAGCAGCTTACTTCTTACAGACGATGAAAGTTTTTACTGTTCTTCTTAAAATTAAATTAATGATTTTTCTTAAAAGATCTTCGGGTTTTTTGGATAATTGAAATAATGGCTCTGTCTGTCTAACTGTAAAGGTGACAGATTGTTGGTTCGATCATTTAATATAATATTTTCACATTCTTGCTCCGTTGCTCCTGTTAAGTACACACAATGCCTCAAATTCAGCGGAAAGCGGAGAATGGAACGCAGTATCTTAACACATAATTATATGATGTAAAGTTTTGATAAAAAAAAGAGATGTCCCGATGAGTTTCTTTTGCCAGTTCTTCTCAGGGCTGAGGCAGTAGCTTTAGTGAACTGGTGGTAAATTGTTTGACGTTCAAAAAACGAAGCTTGTAACTTCTTATTTTGCTTAAAAACATTTCAATTTGAACTTGCTATTCAAGTTGCCTGCCTACATTCCTATGTGCGTGATAGACCGTAAAGTTATAAAACTCACAATGAATAAAATTTATATCATGGACATACTTTGACAATAATTTCTAAAGGGATGTCAAATAAATTCACTTTTATCCCTCAGTAGTGAGTTTGCGACAATCATTTTAAGATCTTTTGATTCCTTCCGGAGAGGTTTACGGTGTTTATATAAATTAAGGCCCCGTTGCGGGTGAACCTTTTCAATGTAATGGACTCAAATATTTCATGCTACATTTCACCGAGTTTCCTCATGAGGTTGTTCCAGACGTTTAGTTGTTATATGTACCCTTTTATATCCTTCTCTACTGCAAATACTTTATAAAAGGCAGAAAAACAAAAGAAATTATATTTTCTAAATATAACAAGTTATTACATTTTATGAAGATCAGGTCTATGTATTAAGGTACGATGCAGATGTTGTAGTCCAGTGTAGGATCTGGTTATAGACGAGACGGTTGTGGGCTCGATGTTCAATTGGAAGAATGAGCTCGCCCTTGTAGTATGATTAAGCGTGACGTTGAAATCCTACACTCAACTATTAACTCAATTAATTAGAATACTCATTGTCCACTTTTCAATTCTGGAGTCTTTCCAAAGCGAGTTAATTGAAATGAATGTGAATATTACATTTCCTCGAGCGGGGATCGAACTCACAACTTGCTGTTCACAATCGAACGCAAATACCTCCGTGCCATCTCTATACGAACTCCGTATCCCGTTTAAAAAAAAGATTCGATATACCAATAAAATACTTCAAAATTTTCTACTACATAGAATAAAATAGCTTCCCCGGAAACTTGTTAAAACTTCATCGGGACTTCAAGACGTGAATTTTTCAACTAACTTTCTGAAAAGCTGTCAACAAAAAAATCTGTATAGAAATGAAATTAGTATTGTTATAAACTTTTTTATTTGAATGAAACGAAACAAAATTATACTCGCTTCAGACCAAATTTTACATAGTTGATTGTTACTTGCGCTTTGTACGAGACCAGTGAGTTAAACGTGACTTTGCCCCCTCGGGCTTATATTATATTTTTTTCTTAAAACTGTATCCCACACATGTCTGGGAGGCAACGGGAACTTGGGAACCTAGTGCTAAGACACCGTTTCTTCACCCACTCATTTTTGTATTAAGTCTACTTATACAAAATGTTCCATGTACATATATTCTATATTAGGTGATATGTGGTGAGGTTTGAGACTGACACACACCATATTTCCACTGCTTCTTTTTGAAATATGAATTATTACGTGAAGGCGTAGAGATAATTGATTTTTCTATAATGAAAGGTGTATTATAGTTAATAAAATTAGCTTCAATTTATATTAATATTTATAATTAAATTTTACTCTTGCACTATGTGGTTGACGAAAAAATAATTACACGTGATATCTTACTGCAAATGATCTCCCCACCGTTTCTTCCTTTCAGATTATATTTCAAAACATACTTACTTCCTAATTATATTTAAGTATTTTAATACCACTGGAATCGAACTCTGAATCACTAACAAGCAATTCCAAACCACAAACAAGGCTAGATCAAAGCTCAAGCACTACTTTGTCATTCACTGAATAACGCAAACCTGCCTCGCTTACTTCAAAGGCCTGCTTTGTTCAAAGACGAGGCATTCTTCTTACAATGTGGGGATTCTCGATGACGAATTTAGAAAAGGACCATATGAAAGGTATTTTAATATAAAGAGATCTAAGTAAGGTATAGTGACAGGCTCTGATCGTAAAGCAAGGGCTGTGGGTTCGGTTCACACTCAAGGGAATGATTTATTTTCATCATCTCAGCCTTTACTTTGCCAATTTCCGTTCACTGTCAATAACCAAGTATTATAAACAGTATTTTTTTCTTATTTATATCTGTATCCCGTACTTAGTAGCAGAGGGAACTTAGGAACCTAGTGTTAAGGAACTTATTTCCATTCCTTACTTTCTACCGAATTCGGGGCATTACGTGTTGAATTGCTAAAACTGACACTTCGCTTACACTTGTTCTCAAATTCGGTGGAAAGTGGGGAACGAAAGTGGAAAGTAATATCTTAACACTATGTGGCCAAGTTCCCTCTGCCATGTGCGGGCTACAGCGTGAAGCTGTGTATGAAGATTTGCCTTGTTATCATAGCAAAGTAATGAAAATATTAAATATTTCATTTATTATAGTGGGTAATGGACCCACAGCTTATTAACAGGGAAACCGGGAACATAGCGTGAAGACCGTGTAATTCCGGCTTAGAATAGGATCACCCTGGTACTGATGGTGTCGTAAGAGGCGACTAAAGTGCCATCTTTTCCATAAATAAAAAGAAGACATTGCCGTCTCATTTTAGATATATAATTTCCACACTTTCTATCAACATCTTAAGTCATTGCGTGTTAAATGGCTCAAATTACTTTGCCTCGGTACTTAAAAGAGGAAATAAAAAAAATAAATATTTCATTACCTAAAATGCGAATCGAACTTAAAGTATATCACGATAACAGTCTCACACCACAGCAAGCCCCAAAACTCCCAGAAACTTGAACTATACCAAAATATAATACACAACATCAAAATGAATAGAGCTGTCTCCAGCGTCAATGGCATTCCGCGAATTGTAAACCTTCCTTAGCCCCATCTTAATATCATGTATACGAATGTCGCTCATATATGTATATGTTCCTTTTCAGAATCCGTCTTCAAAGACGTAGGCGTAGTATTCAAATAACAATGTTCTGTAGTATTTTATTGCCATCGAAGTTTTTTTTTTTTCGTTTAACATTGTATCCCGCATATATCAAAGACTGCGGAAATTTGGGAATATAGTGTTTAAACACTACGTCCTTTTTGGCGAATTTGAGGTATTGCGTGTTGAAACTCAACGCCATGCTGTGCCTTGTCACCAGAGCGAAGAAAACGAAAATGTTAAATATGTAATTTTCTCGAGTGGATAACGAATCCACGACCTGGCGCGTTTACTAGTTGTAATTCTTTAAAGATTTTGTTCATTACACTGTATCCGCCCTGAACTTGTCATTTGCAAAACAGCATAGGGTACCTTGTGTTAAAATACTAACGTTCCCTAATATCGTACATCATTCAACGCCACATTTTACCTTGTTATTAGATTTGAATGAAAATATTAAATAATTTATTACCTTGGACGGGAAACGAACATACAACCGACTATACAATCGCACATCTGTACCACAGTGCCGCGACCACATATAAAGTAACGTTAATAAAAAACAAGGACTTTTAATAAATGAAATAACGAATAATAACCATTTTCACGATTGAAATCAAAATTATAAATGTTAAAGTTAAATTTACATACAAATTTAACGGTTTTCAACACTTAGTCGTACATTTAAATCACGCCAAGTGCTCTACGCGCTGGAAATTGTTTAAATATAAACGATATTTATTTGATTCTTGTTTCTGACTAGCTTAAGCGGTATGTTATATTTTTAACCGACTGCGCGATGCAAAGGAGGGTTATGTATTTGTGTAAAATTCTTTTTTTTTATGAGACGTAACAAAAAATCTTTTTTAACAGCTAATAATAAGAGTATTTTTTTTTTAGCTTCACGCTGTATCCCGCACTAGGCAGGGTAGGCAGAGGGAACTCGGGAACCTAGTGTAAAGACGCTAAATGAAACATTAAATATTTAAATTGAAAATATTAAATATTTCATTTCCTCGACTGGGGATCGAACCCAGAACCTGTCGGTTACAGTCACACTCTTGTGCCGCTGCGCCACGACAGGCCTCGTGCCTGAATAATTGAATATAATTTTAAATTTTGGGGCCTGTCGTGACACAGACAAGTCAATATAATAAGTTGCGGGTTGAATTCCTATTTGAGGAAATAGAATATGATTTATTTTTATTTCCACACTCTTTTTACACGCTCTGAATTCGGCGAAAAATGGGGAACGGAAGTGTCTTAACACCAGGTTCCCATGTTCCCTCCGTATCCTGTTTCGAGCAGGTTATAAAGGTGAATCTAAAAGAAACATAACATAGATATTTCTTTATATATTCAATGGAACTCGATACTGCACTTGGGCCAAATACAAAAATATGCCTAGGATTTTAACAACAACTATTCCAGTCAATACTACAAATGAATGATCAAAACATTTCAAAGTATCAATCCTAATTCCGTGTAATATCAGGAAGAATAACACATTTCACGTATATAATAAGCCAAAAAACGGCGTTAAACTACGACACATAATGTCCAAAGCTACGCGTGAATAAAGCGATCTTTAATTAGTTTGTTCCCTTTTCATCTATAATTACTCATGTTCACATTTCAGTTTTTCCGTACCATCGCGCCGCCCCGCCTTTCCGTCTCGCTGGCCATTTTTATAATTAGTACCTTTGAACTTTCATCTTATTTACATACGAAATGCTTTTAAAATACGCTATTTATGAGTAGATACATCTTTTAAATTTGATATACTCTTTATTTATATAGATTATTATAAGCTCTTTTTAGAAAATGTATAAAAAAATTAACGTAGCAAAATACCCGCCCTTCTTGAGAATCAAAATTATAAATTCCGCTACGTTCAACACTTATATACATTCTTTTTAAAATATTTTTGTTTCTTTTGTTAACTATATTTGATAAATAACGTTCTATCTTGCCAAATCATAATTTTTATTATTTAAGCAATTTTCTATGTGCAGCGGTTGTATGCTTATAAGAATTCCAATCCTTAGCTTGATGAGAACGTATGGCTTAGTTGGCCAGAGCGTTTAGACGGTTTCCAAGAGGCGCGGGTCTAATTCCTATACGTGCATATTTTTTATACATTCTCTAAAAAGTACTTTTATTTCCTAAGCGTAGAAAATCACTTAAAATGTGTTAAAATGATCATAGGCATATTTGAATCGTCGAATAAATATAAAGCTACCACCGGTTTTGTAGAAGCCGGAAACTGCTGAGATGAGAAGTACCGGAAATTCAAGAATTGCTCCTTTCAACGTCTATGGTACAATTTATATATAATATTAACTGGCAGCTATCATGCATGAGTTCAATAAATATTAATCCCATAGCTGTTTTTCACTTTCACGCTGCATCCCGCACATGACAATGTAGATAGGGAAACTTGGAAATGACATGTTACCAGAGCGGCTCAGCTTTACGCGGTATCCGGCACATGGCAGGATAGGCAAAGGGAACTTGGGAACCTAGTGTTGAGACACTCCGTTCCACTTCCATTCCCCACTTTCCGCCGAACTTGATGCATTGCGTGTTGAGTGGTGAAACTCACCGCCGTGTTTTGCCATGTACCAGAGCGAAGAAACGAAAATATCAAATATTTTTCGGCATATGAAAAAAAAAATTAAATATTTCATTTTCTCGAGTGGGGATCGACATCGAAAGTAAATAGTGTCAATAAAACCATCAGTTATATATTTTGTATATAGTTTTTTTTTTAAACCCTCAATATAAAACAGGGAGTGCTATAAGTTTCACCTGCCTGTGGCACCGTAGCTCATGAATTAATAAGCTAATTTGTATGGAACACACACTATCTCAGTGCTTAACAAATGCCCTGTAATATCACTCACTCAGCCTCAGGCTGTATGCCGCGTGTGGCAAGTTAAGCAGAGCACTTTCTGCCGAATCTGAATATTGGTAAAATAACCAGAAAACCCCTGGTGATATACCATGCTCAAGCTGAGCGGAGAAAATAATAAGAAATAATAAGAAAAAGACTTAAAACGTGGTAACATAATTAAAGAAAATATGTAAAAACTCGATAAGAACAAACTTAATTAGATAAAACAAGCTGGAAATCTTAATATCCATTGAAAGTTAAAAAATAGTAGCGAAGTATTCACAAAGGCCTTTGATAAAGAAACTAAGTCAAACACTTACAATGCTCAGAACGATAAAAGAGAGCTGAATCGTATCCAATAATAAAAAGAACATATTTTTTATAGAAAAAATATTTGAAAAGTCTTTCTTTAATAATGAAATTATTTTATTTTTAAATTATAGTTTAAAGATAAAATAATTTGCGGGCCGTAAATATATCTAGTACCTTTTGCGAGAAGAAAGAAGAGATGAGAGAAAAAGAAATTCTTCTTCTTAAAGTACGATTGTTGATTCGATATCCACTTGGGGCAACTATTTAAACAAGCAAACGTGGCATTGAGTTCTGACACTCTAAAATTCTGGGGAGAGTGGAAACCGGAAGTGCAGTAATGAGAACAAAGTGTTTTTACACTAGGTTTTCAAGTACCTAGGGCGTTCCAAAAGAAGCATTTCAAAAGTCAGCAATAAATGAAAATGAATAATATTTAAATACATACATATAATTCGTACTACTTAAATTTACAAGCTGCTATTAAGAGAAAATGGACAATATTTACATATATGTATATTCCGAGTAAGCATTTTTATTCGAAGTCCACACCACCAAGGCCGCTGCTCTCTCTGGCATTGTTCCAATGAACCAATTCATTTAAAGTCAGTTTTTATTCAGAATGGTCATTCGGAGTCCGGAATTTATTGATAATATATAAGTTAATAAAGTTTAAGATAATGGGTTGTGTACATATTTTTAAGGGTTCTGTACAATATATGGGTAGTAAAATAACTAAGATGTCATCGTCAATCACGTGAACTGTGATAGGCTGTCAAGTGTTTGTATACGATGTATTTCTGTTTTCTCTATAACTAACAGAATAATATAGATCATATATAGATCATTCAAACGATACTAATATAGATCATTCAAATATAAAATTTTGGCTCTTTATACAAATAACAACAAAAGACACAGAATTCTTCATAGACAAATCCGACTCTCACTTGACCAATTGTCAATTTTCTCGATTGATATAAATATTTACAAAGCTACTTATTGACTTTATTTTCTTTTTTATTAATAGTAAAACGGTCCCCAAGAGGGATTTCAACCCTTAACCTGACACTTTAATAATATAATGAAATAAAAGTATTAATAGAATTGTAAGCACATATAACAATAAGTGATGAAAAGGTTTTATCAACTAAAAACGTGTATGGAATTGATAAAATATTAAAATCATTTCTATTTCTTCGTTCTAGAGGAGGAGCGTTATGCGCTGTTACCCAATATTCAATATCTCGAAAGTTTGGCGTTAAACAGCAACCTTTTGTTTCAGATACTTTACACAATACGTACTTTTTTAAAATAAATCAATTTAAAAAAATATATAATGGATTGTTTAAATACCATGTTCTCCTTAGGAAATGAACAAGACATAAGAGAAAGCTAAAAAAAAAATTCACCACTATAAGACAACATATAAAAGTTAAAATCTTAGGTTTGTGAGAGTTTAAGCTCATTTTGTAAGCTATAAAATACCATTTTTTTTTAGCTTCACGCTGTATCCCGCACGAGGCAGGGTAGGCAGAGGGAACCCGGGAACCTAGTGCTAAGCCACACCGTTCCACTTCGGTTCCCCACTTTCCGCCGAATTTGAGGCATTGCATGTTGAGTGGCGGAACTCAACGCCAAAGAAATGATACATTAAATAATTTAAATTGAAAATATTAAAAACAAAAATATAACTTCAATTTGGTTGTTTTATGTAACACAAACATTAATTTGACATTTCAGATTTTATTTGCTCTTTAAGTTCTCATTTTCATTACAAATCAACAGAAAATATCCTAAATTTTGATTACTTGGCGATTAAAGTTGACTTATTTAAATTTCCCTAAGCATTATATGAGTGAAACGAACAGTATTTTTTTTATTGTCTAATACAATTATTTTTTTATCTAAAATTTGTGTTGTTTATATATGTTTTCACTTTGTAACAAATTTTATTTCTATAGTTCCAAGGGTGGTATAAATAGTATACATAGGTTTTGATTATGCAGCAAATTTCAATGCGTTCGTACCATTTAATTGTATTCTCCTAGAAACCTGAAGACTTAAAGATTCAATTAAATACCTCTACGTAATATGGAAACAAATTACCCTAACAGACGGACAACAAAATAATCCTATGAAGTTTTCTTTTTACAAACGGAACCCTAAAAACTCGAATATTTTAACGAGAACACAATTTATATTAAAAAAAATAATAATCTATAAACTTTGTTTCATACATAATATTACTATAAAGTAAGCTTCAGCTGAATTCAACTGAAAATGTTTCCCTCTCAGCTATGAAACGTAAACTATAAAAGTATTCATAACAAACAAGCATAAAATACAAATAATAATTTTATTCTAATTTTTTACCGCTTCTGTCGGGTTGGTAATAAGAAAAGTTTTAAGCAAAAACCATTTCTGTATAACATTTGTATATTACATGTGATAGTAGTTGCAGCCCGCAACTTTGTTTGCTTTGAGTCACACTTTAAATTTATATTTTTTTCCCTATCTCAAAAGGAAATAATTGAACCTTTATTGGATCACTTTCTTGCCAGTCTGTTCGTTTGCAAAAAAACATTTATTTCCAGATCGCGTGGAGCAAGCAAGCTAAAATTTGTAGTATAATTTAATAATTTATTGCTAATTCAACCCAATCAAAAGATACGAGCATTTATATATCGCTTTTACTGCTTTTTCTATGACAATCGCCGTGAATTTAAAACCTATAGCTAGGGATCTTCAAGTGAAAATCATTTTGTACTAAATGAGCCGCAAAGTTAACTTTGTCGAAAATCTAAAATTTATAATTTTTAAAGTTTTCTTTCTCAAGTAAGGTATATTAGAAATTTAATCAGATAAAGCCTTATTTATTTCCCTCACAGTAACTTTGCATGCAGACGAACGAGTTAAATGAACAAACTTTCTTTAGAAACTCGCCTTATTAGATACTATCTTAGATTGTTTTTGAAGATGTTTTCATTTAGGGGTGAAGTATCTAAAACCGTGTGTGTTGTGCCGTGTGATTCCAGCTTAGAATAAGATCACCCTGGTACAGATGGTGTCGTAAGAGGCGACTAAAGTGCGTGTGGTAGAGTCACGTTGTCAGTAATGGCAACACGCATGGGCATTGTTACCACCCCTGGCATTTAAGACCGGCGTTAAGTAGTGGCTTTGGCCACTGCGTTTCGCATTAGGTAATGCCGGGCCCCGGTGCCCTTCCACCTTAAAGGACGGCAACGCTCCTGTAGCTCCTCTGGAGTTACACGGGGCCGTGGGCGACGGTGATCATTTACCATCAGGTGACCCGTACGCTCGTTTGCCGTCTTTTCCATAAAAAAAAAACATATGAAAAAGAGGCCTGTCATGGTGCAGTGGTACGTGCAGTAGTAGTAAACGCGACAGATTGTGGCTTCGATCTCCACTCGAAGAAATCAAATATATAATATTTTAAATTCCTCGCTCAGGTAACTGAACTAAACATTGGACTTCGCTAACACGCAACGCTTCAAAAAGACACAAAAGTAAGGAAAGGAACTGAGCGTGAAATATGTCATAAAACGCAGGATGTGGAGTAGTAGAAGAGCAGGGACTAACTGGAATTACTTAGAGAATGGAAAAAGTGCGCTCATGTGGTTTTGGCACGAACAGAGAAATGATAGAGTCGAAGTATTTAGTATCAAGTTCCCTTTGCCATAGCCAAAAAATCATACTGGGACATATCTAAGTTTAACAGGAAAAAATCAAATTGAAGAACAAAAGAAGTTATTAAAATCACTTCAAAGAATATCTGATTTAAACTTTAAACTCATATTATGAAGACAGTATTGACTATTGAAACTGTATAATTTAGTTTTACAATGAAACGGGACTGCAATTCAAAAAGCACTTATCACTCAAGATCTAGGCCACGATCTAAATATTTAACTAGCTATGGCATTTAATACGACTTTGTCAATTTTGTGACTGTAATACGTTTACTTATTGCAATACACACCCAGAAACGTTAATTAGCTTATAATTGACATTAATACAGAGTGATAAAGAGTTGGTCTGATTACCCGCGCTAATCTAAGGAACTACTGATTCAAATTGAAAAAAAAAAGGGTGTTGAATAGACGCGGTCTGAATTACCCATAATTCATTATATTTCATATGTCATACACAACTTATAGTTATTTTCATTTGACCGAACGAAGCTGGCAGTAAAAGCTGTTTGTATATAAACGTGCGATTTTACCTTCAGTTTCAGTTCAATTGACACTTTTGACAACTCAATGTACAAAATTGTATAGATAATAAAAATAGACGTAAGAAAGTAGAAATACTATATTTAAAATATTGAATCTATAGACTTATAATTAGTATTATAAAGTAGGAGCCTGTCATAGCACAGTGGCACAAGTGTGTGCCTGATTGTGGGTTCGATCCCCACTCGAGGAAATGAAATATTTAATATTTTCAAATTAAATATTTAATGTTTCCTTTTCTTCGCTCTGGTAACAAGGGAAAGCGGGGCGTAAGGTTCCGCCACTCAACATTATTATGCTTCTAATTTGGCGGAATAATATTAAATGATGTACAACGTGAACATGATGTAATAATTATTATTTAAAAAAATATATTTTCACCGTTGCATCTTAATAGATATGTGAAAATGTTATATATGTTGCGACGTTGAGTTCCACCACTCAACACGCAATGCCTCAAATTCAGCGGAAAGTGGGGAACGGAAGTGGAACGGAGTGTCTTTACACTAGGTTCCTAAGTTCCCTCTGCCTACCCCGCCATGTGCGGGATACAGCGTGAAGCTACAAAAAAAAATGTTAAGAAAAATATCAATTAGTTTCCTAAATCGATGATGTTCATAATATGAATACTAGAAAGAGGCTTATACTTATATGATAAGTAATTTATGTTCTGCTTTTGCAAAACGATAATACACTTTCCAATCATCCTTCAGATCTAGCCTATGCAAAAGTGCTTTCAAAAGTCCTTCAATTTAAAATATTTAATGTTTCATTTCTTCGCTCTGGTAATAAGGCAAAACGCGGCGTTGAGTTCCGCCACTCAACAAGCAATGCCTCAACTTTGGCGGAAAGTGGGGAACGGAAGTGGAACGGTGTGTCTTGACACTAGGTTCCCGGGTCCCCTCTGCCTACCCTGCATCGTGCAGGATACAGCGTGAAGCTAAAAAAAAACAAAAACAAAACACGCACACTCAAATATAACAGTCACACACACTCAAAACATACGCGAACGGGCACGCACTCACACACAAACTCACACATATTACGGGCTTGTTAATGTTCTATATTTGTCAGATTTTGTTTTTTTTAGATATGTAGCTTTTGCCATTTATATACTTATTTTTATAGTAAGTCAAGCTAAAATGTAGATTTCAATAAAGCTGTTTTTATTTTTATTTTATTTATGAATCTGTAACTCAATTATTATTAAAAAAAATTATGAAAAGACATGGCAAACCAGCGTACAGGTCACCTGATGGTAAATGTTCACTGCTTACGACACCGTCAGTACCAGGGTGATCCTATTCTAAGCCGGAATCACACGGCGCAAAATCAATTGCATCGAGTCTGTGCGTTGAGAGTTTGTGTGTTAGAGAATATTAACAAATTAATGATTTTATAAACGCTGACACCCCTCGGGATAAAATATTCAATCTCCAATTTATCCAAAGGCATCACTGTCACTTAAATTTCAAACTGTAAATAATTCATAAAAACAATAGACATGTCCCGCTTCAAGTAATTTTTTTTTTTTTTTTTTTTTTTTATTTATTTACTATCACATATTGTTACATTTAAACATTAATAATAAATAGACACTACAAAAAACCACGGAAGTTTATCTTGAGTGCCGGATTCATACTCTATCCCTAATGTATATTTAAATAATATTTTTTTAATATCTGATTAATATTTTTGTTATTTATTTTTATTCTTAAGTTATAATGTTTGTTATTTATTAAGTAAGGAATTATGTATGCCCTGGTGCGCTTACCGTATTTATTATTGGCCGATAAAGTCACTAATTTATTTTGTGTCATGCTACGTGTTGTGATGTTATGAGAGACTTTATGATGATAGTCAGCATTAAAATAGTTTTCTTTTAAAAGTAAGTATTTTATTTTGTTATAGAATGGAATAACTTCGCAATGCTGAAAAAGAATATTCTCGTCAGATTCTGCCATTCGTTTGATATTTATAGGACAAATGTTCTTTAGTATCCTTAGTTGTAATTGATAAATATATCGTAAATATGTTTTATCAGTTCTGCCATAACTGCTAAGTCCATAGGACATAATGGACTTAGTCATGTAGTGCGTTGTAAAGCATTAATTTGGTTTTATATGTAAGAGTATTCTTTATAATATACATCTTAGCTAAAAATGCTCTCAACTTATGACATACATAATTAATATGTGCCTGCCAATTAAACTTATGATCTATTACTAATCCTAAGTATCTATGCGATAATACAACTTCTATAGCGGGACAACCACATCGGTCTTTAGGGTTATGTAAGCAGATGTGACTATGAGCTATGACATTGCCGTTAATATTGCTATTTAATTTTAAATTTGGTGAATGGATGTGTATCACTTTTGTTTTGAGGGGATTTATCACTAAATTGTTATCATGACACCACTTGTTGAGGATGTCGAAATCTTCCTGCAGTAACATAATTCTCTCATTTACATCTATAGCTGCCACAAGCATGCAAGTGTCATCTGCGTATTGATAAATTCGACAGTGACTGAATAATTCACTCATATTGTTCATATAGGCTATAAAGTGTCATGGTCCCAGTACTGAACCTTGAGCTGTGCCTAGAGAAACTTTCATGCTTACGCTACTTTCGTTACCTATTTTCACGTAGTAGCTTCTATTTGTAAAGTAATTTTCACACCATTTTAGTAGTGGGCCACGGATCCCGGTAATTTCAAGTCTATTTATGAGCTTATTGTGATCTAAAGTATCGAACGCGCGAGAAAAATCAATAAATAAGGCTAAAACATTAAGCTTTTGATCTAACCACGAATTTATTTGATCAGTGAATGCTGATAATAACATATAAGTATTTTTCCCTGGCCGAAACCCGTATTGGCTATCATTTAAAATATTATTTTTATCATAGAAAGAATGAATTTGGTTAGAAATAAATTTTTCTGTGATTTTATTAACAACTGATGTTAATGTTATCGGTCTATAATTATTGACATCGTCTTGTTTACCTTTTTTAAAAACAGGCCGAACACAACCAGCTTTCAATTCATCCGGATAAATCCCCATTTCAATACTATTATTTATGAATTTTGCAAGAGGTTTACAAATCCTTTTCGCAATTGCCTTAATTTCATATCCACTGATACCATCAAAACCTGGAGCTTTATCAACATTTAAATTATTAATTAATTTCAGAACGTCATCTTCCGATGCTTTTTTAAATTTAATACTACATAATGATGAATTTTCGTTTATTTTTCTACAATTTAATATATTTTGTCTACAATTTGGTACAATTTTATTTACTGCGTCAGAAAATCCTAATGCAAACATGTCCGCAATTTTACTCGTTGATAAATTATAGGAATTAAAATCCGACATTATTACATCATCTATCGATTTACATATTCTACCAGTAATTTTATTTAAAATAGTCCATAGTTTTTAAGTATTTTTGTAATTCAAACTTATTTTATTTTTATAATATAAATTTTTATAATATTCAATTACTTTGTGTACCTTATTTCTCGTCTTATTATATAATAACCTTAAATACGCATTGTTCGGATCGCGTCTCCATTTATTAGACAATCGATCCCGTTTTTTAGTCAAATTAATAATGTTTTTATTAATCCAGGGGGCTATACGACTTATTTTTTTAATTTTGCTGACATTTTTTGAAGCTTTCAAACGGGCAGTGTGAAATATATTGCTAATATGAGTATAAATTTCTGTAGGTGTGTTTAAATTATCGAAGCGCTCCCAGTCTCCAGTACATAATTCCTTTCTCAATATTACAGAATCGCATACATTTACTTGTTTATTTAAATGACTGTTAATTACCGGAGATCCATATATATTACGATGGTCCGCTAGTACGGTGTCGACTGGTCGACTGCCGCACGGACAGTGCACGGACTAATTGTGCGTGACCTTATAAACATATGATCAATGCATGATTTTGTTATTGTGTTTAATCTTTTTTCAATACGTGTATATTCTGAAATACCACACATTAGTCCGTGCTCCGCCATTACATTAAGATACATATTTGTAATATTGGATGATACTTTTAGGTCTAGGTTCATATCTCCGGCTATTATGACATCTGACGACGAATTAATGTTATTTAATAAAAGTGAAAGTTCTGTTACAAAAAGTTGCTTATTAAACGAAGGGGGTCTGTAAACAGCACATATCGTTACAACTTGGTTGGATGGAGTTTTAATCGTTCCTGTTATTGATTCACACATATATGTATTATAGTTATAAGGTGTGAATTTTAGATAATCTTTTATATAAATAATAATACCACCACCTTTTCTATTACCGCGTAAATTCATTTGCGCTTTGTATCCAGGAATGCTAAATAAGCAACTGGTTTCTTTAGTTATTCCTACCTCCGTTAAAATTATATTATCAGTGGGATGTACTGAGTTATCCAAAACTTGTAATAATTTAGAAAAATTTTTTACAATCGATCGAATATTTATATGAATACATAAAAGGTTAATATGACACTTAGGTATTTTACTTATAAAGCTATTGCAATCTATACAATTATTTAATTCCGTTATTTTGAATAAGTTTTTACTGCTATCCATATTAATAAAATTATTATATCAAGTACTATATCTAATAAGCGAAATATACGCAAGGAATAATTATTTTTAACTTTTTATGATTGTATCAATATCTAACAGAGATCTTATCAAGTATATTTTACTTACTTTTGTTTTCCTTGCGTATATTCTGCCTTGCTTACACCATACAAATTCAAAAGTAGAACTTAGCTGCTTTCTGCTACTATATAGTAGCATTTTATTATAGGGCGTTAGTGCTTCACGAATGAAAATCGGAGTGTTTGCAAGTTCCGGCATGAACCGGTTCTTCTCAGGTCCCAGGCAGTAACTTTGGCAGTGAATGGTTTGACGTTCAAAAAACGAAGCTTGTAACTTCTTATTTTGTATAAAATATTTGAATTTGGACAGGTTATATATAATGAGGCTATTATGGTACAGCGGTACAGTGTCAGATTGTAAACGCAATGGTTTCCAGTTCCTTTCCCACATCTGACAACAAGACAAAGCGCGGAGTTGAGTTTCGCCATCTAATAAATGATACCTATTTCCAAAATTGGCAAACGAAATGTTTTAACACTAGAATCCCTCGCTAGTCAGGTACATGCGGGTTACAGCGTGAAGCCAAAAAAACATGTAACATTATATATAACCTGAAAACTTGCAAGAAAAATTTATTGCCGTCGCAATATTTTCTTCAGCTTGAATACTATGCTTTTAAATATTCTTGCCTGTGACACCGATATCATCCACTTAAGCGACATTTCAGATTTTTTATTATGTTTATTTATTGTTAGATTCACGCATATACTTCCCTACTCTACGTCCAATTTCGGAAGTATTATTTGTTGAATGGCGGCACTCAACGCCGCGTTTCATCTTGTAGTCCGACCGAGGAAATAATAATAATTTATTCCATAGAGTTAGCATCAAATCGAAAACCATTTTATTTACAGGCGGACACTGTACCGCTGCACCACAACAGTCTCGTTATATATTTATGTATTTACCTGCCCTTATTTTTAATATCTTTATTTTGGTGTGTTATAGAAAACGCCGCTGTTTTATTTTTTATTTTTAGAGATACTGATTTTTTAGAGATAAGGATTTTTTGCTTCACATTATATTAATAAACTAAATTTTGGATCCATTGTTAAGTGACCCTACGTATACCTTTTTTGAACAAGGAAATGAAAATATTAAATATTTCATTTCCTGTAGAGAAGATCAGGCCCACGACTGACACATGATAGTATAATAAAATTTTGTTGGTTAGAGAGAGATGCCCAATGGGGGGCGTTTCAGGGATTGTCTCTCACTCACTCTCCCTCTCTCTCTTCTTCTTTCTTCTGCATATGCCGTTTTTAAATTACTCCAAGTACTTAAACTATGACAATGTGGCTTACACATTTCTTATTTATTTTCATGTAACGCACGTAAAGCCGCGGGTTACAAGTAATACATACTTATAATAAAATTATAACGTCTTTTTATTACCAATTATCGATCTGTACATGGAAGATATATATATATGAAAGAAAACATTGGTGGTATTTAATAACCTAATAGAAACAAAAACAATGTTAAACAATTTTATATTTTTGTTTGATTTATTTGTTCGTCTGTACGTTTCATGTCTGTACGTTTGTACGCTAACCGTAATCGACTGAATTGTATTTTTTGCAAGCCGGCTGGCTTAACATTTAGTGTTGGTTTTTTCATACTCTATTCTACTCAGCTTCACGCTGTATCCCGCACGTGGCAGGGTAGGCAGAGGGAACTTGGGAACCTAGTGTTTCCGCCGAATTTAAGGCATTGCGTGTTGAGTGGTGGAGCTCAACGCCGCGTTTTGCCTTATACCACAGGGAAGAAATGAAAACATTAAATATTTAAATTGAAAATATTAAAAACTTCATTTCCTCGAGTGGGGATCGAACCCACAACCTGTCGGTTACAATCACACGCTTGTGCCACTGCGCCTCGACAGGCCTCTATTGTTGTTGTGTTTTTTCATCATTTTTCATAAATAAAAAACGTAATACCATTGTAAAGAATATAGTTCTATAAAATTACTGTAATTCGCTGTTTCATTCAATTGGCTTTTTACTTTTCGAAATATATATACATATTACTTTTAAAAATTGTATTGTTATTAACAACTGAAGGTAACGTATATAAGTAAATTAATAATTATGTAGTTCAAACGGACGAAGCCGCGAGCGGGTTGTTAGTATATAATATTTTCAATTTAGCCGCACGACGTGTTAGATTGAAGCCGGCCTCCAATTAAGGCGTCTTCGCGGGACGTGATCTACATCGTATGTGTAATAAACTTATTTCATATGAAAGTTTTTGTATTAATATTAATAATTCCATATGAAAAATAGTTGAATGTTAATATGAAATCTATTTTTTTTTTCAACTTCACACTGTCCTTCACGTGGCAGAGTAGACATAAAGAATCTCATCCTCACCTAGTGTTGAGGAGCAGAACTCAACGCCGCGCATTGCCTTACTACCAGAAGGAAGAAATGAAAGTATTAAATTTAATACATTTCCTGAAGTAGGCATCGAATCCAGAACCTGTCGTATTGACAAACGCTTCTTATGCCCCTGTGCCACGGCGGACCTCAGACAGATATTAGTGATATATATTAAAATTAAATGCTATTAGCAAGTGACATTGACACCGCGTTCCAATTACGATCTAACTTTGAAACGTGAGCTTTTCATCAGAAATATCTAAACTTATATAAGCTTTTATATATATTTCTAAATTTTCTTAGTACCGTTTTCACGTTTTAATATAACAAAGCAACGTCTAGTAACTTTAGAGATTTTCCAAGTAATATTGAGTGAAATGAAAAAATATGTGGACTTACTTGTTTAAGGAACTTTATCTATAATTAAGCACTTTTTCCCGTGACTTCGTCTGCGTGGGAACATTCATTTTAGAAATTTACTTAAAATTATAATTTGTTCCGACTCTATTTTATAAAGCAATCAGTTAAAAATATTTGAAAAATGTATTTTAAGGTAATTTTACGTTGAAAATGTATTTTAAGGTATTTTATAGATAATATTGAAAAAAATTTTCAAACCAATTCATTTTTTTTTTAGCTTCACGCTGTATCGCGCACGAGGCAGGGTAGGCAAAGGGAACCCGGGAACCCGGGAACCTAGTGTTAAGACACTCCGTTCCACATCTGTTCCCCACTTTCCGCCGAATTTGAGGCATTGCGTGTTGATTGGCGGGGCTCAACGCCGCGCTTTGCCTTATTACCATAGCGAAGAAATGAAACATTAAATATTTAAATTGAAAGTATTAAATATTTCATTTCCTCGACTGGGATCGAACCCAGAACCTGTCGGTTACGGCCTCTCGTGGCGCAGCGGCACAAGCGTGTGACTGTAACCGACAGGTTGTGGGTTCGATCCCCACTCGAGGAAATGAAATATTTAATATTTTCAATTTAAATATTTAATGTTTTCATTTCTTCGCTCTGGCACAAGGTAAAACGCGGCGATGAGTTCTGGGGGAATGGAAGTGGAACGGAGTGTCTTTACACTAGGTTCCTAAGTTCCCTCTGCCTACCCCGCCATATGCGGGATATAGCGTGAAGCTGAGAGAGTGAGTGAGTATTTGAAAATATTAAATATTACTTTTATTCGAGTGATCCAACACTGGTCGCATGCGCCAGGACAAGCATCTATATATTTCAAAACGAACTTGCAAATTCACAATAGAAATTACTTTAAAACCATTACATGTCACTTAGTCCATACATTCATTGTATTTATAAGTTATACCCAAATAAAATTTAGTTTTTCAGCATACAATATGAGCGGGCCCAGGGTAGGTCAGCGCGACCTACTTTCATTGGCATTACGCCAATACTGTCAGTTTTCAACTATTTGCGGGAATATCGCAGGTTGGCAAAGTTAGTTTAGTATTTACTTGTGTAATCTATAGAGGATTAGATTTGAAATAATATCAGATTATTTTAGAGTTTTTTTTTAATAAGAAAGGAGCATAAAGGAAATCCCTTCAAGAATTACTCTCTACTTAGGAGAGGTGGACTTACGAAATATATTAAATTCGGTAAAAAGTGAGAATTTACAATCATAATGATTTATTCTTCTCTTTTTTAGCTTCACAAATAGTCAGACGAACAGAACAAAGACCTTGGTCTGTCTCTGCAGCTCGTACTGTACTGTACTCTTTCTACATAAAACGGTTTCCAACACCATCTCATTTTATGTACCCAAACCACTTGAACGCGCCACCTTTTTCCATTCTCACTAAGGAATTCCAGCTAGTCCCTGCTCTGCTGCTTTTCCATATTCTGCGTGCTATGACGTATTCTATCTACTCTTTCATTTTTTCCAGTTTCACACTGTGTCTCGCACATGACAGGGTAGACAGCAGGAACTTGGGAACCTAGGGTTAAGACACTCTGTTATGTTCCCCACTTTCCGCCAAATTTAAAGCATTGCGTGTTGAGTGGCGGAATTCAACGCTGTGCTTTGCCTTGTTACCAGAGTGAAGAAATTAACATATCAAATATTTCATTTGAAAATATTAAATGTTTCATTTCCTCGAGTGGGGAGAGAACCCTCACCCTGTCGTTTACAGTCACACGCTTGTGCCACTGCACAATAAAAAAAATATATATACAAATTAATGATTGGTGCCCATCCACCTTAAATGCCGGCAGCGTTCCTGTAGCTCCATGGAGTTACACGGGGCCGATGGCGGTGGTAATCATTTACCATCAGGTGACTCGTACGCTTGTTTGCCGTCTTTTCCATAAAAAAAAATATATTATCGAAAAAAAACAATGGGCTTAAGTATATAGTATATTTCATACAAAATTAATAACTACCACTGGTCAAACGTTGTAATCCCAGTCATCTAACTAGTAATACTCACTAGTAGTTTGTCAATTTTGCTATAACCTCTAGACCATCAAAAAATAAGTCATCAGATCAACGAAAAATAGTTTCATCATTGTAGGTCAATCCTACATTTATCGGCCATTTTTAAAAATATATTGATGTGCAAACGCAATTCCTAATATTTGTTATGCATACCAAGGAAATTATATAATAAAAACTTTGTTGTCCAACATCTGACTGTAAATGTAACGATTTTATTCGAAAATGCGTGTGTGTGTGTGTTGTGTGTGTGTGTGTGTGTGTGTGTGTGTGTGTGTGTGTGTGAGCATGTGTTTATGCGTATTTCTATTTTCTATTATTCTATTTATTCTCTTTCGGCCACATATTTAGGCTTAAAGATCGAGGACATAAAAATAATATGTTAAACTCTTTTTAAAGAATATGTTATATTTATCTGCATGGCGCTGTCGTTTTTGTAGTTTTTTTATACTTACTTTTAAAATTAATTACACTAATTTAAAACCTTAAGGGTGGAAGTAGATCACTCCTAATACTTGATGCAGTAATTTTAAAGCAGCATCGAGCCTGCGTATAATGTGTAGAAAATTTGAATTCTGATTTAATCTTTTAATTTTGAGGCCTGTCGTGGCGCAGCGGCACAAGCGTGTGACTGTAATCGACAGGTTCTGGGTTCGATCCTCACTAGAGGAAATGAAATATTTAATGTTTTCAATTTAAATATTTAATGTTTCATTTCTTCGCTCTGGTAATAAGGCAAAAAGCGCGACGTTGCGTTCCGCCACTCAACACGCAATGCCTCAAATTCGGCGGAAAGTGGGGATCGGAAGTAGAACGAAGTGTCCTAACACTAGGTTCCCTCTGCCTACCCTGCCTCGTGCGGGATACAGCGTAAAGAAAATAAAACAAAAAAGAATTTAATAAATATATGTTAGATGTCTAAAGGCTTCTTCTACCATCACTAGCCCAAGTTAATGTTTCAAACAAATACTGCGGCTTTTTATTCCATAGAACTCTTTGAATGAGACTAGCGTATTGTAAATCCATTCTTACACTCATGCTCAGTATTCTTTTATGCTAAAAATTGAACGAAAGATTCTTCAAATAAGATATTAAATCCGATTTAACTATTTATTTATTTCATTTTTGGTTTGCTAGTGGCTATTAAAAATTACAGATAAAAAATAATATTAAAAGCATTACATAATTTAAATATTGTATAGCTGTTTGAAAGCAAACACTGCATACGTATATTGTGTCCGGTTTCAAGAAAGCTACTGTTTATATAATTACAAAAAAAATACAGTAAAAATATAGAATATCAAAAAACATAATTTACAAAAACAAAAGAACAAAATCATTTATGTAAAGAAAATAACAAAAAAATAATTATAGTAACAAATTTCCTTATGATATGAGTCTATCTATCAATAAAAACTTAAAATCGAACACATTATTGTTGAACTATAGCCCATATATTGCTTTCATTAAAAAAATATAGAAATTACAAACAATCTGTACCTCATTTTAGCAAACTGTCTAACTTTATATAATAATCCAATTTTCATTAAACCATCTACTACTAAGAATCACTGTGATGAACGAGATCATCGACTAAGAAAACCGCACTCATATCGGTTCATTCATTCAGGAGCTACTGTGCCACAGACAGACACACAGTCACATAGATCAAACACATAACCCGTTTTTTATGTCGGAGGTTAATTAGCAATTTTATAGCAAAGGAAGTATTCAAAAGATTTATTTCAACCTAAATATAATTATAATAGAATTTTATAGCATTTAAAAGATTTACGCAGCGGACGTTTCTAAGATTTAAATTAAGATAAACGTTTTTACAAGTACGTTCTTACAAGTTACAAGAGCGTAGTTAATAAATGTGACTCGATACAGTACAGTGTTAGGTTCCGCAAAACTTATTAAAAATTACACGAAATCTTGCTGAGACATTAAAACAGTAATGAATGCTGCATTCTGTCAGGAAAAATCATGAAAATATATTATTCTTAAATATTATAATTCTTTAATATTGAAGGCAGTTGTGGGGAAAGGTCACAAACGTACAGTACTGTCAGGTTGTTAGTTCCATCTAGTCAAGGGAATTAATTATTAAATAATTTAACTTTTTCGCGGCGTTGAGTTCCACCACACGCAATGCCTCCAGAATTTGGCAGAAAGAGGAAAACAGAAATCTGTGAAGGGGAACGTAGTTCTTGACGCTAGGTTCCCGGGGAACCCTCTCTGGCGTCTCACATCTCTTTCACCTTGCCTATTATCATCTACTTTTTCATAAACAGTAAATAGAAAAATATTTTTTCCGTTCTTGATATTAGTGCGTTCAACCACACTTATCGACATTCTAATATCTACTAGTATAGTTTTAAGAAATTTTTAACTTATCAAGTCACACAAAAAAAACCTTTTAAGAAAATAAAAATATGTAGTTGAAGCGGGCGAAGCCGCGAGCCAGTCGCCAGTTTAAAATAATAGTTAGTTATCAGTTAATTCCTTTGACGTATGAGTTAGGTACTACAACTTTGCTATCAAAATATCAGTCAATTTAGTATTAAACTCCTTCCATTTTCATAATATAGTTAGATAGTTTAAAGTTAAAACAGTTAAAGTTTTGTTTTAACCGGTTATTGAATTAAATTACTTTATACGACCGTCGTGGAGGCAGTAACGCTTCAGATCGTATCGCGATGAACGCAGATTCGATTTCCATTTGGAAAATTGAATAATAATATTTCATCTCGATCTAATTACAAGACAGAGCGCGGCGTTCAGTTCCGCAATTTAACGTCTCACTCACTTACCCACATATAACTGCGGGAAACAGCGTGAAACCAAGATACTCAATAAATTATTTTGTACAAAATGTTGTTCCTTTATTATCACATAGATTCTGCGAGCGAAATTAAACGCACCACCTGGTACGGACTGCGTTACAGTGAGTTTAAGTTACCGTGTTTTGTTATTCTCTTTATATGGAATATTTTGTTTTTTAGTTTGTTGGAAATATTTCAAATGGTGATATTAGGGAATAACAAGATTTAAGGCCTGTTGTGGCGCACGGGCACAAGAGTGCGACAATTAATGAGACTTACAGTGAATGAGTTTGTGGGTTCCATCCCTCCACGTAAAGTAAAATATTTATTATTTTCAAATGAAATATTTATAATAATGTCTTTGATTTTCGCGATTATTACACATTTTAAATTTTACAGTAGACCACGGACTACTGTAAAATGTTCGAAACGTCGGGTTTCCCAAAAAATGTTTACTATTTATTTATTTTTTTCCAGCTTCACGCTGTATCCCGCACTAGGCAGTAGGCAGAGGGAACAGAAGTGAAACCTAGTGTTATGACACTCTGTTCCACTTCCGTTTCCCACTTTCCGCCGAATTTGAGGCATTGCGTGTTGAGTGGCGAAACTCAACGCCGCGCTTTTGCCTTATTAACAGAGCGAAGAAATGAAACATTAAATATTCAAATTGAAAATATTAAATATTTCATTTCCTCGACTGGGGATCGAACCCAGAACCTGTCGGTTACAGTCACACCCTTGTGCCGCTGCGCCACGACAGGCCTCACATTTAATATACGTGATTCAATATACGTGATTAATCCGGTTAAAAATGTTTCATTTAAAATGAAATATTTATATTTTAATTTCATTGCTCAGGTAACAAGGCAAAGCGTAGCGTTGAGTTCTCCCACTTAACGGAACGGAACGGAGTGTCTTAACACTAGGTTGCCAAGTTCTCTCTCTCTCTCTCTTAACCCTGCCATGTGCGGAATACAGCGTGAAGCTGAGTAAAGATCATATATATTAGTAGTTTGAAACTACAAAAACAATAATCATTTGCATAATATTTAAAACGTCTCATCTTTACTGAGTGTTTGTAGCTCTTAAAATACTAATATGATTTTGACGAAACACTGACAAAAGAAGACAGGACAGGCCTTGTCGTGGCGCAGCGGGTTGTGGGTTCGATCCCCACTCGAGAAAATGAAACATTTTTATATTTATTAATTAATAAAATATTTAATGTTTTCATTTCTTCTGCCACTCAACACGCAATGCCTCAAATTCGGCAGAAAGTGGGAAACAGAAGTGTAACGGAGTGTCTTTACACTAGGTTCCCAAGTTTCCTCTGCCTACCCTGCCATGTGCGGGATACAGCGTGAAGCTATGTATGTATGTACTGATAAGAACCACCGCAATAAACGATTTAAGAAAGCCGCAATCTATTCAGTTCATTCAGTCAGGAGCTACGCTGCAACAGACAAACACACAGACAGGTTAAAGTTGTAAAATCTCTCTTCTTAGCACCGAGGAAGAAGAAATTTCAAAAAAAATCTTATGTCCTTTTTAACGATGAACTAAATTAAGGTAGAATTGGGGCTCAGATAGGATCAATACATCATTAGTACTCCAGATGGTGTCGGTTTGAATATTGGAATTAAAAGTTCTGAAACTTTGGTTAGCTTGTATAAAGTACGAAAATATAATATTTTTATATTTTAGATTTACGCTGTATCCCGGATGTAGTAGGCACAGGGTACATGGGAACCTATTGTAAAATCACTACGTTCCTACGTATTAAAGCACTACCGTTCTCCACCTCCCACCGAATTGAGGCATTGCGTGTATAATGGTGGAATTAAACGCGGCACTTTGCCTCTATACTAGAGCCAGAAAAATATTTTTATTAGTGAAATAAAGTTCAGTGGTTTTTTTAAAGTAAAAGTGAGTTCGATTCGCTTGAGGTAACATTTTCTATCTATCTATAATTACCTTCATTCACGTTAAGCGGCGGAACTTAACGCCGCGCTTTGCCTTGCCTTTTTACCTCGAGTAGGGATTGAACCCACAGCGTGTCGCGCTTACATTCGCAGTCGCAATCTTGTGCCACTCTTCCACGCCAAGCGACTTTTCCTCTTAAATATCAAATTAAAAAATGTAGATAACAAGTTTAAAACAACATTTATTACAATGTTTCTGAACTAAAACACTTAAACAATACGAGTTCAAATTAAAACTTGTGATCATTAAAATATACGACTATTATTTTAAAAAACACTTAATTTTACCCGACTGCAAAGGAAGGATTATGTCTTTCACGCATATCCTGTATGCACGTAATTAAATATTTAATATTTTCATTTCTTCGCTCTGGTAACAAGGCAAAGCGCGGCGTTGAGCTCCGCCTCTCAACATGCAATTCGGCGGAAACCGGGAAACGGAAGTGGAACGGAGTGTCTTAACACTAGGTTCTCATGTTCCCTCTGCCTGCTCTGCTGTGTGTGGGATACAGCGTGAAGCTGAGTATATATATAAAATTATATAAGTATATGTAAATAATAACAAAAATGTATATAATTATGAAAAGAAAAGAACAAAGCGAAGTAATATAGATTTTTTTTGAGGTTGAGAAAATATTGTTCAAATCTGATTTTAAAAGTATTAAGAGTAATATTACCATCCATTGTGCCAAAAATGTCTTAAGTGTCAGTTCTCCAGGAAGCCACCCCCATCTCGTAAGAAACAGGCCCCGATTGTTAATCCTTATGAACTATTGGACGTTCTCCTTTTAATTTTATTCTATCGGGAGTTTTTTCTTTAATAATTATTCTTATAAAGAATTGGCTTATAATACAGTTGATAGAAGTAACCTAAGAAGCCTTCCTAAGTGTTAGAAATACTTTGCCTTGCCAGAAAGAGAAAAAAGCATCACGCTGTATCTCGCACATATCAGGTTAGGCAGAGGGATCACCTCTTCATTTTCTATAATTATTCATAGATTCATAACCAAAAGTTTTACATACACATGTTGAAATTAAATTATACATAAAAGTGAAAACAAACACTCAATTAGCTGAAATACAGCAAAAACCGTTTTATTTCCCCAAAATTTCGTGTTAAATAATCCTAAAGGTTATAACAATTTATAGCCTCGGGTCAGGATGGATGGCGGCAACTTAACCTGCCGACTAATATCTGTAGGAATTGGGTTAGGATATTTGTGGTGGCCGGCCGTGGTGGATTTATTATTGAGCGCTTTAAATTTTATTATGTAATTGTTAATTTTACATTGTTTTCCGTACATAGAAGACGAGATAGAGAAAAAGTAGTGTTAAGACACTGCGTTGTCATTAACACTCTTGGATCACACTTTTCACCGAATTTTGGTGGTATCGCGATTGATTGGAGAACATCCGCGCTTTATCTTTTTGACAAAACGACGAAATGAAATGTTGAATATTTTTTTTAAGTGTGGGTCGTACCCTCATACATGCCCTTGCCTCTGTTCCGCGATAGGTCTCCAATAATTTTATTATAAGAATACAAGGTGCTAAGCTCAAATGCTATTGTTAATTTTACACTGTAACCCGCACACAGCAGGGTACACAGTGGGAACCTCGTACATACCTCATACCAGGATATTCAAGATATCGCGTATTGAATGACGAAGCTTAGCACAGTCATAGTGCAGTAGCCCAGCTGTCGACGTTAAACGAGACGGTTGTTCGATTCCCAATCTAGAATATTCTGGGAACTCCA
This sequence comes from Eueides isabella, assembly GCA_019049475.1. Taxonomy (NCBI): domain Eukaryota; kingdom Metazoa; phylum Arthropoda; class Insecta; order Lepidoptera; family Nymphalidae; genus Eueides; species Eueides isabella. Next base: position 495,657 of record CM032407.1, read on the forward strand.
TAAATTGAGACGGTAATTTCGCTACCTATGTCATAAGATCTCGATAATTAGGGTTCTAAATCGGGAACCTTTGAAAAACCTAGAAAAGCAACAATCGTTGAGTTGAACATTGATATTAACATATCTATAGGTATATATTTACATGTTAATTTAATTATTTTGTTTAACCACATTATGTATGAAATATGGTATTTAAATAAACATTTTGGTTAACGTTTCCGGTTTTCTCGATATTGTCATTATCGGAAGCGGCGTGAATTATTATAAATTTTATTTTACTTTTTATTTTTATTTTTATTTTTTATTTTTCACGTCAATGTCGCATAGTTGGGATGTTCGTAACGGAATATTATTAATGATCTTGAGTTCTACTTTCACTTAGGGGAATATGCCTGTCTTGGCGCAGCGGCACTAGCGTGTGACCGTAAAACGATAGGTTGTGGGTTCGATCCCCACTCGAGGAAATGAAATGTTTAATATTTTCAAATTAAACATTTAATGTGTTCATAATAATGTCTTTGATTTTCGCGATTGTTATACATTTTAAATGAAACACTTTTAACCGGATTAATCGCGTATATTCAGTGGCAAACATTTATGGGAAACCCGACGTTTCGAACAGATGGTTGGAAACGTTCCACCACCTCGGAACCCACTCTTGAAAAATTTAAAGTCCCCAGCACACCACACTAGAGGACCAGATACAGTTAGCTCATTCTGCAAGAATCCAGGGCAGTACGCGAGGCAATTAAGGGATCGTTGGCGGTAGTTTGATATAATAATTATATCAACTGACAGACAAATGCCACCTCAGTCTACCCGTGACCACGGACTACTGTAAAGTGTTCAAAACGTTGGGTTTCCCAAAAATGTTTACCCCTGAATATACGCGATTAATCCGGTTAAAACTGTTTCATTTAAAATTTAATGTGTTCATTTCTTCACGAAGATCGCAAAAAGACCGCGGTGTTTAACGCTTCGTTCACTCTCATACCCTGCTATACTAACTCCCTACTACTAAGGATTAAAATTTACATAAAAAACAAAGATTTGTACTCACTAACATCGCTATTATACAGACGCGTTACATTACATGTACTAAGCTATTCAAATACCATTAAGAGCTATTTGTATAAAAAGCGCATTATCCCATCTGCTTGTTCTTCACAAGTTGATTTAAAGCTCCACCTGTGAAGGCTTTACGCTGATTTATTACAGCACCTGCCTTTATACATATTATACTAGTTATTTATAAAGGATTGGCTTAAATATAAGTGATGTGATTTTTAGTTTCACGCATGTCGCAGGGTGGGTAGAGGGAACCTGGGAACCTAGAGTAAAGACATTATGTTCCCGATACGACACTTCTGTTTGCCACTTTCCGCCGAAGACATTGAGTATTGTGTGGCGGAACTCAACTACACACTTTGCCTTACTATCTGAGCAAAGCGGGTTTGAACCCATAATAGTGCGTTTACAATCGCACGTTTGTGTCCCTGTGCCATGACAGGCCTTATTGTAAGTGATTGATTGTTTATATGTTTAGATTATACTTAACGTATAAATAAAACTGAAATTTCTGTCGGTGATTTCAAAATAACCATATTTAACAAAATATATATTGCTATTTTTAATATTTTTAAAGTTAATCCACACTTAGGTGAGAAATATATTTATATTTAGAAACCATATCCATTTTTGAATTTCATGTTATCTTTATTATATTAGCGTTGAGTTCCACTACTTAACGGAAAAATCCTACTCGCGGAAAGTAGGAAATGGAATGGAGTGTCCTAACACTAGATTTCCAAGTTCCCTCTGCCTACCATGCCATGTGCGGGATACAACGTGAAGCTAAGTGAGCTAGTGAGTGAGTACTACTTATTTAATTTTCTACCAAAACTCCAACACAACTCTTAACTTTAATGTAGGATATAACTCTCCATTATATACAATGCAATATACTATATGTGATTTCTACTATATATATATATACAATAGTATCAAGATCGCAATCAACAGTGCGTGATTAAATTCAGATATCCACTCTGGTAAGAAACAACGTTATATATATATATATAAATATATATATATATATATATATATATATATATATATATATATATATATATATATATATATATATATATATATATATATATATATATATATATATATATATATATATATATATATATATATATATACATAAATATATGAAAATAATTCTAAGGAGCTACTACTAATAAAATTATTGGAGACCTATCGCGGAACAGTGGCAGTGCGACGTCAATCGCGATAAGTTGTGTTTTCGATATACTTAAAAATTGAAAAGTGTCAAACGGGAGTCTTTTCAATTTCAATCTTTAAATTTCATCTTATCTTTATTATATTAGCGTTGAGTTTCGCCACTCAAAGGAAAAGCCTCATTGGCGGAGGGTGGGGAACGCATTGGAGTGTCTTAACACTAGATTTCAAAGGAAACCTAATGTTGAGACACTTCGTCCCTCGTACATCTCATTACGATTTTTGCAAGATATTGCATGTATCATCCAAGAACTCAACGTTGCACTTTATCTTTTAACCAAAAAGAGGAGATAAAAAAGTCTCACTATAGTAACCATGATGGCCATAAGATTTTTTTAAGCTTCACGCTGTCTCTCACATGTATTACAGTAGACAGATCGAACTTGGAAACCTAGTGTTAATGCATTTTCATAAAAAAAGTCTGATTTCCCTCATTAAATTAAATTTGAAGCATTACGTGTTGAATAGCGGAACTCAACGCCGCGTTTTACCTAGTTTCAGACTAGACCACAGCGAAGGATTGAAAATATTAAATATTTCTCTTCTATGATTTGGAATCAAACCCACAACCTTTCATATTCGTCTCTAAGCCACGATGCCGTAATGATATATACATCTATATAAATATAAGTAAATTGCTATAGTTAACTAGTTCCCCTATTATATCGGATCGGTCATTACGTTAACGAGATCGCCACTTGTAGTTAAGAACACCTTGTGCTTGCGTTACATTTTATACCCAAGTTTCATAGCTATTATAGTCTCTCTCATACGGCTTAATAGAAAGAGGTCGCCTATTCCATTTGAGTATAGAAGTAAAATGGTATGGATATAGTAAGATTAAAATTCTAGGACTTTATAGAATTGTCGTTGTCGCATGCAACTTTGTTTCCAAGGTATCGGAAATGAGAAGTTTTTGATAAGGCCTGTTATGGCGTGACATTTTCCTGGCTTAAGTGGGGTAAGGTGAGCAAAAATACGGCATTGAGATCCGCTTCTCAACACGTAATTTCTCATTCGACGGAAAATGTAAAACGGAAATGACTTAATGGGATAAAAAAGAAGAATTATATAAGAAGCGCCCGCGAAATTACGCTGCGCTCGTTAAGTCTATTTTAGGAACGACAGAGTGTAAATGTTTGTCACGGTGAGAATGAAGAAGAATGTGCTGAGGTGGTTTGAGCATTTCGACAGAATAAGTGACGGAAACAAGATTTATGATATAAATGAGGCAGGGGGGAGACATCGGTTGATCATCGAAAACACAATACCGATTATATAGGAAGAAGGTCACGTAAAATGTTGTTCTCAAAACCCCCTGAAGATCATTTATATAACAATTCGATGACAATAATCAAGAAGAAAACGGTATACTGTGACCATAGCGTTTGGCGTTTTCCTCTGGCTACCCCGCTTGGGATACAGCGTTAAGCCAAAAAAACAGTATTAGTAAAGGAGAAATTTACTGATATAGAAAGACATAAGATCTATTGTATGCACAAAGACATGCAATTCCTGGATAAAACAATGGATACTAGTACGCACAATGCTAAATCTCGTGCGTTTCATTCGCCTTGAGAACTTCAAAAATTCTTCTATTACTGTTAAATTTTAACTTTATACGAGTACGTCTAGCACATTTTTTCTGTACGTTATCTGTCAGTCATTATGTTGGAAGAGTTTTCAAACATATATAAAATATATAGATATTACCATATTGAAAGATATTCACAATAGTTGCAATATAAAATTAAGTTTTTTTTTGTCATTTTTTAAATGCCAAATTCCAAGACGTGCCAAATCCCATTACGTTCAAATTTTCGAAATATAAGTATAATATCAGGAACATTAGCATTTTTGTGTCCAATTGGACACACATCCAATTGGACAGAAAAATACTTTAACCAAAATACATTAAATTTGTAAATACGATAGTTACTCAGAAAAATATAAAAAACCCGTTTACTTCCTTATTTGTGGTAATACATCGCTGTCTACAGATCGCAGCAGCCTCCAGAGACACGAGAAGACGAACGTCCTGATAACAGACAATGTATTATGTACTTCTAGATAAAGCTGCCTTCAAACGTCTCGCGGGAGCTTTCTGCTGTTTTCGGATGCTAGTCCATCTGATTTCACTTAATGAAACTGCTATAAGATAGCTACATCCATAGTTCTTTACATTATAGCTTCATGCTTAGATAAGGTATTTTAAAATTGTTTTGTTAAGAAGAAATGGTCAACTGCGAGTCGGAAATAATAAATTTCAGCTACAATAAGCTATGATGGTCTTTATGGTTACCTTCACTCTTGATTCCGCTTATAGCAGGATAAGCAGATTGAACTTAATATTAAAACACTCTGTGTCCATTAACAGCCCTTCTCTGTCTACTGTAATTCAATGCGGCGCTTAGCCACGTTATGAGATCTAACAAACGAAAATACTAAATATTTTAGTTTTTCGAGTGAGCATCGAACCTGTCGCGTTTAGCCACTTTACTACCACTAAGTAGACAGTCTATATAGATAACAATACGAGTTGAATGAAATGGAACTGCTCAAACGGCTCTCTCAATGCCTTTAATTTGTAATTTTCTCATATTAATAAAATTCACCGTAGAAGTACCTTTTTCGTACTTAATTAAATTCTCACGTACTATCGTTTAGTTAGAACCCGAAGAAAACGTGATTTCGAGATAAGAAGAAAATTATTAAGATTTACGTTTGTTCATTGTAATTAGAGTAACATTTCTTATGTATAATGGATCTTTTGAGTGATTTTTCTATAAATGTATAGGTTAACTATATATTTTGAATGATTTTTCTATAAATGTATAGGTAACGAAGTATTTTACATTAGGTCCCTATGGTATAGCTGCTACTGTATTCTACATACTTTTTTAGCTTCACACAATATCTGTCTCTCATAGCCCTTTGAGCGAGATGTCGTTTATTCAGTGCAAATCTGGGAAACTAATATTAAGAAACTTAGTTCCCTATTAACACTCAGGTTACCACTTTCTGCCGAAACCTTGAAACCTCGTTACAAAACGAAGGACAAAATGAAAATATTAAATATATCAATATTTTTACTATGTTTTAAAGTGTTATTCCACACTTAGGACAGAAAATACTAAACTTAAATTTAAACCCTACAGAGATGCTAACAACATAAATAAGTTGTAACAAGCGTATAAGAATTTCGACGGAGCTCGGTGAGAACGAATGGCTTAGTTGGTCAGAGCGCTGGAACGGTATCCAGAGGCGCGGGTTCAAATCCTGCTTCGTTCAAAATTTTTATACGCTTTTTAAATTTAAGTTTAGTATTAAATATATCATTTCTAGGATTGAATTCGATCTTCTCCAAAATCTGTCACGTTCACAGCCCTACTTTTGTGCTCATACACCACGACTGGCCCCAATAATAAAGTTATAATTATACAAAGTATTTTTCCTTAGGCCTGTCGTAATTCAGTGGCACAAGCGTGTGACTGTAATCGACAGGTTCTGGGTTCAATCCCCAGTCAAGGAAATGAAATATTTAATATTTTCAATATAAATATTTAATGTTTCATTTCTTCGCTCTGGTAATATGGCAAAGCGCGGCGTTGAGTTCCGCCACTCAACATGCAGTGCCTCAAATTCGGCGGAAAGTGGAGAATGGAAGTGGAACGAAGTGTCTTAACACTAGGTTCCCAGGTACCCTATGCCTACTGTGCCTCGTGCGGGATACAGCATGAAGCTAATAAAAAGTATTTTTTAGCTTCATGCTGTATGGTTGGTAGTGGGTTCGCTACTTTGATATATTATATTTATTATCTCTTGTACTCGCTCATAAAAATAATCAAAACGGTATTTTCAAATTTAACATAGGTTTTTTTTACGACGAAGTAAATTAAGGTAAAATTAGGGCTCGAAAAGGTACACGTTATTAGTACTCCCGAGGGTGTCGGTATATTTGATTTCAGTGTAAATCACTGTTTTTTTTTATTATTTTGACAGTGTTAATGCTCGATTAAGAAAAAAATATATATATTTAGAAAACGTATAAAAATTTGAACGTAGTGGATTTAGAACCATTGCCTCTTTGATTTCAAGAGGCGCGGGTTCAATCCTGCTGCGTTATACCGTTGCCGTTGTGTTGCCGTTACAATATTGCCGTAGGTACTGTTGTAAATACAAGATTTTTAGGTAAATAACTGAATAATGTCATCATTTTTCATAAATACTTGTGAAAACTCTTTGTCCTTAGTATAAAGAAAGGGAAAAAACATTTTTTTATAAGTATATTTATCCTGTATCCTCCGAAAAGCACTAACAGCAGAAAGAATCTAACGTGAGGAAATTCAGTTCCCCACTTAAATATATTTAAATTTTATTTCCTCCTTCAAGTAAAGCCTCTATTAGGAATCAAACCCACACTCAATGGGGTTACAGTCTACACTGTTCCATCCACTACGCCACGACAATTTATATCATCTACATTAACCAAACATTTATATGACATTTGTGACAGGGTCGGATATGATCGTAAAACACTTAAATGGCTCTTGACGTTTCTTTGCTAGTGCGACGTATGTCATGGCGAAGGGGCAGAAGCGTGTGACTCTTTACGAGGCACGTTGTGGGTTCAAGCCCCACCCTAGCAAATGAAATATTTAATAATTTTATTTCCTTTAGTCTAGCAACGAAGCAAAACGCAGCTTTGAATTTCACCATTCGACACGATATGCTTTCAGAATACCTCAGAAAGTAGGAAACGGAAATGCCTTAATGGGACCGTTCTCATCAAGACATTTCATCACCCAGTGGTGTCTCTAAACGGAATGTCAAACATAGTATCCTTTGTTTCTCTTTCTACTTACTATTCTAAATGAATGAAGTGTGAAACTGTTTTTTCATAATTTCATGTCAATTCTTAATTTTAAATATTTTACAAACGATAACTATCACATCGATAGAATAGGATAATAGATAAATTGAGGCATCGTGGTTCACTGGCACATTGTCTGGCTGTAACGTTACTTACAAATCGGAGAAATGAATTACTTTCATATCCTGGCCGCTGGTAAAACGCTGGCAAGACAAAGCGAAACGTTGAGTTTTCTATTCAACACACAAAGTTGAAAGTTAGTGGAACGTACAGAATGCAGTGTCTTAACACTTTGTTCTCTACCTTGCTAAGTTATAAGAAAATAATTAAATTTTCTAGCTTCGCACTGTCCTGTCCTGTATCTATCCTACCATTCGCAGGATGGGTAGAGGGAATAAGTCATAGCATGTTGAATGACGAAACACAACACCACACTTTGCCTCGTTATTGGAGCGAGGAACTGATGCCTTCTATTTTAAAATCTTCAAAAGCTAAGAAATACTTTAAAATCTTATTATTCCCTAATATCACCATTTCAATCATTTTTAACAAACAAAAAACAAAATATTCCACCGAAAGAGAATAACAAAACACAGCCTCTTAAATTCACCGTAACGTAGTCCGTACCAGATGGTGCGTTTAATTTTGCTCGCAAACCTATCTAATAATAAAGGAAAAATATTTCGTTCAAAACCATTTCCAAATTGGTGTATATCTGTTTATGTGTTTTTTTTTTTTTCAACTTCACGCTGTATCCCGCACTAGGCAGGGTAGGCAGGTATTTTATGTGTTTGTGCGGCTGAAACTATGGCTTTTTGTTACATCCCGCATCTAGCAGAGAAGGCAAATGAGTGTTAAGACACTCCAACACAGTTGCTTTTTTCACACTTCATTCCGTACATAGCAAGGTGGGTAGAGAGAGCTTGGGAACCTAGAGTTAAGACAATCCTTTCTAAAAAATTGTATTTTAATTAATTAATTTTCACGACTGGAAATCGAACTCAGATCAGCGCTTACTGCTATTTAATATTTTATACCGATGATCCTATGCGGTCACAATATTTAATTTAATTATACCTACAGGTATTTCCTGCAGAATTCGTTGTATAGTGGGGTACAGAAGTATATCAATGGGAGCGGAGTGTCTTAACACTGGGTACCCAAGGTTCCTTTTGCCTACCTTGCTATGTGCAGGATTCAACGTGACGCTAAACAACAAGAATTTATAATACCTATTATATTATATAAAACAAAACTTTGGTAAACTCTAAGCTAACAACATTATGAATCGACTATACGTACTATACCAGGTAACAGAAAAGGGAAATTTTCTTAATTGAATAAAACATTGATAGCAAAGTTAAAGTATCTAACAGGGCTTCTGACATTTTAACTAGATTATGTCACAATATTTGTAGTAGTTTCGAGGCCTGTAGTGGCGCAGGGGCATAAGAATATGAATAAACGTGTAACTATAAGCGCGACAGGTTGTGGATTCGATTCCCACTCAAGAAAGTGAAATATAACATATTTTCAAATTAAATGTTTATATTTTTTTATTTATTCACTGTAGTAAAAAGGCAAAGCGCGGCGTTGGGCTCCTTCATTCAACGCACAATATCTCAAAAAGTGTAGAATGGAGTGTCTTAACACAAGGTCCCTACTTTCCTCTGCCTACCCTGCCATGTAAGAGATATACGAGTATATGGCCTCTTTCTCTTTTGAGACTAACTGTTTATTACTGTCCTCCTGTACCAACGTTAAAGTCACAACAGAAGGGCCAGTATAACTGCCACTAGGTTTCACCTCAGTGACAGGAACCAAATAGGTCTGGCTCCCACCACTTTCGTGGTAGTACTTATAGGGTAAGTCGCCCTACGCAACCTCCAACTGCCAACCAGATGGAAGACGGTCTTCTATCACGCTACCTCATTTCCAAATAGGTGCTGGAGCTGTAGGCACGCTCACCTCCCCCACGCCCTCCCGATTTTTTTTTTGGTCACCTGATGCTGTCTAACCTAAGCCTACAATCGGCTTTTGGATCCGAGCGTAGCTCCCGGCTCTCATGTCAAACAGGCATGTACCCGAGCTGTGGTAGCCGATCAGTACTTAGGCCGCCACTACCGGTCGCTACAAACCACGCTAGGTCCACCAGGCAGCCCTTCGCCTTGAGCCGGTGAAGACACAAACATACTGCGCGCGAGGTCAAACGCCCGGTGACAACTGTACCGGGCAGACAAACATGTCCAACATCTGCATTCAACCACAACCACCGCAAGTCTAACTTCAAATACCAGGACAAAGGCTTTGGGAACATCCAGTCCCCGCGGCACCCTAGACAAACCACCGGACCCATAGTTCCAGCTATCTTCTAGCCCGTATATTATTAGCCCGGGTTTTAGCCCGGGTTTTAGCCCGGGTCTTAGCCCGGGTATCTGAACAGCCAGGGCCCGCGTTACTCAGATTCCTCTGAGCTCGCGAGCAGACAACCGTCGAGGCGCTAATTAAAAATTCCCTCTGCCTTACTACTGATACCCTCCAAAGCAGGTACTGGAATCAGTTTGCAGCTGCCCGGTTTTATGGGTGCACCCGGTATGGCCCAAGTGCCCCCAAATGTAAGAGATCCACTTTGAAGCATAAAAATAATAAGGCCTATTGTTTATAATAGGCTAACTGGCTGTGGTAGAAACAAGAACTCACCACACAATGTCTAAAATTGTACGGTACTCACCACACAATGTCTAAAATTGTACGGTACTCACCACACAATGTCTAAAATTTCTTATATTTACTAGTCTCAAATCAATATAATTAACAAAGTTTTGATAAAATTACTTATGCGTTTGTATATTTTATTGGTCGTCTTCTTCTTAATTAGAAACGCCCTCCATCAATATAAAACGGACAGGACTAGATACTTAACTAACTAACTAAAATAATTGACATATGAGTCAAGTTAAAGTTAAGAGTAGGCTGGGAAAATGGCTTTTGTTTGTGACCCGATTAACAATTTAGTTATTTTTATTTTTAGATTCACGATATATCTCGCACACAGCAGAATAGGGAGGGAGAACTTAGGAACCTAGTGTTAAAATACTCCGTTACCATTAACACATTAGAACATTAAAACATTAAGACATTATCACATTAAGACATTAATACATTAAGATATTAATACATTGTGACATTAAGACATTAATACATTGAGACATTAAGACATTAAACATTATGACATTAAACATTAAACATTAAGACATTATGACATTATGACATAAAGACATTAAGACGTTAAGACATTTAGACATTAGAACAATAAGATTAATATATTAAGACATTATACATTAAGATATTAAGACATTAAGACATTAAGACTAAGATATTATACAACAAATGTGTGACAACGAGACGCGTATCAACGCTGTAGTTATTTCGTAATTTTCGATCCTAACGTGCCTGCGCGCGTAAGCACAGATTATATTTTTTGTATGAAATCACATTTAATTTTATTAAGCATCATTCCCCGATTCGTTCCCCGATCTTCACCGTATTCTTGAAGCATTGCTTTTTGTATGGCGGTACTAAACACTGCGCCTTGCCTCGTTACCAGAGCGAAGAAATTTTAGTTTGAAATATGTTATTCTGCCTCATAGGAGTCGACCATCGAAATGATTTTCGTGGTAATCACTTTGTCTTTATTACTAACCATATTAAAAACAATTACATAATTTGAATAATTTAAGTATACATATTTATATAATTTTTTTAGCTTTACTTTGTATGTGTAGGTCATAGTAGGCAGAGGGAAACTAGTATAAGGCCATATGTTCTCAACACCAAATCCGCAAAGCGTTTCTTTTGTGCCCAAGTCATCATTTATTACTACATAAATATAAGCTTAAAAAGTAACATCTTAAAGAAAATCTAAAATGTTAAATTCAAAGAAGTAAAACCCAGAAACGTCTCATCACTCACTCAGCATCTGGAACTTAAAAGCGGAATCGTGTAGTCTTTACATTGTTGTTAATAGTTTTGTCTCTTGAAAGATTTGTGATAAGCTGAACTTTCTTTAATATTATGGAGCACGATATTAATGATTTCACATGGATATATGAAAACCGGTCAAGTGCGAGTCGGACTACCATTGAGGCCGTGTCATTTTCATGATTGTGGCTCACCAGTGTACCAAATTTTATAATAATAGCTTGAGGGGAATAAGTCTATAGAATTTGCAACAAAAATCATGCGCAATCAAAAGATATGAGAGCTTACTTCTCATATCTTTTGATTCTGTTGACTTAAAAGCTTGTTTTTTGTGTTTTGTCTATTAATTTCAGTTTGGTATCTCAGCGCTATCTTCACAAAAAATTCAAATCGTAGTTACTTTCTTATTTATACTTATCAAACTGAACATTTACATTTAATAGCGAAACTCAACATCTTTCTATATTTCCAAACCAGAAAAAAACTAAAAAATATATATAATTATCTCTATGGACTAATAAAATCGAACCAACTATCATCTACTGGAGCCAACTGTCTCTATATTTGAACTACCGTGTATGAGACAACATTATTATGACAATAAGCCTTCCCCAAACACGCTTATATCTATAAGCGAAGTTTCCCATACATTATGTCATCATGTGTGAAAGCCGAGGCGACGTTGATGGATTGGTCCCGACGACGTACGAAACGAAAATATCTTTTGAGAGCTTCCGAAGTGAAATGAATGTGAACAAAATATCTACATATTTATTTTAGCTTAACGCGGGTCACATATATCCAGTATGTAACCCGGACGGCAGAGGGAACCTTGTGTTAGAACATTTCTTATTCGTACTTCCAATAGACGGAAGCAAGTATTATTTTGTTTAATAATGGACGGAATGTGGAATATGGCTAAGTATGTTCAGAATTTCGCTCTGCATACCTTGCTATGTGCGGGATACAGCGTAAAGCTTCTTAAGAGGAAGAAAAAAAGTATAGAATAAACAGAGTTAATGGTTGTCTATTTTTAAAAAACACAAACAAAAAAAACAAATAAAGAAATATATAGCTGACTATATCAAATTTAAAGTTAAAAATGTCCAATATTTAACCAAGCCTTTACAGTACGATCTAAATGGAAAGCAAATTCATCAAATGTTTGAGCAAGTTAATATTTAACTCAGTACTATTAGTGACAGCGTTTTTCATACGAAAATAAATAAAATTAAAAAATAAAAATTTATTGGATTAGGAAAAAGATAATACATAGTGCTTAAGTTCGTTAATGGCTACTATAGTTCGAAACTGTGTTGTAGCCGTTGACGCCCACCTCCCGACAAACATGTTGTAATTCTAGTGCAGTCAGTCAAGTTATAAAGTTATTGTCTCAAATTAAATTTACTTAAAAAATTAAATGGATACTCATGGCAGAGTAGGCACAGCATTGCTTATTAAGTGACAGAGCTTAACGCCGCACTTTGTCTTGTATTTCCTTATATATATATACACATATATATATATATATATATATATATATATATATATATATATATATATATATATATATATATATGTGTGTGTGTATATATAAAAGTTAAATATTCCGCATTTAAGCAAGCCTTTGCAGTTTGCAAATGGACAGCAAATTCAGCAAATGTTTGAGCAAGTAAATATTTAAATCGGTACTATTAACGACAGTGTTTTTCATATGAAAATTAAGTGGATAGAAAAAAGGTTTATTTTTAGCTTCACGCTGTATTCCACACATGAAAGAGTAGGCTGAGGGAACATAGGAATCTAGTGTTCAGACTCCATGGTCCCTTCTTGACTTTCTGGAATTGCTTATGAAGCGGCGGAGCTTAACGCCACACTTTGTCTTGTTAGCAGAGCGAAAGAAAGAAAGTATTAAATATTTTATTTCCTCAATCGCGGATCGAACCCACAACCTGTTACATTTTAGTCACAAGCTTGTGCTTATACGCCAAGACAAGCCTCACAATTAAAATATTCTTAAAATTATAGCAGACACATTCAAATTTCATTGTTCTATGTCCCGTCATCAAATGACATGTCAAACTTTGCTTCTCCCTTTGAAATTTAAACATACCAATCTAATAATACCATATACGAATATTATATTCTTATTTCGCTTCACACGATATACCACAAATGGCAAGGGTAATGGCGGCAGAGGGAACTAGGGAACCTATTGCTAAGGTATTGCGTTCCTATTAAGACACTTCTGATTCTCACTTTAAGCCGAATTTGATTGCGGTGTTAACCAGCGAAGTCATTGCTACGCTTGGTCTCTAATGGAAATAAAAATATCTAATATATTTTATTTCCTCTTGTGGAGATCAAAGCCATGACCTTGGTGACTCAGACCTCGGTAGTATGATATCATCCTGATATAATGTAAGAAAATAATAGCTATCGTTGCATATTGATATGTTATCGCCGTGAGAATAGGATCCAGCTTAGAATAGGATCACCCTGGTACTGATGGTGTCGTAAGAGGCGACTAAAGTGCGTGTGGTAGAGTCACGTTGCCAGTAATGGCAACACGCATGGGCAGACTCGACCGGATTATTACCACCCCCGGCATTTAAGACCGGCGTTAAGTAGTGGCTTTGGCCACTGCTTTTCGCATCAGGTAATGCCGGGCCCCGGTGCCCTTCCACCTTAAAGGACGGCAACGCTCCTATAGCTCCTCTGGAGTTACTCGGGGCTGTGGGCGACGGTGATCACTTACCACCAGGTGACCCGTACGCTCGATTGCCGTCTTTTCCATAAAAAAAAATTGATAGCTATCGATTGTAGATTTAAGTAATATAATTTCGCTCAAGTAGTGAGGGGAAAGTAGGGAACAGAGTGTCAGCATCAGAACAGCATTAGGTTCCCATGTTCCTGCTGTCTTCCTTCCAGTATGAGAGATACAGCGTGATGCTAAAAGAAAACGTACTAAATTCTGTTTTACATTTGTTTCAGACGAGGAGCTGGTGTTCAGAGACAGGTGGGGTGGTCTAACTCTTTTCAACGTTAAGAACTTCACTACGCGACTGTTAATGAACAATTCTACTTTTGTAAGTATTGTTTAGTTTGTAAGCATTATTAATTAATTTATACTTTTTTAGTAGACGGGGTAAGTGAGCCGGAACGCAAAAAGGAGAATGTCTAACATGTATATCTATCTGTCAGTCTGTCTGTCTGTACTGACGTAAGTAGGGCCATACATACCTCCAAAACTCACTTCACTGTTGTTATGTGGGACTTTAAAGCGAAACTCGACAGGAGAGGTGATTCAGAGTTGAGAGTGGGGCAATTTGGATATGGACAGAGAAACCAAAGAGGACAGAGGCTGGCCGACTTTCTTGAAAAGGAGGGACTCTTTATGATGAACTCCTTTTTTCAGAAGCCGCCTCAGAGGAAGTGGACCTGGATAAGCCCCAATAGTACGGTCAAAAATGTGATAGACTTCATCTTGACACAAGACACACATCTTCAACGATGTCTCCGTGATTCACAGGGTGAAAACCGGAAGTTATCACCGAATAGTAAGAGGCACGTTGAAGATTGACGTCAAAGTCGAAAGGATTCTAACTGATGTCTACGCTCCGACCATCTTATGCCCATATCCAAAACCCCGAGAGCTTTCAACTAGAATTGAAGAATCGCTTCAGTGCTCTAATGAACTGTGTTACAGTGGACGATGTCAACAACAGGTTTGTGGAAACTGTCCACGAAGTGGGGTCAAGTCGACGTTTAATGATGCTGCAGTCGCCCGACCACGTGGAGTCATATAGGCAGCTCAATAGAGCTTAAAACTTCCTTGCGACGCGACATTCGTGCTCTTAGTACTAAATGTATCGAAGACACAATCGAGCAAAACCAAGGCTCAAAAATGTTCGCTAGGAACATCTCTATTGGGCAAAGCCGGCTGACCAGACTGAAAACAGAGGACGGCATTATAACGGCGACTAAAGCCGATGTTCTGAGGGAAGTTGAAAGTTTCTATGGACAGTTGTACACATCGTCTATTAATCCTGATGTTGGCTTGGAGAAAGATCCGAGAGCCATGGTAACCCGACATTCCACTGAAAACATCCCGGACGTCAGCCTTTAGGAGATTAGAATGGCTCTGAAACAGCTTAAGAACAACAAGGCACCGTTCACCGTTCAAGGCTCTGAAACAGCTTAAGAACAACAAGGCACCGTTCTGCTTGAAGGTACCACACCTGAAGCATGGAACAGGGGCATCGTCGTCTTGTTCTTCAAGAAGGGAGATTATACCCAATTGAAGAACTGCAGGCCGATATCGCCCCTGAGCCATGTTAACAAGCTGTTTTCAAGACTAACTACTAATCGTCTCGCATGTAGGTTTGATGACTTCCAGCCTCCCGAACAAGCCGGTTTCCGAAAGGGCTTTTCCACCATAGACCATATACATACGCTGCGGCAGATTATACAGAAGATCCAAGAGTATAACCTACTGTTATGCTTAGCGTTTGTGGACTTTGAAAAAGCCTTCGATTCGATCGAGATTTGGGCTGTGCTTCAGTCTCTCCAACGGTGCCATATTGACTATCGGTATATCGAAGTGTTGAAATGTTTGTACAAAAACGCCACTATGTCGATCCGAGTACAAGAAGAGCGTACAAAGGCTATTCCATTACAGCGTGGGGTAAGACAGGGAGACGTTATATCTCCGAAACTGTTTACCACCGCGCTAGAAGATGCCTTCAAGCTTCTAGACTGGAAAGGATTCGGCATCAACATTAACGGCGAGTACATCACTTACCTTCGATTTGCAGATAATATCGTTGTCATGGCAGAATCGCTGGAGGACTTAGGCACTATGCTCGAAGGCCTCAACAGAGTCTCCCAACAGGTGGGCCTTTAAATGAATATGGACAAGACGAAGGTCATGTCGAATGTTCATGTTGTGTCCACCCCTATATCCGTTGAGAACTCTGTTCTCGAAGTTGTCGACCATTATATATACCTATGCCAAGTGGTCCAACTAGGTAAATCCAACTTTGAGAAAGAGGTCAATCGACGAATCCAACTCGGCTTGGCAGCATTCAGGAAACTTCATCACATCTTCTCGTTCAAAATACCTCAGTGCCTCAAGACGAAAGTCTTCAACCAGTGTGTGATACCAGTGATGACTTATGGAACTGAAACGTGGTCTCTAACTATGGGCCTCATGAGAAAGCTCAAGGTCATTCAACGAACTATGGAGAGGGCTATGCTAGGTGTTTCTTTACGTGATAAAATAATGAGATCCGTAGGAGAACAAAAGTCACCGACATAGCCCATCGCATTAGCAAGTTGAAGTGGCAGTGGGCGGGGCACATAGCTCGACGAACTGACCGTTGGGGTCGTAAGGTTCTCGAATGGAGACCACGGACACGGGACGGCGCAGTGTGGGTCGGCCCCCCACTCGATGGACTGACGACTTAATAAAGGTCGCAGGGAGCCGCTGGATGCAGACCGCACAGAACCGTCCGTATTGAAGGCGCATTGGGGAGGCTTATGTCCAGCAGTGGACGTCGGTTGACTGATGATAATTCAACCATTGTCATCACTAGTCAATCGACAATAAACAGCTGTAACTAACTAACTATATGTCATACACTAGTCTCAGCGATTTTTTTTTAACTTTGTAGATGAAGCTGCAGGTTAAAATTAGTATATTATCCCGCACGTGGCAGGATAGGAAGAGGGAACTTGGGAACCTAGTGTTAAGACACTTCAGTTCCCGACTGAGGCATTGCGTGTTCAGAGGTGAAGCTCAACGCCACTCTTTGCCTTATTACCAGAGCAAAGAAATGAAAATATAATATATTTCCTTTTTCTCGAGTGGTGATCGAACCCACATCCTGTCACGTTTTCAATTACACGCTTGTGCGCTGCTCTACGAGAGATCTCAAATTATTTAACATTCAATATTATTACCCGATTTGGCTCTTACAGATCCAGTGAGATGCTTATGCAAAACATTTTTATGCCAAATGGATTTAAAAAGGTTTCAACTTGTCAAATAAAATATAAAAACATGGCCAATTTTATGTTCATTCGTGAAACATCGAATATTTAAATTTGAATGTAAATTTTAAATATCCAAAATATTATTTATCTAAAAATATAATTTGACGTTCACTATATAGTGTTTGTTTTTATGTTTTAGTCTTCACGCTAAATCTTGCATATAGAGGAAACATTGTGCATTTTTTTTATAAATTACGTAAATAAGCAGAGCTTAACGCCGCCGTCAATCACAAGAGAAATGAAATATATTTATTTACAATTCTATGCGCCATAGCTTTTAAATTATCAAAAATTACTTCAAATCGGGGTTGATCCCACCACCATGATGATTACAGTTCCGGTTCCATTATACCACGATTTTTTTTTTTTCAATTTTTGACTGAACGGTTTCCAATTTTTGCCTGAAAAATAATCTTTATAATGCATATACATCGTTTAGTGACATTTTATCCTTTACATATTATCAAAAAAGACGAACTTAGGAATGCTTATATGCGCTATACCTCAAATTCAGTGAAAACTGGGGAATGAAACTGAGTGTCCTAACATTAAGTTCCCAAGTATCCTCTGCCTACACTGCCATGTGCGGGATACAGCGTGAAGCTGAAAAAATAAAAAATATGTTATTTTTAACCCCTGACGATGCTATAAATTTGACCTGATTGTGTGTCTGTGTCACCGTCGCTCCTGAATTAATCTACTGTATTGAGTGCGTTTTTTTTAAACGATTTCGATGAAAAAAGCCTTATTCATCGCGTATGCTTCTTGACTATGTTTTATAAAAAAATAATTATAAGCTTAATAACTATACGCACTTAGTCAAGATAAGATTATGATTATTTCAGACGAGCATTTCTTTAACTGTTTTTTGTTATTTCCTCTGGTAGTGAGATACCGAAGAACCGGGACGTTGCCCATCGCCCATCAATCACACAAATACCAAAAAATATTTATCGCAGCACCTTCTGGAGAATTATTACTGTGTGCCTATTTAAGGACATGCGCCAATCAAATCTAAATCCATCACTGAAAACCCCATTATAATTGAACCAGTACTTTTGGAGTAAAAACAGAAAAAACAACTTTCCCCATACGTATGTTATACGTACATTATAATATTATAAAGTATACTCTAAATCCTTAGCAAATCACCGTCAGTAAATTCGACCTCGATACTCACTCCTGTGTACTCGGGGGACGTAAAAAGCATCGATGTATGGATTTTCAAATGATTACGTAAAAGACGTGTGTTACACCGAATGTTCAATTTTCTTTTGTCATTGCATTTTCAAAGTGTTAAAATTAAAAAAAAAAACGTTTATGGATTTCACGCTGTATTATATACACTAGCTGTTGTATAGCAGAGTAGGCAGAGGGATGTTGAGAGGATGTCTTAAAATACTCCGTTAAACACTACCGTTTCGTTCTCTATTTACTGCCAAAAGCTACTTTATTTTACATTCTAGCAAATTTTAACAACACGTATATCTTGTTGATTTTCTCGAATTGAGATCGTACCCACGCACATTTACAGACGCATGTGCCCCGGCGCCACAATAGTCGTTATTTTGATTTCCACGTTGAGCAACAAATTAATTTCATTTCCTGGCTCGACTAAAGAGACGCAAAAAATATTTATCACCAAGCCTGACAATAAGGAAAACAAGTCAATACAATTACTATAATTATGACTTGACTGAAGCCTGCAGTGGCGCAGCGCCACGAACGTGACTTTACAGTCGTAAAGGCGACAAGTTATCGGTTCGATCCCCACTCGTGGAAATTAAATATTAAATATTTACATTATTTCACTTTCGTAACCGTTACGTAACATTTTACTTCCGTAACTTAACACACAAATACAAATTCGTCGGAAAATGGGGAAAGGAATAGAGTGCCTTAATACTTAACCCAAACCCTACCCTATCATGTGCGGGATACAGCGTGAAGCAAAAAAAATTTTGCGACTAAAACAAAACATTTAAAAATAATTTTCAAATTTCATATATTTCAGCTGAAACGAACTTGAACAGTGTGAGAGCAGTACGTACATAACAATAGAAAACATGTCCGTACATACATACATACATACGTACTATATTGCAATCGCTAAGTCTCGATTCTCGTTATCGAATACTGTAGACTTGCCTTTTTACTACAATGAGTTCAGTAATGAAATGTTCTTTCCGTCAGATTTGTTCACGTGTGTTCTTGTACTTTTATTTATTATGTTACAGTTTAACGTTTAAATAAAAATTATCTAAATATATGAAAATTTTACAATATTTGGAATGTGGTCGTCGTGACACAGTGACACGGTGACGGACTGTGTTGGGTTCCCGCAACGTTTAGTTACACCTTTCAACACGTAATGTCTGGCAAATTGGAGAAGATAGTGTCTTAACACTAGGTTCCCATATTCCTTCTGCCTGCCTTGCTATATGTGGGATACAAAGTGAACCTTTTTTTTTCAGCTTCACGCTGTATCCCGCACTAGGCAGGGTAGGCAGAGGGAACGGAAGTGAAACCTAGTGTTATGACACTCCGTTCCACTTCCGTCCCCACTTTCCGCCGAATTTGAGGCATTGCGTGTTGAGTGGCGGAACTCAACGCCGCGCTTTGCCTTATAACCAGAGCGAAGAAATGAAACATTAAATATTTAAATTGAAAATATTAAATATTTCATTTCCTCAACTGGGGTTCGAACCCAGAACCTGTCGGTTACAGTCACACTCTTGTGCCGCTGTGCCACCACAGGTCTCAAAGTGAACCCAAAAACATTTTTTTATATTTCATAGATTTCCTTTAACATTGTGGCATATATATTCTCTTCTTTAAAGCGCTTGAACTCTTTGTATTACATATAATCCAATATTTCTTTAACAAAATTAAAACATATATATATATACATAAAACTGAAGTAATCTTCTTATGATCTTATCTTGAAGTTAATCCTCAAATATAATAATGATTTAGAACAAAAACGATAACATTAAATTCTATATATATTTCAATACCTTCATATAAGTATGTAGAGGCCAGCACAGCGTGTGTTGTGGGTTCAATTCCCATTCGGAGTATTGTATTATTGACATTTCTTTCTTTTTTTTTGCTTATTGAGTAAGAAAACTTAACACGGCATTGAGTTTCTTCACTCAATACACAAGGTCTCTAAAAAACAGTAGAAAGTGAAAGGAGTGTTTTAACACTAGGTTCTCTATGCCTTCCCTCCTACAAGAGAAGCCGTAAGAAAATGGAGAAGACACTCAGTAAATGACACAAATAAAACGTTGGCACTTGACAAATAGAAAAAAGTATTAAAAATTATTATATGGAAGTGACTTTGGTTCAAAAACCTTATCGTAGGTGTTATTATAAGCTGACGTGTGTCTAACTGGCATAATCTTGCATGACGGAGGTCGCAGGTGCAATTTCTAAATATACTCGTGATATATTCGTATGTCAGTCAGTGTGTGACATATATAGGTATATTATTTTCAATGTTTAAGCAAATTATATTGTCATAATTAGTAAAATAATAATTAGGTATTGTGGGAATATAACCATAAAACGATAGTAAAAACTGCATTTAAATTGGTTAAGCCTTTTCTAAGATTAATGCAAACAAACGAACAAACATTTTAAAATAAAAAAAATATATTACTATATTACATTAACAAATAATATATCTTCCAAGTGTAAATAATGTGAAACCTGTGAATAATCTTTTGTATATAACAAAGATTATTATGTTAAATAATAATTATTCTCTTTTTTCCTCAGCTTCGTGCTGTATCCCGCACGAGACAGGGTAGGCAGAGGGAACCCGGGAACCTAGTGTTAAGACACTCCGTTCCACTCCCGTTCCTCATAATAATAATCTTTGTTACATATACTATGTATGATGATTTATCATATGTACTTAGATATCATTTCCTCGAGTGAAAATCGAACCGACAACCGGTCTCGTTTACAGTCTTAAGCTTATGCTCTGCACCACGATGGCCTAAACGCATATACTCGTAGATACATATGTATATTTAATTTTCTTTAACTTCACACTGTATGCCATATCCACTGGCAGAGTAGGCGGAGGAAACTTTTGTTAAATTTTCTTACCTTCCGCCAAATTTGGGACATTGAAAAAGTATTAAATAATTAGTTTCCGCGAGTGGGGATCGAACCCACTTCCTGTCACGTTCAAACACGTATACATTATATACAAGGTACATCAAAATGCAAATCACACAGTGGTCAGCATACATTTGTTGAACCGCACGTCCGCGATAGATGTACTGTAACAAACTGAGGCGTAATTAGTATTCTACGGACACTGGACGTAAGCTCTAGTTAGAAATTAGAATTGCTCGTTTTGGTAACATGTTTCAAGATTGCATTCTCTTATGTCCTTGTTAGCTTCACGCTGTATTCCGCACACAGCAAGGTAGGGCGAGGGAACCTGACAATTTAATGTTATGACTCCGTTCCCGTTCCCGTTCCCGTTACGATACTTACGTGTCCCACTTTTCGCTGAGTTCTTTCACTTACTCAACATGCGATGTCTCCAAAAGAAGGCAACTTCAATATTGCGTTTTACCTCGTTACTTGAGCGGGAAAATATTAAAATCTCATTTCCTCGAGTTGGAATCAAACTCACAACCTATCACGTTTACATACATACGTACATAAGTTCAGTTCAGAAAAAAATATATACTAAGAAGTCCTCGTGAATAACATTGTTAGCATTCAATTTTTTCAGCTTCACGCTGTATCCCGCACGTGTCAGGGTAGACATAAGGAACGTGGGAACCTATATTGGAACACTCCGTCCCGTTCCCCACTTTTCACCCAATTTGAGGCATTGCATGCTCAGTAGCGTAACTCAACGCAGCGCTTTGCCTTATTACAGAGCGAAGAAATGAAAACATTAAATATTTAATTTGTAAATGTTTCATATTTCCTTTCCTCGAGTGGGAATCGAACTCACAGCCCGTCGCATTTAGAGTAACACGCTTGTGCCCCTGCACCACGATAGACCTCAATTATAATCAGGCATTATAATCAGTACGTCTTTGTCAAATGCTGAAGATAGGCTAAAACAATATTTATGATCTATAATCAGAATATGTCCAATATTAAATCTTTAAATATTTTTTTATAATTTTTCTCTTTGAGATGTTATTGATATCGTGTTTTAATTTTTATAACACTTGCCCTATTTAGTGTCAATTTTTTTTCCAGCCGTCGACCCAGCGTACAGTGTCATACTATAAACGCGGTAATTGTTGGTTCGATCCCGATACTTACCACGAATAGTTTTCGGCTTTGGTAACCCAACTAAGTGTGACATTAAATTCCTTACTTATCCCGCAATGTCTCCCAAAGGCACTTTATTAGGAACGTGCTATCTATAGACCTTATAAAGAGCTAAAAAAACACTAAAAGAGACAATTTTTTTTTCAGCTTCACGCTGTATCCCGCACGAGCCTGGTAGGCAGAGAGAACCCGGGAACCTAATGTTAAGATACTCCGTTCCACTTCCGATCCCCACTTTCCGCCGAATTGGAGGCATTGCGTGTTGAGTTGCGGAACTCACCGCCGCGCTTTGCCTTATAACCAGAGCGAAGAAATGAAACATTAAATATTTAAATTGAAAATATTAAATATTTCATTTCCTCGACTGGGGATCAAACAGTCTCACTCTTGTGCCGCTGCGCCACGACAGGCCTCTATCTTCTTATATACCCAATGAAACCTGTTTTGGAGCAGACGCGTGATTGGTGACAGGCGTGTGTTCGATCCCCACTCGATGAGATGAAATATTAATATTTTATTTCTTAGCTCGGGTACAAAACAAAGCGTAGCAGGATATATGCAAGATACAACGAGAAGCAAAAGCATAACAAAACCCAACATAACAAGTGAACGCTCAAAACTTAGGCCTCGCATCAATAAAATTTATATAAATATACCTAAAAAGACTAATATTTCAAAGTCAGTTAAGCGACGTGAACTTATTGAAACAATATATTTAGTTTCACACACGTTTTCAAATTGAAGGCAGAATGGAGTCATTCTGGAGTAATGGTGTATGAAAAACTTGTTTTACTCCAAGAGGGGTAGAATAACGAGCTTTTTGTCGTATTGCTTGGAAATATATGAAGTTTTGGTGGTTAGCTCGAAATTGAACATTAAATGAAAGTCCCAAGTTCATTTCATATTTAGAATTGAAATAAGAATTTGGTAGTCAAGAAATTAAATCCTAGACTACTTTTGATATAGGTGTGGTCAAGAGAATCAACAATAAACCCAGCTTTACGATTTTTCCCACACGTGGCGGGATAGGTAGAGGGAACTTGGGAGCCTAGTGTTGAGACACTGCGTTTCGTTCCCAAATTTTCACCAAAATTGAAGCATTGCGTGTTGAATGATAGAAATTAACATTGCCTTGTTACCAGGTCGAAGAAATGAGAACATTAAATATTTCAATTCAAAATATCAAATATTTAATTTACTCTTGGTGGTCAAACCCACAACCTCTCCATGCCTGTACAGTCAAGATTGTGCTCCTCCGCCAAGACAGTCGCCAAGTGTAAGTGGTAAGAGAGGAGAGAAAGACTGCAGTAGACAGACAATAGTTCGAGAGAATAATATCAATGATATTGAACGGATGTCTGGTAAAAGCATGAACCAATAATTTCTCCGCAAAAGGCAGTAAGAAAAAAGGAAAAGTATAAAAAGGTTCAGTACGTTTGTAGAGCCGTTGAATATTTCACTTCTCGACTAATGTAAATATTAATATGGAGCGTTATATTTTCATTGTAAAACCAACTTTGTCCTAAAAATACATGGATTAATATTCAACCGCACCCTCATATGTGAGGTTCGATATTAAAAAGCTAATATAAAATAAGATGAGTAAAGAGATATTTTATTAGTTTCACGCTGTATCCCGTATATGGAAAGATAAAGCAGAGGGAACCGTTTGTTAAAACATTCCATTTTCACGCCCAGTAATGCAATGTCTTAGACATTGCATTGCAGCAATGCAATGTCTCAGACATTGCATTGCTGCAATTTTAGTTTTAGTGGCGCATCTCCTCTCTGCCTTTATCTTGTTACCAGAGCGAAATTACACATAATTCTATTCGGCGAGTGAGAATACTTGTATATACATAAATGTTCTTTCCAAAATATGGAATATTATAAATATTTAATAAACAACATTCTCTCTGACCAAATGCTTCTAATCAATCTTTTGATTCCGGAGTTGTATAAAAATCCCTACAGATATACTAACAACTTAAACATGTTGTAAAAAGCATATGCGAATTTTGACGTAGCTAGATGAGAACGTATGACTTAGCTGGTCAAAGCGCTTAGACAATTTCTAAGAGGTGCGAGTTTACACTCGATTGACAATTGATTGGTTACTACTCTGAAAGACGGGTGTGCGAATCTAAGCCTGAATGCTAAAAAGGCGAAGGTCTGATATTTGAAAGAAGTGAAGAAAGGACAGAATACAAGATCAGTGTAAATGATAAGATATTAGAACAAGTAAATGAGATATACTACATCTGCGAAATATGTTTAGTAGAAAAGGAAGTCATAAAGTCGAAGTGGAAAAGAGTATTGCTGCCAGTAACAGAGTTAATCGCATACCCAATGAAGAGACAGTATGTTAGGTACTAGCGTGGATGTCACAGTGAGAATGAAGAAGAACGTGCTCAGGTGGTTTGGGTACGTCGAGCGAATGAGTGAAGAAATGAGTAATAAGAGAGTGAGAGGGAGACCTCGGATATAGCGTGAAACTAAGTAAATAAGTCAAATACATTTCCAACAATAAATCACAGCTATAACGTCACGACAGCCTTCAAATTAAATATATACCAAAATTTACGCTTAAACATAAATGTTATTTATATTAGTAATCCTCTAGCACCGTGTAACACACGTGACGCTTAATAGCTCATAAATATGATTTTATTTGCACAATTTCGACATTTTTTCTGCTCCACGCTCTATCTAGCACACGGCAGGGTAATCAGAGAAAACTTGAGAACCTAATACAGATAAGAGTGTTTAGACACTTCGTTCCGTTACCCATTTTTCGCCGAAATATAGTTGTAAAGCTTAAAAACAAACTTATAGACTATAAATTCTTTATAACGTTGTGTTTTCTAAACAGAAAATACAAATTTTTAAACGGTTCATTAGATTTAAAAAATTTTAACATGATAATGTTTTAAAAATCGAAGAACACTGCCTGCAGGTTAAAAAAAATGTCCAGTTCCGTCTTACCGAGCGTAGAATTGAGTGCGCGGAACAAGCGATAGAGTGGTAAAAATAAATGTTATTATATTTTTTTGAAAAAAAAAAACTTCTGATATATTTATTGTAAAAAAAATAAAAGGTGTCAAGGGACACCCGGATGGAACGAAGTTCCTTTCGATTAAATAGTGAAGAAATTGTTATAATCTTTTTTTATTTCTTTTAAGTTATAAAGTATTTTTTTTATTATTAAAAAATATAATATAATACCGGTTTTACTTATATAAGACAATTTTCTTGGGATTTGAAATTAAACAATATGTTGTTGCTCTGGAAAGAGGATTGGAATTTGATTTAAATATTTGCATATACAAAATACATTATTTACAATACCTATATTTAAAGAAAATACAAACTTGGAAAGAGAAACGACATTTATAGTTTAATTCACCATCAAATAACTCTTTTACACAATTTTCACTATTCTTTTTTTTAACAAAGGTTTAACAATAAAATATGACATTGCATTTTTGTCTTGCGTCCATCGCCATTTTAGCTCCCTTGCGACCTCTATCGGTACACAATGTTTATCTATGCAGAGCGGTAAAATTCAAATACAATAATAAAGAAATGAAGTTTCCTTACGCGTATATAATTTTCTGTATTTTTTGGAAACTTAACGTTTCGAACAGAACATTTTGCAGCAGTCCGTGGTCACGGGTAGACTGAGGAGTCATCTGTTTGTCTGTGGACATCATTATTACCAAACTACCGCCAACGATTTTTTAATTTGTATATATTAATAAGATTGGAGATTTTTTTGTTGTAGGTACAACCTATAATATAGTAATTATGTATACATTGTTTCAGAGAGAACTAAATGCAGTGGACTTTAAAGTATCAGCAGATTTGAAATTTGTGCTTCTCATATCGGATGTGAGGCCGGGGTGGAGGCACGCTCGCCTCGCTAGGTACCATGTGTACGATGTTATAACTCGGTAAGTGTAGATAGACATAGTAACTGATATAACCATATGACTTAATATTATTCAGTGTAGTACAACTGCAGTACACTAAATATTATGAAACTGAAGAGTTTGCTTGGTACTAATTGACAAAAATCTTTATTTGTTATATTGCTATACTAAGTTGTCTTTATTACGTTGTGTAGTATGTGCCATACACAATACTTATGATTCTTCTTCTGGACAGCCACTGGTATTAAGATAGCAAGCTAATATGTAACCAGGTTTTTTTCTAAGATTTTGTTATGTCATGCCATCTTCTGCACAAAGCGGGGTAGGCAGAGGAAATTTGGAGACCTAGGATTAATACTTTCCATGAAGACACTCCCGATGTCCTTTCTACCGAATCGTTAAAGCATTATATCTCAAATGTTAAAACTCAATGCCGCTCTTTGCCTCGTTACTAGAGCCAGAAATTGGAAGTATTAAATATCTGGTTTTGTCCAATGTGGCTTGAACACACAACCTGTTGTGTAGCAAGTTTATGCCAGCGCCACGACAGGCCTGAAAGTTAAAACAAAAAAAAATACCTAACATTTTTTTCTCCATAAATCTAGAACTAGATAACCATCTTAGGTTGTCTATAGTAACTTTTCATCAACAATTAAGCTTAAATGATGAAAATGTTCAATATTAAAAATTTATATATTTCCTACAGAAACAAAATCCCTATATCACCTATAGAGGAGGATCGATCAGCACCCCTACTGCAGTACGCGGAGTGGGCGCCAACCGGTTCCGGCCTGGTCTTCGTGTACGACAACGATATATATTACAAGCCTAAAGTGCTAAAGACTTTAGTCTGCAGAATTACTAGCAATGGTAAGAGGTCTTGGATATTGAGAATTAATTTAATATAATATAGCCCGGAACGGAGATTTTCCATAAAATGAAAAACCCTACCCTAAATATTATCTTAATATATATATTTCTTTTTTCGGCTTCACGCTTTATCCCGCACATTGCACTCCAGTTTCCATTTTGCACCGAATTTGGAGGCATTTGATGTTAGCGGAACTTAGCGCTTAACGGTTTTGTCTCATGGCCAGGGCAAAGAAGTGAGAATACA
Source organism: Eueides isabella (assembly GCA_019049475.1). Lineage (NCBI taxonomy): Eukaryota > Metazoa > Arthropoda > Insecta > Lepidoptera > Nymphalidae > Eueides > Eueides isabella. The sequence continues at coordinate 523,240 of CM032407.1, forward strand.
AAATGTTTCATTTCCTCGGGTGAAGATCGAAAACCCTGTCTCATTTTCAGATTATGCCTTGGTTTCACGACAGGGTGATTTAAATACTGTGTGTGTGAAATACATTTTAAACTAATTACTGTTTTGAGGCTTAACATGTTCTTATTAATTTCATTAAAATGTGCGAAAACGAAAGACAAAAGCCGTTAAGACAAATGAAAAATGACGTAACGTATAATTTAACGAGATGACGAGAAAATTTGGTCGTTTTATTAATGTGCTATTAGCGATCTTGATACAGGGTGTATGTTATTACTCTAGTTAAGTTATTTTAAGGGTTGTCAAAATAAATACTAAGGTAGTTAGTAGCGTACTAGGCGATAGAGGAACACAGTTTCTGGGCACAACATTTTAAATCTCATACTTTTTCCATTATCTGTCTTACTTCAGTAAGTAAATTGAAATAAAAAGCTTTTCACAGCTTTTGAAGCAACAGTGCGCTACTTTTTAAAAAAATCTCCCAACAGAGATGGCAGCAAACAAAAATAACTTTTGACAAGCCTATAAGAATGTCGGACTAGCTCGATGGTCAGATAAGGTATGACTTAGTGGTCAGAGTGCTTGGACGGATTCCAAGAGGCGTGGGTTCAAATCTCGCTACGATAAAATTATTAAACATTTTCTTAAAAATAGTAAAAAAACTTTATTAAAACATAGTCTTCAATGAACATATCTGTAGTTTATTAATATTATAAATATTTATATCTTGCCGATGATTCCTAGGTTCTTAAAAGCCAATTTCTTGTTCACTTGAAACGGTAAGTCCCAGTATACTTACATATAGACACATATATATTCTTACTTCAAATTCGTCAAATTAAAAATGTATCAGTTTTATTCAATTTAACAAGTTATATGGTAATCTTGTTGGCCTTAAAATAATTTACAGCTGATCCACTTAAGTGTCAGACATTATTTTATTTCAACTGACAACCCTCAAAATGACTTAACTACAGCTATAACAAACACCCTGTATAATCGCTAATAGAACATTAATATAACGACAAAATTTCCTCGTCGTCTCGTTAAAATAAACGTTACGTCATTTTTCATTCGTCTAAACGGACTTTGTCTTTTGTTTCCGCACATTTTAATTAAAAATAACTTAGTAAGGTCGAAAACAGTATTAAGTATGAAGTTTATTTAAAGAGACATGTGACTACGAGGACTGTTGTGGCACAGGGGCAGAAAGTGGGGAACGTAAGGGTCTTAATGGGAATGTATGTGTCTTAACACTAGGTTCCCAAGTCTCTCAGCCTATTCTGTCACGTGCGGGATACAGCGTAAGACGAAGCGTAGCATTGAGATCCGTCACACAACACAATATTTCAATTTTGAATGAATAATTAACTCAGGGTATTTGCACAGAACCCAGTGTTACTCAGCTTCACGCTGTATCCCGCACATGGCAGGGTAGGCAGATGGAACTTGGAAACCTAGTGTTAAGACACTCCGTTCCCTTCTCCACTTTCCATCGAAATATTAAATTTTAAAATAGAAAATATTAAATATTTGATTTCGTCGCGTGGGATCGAACCCACAACCTGACGTTTAAAGTCACACGCTTGTGCCGCTGCGCCACGACAGGCCTCAAATGAAATGAGACGGTTATAACAAATGAAAATCGTAGCCGAGCCTTTTACTTTTTTTTAACTTAAAATGGAGTACACAGTAGTAAACTTCAAGCAACAATACTACCAACATAATTAATAATAATTTGTCTTTTCCACGACAGTCCCAAATTCCATTCATTCTCTTTTATCCCAACGTAGTCTTGAATACATACATATGTACAAATTAATTCTAATTAAAAGTTTTCTTAAGGCTTAACAAGATCAGTCCTACGTTAAGACGTGTTTGACTTGAAATGTTTAAAAGTAACTATTTTAGTTCAAATGTCGCTTACTTGAGTTCTGAAATACTTTTGTATAAAGAAATATCGTTAATTAACTTAGTATGGAATTACTTAAGTATATTAAGATTTAAAAAAATATAAGTTTGAATATATTTAAAATTTGTGAATTTTAAAATTATTTCATACTCACTCTCTCACTCTACTCAGCTTCACGCTGTATCCCGCACTAGGCAGGGTAGGCAGAGGGAACTCGGGAACCTAGTGTAAAGACACTCCGTTCCACTTCCGTTCCCCACTTTCCGCCAAATTTGAGGCGTTGCGTGTTGAGTGGCGGAACTGAACGTCGCGCTTTGCCTTGTACCAGAGCGAAGAAATGAAACATAAAATATTTAAATTGAAAATATTAAATACTTCATTTCCTCGACCGGGGATCGAACCCAGAACCTGTCAGTTACAGTTAGACGCTTGTGCCGCTGCGCCACGACAGGCCTCAGAAAGTAAATAGAGTGTAAATCACTCTATTTACTCTCTCTTCATCTACCTTACATTAGGTTAAAAAAAAACAAAATAAAAACTAATTAACAGTTTAAGGTTAAATTCCCAACAAGAGAAACATTCTAATACCAACACTTGAAACACTTGCTCCTTTTGTCAAACTTTAAATTCCACCCTCGTCTAAAGCCAATCCGGCTAAGTAGAGTTCTGTAAGCTTTTATGTATATAAATACATATGTATGTATAACTTGACACGATTCGAATGAATTCGGATCCTTTGAAAATTTTCTATTATTTTTGGTTATAGTTCAGCCAGAATCAATAAAAACACGCTCCTCCAATTGTGACGAAGCTCTGTAAAACAATAGAAGGAAATTGATGATTTTGACTGAATTTTTATATGAAATAGTTACGGTATGGTCTATTTCTTGTATGTTTTTTCACGTTTTTACTGAATGTGTGTGGAGGGAACCAAATGATACAGCAGTACTATACGACAGTAGAGAGAGAGTATATATATATATATATATATATATATATTATATATATATATATATATATATATATATATATATATATATATATATATATATATATATATATATATATATATATATATATATATATATATATAACTATAAACAATTAAACAATCACCTGCACCTGTTAAGTTCAGACCATAGCGGTCAGTTGGCTTGTTTTTAGTTTGGTAAAAAGGAAATTAATAAACTACATAAAATTCAATGTATTCTGATGAGAATTGGTCGTATAGAACAATTTAGAAGTAAAACAATAGCAAAACTTCAACATTTACAATAAATAAAGATCCCAACCAATCATATAAGAAGTTTTACAATATTATTATATTAAAAACGAATTAAATGCAGTGTTTACTTTTAAAACATGACAAAGGTTATATGAACTTTATAGTGAGAGGAGAAAGCATATAACCACAGTTAATAATTTATTAATTATGTCAAGAACTATTCTAAAGTCGAAACGATCGAACGTGCTATATATATATATATATATATATATATATATATATATATATATATATATATATATATATATATATATATATATATATATATATATATATATATATATATATATATATATATATATATATATATATATATATATATATATATATATATATATATATATATATATATATATATATATATATATATATATATATATATATAAATATATATATATATATATATATAAATATATATATATATATATATATATATATATATATATATATATATATATATATATATATATATATATATATATATATATATATATTATATATATATTAATAAATGTTGATGAAATTCAGTAATGTATTTAAAATTTACCATTTTTGATAATAAATATACAAATGACATAAATTTACCATAAAAATAATGTAAGTAAAGCCTTAAGCTCTGTACGGGAATATTTGAAGAACAAGAGATTATATAATCAAGATAATAAACGTTTCGAAAAGGATAACGTGTTTCGCAAACCTACTCGTATTACAACTAATTCAGTAACCTGTATAGATGACGTGTTCTGTTACTGTGACGTCGAGGATGAGCTAGTTATAAATATATAAGCCACCATTGTGGATTTGAGGCCCTTCGTGGCGCAGCGGCACAAGCGTGTAACTGTAACCGACAGGCTGTGGGTTCGATCCCCACTCGATTAAATTAAATATTTAATATTTTCAATTCAAATTTATTTAATGTTTTCATTTCTTCGCAAACCAATGCCTTAAATTCGGCGGAAAGTGGGTAACGGTAGTGGAACGGAGTGTCCTAACACTAGGTTCCAAAGTTACCTCTGTCTACCCTGTCATGTGCGAAATACAGCGGGAAGCTGAATAATATCATTGTGGATTAAAGTTTTCTGTAGCTGGCAGCGGCAAATTATAAGGAGGCCAGTCACTAATAGTAGACTGAATTTGTTTCAAGAAAACATTAAAAAAATAGACACTTCTCAAGACAAATCTACAAAAGTCTTTTAATAATATATTTAATTTACATATAAATTAATTTAATTTCATATTTACAACCAAAACTGTTTTTAAAAATATAAAAATAAAATATAGTGACTGAGCAACCTGGCAAATATACCGCAGTAGAGATAAACTTTACGAACTGTTCAGTATGAAGCAGTGGAATCGTGATCCAAGTTTCTTAAACAATATTAGCTTTTTCTTCAAAATATTTTAAAAAAGTCTGCACTCAAGGTGAATCTATATATATAAAACAAAATTGTAAATCCTGAAAATAAAATGAGTACTACCTGGGACTTAATATGTAGAACAACTGGTTTATCCAAAACTTATAATGAGTAGGTGAAACTAAAAGTAGATAATTAATTATTATGCAGCTCTAGAAGTTGTCATGGCGCAGCGGCATAAGCGTGTAATTGTTGACAGGTTGTGGGTTCGATCCCTACTCGAGGAAATACAATATTTAATATTTTCAATTTAAATATTTAATGTTTTCATTTCTTCGATCTGGTACAAGGCAAAACGCGGCGTTGAGTTCCGCCACTCAACACACAATGTCTCAAATTCGGCGGAAAGTGGGTAACGGAAGTGGAACAGAGTGTCTGGACTCTTTGTTCCCAATTTCCCTCTGCCTACCCTGCCATGTGCGGGATACAGTGTGAAGCTGAGTTGAGTTGAATTAGAAGTTGTAAATATTTTTGAGAATTATTTTGCAATAATACTGACTAAGGTAACTTCTTCCTTAAAGTAATCTCCATCAGGTGCTGTTAAATTATTGCAAAGTAACACTGATTGAATAAAGAGCAGTTCGGGTCATTTACAGCATGAGAGCTTTGGAATCTCTGAGTGAACTTTAAGTAAACGAGAATTCTTACGGTTGCGTTACAGCACATATGTATACAATAATATAGTACTTGTTCGCAAAAATGTGCACAATTACTTAAAGAACAGTGATACACATGATATTAATACAAGTGGTAAGAACAAGCTGATCACTCCTAGTTTTCGTCATCAAAAATTTAATAATTCTATTGTAGGGTATGATATGTATAATAAAATTCCACAAGTAATTTTAGAATTGAAGCGGTAAACACTTACAATTCAACAAATTAAAGTGAAAGTTCAAAATATATTATTAGGCAAAGCTTATTAAATTCATGACTATTATCATGATAAGAATGTGTGCGAGTTTTGAAAAGAGCAACTGTTGAATTTTTACCGGCTCTTCTCAGCAGACCCGCCTTCCAAGGCGGTGGTAACATCCTATAAGACTGACACTTCAGACATTTCTATGTAATTTGACAAATCAAAAGTGCTTGTAATGGCCTATTTGAATAAAAAATATTTTGATTTTGATTGTGATATCCACCATCATATTACTGTATGAAATAAAAAATGATTAGCATATTCCTGGCTCCCTCCTGAAGAATAGACATCCGAGTTGGTGATTTATGTTCATTTTACGAGCTGAATGTTATGTTTATTGGACATAAAACTTTAAGAAGCTTAACAGAATAATAAATATATAAGTAATTTATAATTATTTTAATAGTTATTGTGGACTGTCGTGGTGCAGGGGCACAAGCGAGCGACTGCAAACGCGACAAGATGTAAGATCCTACTTGAAGAACTTTAAGAAATATTTGACGTTTGTATTTCGCTCTGGTAACAAAGCAAATCGCAGCGTATAGCTCTACCACTCAACACTCCAATTCGGCAGAAAGTATATAACGGAACGAGTATCTCAACACACTAAGTTCTTAAGTTTCTTCTGCTAACCCTGTTGTGTGCGGGATCCAGCGTAGAGCTTAAAAATAATTATCTACAAAAAATCTAGTAAAAACGTCTAATTTCAGGAATACCAGGGGTAATATTCAATGGAGTACCAGATTTTCTCTACGAAACAGAAGTTCTTCGATTGGATCGCGCTATATGGTTCAGTCCTGATGGCCAAAGTTTAATGTATGTTACTTACAACGACTCCGCAGTACAACAACATAAATATCCGTGGTACGGACTGGATCAGCAGGAGCCACCAGCGTACCCGAGTATCAGAACTTTGAGATATCCAAAGGTGAACAATCAATTGTTACAAATCATGGTTTTTTGTATACATAATAATGTTCCTAATCAATACTTACTTAAATAAAAATTAAAATAGTTACTTTCTTATGCGTATAATACCTATTATACTGATATTGGTTTCATATTAGCTTGGTACGGCCGCACAATTACGCCGGACATAATTATTAGAGTGTAATTTTCTCATTCCTTATTTCTTCCCCTCTTGGTTGATGATGTGGCAACGATAGTCGCCAAAACTAATGAGAAAATTAGCCTGTTTTAATAGAAAAGGTGGCATATTGAGACGTTTTCACGCATTTTTAGGAAAAGGATTGAGTACGGTGCGGTCGTCTGTTTTGTAGACCGCACTGCACGTTAAATCGCCAAGTTAAATCGCCTATTTATATTTTAGGTACTTGTCACGGTCGGGAACTACTATTGACTTGTATTAGTTTAATTTTTGTTTGTGTAGTCCATTTTTAGAGGCAACTTATTTGTTTTTGTAATTTTAACACTATCCCAGGTGAACACCAATAACCCAGTGGCCACATTGTACGTAGTAAGCATCAAGACGCCCAAGTTTCTGTTCCCGCATGCGATCCAGTTCAATTCACCAATTGATAACAGTGAGTACTACTTTTCTTCATAAATTATAGAATTTTTTACTTACCCCCACTTAATAAAAAGATTATTTTTAATGCGCTTTATCTTGTTACCGGAAGAATGAAATTAAAGTATTAAATATAATTACCGGAAGAATTAAATTAAAGTATTAAAAAAAAAAAAGAAAAAAAAAAAAAAAAAAAAAGAAAAATTATTTAAGACCTGTCGTGGCGCAGCGGCACAAGCGTGAGACCGTGTAGAAACGATAGATTGTGGGTTCGATCCCCACTCGAGGAAATGAAATATTTGATATATTCAAATAAAATATTGAATGTTTTCTTTTCTTACACCAAGTTCCCTTTCTTTACCTATGTGCGGGATACAACGTGCAGTTAAAAAATATATATACATTTTTTTTTTATCTATACCAGGTTGGTACCTCCGTTGGTCGAGCTGGATATCGGAGCGTCAGATCGCAGTACTACTTCTCAATCGACCCCAGAACGTATCTATCATAAGCATATGTAACGCCGTCCAATATAACTGTCAAGATGTAAGTCACAAAAGCTTAGACAACTACGAAGTAAATCACCTCTTTAATTAGTATTATAAAAATGAAGAGTTAATATAGTTCAACGCGACTTGCTCATGAACTACTTTACATTAGAATAATTTAACTTTTTTTTTATTTTCTTAGTACTTAAGCAATATTTACTTAAAGCATCAAGCAGAAAAAAAAACTTGCATGAAAATAAATGATAAGTAAGTAAATACTTATATTAACACCTGGACTCTTTCAAGAGACAGATAGACACTATATCTAGTATATAAGTCCGGCCGGAAAAAAACTGTCCAAGTGCGAGTCGAACTTGAGCACGTTAGGATTTCGTACCGTCATCTAGAAAAAAGAATTATATGTATGGCTCCCTTAAATATATATTTAACAGAAGTACCTGTAAAAAATAGTTAACTTTTAACAGTTAATGTGATACCGCCTGATTACAGAGGCACGGACAGATCGCAGTCTTAGTAAGGGACCCCTAAGACTCCAATATCTCTTTTATTCTTTTAATACCGAACCCTTAAAAAATGAGAACTTGCCCACACTTGTATTGTGTGTCTCAAAAATAAAGTGATATGTGGAAAAATAATAATATAAAGCATAGAAATCGCAGCGTTTAATTCCGTTACTCAACACGCAAAGCCTTAAGGATGAGGCAGAAAGTGCGGTACGGAAGTAACCTAATGACACAATGTCTCAACACTAAGCTGCTAGGTTCCCTCTGCCTACTTACTACTTTATATCAATACGCCATTTATCAATACAGATTTACCGAGACGAATCAGACGGCAGCCGCTGGTCGGGCCTAGGCTCAGATCCAGTAGAAGACGACTGTGGCTGGTGCAACGGCGGTGCCCTCGTGGGTGGACGAAGTGGGATATTCACCACCACTCCCATCACCGACCAAGGCGGAATATGGAGACATGCTGTCCATCTTACCCAGGATACAAGGACTACGATCACGCAAGGAAACTTTGAGATTACGCAATTGGTCGGGTGGGACGAGAGAAGACGGTTATTGTAAGTTTTTTTTTATATTTGGACATTTTAAATGGATAATAAATAGATCTTAAATTTTAAATGCGCCCATAGTGGCGTAGAGACACTAGCGTGCGACTTTAAGCGCGATAGGTTGTGTGTTCGATCCTTAATCAAGGAAATTGTTCTGGTAACAAGGCAAAGCGAGACGTTGAGCATCGTCACTCAACACGCGATGCCTTAAATTCCGTGGGTAGTGGAGAATGTAACTAAGTGTTTAAACACTAGATTCCGATTCCCATGCTCCCTCTGCCTACCCTGCTATGTGCAGTATAAAATGTGAAGCTGAACAAAAAAATCTAATTTCTTTGATGTATGTATATGTATCTTCTGTCTTTCAATAGGTACGTGATTGGCACAGCACCAGAAAAGGCAGGGGAAAGACATGTGTATCGTGTATCTGTACCGGTGGATGGGTGGCCGCCGCCGCCATCTTGCTTAACCTGCCCTGGATCTGTACCTGATACAACTGTAGAACCTAGCACTGAGGAGCCGGTTAGTTCAAGTTGTTATTTTTTCTGATTTTAGTCTTTTTTGACTTCACATTGTATTACGCATATCGCGGTATGTAGAGGGTATTTAGTGATTAAACAATCGGTTCCCAATTTACGAGACATGGCATATTTAATGGGGTGGCAAGTTGATTATAAACGCAATGAGAATGGACTCGATTTCCGTAAAATGAGAAGAATTAATTATTTTCATTTTCTCAAGACAAAAAGTAAGATATGATGGAAAAGATTACGTGGGAAACAGATTGTCTTAACACTAAGTTTCCTCTGCCTACTCTTCTATTTGCGAAATACAACGTTAAATAAAGAAGACGTAGTTAAGCACCATTTTCCATACATTTTCCCCAGGAGTATGATAATACAACATCATCACTACCCGCATGGCCGACGTCCACCGTGCTACCTCATATCGCTGATGAAAATGATACTCTGCCTACCGTCTGTCTGTATAACAGAGTGCTGTTCAGCAAAAACTTCTCTTATTACGTGCAGGTGATTGCTTAATTTTACAATACAATATATATATATATATATATATATATATATATATATATATATATATATATATATATATATATATATATATATATATATATATATATATATATATATATATATATATATAAATAACCTATATAAATAAAATAATACATTTTGTAGTTTTTATCATTTTATACAAAATAGTGCATAAATTCCAGTGCAAACTTAACTTTGTCGACAGTTATAAGCTTTATAAGTTCTGTAATCGTGTTCTATTCAATACTGATATGGAACCCTCGCTGGACGAGTTCGACTCGCACTTCGCGACTTCGTATGAAAATGCCCTAAGAAGCATTAATTCCCACAGGAATGCCTAGGTCCAGGTCCACCAGCGATATTCCTCTGCACAGCGGGAGGCGCCCGTCGCGCTGTGCTGTGGGACGGAGCACCTTTGAGACAGAAATTCGCTGCACTCGCCTCTCCACAGTCTAAGGTGTTTAGAGTTGAGGTAAGCTTAAAGTTTTGGCATTAAAATTTAAATTATTTTAAAAAGTTTTTGTCGTTGAGATCAATGAGTGCGTTTTAAATCATTAAAAACAATACCTAATCGAAGTTTCATGAGTCTATATTGAAGCCCATAAATAGTTTTCCAGGCTGCCCCGATAGGTAATTTCAGTGTCTTGGTAATCTTTATTTGTTTATTGAACGTAATATGTTCGTGTAGATACAACTTTCCAGTAGTGGTGCAGGGGCACAAGCGTGACAGGATATGGGTTCAATCCCCAATCAAGGAAATGATAGGAAAAGAAAAATAATGTCATGTTCTGTATTTATATATTTATTTCTCGAAAAAGTGACAATTATATTAACTTTCATTCAGGTCCAAGCTCATAGAGAGGCACGGGTGCGATTACTGCTACCTCCTGGACTCCGTGACACTGACGATCTACCGCTACCCCTTGTACTACACGTGTTAGTAACTAAAAAGTATCTCTTTTATGCTTATCAATTAATAATAATAATAATAACCCTATGGTCCCTATAGAGTCTGTCGCGATGTAGCGGCACAAGCATATGGCTGTAAACGCGTCGTGAAGGATTATTTGATCAGCGCTAAACTGCTTGTAACATATACAAAACCAAACATACAGAAATGGTACCGCCTCAGTGGCAATTGAATCCATAATTCCCACTGAGAGGGTAACATTCCTGAATGACGGTTCTCGACAAGATTTACGATAAAATAAGAATACAATCTTAGCTAATATTTTGAACAGGTCGGCAGAACCCGGCAGTCAGTTGGTCACTGAAAGGTGGCGACCAGACTGGGGCTGGTACCTCGCTACCGCTAGAAATTTTATTGTGGCTGAAATTGACGCGAGAGGCTCTGGAGGACAGGTACATGTTATGTTTTGTTATTATTTTGTTACTAGTGTAAAAAGCATCTAGTTGAACATAGTGAAGTATTGTTTTATCTATATGATATCCATCAATTGAGGGGCAAATCTATTACAAAAGTATCACCTATTTGATTTCTGGGGTATGGTAGTAACTTTAGTGGGTCGGTGGTAAATTGTTTGACTATCAAAAAATTCAATGTAGCTTTTAATATTCAGAAAATATAAAGATTTGTATCAAAATGAAGAACAGAAGGTCTTATCTATTGTATAACGGACAATACAGTGTCACTGTAATTCTTCACACTGTATACGCATATGACAGAATAGGCATAAGAAACATTATGAGCCAACCTAGTGCTAAGACACTCCGTTATAATTAAGACTCTTAATTTTCCCACTTTCTCACAAAGTTTTGAGGTATTGTGTGTTGAATGGTGGAACTCAATATAACGCTTCGCCTCGTTACCAGAACAACACAAACTGAAAGTAATAAACACAACTTACGCCTTCACTGTCGCACGCTTGTGCCCCTGCGTCACCACCAACTCGAACTTTATATTAGATATGAAACAAATAACTAGGCTATATATTTTCTTTTTTTGTTTTTTAAGGGTGAAGAACTAAGAACGGAAATATACCAACGCTTATTATCAGTGGACGTGGAAGATCAAATAGCGGTACTTTCGTGAGTATTAACTAATACATACTTATTGTTCTTATATTTTTCAATCACAAACCAAAAGAGAAGAGTTATCAGTTTGACAAATCTGTTTGTCTGTCTGTAGTACCGTATCTTCTGAAAGAATGAGCTGACGGTCTTCACGATGGTTTTCGGCAATTTTTTAGAAAAGTTGTATTTTAAGAACAGTTTTAGAAAAGTTGTATTTTAAGCTTTTTGTTTCAATTAAGTCCTTATAATTTTGCTTCAATAAACGGTTTGTTTCTTTTATAACAAACGAATATTCGATTTTTTTAGAAAATGTATAAAAAAAATCACTTTGGGCGATTTTCTAATTTTCGTTTTACGTTTTCTAAAAAAAAGTATACTATTAGAAAATTCTTAATATTAAACTCTATAAAACAAGAATTTCTTCAAAAATATATTGAATTCTACAAAATAATAGTTTTGGTCATTACAAAAAGCTCTTTCAACTATCATATGTCATATTTTGTGTCCAATTTTTTTACAGATATCTTCGAGACAATCTCAAAATGGTGGACGGCAGTCGTATTGGCGCGTACGGTCGCGGGTTCGGTGCCGCAGCCGCACTAGCTCTGGCCGCTGGCGATGCTCGCAATTTGACGCGATGTTTGGCACTATTGGCACCTCTTGCTGATTTAAGACATCACAGTAAGTTTTATTTTGATTTGATTTTGGTAACTCTTTTTAGCTTTACATTGTAACATAGAAAGCGTATTAAAATTTAAACGTTGTGGGACCTTAACTCACGCTTCTTGGAAACACTCCGAACTCTCTGACCAACTAAGCTATACGTCCTCATCAATCCACGTCCAAATCCTTATACGCTTGTTACAACTAATTTATCTTGTTTGCGTCTATGTTTGTACAATAAATGTATATAAGATTTTCGACGTAGGAATATATAACAAAGAGGTGATTCAAGATGTATTACAAGCAGTTTGATTCAAAGACAAATTTACTGACTCGCTAAAGTCAAATACGATATAGTTGGATTGTGTGAAATGAGAAGGACGGGCACTCAGATAGAAGAATATAATAATTTCATACTATTTCACACGGGATACACACCTGAAAAACATGGATTAGGTTTCATAATAAATAAATCCCGCAAAAACTGGATTGAAAGTTTCGTGGGCATAAACGAAAGAGTAGCAATATTGAACTTAAAATTACAAGGAGTTCCCATGTCAGTTATACAAATATATGCACCAACGGAGTCAACGTGTGAAGAAAAGATTAATACCTTCTACTCCAATGTCAATAGAGCCCTGGACAAAACTCATAAGAATTACATAATGTTGGGTGATTTTAACGCAAAAATAGGACAACCAAGAAAAGATGAACATCTAATAATGAAACCAAACGGATATGATGTAAGACACCAGAGAGGTCAGAGGCTAATTGATTTGGCCCTCGAACACAAACTCGCCATCTTAAATACATTTTTGACAATAAACCATACCGGAGATGGACCCGGCGTTCACCTAATGGTAAATACAAAAATGAAATAGATTACGTTCTGTTAAATTTAACCAAATATCTTCCAAAACATAGAAGTTTTTAATCTAACCTACCCGTCTGATCACAGAGCAATCAGAGCAACTATTTTTATCACAAAGCAGAAGAAAAAACGCACAACGTACAAATGCAATCAAAAAGTATCATTGAAAACGGAACAAGAAATAATATCTTATAAACAAAATATTTCATTTCAGTTACAAATAATAAATTCATATAATAAATTCAAAGGAAAAATCATCATTGCAGGTTCGCTCGAAACTAACAAAACATCAAAAGGTAACCATAACCCAACCTAAAAGAGCATACACTAAGACTTATCAAAAGAAGACAAGAGTAACATAATGCTGTGATAAAAACTCGAGCTATAAAAAATGAACTATCGGCTCTATATAAAATAATTAGCAAACACATTAAACATAACTATAAAAGCTACAGATCGAAGACTATTGAAAAATATTTGGAAAAAGCAGTAAGCTATAAAAAGGCTCTGAAAGAACTAAGAACAAATAAATATTGGATAGATGGCTTAAACTATAAAGACAAAACCGTAAATAATCGCAAAGAAATCATAGGCGTAGCAACCCATTTCTATAAAACCCTATACAAAGCACAAGAAAACGAGTGTATCAGCCATAGCCATATAAATGATATTGACTCTACAAAGAAGGGCGAAAACATAACACTGATAACTGAAAAAGAAGTCGCACACGGACCCGATGGCATTACAAATGAAGCTCTAAAGACTGCCAAGCCGATACTGATTCCGCTACTAACACACTTATTTAACCTTATATTACAACTGCTGGAATACCATCGCAGAGGATAGAGTCAGAAATAATTTTAGTCTACAAAAAAGGTGACTCAAAAGATATCACTAACTACAGGTCTATAAGCTTACTCTCTTATCTATAAACTATTTTCTTCCATAATTAATAAAAGAACAAGTATCACAATAGAAGCCAACCAACCAATAGAACAAGCAGGCTTTCGCAAGCGCTTTTCAACATTCAATCACATATATACTCTGGAACAAATAATAGAAAAATACCAAGAGAATCAAAGAGCGCTCTACATCGCATATATTGATTATAAAAAAGCTTTTGATACCGTGTCACAAATATTTACAAATGCAGTACAGCAAAAATAAAACTAGAACACACTGGTCCCACGTTCTCTATCGGAAGAGACGTAAAGCAAGACGACCCGTTATCCCCAAAATTGTTTATATCTATTCTAGAATCCATAATAAAAAGATAAAAATGGGAAAAGACAAGACTAAACATGAATGGCAAGTATTTATCCTATCTACGCTTCGCTGATGAATTAGTTCTGCTGTCAGAATCTAGCACCCAGTTACAAAACATGATTGACTCACTAAACACAGCTAGTAAGCAGATCGGATTAGAAATGAATCTTTAAAAACTATTGTTATGACGAATAGTACACAGAGAGAAATTTCAGTGGACAGTGAAAATCTGAAATATACAGAAAAGTACATTGTAAAACTAACTGGCTTCTACAGGAAACAAAACAAACTAGAAGTAGAACGAAGAGTACAAAATACTTGGAACAAGTACTGGTCTTTAGAAGAGATTTTCAAAGGTAACATGCCAACAAATACAAAAACAAAAGTCATGCCACCTACCTTGTCTAACCTACGCATGTCAAACTTGGAAATATACATCAAAAGTAAAAAGCAAAATCATTTCCTGCCAACGCGGATTCGAACAAAGTATGCTAAATATAAAAAAAATACAAAAAATTCTCCACACACAAATCAGAGAAACCACCAAAGCTACTGACGCGCTAACCTACGCTAAAAAACTAAAATGGAAGTGAGCTGGGCACGTAGTGAGGTTAAAGGACGAGAGATGGCCCAGCAGGGTAACAACGTGGAAAGGGCCAATCGGTAAACGTCTCAAAGGCAGACCCCACTCGAGATGGGCAGACGAGTTGACGAAAACAGCTGGTGCCTGTTGGCCACAAATAGCCGTGGATAGAGACATATGGACTTCTTTTGAGAAGGCCTTCACCCTCTCATGAGGAGGGGTTCATGCACTCAAACATTTACTTCTATAACTTATATTTTTTTTCTAAAAATAAGAGTAGTACGTGTAAATAACGTTATTGCTACCAGATTTTTTTAAACTATTTGTATACCTTGCATGAAATAAAAGGTTTTTATTTATTTTATTCACTATAATTAATTAACGATAAATCAAGTATAACTAAACAATCTTAATCCTATATACAAAGCAAAAACTAAATGGAACGAACTCACAGTATCAACAACAACCGCGACATCCAACCCGCAGACCGCCAACCGGACTTTGAATTACATGATCATTTCCCAGATTCCTACTGGACAGAGCGTCACAGCGGCTCTACAGCTGGATTAGCTCTATGGAGACGAGCAGGCAACCTTCCACCTCGTCGTTTGTTACTAGCACACGCTACAGCTGATCTGCGGGCACCGCCTCCACATGCTCTGGCTCTAGCTAGGGCTCTGATTAGAGCTCAGGCATTATATACACATCAGGTAAGTGTCATGACTAAACTGGATATCTAGCATAACAGAACTTTGACTACCGCTACCTACTAGCTAGAGCAATGACAAAAGCTCAGATTTTGTATACGACTCAGTTAAGTATCTAGACGGGACTAGATCGAAATCAATCATCAGCAAATCCTAGGGTCGATCTGCGAACACTACCCTGCTCTGGCTAGAACTCCAACATTGTATATACATTAGATTGATGGTGTACATTAGGTAGGTACGATATCAATAGCAATATTGAGAATATAGCGATGTAGTGTGATAGCGTCTAACTGAGAACACGACGGTTGTAAGTTTAATTTACAGTGAAATTAATTATGGTAAAGTAATAATTATTCTCTGTTTATAAAGCGTGAAAGTAACGTAAACCTAGAAAAATTGTAATATTTCATTGGTCACATTTTTTGTAACTGTCTATATCCTGCACAAGCCAAGGTAGGCAGAGGGAGCTTGGGAACCTAGTTGTGCCGGAGATATTCTGTGTTAGCTGGCGGAACTTAACGCCGTACTTTACCACAAAAGCAAAAAACAATATTAAGTATTTCAATTTCTCAAGTGTGGATCGCACCTGGCCTCTTAGTTACTTTAATTCAAAAATATTTTAAAATCCATAATTTTCCAAAATTTCAAGGTATATCCAGATGAAGGTCACTACTTCGAGCGATCAAACCTCCACGTACACAAAACTATGGAACAGTTCTTCGACGAGTGCTTCGGTCCTGTTGAACTCGCCGACTGGGACGCGGGAGGGGTGGGGGGCTTATTCCCGTTTAGGGACTAAAGTTCTTTAGTACTTATTTAGATTTTTTGGTCGACGTATTAAGTTAAACAGTAGAATCACACTAATGCGGTGCTAGTTGCTACTAGTCAGTTGTAACATAAAATATGTTGCTTTTTTTTTAGATTTACGCTTTATCTTAAACTTAGCAGTTTAAACAAAAGTTAACTGGAATGCTAGTGTTTTCACATTCACAATTCCAATTAGGATCCCGTTCCCCAATTACCGCCAAATTCCAAAACCATTGCGATTTTAGTGGCAGAAGAAAGCCAAATTTCATTATTGTGCTCTGCTGAAAATGTCAAAGCGTATTAAATTCTGCCATTAGGCACGTAATACCTTGAAACTAATGTTAAAAATAGAGAATGAGAGTATGTTAACGCCAGATTACCTCTGCCTATCCTGCTAAATATGAGATATAACGTAAAACTAAAAAAAATTTTTTTGTTCAATGGATGTACCGAATTAGTGATATTGTACTGTATTTAGAATCTATTTAAGATTCTATCTGGCTGTGTAACTACATGTTAATGATAATTTAGTGGAAACAAATTAAAATTTAATATTTTAAAGGACAATTTCAATGTTATTTTTAGTTTTGGTGTATTTATAAGTAGCTGTATGGGAATTTGTAAATTGGTGTCTCTCATATTTCAGTTTTTTAATGGTAAAAGTATATATTAGTCAAAGAAAACATCACACTGTAGATTTTTTTCAGAAAACCTGGCTTAAGTTATTTTAAGAATATTTTATTGATTTTATTTGTTTTAACTTAGTACTCGTAAAATAAGACCCAAATAGTACTGTATTAATTATACAGTTTAGTTATTTGATAATGAACGCATTAAATTACAATGGTTGAAATTGTTTTTGATCTTAGAACATAAATACGAGTCCTTTACGGCCTTTCATTGTGGAAACAATGATATTAAAGTAAATATTAGTATTCGGTGTCTATAAAATTATTAAAAACTTTCAAAGTTAGTTATTTAATATTAAAAAAAAACTCTTCTATATCACGTGATAAGAAAAATGGTTAATCTTAGATATAGTTAAATAAAAATTAAAATGTCAAAATTATAAAGAAACTTACTAAAAATATATATTTTAACAATTTTATAAAAAAAATATTTTATTTCAATATATGTTAAATATTGGAATATTTCATTTAAAAATTAACAATTTGAATAACATCGATAATGAACTGCCATGAAATAAATTAGCGTGTTTTTTTTTTTGTTTTATTTGATGTTTAAAAATATCGCACCAATATTTACAATAGAAAAGTAAGAATGTAGACAAAAAAATATGATGCAATTTTATTTATTTGGTCAATTCATGAGTGTTTCTTTAGTTTTAAAATGATACTTTGTAAAAAAAAACCAACAACAAAAAAAGTTTAAAAAAATGACCTGTTAATGATTGTATCTTCGAAGCTGTTTATCTAATTTTCGTTAAGATAAGAACTACCGCTACGAACAAGGCTTCCGATTAAAAAAACAGACACAAACAAACATAATAGTTTTAACTTGCAATAAATATTTTTACATCGGAGGTTAAAAAGAAATTAAATAAGAGACTATAATATCTCTTTCTAGTATCTCAGCTTCACGCTGTATGTCACGCACGAGGCAGGGTAGGCAGAGGGAACCCGGGAACCTAGTGTCAAGACTCTCCGTTCCACTTCCGTTCCCCACTTTCCGCCGAATTAGTCGGCATTGCGTGTTGCGTGGCGGAACTTAACGCCGCGCTTTGCCTTATTACCAGAACGAAGAAATGAAACAGTAAATATTGAAACTGAAAATATTAAATATTTCATTTCCTCGACTGGGGATCGAACCCAGAACCTGCTTGTTACAGTCACACGCTTGTGCCGCTGCGCCAAAGCAAAATCTACATATATATTTTAATACGAGTAAGCAATATGAAAGAAGAAACATCCAACAGTTGATGCCTAACACATATTTATTAGATGAACTTAAAAGAAATACAAAATAACTTTTTAAAATTTGATGTATTATTAGAATATTTAATACATGTAAGAGATAGTGTGTGAACAATTTTAATTTATTTTTAGAAGATGTTGCCATGTCATTTAATATAAATACCAATGCTTCTCTAGAGAAATAAATACAGATTATATATATTAAAAAAATACAATAAAGTATTAAATAAAAAAATATATAATTAATATATATGTTCAATAAAAATTAAAATAACATTTTAATAAATTGTTCACAAACTACATAAGGGGTCGTAGCCCCAATAAAATTTCTTATGATTATTGTAAGGAATAAAAAGTTCTATATTTTAATGTAAATGTATCAACACAACTTATATTTCTATGTCGCTTTGAATGTCATCGTAATGTTAGCTTTAATAAGTATTTAAATAGATAATTGTCCCAAATATGTGTAATAAAAGAAGTGAAACAGTGGACTATTCAAGATTCTTGTTTGACAATTCTATATTAAAAAAATGACAGATCGTTAGAACAAAAAAAGGCACAAAGTAAAAATAAAAATATTCTCCTCGTTTACTCAGATATTTTTTCGACATAAATCGCCTAGCGTGTATTATGATCTCTTTTTTACAAAACAAACTTCCTTATGAGTTCTCTACACAACGTGACACTGGCGAAGTGATTAGCGCTTAACTTGACTAGCAAACTCGAAAAACCATACACAGAGAACAAAAAAAAACTGTAAGCTTTTTTTAATTTTAAGTTTCACATTTACTTTAAAATATTATTTAATGTTTGTAAATAACAAATAACTTGTGTACATTTCAAGCGAGAAACATTAGATGTTGTTAGTTTATATAGACTTTCCAAATATATGTATATGTGTTGAAGCACAAGTCCTCAGCCGATAATAAAAAATATATATAGTTCATGATCTACAATATTTTAGTGTTGCCACTATTAAAGAGAATGTAAGTTTTAGAATGTTACCATTTTGTGATATCTTCTAGTCAAATCAATAATAAGACCTTTCATCCTACTTTTTTATTTACTATTTTTTTTTTTTTCTATGAAAATAATGTTTTATATTATTCCTTATGTGATTAAAAATAATTTTAAAATTAAACTGCCATTATATAAAATAAAGATAATATACTTAGTAGGCAGATTATAATAAAATATTCTTCTCTACGTATTTCTACATATTACGTATATTATCTTTGAACTTTTAACGTGAAAATAACAATAAATTATTAAAAAAATTAAAGTTGTATGTGTTAGAATCTTTGAATCTATGTCTAAATAATATTTAAAAAAATATATATCATAATAGAATCTGTATTTACTATTATTTCAATAAATATAGTTCAATTTGTTATTTATTTGTAACATAATTTTATGTACACACACGCGTTACACGCTGTATCCCGCACATAGCAGGATAGCCAGAGGGAAGTCGGGAACCTAGTGATAGCACTCCGTTACCATAAAACATCGGATTGATAAGAATTACCTATTCTTATGAATTATTAAAAATTATATCAAATTCTTCTCTATAGATGTTCTCGAATATTTAACTTCATAACTTACTTAACACTAGTTTCCCTGTTACATAATAATGTTATACAGCGTGTTTTTTTTATTAATGAATAATTATTTTTATATCATTATTATATTTGTTAATTTTATCTAAATTTTATTTATTTTTGTTTTATTCAGATTATTTTTTAAAAAATACGTTAATTGTTAGACAAATTAATAATAAGTAAATGTTGAAATAAATAAACGTTTATTATTAAATGTGACGTTAAATTCCATTAGATAAATTAAATGTAATAATAAATGTAAAGTATTCAATAGTTACATATAAAATATGTATTTTTAAATGCTCAGTGGAAGAATATGTTATGTTGAAAATGTTGTTTTATAAAAAAATGTTTGAATTTTGTTGTTTTATTGGATATAATCCGTATTTAGTTTCTGTTTTGTACTATATTTCCTTAAGAATGGTAATAGGACCCGCAGCTGTCATGCTTAGTCTCAAGATAAGCCCGGCGTTAAATTACGCCAATCAAATTTTTTATAGGTAAAATTTTGTTAAAAATGTCAGTCCGTCTGGCTTTTCTGTCTCTCACGCACAAGACAACCCGAAAGTCGTATCAGACAGGCCCTTTGTTGGAATTATAATCATCAATAAAATATATATAACTGGCCTGGCTGGCCTGGCGTTGCTCAGGATCGTTTGTAAGCGTGACAGGTTGTGGGTTCGACCCCACTCGAAGATTTAATTTTTTTTAAATAAAATATTTAATATTTTCATTTCTTCGCTCTCGTAACAAGACAAAACGCAGCGTTGGGTTCCGCCACTCAATACTACGCAAGTCCTATACCTAACCTGCCATGGGCGGGATACAGCGTGAAGCTGAATAATAATTTTTATATAAATACGCACATATAGATGTGTGCGCGTGTGTGTGTGTGTGTGTATATATGTATGTCGGAGGATCGACGAGCTTGTTAGGTGCGTTTGTATGTTGGTCGGACATCTTAAGACTATATGGGCGTGTACGTATAGGTATTTACCAAAATAAAAGTCTCACAATCTAGCCTGATCACTGTACTACTAGTTCAAATTAACAATTAACAAAAAAATACTTTAAGATTACAATAATTAATAACAATTAAGAGCAAATGGGTTTGCAAGCGACCAACAACGTGCAAGTCACCGTCAACCCAGTGACAACTCGCCCGCCATGACACTCGCAACTCCATTCGGGTGTTGCCCGCCCTTAGCTCGTGCCGTTATGTATATACATTATTTCAAAGCAATATAATGAAAACAAAAAGGAAAATGAAACAAGAATAGCGTTTTTGGAATCACATTTATTTAATTATCTTACAGATGTACATAATAGTAACGACACGCCTACTCTACCACCAGCGAAGCACCGAACCGAGGTTGAACTGTTGACAATAAATCACTGTTATTACAAAATACATTAATATATCTTATATTACGCTCAGCTTCACGCTGTATCCCGCACGTAGCAGGGTCCTAGTGTATTAATACTCCATTCCACTTCAGTTACCCACTTTCCGCCGAATTTGAGGCATTGCGTGTTGATTGGCAGAACTTAACGCCGCGTTTTGCCTTGCACCAGAGCGAAGAAAAGAAAACAACCAATTTTAATTTAAAAATACTTTATTTCCTTGAGTGTGGATTGAATCCACAACCTGTTGTTTACGGTTACACGCTTGTGCCGCTGCGCCACTACAGGTCTTAGTAAAGCTATAATTTACAGTAATATTATTATTGAATTATTAAGTTAATATATATAAACTGTAGTACCTATGTTTTAATTTACTTCCAGCGGTTGTTCTCGTAGTCCCACTTGGAGGAGAGTCCGTCCACGGGGTTCACATTCAAGTCCAACATACGCTTGAGCTGGGCCTTCTGGTGCTCCTCGTTGAAGGACTCAGGGAGTGGACTGTACACTGCAATAGAACATACAAATGTTAATCTTAAATATATACATATATATATATATATATATATATATATATATATATATATATATATATATATATATATATATATATATATATATATATATATATATATATATATATATATATATATATATATATATATATATATATATATATATATATATATATATATATATATATATATATATATATATATATATATATACTTTTTAACCTGCGACAGGTTAGGCAGATGGGACTAGGGAACCTAATGTTAAGGCGTTGTGTCGAGTGAGACAATCGGTTTGATTGTAAGTTACGCCGTGTGATTCCGGCTTAGAATAGGATCATGGTACTGATTGTATCGTAAGACTAAAGTACGTGTTTGGGAGTCACGTTGTCAGACTCGACCGGATTATTGCCACCACCGGCATTTAAAATCGGAGTTAAGTAGAGGTTTCATCCACTGCGTTTCGCATTGGGTGATGCCGGGCTTCGGTGCCCATACATTTTAAGGACCGGCAAAGATCCTGTAGCTCCTTTGGTGTTACACGGAGTCGTGGGCGACGGTGATCACTTACCATCAGATAAGCCTGTTGTGTCATATACATAAGAAAATAGTTTTGTTTTGAATTTGATGTATAAGCTATGCCTTATCTCACATATGACAGGGTAGACAGAGGGAGCCCAAGAGAAGTCAAGACACTCCGTTCCCCACTTTCTGCCGAATATGAAGCATTGCGTAACTCGACGCGCTTCGCCTTACAATCAAAGTGAATTAAAAGAAAATATTAAATATATATTTAATTTTCTCTACTAAACCGAACCCACAACTCACTCTCCTCTAGCTTCACGCTAAATCACACACATGGAGGAATAAGCAGAAGGAACTTGGGATCCTACACTTAAAACACTCAGGACACCGTTCCCGACCTTCCAGCGAATTTGAGGCCTTGCGTGTTGAGTGGCGTAACTTAACGCCGCGTTTTGCCTTATAAAATAGCGAAGAAATGAAAACATTAAATATTTCATTTCCTCGAGTGGGGATCGAACCCACTACAACCTATTGCTTTAAAAGCGCACACAAATATTATATTAAATATTACAAAGGTTTCTCACCGAATAGTTTCATGGCCATGAACGCCCATAGGGACATGGAGGCCACGCACAGTGCCCAGCCCACTATAGCCTTCCATTGCCCAGTCGGCGCTTGGAACTCCGCAAACGTTTGACAGAACGACGCTCTATATAAAGCTTTCTTCTCTTCCACTGTCAGTTTACGCCAGTCTCCCTTTTCCTTTTCGCGGAGGGCCTGGAAAGAGGGATTTGTTTCACGCTGTATCACGCTTAGCGGGGTAAGGAAGGGGAATAGAGACACTCTATTCCCCACTTATCATTCAATTTTCGAGTTGTGACAGGAGACGGAATTCAACGCCGCGCGATTTATTTTAGACAAACCAAACTCTACTCAAATGCGGAAATGAAAATACTTCTTTAATCCGTTAATTGCCTTCGAGTTTACACACATACGTATACACATACGTATACATACACATATACATACACATATACATATACATATACATATACATATACATATACATATACATATACATATACACATACATATACATATACACATACACATACACATACACATACATATACACATACACATACACATACACATACACATACACATACACATACACATACACATACACATACACATACACATACACATACACATACACATACACATACACATACACATACACATATATATATATATATATATATATATATATATATATATATATATATATATATATATATATATATATATATATATTTGCTTCACACTGTATCCCGCATATAGCAAGCCAAGTTGAGGGAACCTGGGAACATATAGAACTATAATCTGTCTCTAATTTCCGGCGAATACTTGATACAGAGTGAGGAAGGGAAATATCAAATATTCTCAACTAGTCTATAATTAGATGGTCAAAAAAATCCTAATTTAAAAAAATATGCAAAAAAAACAGTTATACAGAATATAGCAAAAATTAACCTTTTCAATAATTCACAGTATAATATTCCATATAATGTATAAACAATTTACCTTAATGTCGGGGTTGTCAGCACGGAACCTAACAGCGGGGAGAGGGAAGTCAGGCCTGTCAACGTAGTTGGGTTGTCCATTGAAGCCGTAACCCACCCATTCACGGTTGCCAATCTAAAATATACATTGTTTTTATATTTTTCATTTTGTATTCTGCACATAGTTAGGTAAGCGGAGTAATTCTTATCTAAGGACACTTCTCATGTTTGGACTGGTTCCGGAGAAAATCCGTTCTGGGTTGTGGAACTAAACACCGCAATTGCTCTTGTTACAAGAGTAAGGAAAGAAAAGTATTATTTCATTACCCTGAATGCCCATTGGTAGCCTGAATCGGAATAGACAATATATTGCATAAAAATTGTAGATACATATTATAAAGTTTAACACAAAAATATCTTTTTTACTCTATTTTACTTTCATGGTCATGCACTGAATGACAAAGATCAAGCCTATTAGCCAAGCAAACCTTTCTATTATGACAGTTTAGTTATATCTCAATTGTGCCTTCCATATTCATACATATTCAGGTTTTAAACAAGAGAATAAAAATCATTCACCCTTAGTTTAAATCTAGTGCCACAGTCACATTGTATAATTTAATTTGTTTATTATGTAATTAATTTTTGTTATTATGCAGATATTATTAATCAATTTATATATTTTTTTGTTTCCCACTGTATCTCACTCATAGCAAGATAGCTATAACTTTACCAAATATTAAGACACTCTATTCCATTCTGCACTAAAAATTTATACCAGAAACCTTACACTTTTGTATCTTTTTTTTAAACTAATGATTAAAGTACCTTGGCAAGCTCGCTCATTGACCGAGTACCAGCTGGTACGCGGACTGCATCTAGCAGCGCACGGCGTAGGAGGAAATTTGCCATATCTGTAACATATAGTTCATATTTAATTCATTTCTATTTCATTTACCTATAATTAAAACAATTATTGTCTATAAATCTAATATATGCTATAAATCTAATGGTATATTTTTGGGTCAGGAACTGTTAGTTCTAATTAAATAATATACGTGTTGGATAGTCCATGTTGGTAAAATGTGTAATTGTAGTCTGAGTAACTTGGGCATGTTAAATATAACAATTGTGACATACAATTGTTAGTTACAAATAAAAATATATGGTTTTCTTGTTCATTAAACTTCATAAAGGTAGGTAACAAAAAATGTTGATATTAATTAAATATCAATAAAATAATTTGATATAAATATAAAAAATATTATTAGATTGTAATAAAATAAACTTGAAGTAAATAAAAATTATACATAAATTAATAATATTTATGTTAAATATAGAACATATAGTTATTTAAAGTTTATCCTGTTATTCATTATTGATTAAAATTAATGTTGAGATTTATATGAAAAGAATAATTAGTACCGGTGATGATTACAAGCATTTATATACTACTAACTACAAATAAACTGCCGTTAAATTCTAAACTAAAACGCAAGGTAGATTAATCGATAAAGTTTTTGATAACATAAAATAGGTTAGAAATATTGATCGCTCGTTACATAACTATTTTTTTTTCAATATCAACAATGTCTGTAAAGAAAAATTATTAATTTCTATGTTAAATATTCTTAAGCACTAATATCTACTACTTAACTAATAAAAACAAATGAAAAAATGATTATTAGAATATTTATTTTGAAAAAGTTACGCTGACACATTCGTCTTAAGTGTTAACTTACCGTTTCAGCACAAAATAAATGCACTTATATTTAATGAAAATGAAATATTCAATCACAACATTAAATTAAAATTAAAGTAAGCTTTTTATATAATATTTTAAAAGTAATTTACCTTACAACTTAGTCGCACCACCCTACTGTAAAGTGGAAAAACAACGACCTCTGGTGATGGAAGTTAGCACAGATTACAGTATTGCGCAATGTACACAGATTATTAATTAACTATGTTCCATTTGACGTATTTCGTTAAACGATTAAATTGAAAAAACAAAATATTATTAATATTTTTTATTCAATTTATATTTTTTATTCAATTTAACCGTTCACGAAATAGGTCGTCATTTGTGCAATTGAAATCTTGTTATTTATTTTTTAGGTCACATTTGGTTTCACTAAATACGAAACTATAAAAATCTAAATCAAAATCAAAATATTCTTTATTCAATTAGGCCATTTAAGCACTTTTGAATCGTCAAGTCACATATAAGTGTCTGTGGTGTCAGTCCTTACAGGAAGCTACCACCGGCTCGGAAGGCGGGTCTGCTGAGAAGAGCCGGCAAGAAACTTAACAGTTGCTCTTTTCAAAATATCAATTAAAGTTAATATATAACATAGCTTCCTGAGTGAGTACCAACAGCATTTAATCCCACGCACTCTTATGATTGTAGTATTCTTGAATAAAATAATATGCTTTGCCTAACAATATATTTTTAACATTCACTTTAAATTTTTGAAGCAGTAAATTTAAAATTACTTGTGGAATTTTATTATACATACGTGTACCATGTCCCATAAAAGATTTACTAACTTTTTGAAGACAAAAACTAGGAGTGATCATATAGAAATAATTTTTAGCATCTTTTTAGTTTTTACATAAAACCTAATTGTATATACATAAAACATAATTATTAATATTCCAGAAATTTTCAATCTCATCTCATTTAAAATATTACCATCTAAAGTGAAATAAACATTATTTTATGAATAATTTAATGAAAAATAATTACAAAGTATTAATCTGATCCATTTCTTTACCTATGACCTCGGACAATAAGCTATATAATTCGTTCTCTGGTAATATATAATCATCGTTCTTAGCTCTAGTCAAATCTTCGAAATTATCGGCAACAATGCTCATTCCTTCGTAATTTTCTTCGCTGCTTGTTTTTTCTTTTGAATTCACTTTACTTTCAGTATTTTTTTCTTCGTCTGACAAATATAGAAGTGTAAAAACACTTTCATTCTTAGGTGACAATTCAGAAGAAACTTTTGTTTTAGCCATTTCTTCTTTAACAATTTTGTCTAAATTCACATTTGCCATAAGCTTAACTAAGTCATCATCTTCGGATGCCTTCTGTTCATCTGTATTAGGAATGCTATCGGTTGTCGTATATTTTTCAGTGTCAGATTGTTCAGCTGAAAACTTATCAATTTTGGTGTACACTTCAGGTCGTTCATAAAATTCTGTTACATATTTATAGTTTTCGGAAACTACTTTTGTTTTTACATTATCTTCATATGTATGAAGACTTTCATTAGTTAGTTTCATAATATCTTTATAGTCTTCTATTTCTTTACTATTGAAAAATATTTCCAATACTTGTTTTAAGTCAGCATCATCAATCTTTTTTTGTCTTTCAATTTGTGATATGGGTATGGGCGTCATAGTTTTGCCAGTGATTGGTTGTATTTTGAACGTAGTTGTTGTCGGACGTAAAGTAGAAGCTGGAAACCCAAATAGATCTCTATATGGCTTTATCGTTGTCCTCTTTTTGGATACTGGCACGTCCTGTTGAAAATAATTAGCCATAAGAAATACATTTTTTTTTTTTATTCTAAACTCTCTTTCAATTCGACGATTAACAGAGGTATAAAATAGTGACGAAATCTAACGTCACATTTTGTCTTAGAATATGGCGTTAGATTTCGTCACCATTCGAGATGGATGGATATGGAATTGTACAATTATAACTATACCATGGCTGCATATTAAAAAAGTACCTTTTTCTACAGATACATCAAAGATTTACATGTACATAAATGAACAATAATCTTCATTACCAGCTCCATGATTTGTTCAATCCAATCCGCGTAGTAACCGAGCTTAGTGAATACAGTTGGTGCATCTGGCATACCGCAAACCGGCGACCCAAAACTGATGACTCCCATTAGTTTATCAGCCACTATACCTGGGCCTCCTACATCTCTCTAAAATTTGGAAAAAAATACAATTAAAACATACATACAGGCAGGCGTGGCCAGTCCGGCCATAGACTTAATTCCTGCTTCCTGCTGGTTAAAGAGATGAAGTATTTGAAATTGTATCAATGTAAAAAGCGACGGTTAAGTTCCACCACATGAAACACGTTATACGTAATACGTTCAAAATACGCCGGAAAGTGGGGAATGAAAGTGTTTTAATGGAATGTAGTGTGACAACCTTTGTTCCTATTGCTGAGGCAAAGTATGTGTGGGCATATGCGGGATGCAGCGTGAAGTTAAAAATACATACATATACTCACATTACAAGCACCACCGCCTCTTGAAATAAAGCCGGCGCAGAAATTTTTATATGTTACATAATCCCTAAAATATAAATTTAATATTATTAAAAAGCAAGGAAATGAAATTAATTCAACTTCAATCGAAAAATTACCCTTAACCATCGCGGTCGAGTCAGATGCGCCATAAAGGCTTTAATAAATTAATTACTGTTTTTTATTTCTTTTTATACTTAACATATTGCAATCTTACATAAAATTAAAATTAATTATCGATACTAAAGTAGTTATAGAAATACTATCATCTATTAGATCAGCAATAGTAAAATAAACTACTAACTTCATGTATATATCCTGACAATCCTTCAGAGGGTAAACATCTAGTACAGAATACGATATTATATTCTCCCAAGGATTACCAACAACTGGACTATGCTGCGGAATTTATAAAAAAATGAATACCTATTAGAGCACAAATATGCCACTGCAAAGGGCACTGTATTGATTCGATCCCCACTCAAGGAAATTAAATATTTAAAGTGTTACCAAGTTTCCAAGTTCCCTGAAGAAAAACTAAATTCTATGGGAAAAAAATTATCGAGACTAGTGATCCAAGAGGAAATTCACAGTGCTCCTTTAAATATGTTTTAAAAATAATATTAACGGCATGAACTCGTTTCCCTATTGACACCAAATTGGAAATCATAATTTACTTTTTAAATTCGTTCTAGAAATTATTAAAAGATATCTCTTTGAATTTCAAAACAATTAACTAATAATTAGAGAGCCTCATAATGTTTCTCTCTTTAAAATTAAATGTATGCAAAGTGGCAAATCCCAAGAAAACCTCTAGGTTATCCACAATAAGAAGAATATAATTAATTATAAATATATAAAGCCTGTTCTTTGGATTTCGTTTGACGATCTTCGTTTTCAATCAAGTATTCTCCATGTTTACAGTCAACTGGCTTCAAATAGATGTCCTCACAGAACATTCAATAATACTGACTTACCTTCTTTGCACCCCACCCCACTACAGTTATACCGGGCGTGTTCATTCCAAGACTATTTTCATTTCTGTCAAAATCAATTTTCTTGATACTTTTACTTTTTCTCCTAAATTTCAAATGTCTGATCAATCTGAGCACACAGATATTGTTTTTCAAGGTTTTAGGGTCGTATCCTGGATGGAAGTAGATTTCAAGTATCGGTATAACTTCTCCACCAACGTTATAAAAGCTGCTGCCAACTCGCGCTGAAAGGAAGGCCGGATTTTCTCGAAAGAATCGATTGTTCCATGCTCTGAAAATAAAAATTTATTAAATGTTTCTTGAATAAAAAGCATATTGTTTGTTTTTATTCACGTGTTTATCAAGTTTTTTGATAAGTAACCTCTCTAATCTATCCCTACGATTCCAAGACAAAATTTGTAAAACTAAAATAATTTTTACACAGTTACGATTAGTGACGTTGAGTTCCGCCAATTCAACGTCACGAACACACTCAAATTCCCAGGTTTCCTCTACCTTCTCTGCTACGAGTCTATGCGGGATGAGGAGCATGGTACTAAAAAAAAAAATGGTATGGGCAGTTATTTCTCACCTATTGTGCCCTCACTAATCTTAATACCTAATTATTATTTCATTAATGTTACTAATTATATCGAAAACGTTACAATTGCAAGCAAGACGAAGCAGTGACTATAAGATCTGATTTGATAATTGATCCCGCACAGTGAAAGTTGTTGAACAGTTGAATAGACGCCATAAACGGAAAATGTTTTATTTTGCTTCTCTCTCCTCTAAATATTCTACGACCACTTTGTTCTGTAACCAAAAAAATTGATTCAAAATGCTGTTTTTCATTTATTTCTTTTTAGATTAACGTTTTTTTCACGTTTATTACGACACTATCTACACTTTATATTCAATTACAGGCCGCCCGCGACTTAGTCCGCGTGGAAGGAAGAAATATATATGGTAACTAAATATTGCAAAGCTCTAATCATAGGCCTATTGGTTGTATAGCTATTGTAGTATCCTTCTATAAACTATATTTTTCGATATTTTTCCTTCAGCATAAACACTCAGATTTTTTGCTTTGTAAACATGTCAGCAAGCCACGTAGAGCTGTCCATGAGAAAAACATGGCATACCCAAATGTAAGCCTGCTACCTTTAAGGATTAGCCCTGCAAATTATTCGGGGCGTCCACAACCGTTAACGATGTCTGACCTTATGTGTCCGCCCGCCTTCGGGTTGCATACTCAGGAATGAGTGACTTCTTCACGCCGCGCGTCGGACTGCCCACACCCGTTCATACTACCGCCTTCGGCGCCGCCGTGCCGCTAAATCGTGCATTCAGTTTTCGGAAGCGATAAATTTTTAGGAATCAATCCCGCGGGAACTCCAGAATAAAAAGTTGACTATGTGTTATTCTGGACCTTCAGCTACCTACATATCAAAACTAATCGTAATCGGTTCAGTAGTATTTGCGTGAAAGAGTAACAAACATGCATACATACGTACATACTCACAAACTTTCACATTTAAAATATTAGTATGAAGTATAGGATTTTCTAGACATTGCGCGTTAAATGCAGGAATTCAACACCGTAATATGTCTAACTTTTCATTACATTATAGATAACAATTTTACCCCAAAAGTCGTTCTCATCAGAAAAATCACTTTCATAAGATTTGGTTATGTTTTGTAATTCTTCATAATCTTTAGTTATAAATTTAATTATATCTGCATTTAGGTCATCGTAGTCTTTTTGCATGTTTAATTTATCTTTCAATTCTTCGAGATTACTTAAAAAATTATCTATATATTTAACCACATATTCGTCATCGCCGTCTAAAATGTTGTTATTCTTAAAAATATCACTTCTTTCAATAACATTATTTAAGGACTCTAAAGTGTCAGTACTTTCTTTATTCAATTCCATTATTAATCTAGTTATATCTTGTAAATTATTTTCATACTGTTCTGATGTAGACACAAAGTATTTGTGTAAATCAGAATATTCTTTTGCACTCGAATTCTGATCTTCGTTCAGATTGAGAATTTTAAATAGTTTGTTTATAGTGTAAGAAATGATATCTTCACTGTTTTTTGTATTTTTATTTTCAATGGAAATTTCGAGAAGACAATCGACGAAATCTAAAATAACTAAAATAGTGCAGCTAGCAATGAGAAAACCAAATGCAGTTGCTTTAATCATTTGATATTTTGAATAAAATGTTTCACTTCACTTAAAATCTATATGAATTTTAAAACATGCTAGCTCGTATTTTGTATCGACATTTTGTCATTTTATTTAATATTTATGATATTTGAAAGGACGTGATATATTTTATTTTATAGGTAATTTTATAGGTTAACATAATTTTGCAATATTTCATAAAAAATACTGAACGCAGTATCTTGCATATAGCAAGATAGTCTATAAGAACCTAGTATTAAAACACTCGGCTTACTACTATCCGTCCATTTTTTACACTGTGTGTGAAACTACAGGGCTCAACGCCGCGCTTTTTCTCATAACCAGAGCGAAGAAAAAAAATTAATTCACCAAGTGGATATGGAATCCCGTTGCATTTTTTGAATGTCGCCATGTTGATACTCAACGAAGAACTCATTAAATATTCTAAATATTATTATTAAATACCTTTTGATGAAATAATTAAAGAATGGTGGTAACTGGAGTTCTATTTGAAATAATGGTTTTTTTTTTACCTGAACACCGTAACCTGCATCCCGTCCATAACAGTGTAGGCTGAGAGAATTTGGAAACCTAGATTTTAAATACTCCATTCCTATTAAGACATACCCGTTTCCCACTTTCCGCTGAATTGTTAAGTGTCATATTCGTAAAACGATATGCAAACTTTTTGAAAATCAAAAAAAGTCACGTCAATGACATGCGTCAAATAATATCAAATATTTATAAAAATACACGTAATTGAGTCAGCCAAAGATGTTAAAACCGTTCATACCCAGGTTACAGCTGGTCCGATCGGTCTACGGCTTCAACAGGATAGGCTGTAGGGACATAGTGGGGCACGGTGTAAACGGCTCTGCTAACTACAGGGATGATGCTCACTTCCCCTTCCCGGCGATAAGGTTTAAAGAGAACACTAGGGATATATGTGTTTGTATTTTGTTATTACATGTCTTTTTACTTTGATTTAAACGTTTGGAGTCAACTTTTGGTTGTAGCGGCGATCGTTTAGTGTTTAGTTTTTAATTCCTGTCCTAGTCTTTTGTTAGGAAAAATTCTAGGATGAAATAGTAAAAGTAATGATATTTTTTTTTAATAATGATATTTTTTTAAAATCATATAAAAATATTGAAGTGATGGGATTGGAACCTGCGCCTCTTGGAAACCGTCCAAGCTCTCTAACTGACTAAGCCATACGTTCTTATCAAGCTACGTCGACATATTTATAAGTTTGTTATTATTTTTTATCTTCAGCTTATGCTGTATGCATGTGGTAAGATAGACAGTGCGATCTTGGGAGCTTAGTGTCAAGATTCATTCCGTTCCTCCCTTTCCGCTGAAGCTGACGTATTGCGTATTGATTAGCGGATTTCAACGCCGCATTTTACCTTAATACCACAGTGAAGACATAAAAATAATCAATATTTCATTTCCTCGAGTGGTGACCGAGCCCAACCACACCGTGACAACCTGTAGCGTTTACACTTTTGCCTCTGCGCCGCGACATGTCTTAACTTATTTATGTTCTTAAATATAATTCTATCGAATTTTAAATTAAAATTAAGGCTCTTCGTGAAAAAGAGAGATGTGACTGGCGTATGCTCTGCTGCGAGGAGAAGAAGGCTCTCTATAGAGCTTCCTTCTGTCAGACTTTCGCTGAGTTCCAGGCACCGACCGGCCAGTGGAAGTTTATATTCGGATGGGTGTTCATTATCACTTCTTTTGCGTTTTGGATGGCCATGTTCTATCATTATTATGGTAAAATTAATTTAACTTTTATATAAATTTGCATTAGTAATTTGCAAGGCCATTAGCTTGTGATTGTCAGAGTGATGGTGTTAGGTCTCATTCCTACTTGGGGGAATTAAATATTTAATGTTTTAATTTATTTGCTCTGGTAACGAGGCAAAGTGCGATGTTGACTTCCGCCACTCACTATGGGAAGTGCAGAGCGGAAATGTCACTAGGACACTATGTTCTCAAAAAAAGAGCTCTAGTGACGTGACCTGTCTTCTTGGAAATATTTCGAAGAAAGAAATTTTTATTTTTTATTTTTGAAACTAATATATTTTTTTTGTATTTACCAGTTTACGAACCACTGCCCTGTTCGTTTTCTAAAGCTTCTCAGAAAGCTCAGCTAAGAAGGATGCTGGAGCTGCGAGTGAATCCTATAGACGGCATCTCGTCTATGTGGGACTACGACAATGATAACTGGAAGGTAAATTAAAAAAATACATTTGTTCCCGCTATTGTACTTGTAAAGTAAGTATTTTTAATTATTAGTAATAGGACTGGACTAGTTGGAGGACTGTCATTACTACTGACTACTGACATGGCGCTGAGGCACAAACGTGTGACTTTAGCGTTACGTCGAATTCTGGAAATATTGCACGCTGTGTGGCGACGGCTACACCACTACTTCACTAGTGCAGCATTAAACATATTAAACATTTAAGTTCCTGTAGCGGGATAAGGAGGGAAATGAATGAGTTTATTAAAAACGAAAGCAGAGATCAAAAAAATAAGCCAACGACGTGCTTTCTAGAAACAACTCCTAAAATAATCCAGTGTTCTTTGAAAGCACTATATCGTTATAATTAAGGCCTGCCGTGGCGCAGCGCCGCAAGCGTGTGACTGTAACCAATAGGTTCTGGGTTCGATCCCCAGTCGAGGAAATGAAATATTTAATATTTTCAATTTAAATATTTAATGTTTCATTTCTACGCTCTGGTAATAAGGCAAAGCGCGGCGTTGAGTTCCGCCACTCAACACGAAATGCCTCAATTTCGGCGTAAAGTGGGGAACGAAAGTGGAACGGAATGTCTTAACACTAGGCTCCCGGGTTCCCTCTGCCTACCCTGCCTCGTGCGGAATACAGCGTGAAGCTAATATATTCATGTAAAATGTATATTATAATAAACAATATATTAATATAAATATCGTATCGTTATAAATAACGGAAAAACTAAGTCTTGATGACTGTAAATAAACAATTTAAATAAGACATATGTATATAAAATATTAATATTATTTCTTTTCAAATTTCACATACAAATTATGTTACAAGTTAGTTGAAATATATAAGTATTATTTTTCATTGTTTCAGAAATAACATCAAGATAGTGTTGGCTGTGGGAGATCGACGGCATTACTATTATTATTTCTCAGCTTCACTCTGTATCACGCTTGGCAGAGGCAACATTAAGTCACTTTCGTTCCCTACTTTCCTCCCAATTATTTTAATTCCTTTTATTATTAGTGAATGTTTGTTTTTGTTTTTAATTAATATTAATAAATAATAAACATTTTTAATATTAAAGTGTTTTTTTATGAAAATAGTTGTGGGTGTTGTTAATGTCATTATATCCCATAGTTTTAAATATCGGATACGCAAAGAAAATGTATATACTATAATCAGGTAAAAGTCAAAGAAAAATACAGTGTAAACACTGTATACCTCACATAACAGAATTTACCACTGGATTTAGAAGCAAAAAAGGATCATATGACTCATTTCCACTATTAGGAGTCGAAGCCATACATACTGTAGTACCTTTAAAAGCATTGCCCCTTCACGAGGACGATATATTCAATTTTGAAATCCTAAATTATAAAAAAACCCAAGACGATTGAAATAAAAAATCACTTTTCACTTTTGTTCTACAACGTCGTATGACTCACTGCAATTTGCTGCATTTAATAATAACTTACATTAATTTTAAATGTAAAGGCAAATGCATATGAAACATACTTGTTTAGAAAACCTATAAAAATTAGAACGTAGCGGGATTTGAACCCGCGCCTCTTGAAAATCAGTCAAAGGTGCGTGTCCAAAGTCCTACGTTACGTTTAAATTTTCCCACGTTTTTTTTTTTATGGAGAAGACACAGCAAACGAGCGTACGGGTCATCTGATGGTAAGTGATCACCGTCGCCCACGGCCCCGTATATCACCAGAGGAGCCACAGAGGTGTTGCCGGTCCTTAAGTTGTATGGGCACCGGGGCCCGGCATTACCCAATGTGAAACGCAGTGGCCGAAGCCACTACTTAACGCCGGTTTTAAATGCCGGGGGTGGTAACAATCCGGTCGAGTCTGCCCATGCATGTTGCCATTGCTGGCAACGTGACTCTACCACACGCACTTTAGTCGCCTCTTACGACACCATCAGTACCAGGGTGATCCTATTCTAAGCCGGAATCACACGGCTCAAAAGTGGTTTTCTTTTTCTAATAAATATTTTTCTTTCCTAAGTGTATTTATTTGCTTTAAAACTATTGAAAGTTCATATATATATGTACGTACGTACGTACAAATGAATATGTATATATCTATGTATGTGTATTTAAGTTACTGACGGACAAAGTATGGATGGAACTTTTGGGCTTACAAAATGTGTCATATAGATAAATTAGTGGCCTACCGTAGCGCAGGGACACAACCAGGAGACTGTAAACGCGATAGGTTTTGCGTTCAATCTGTAATCAGAAAATAATATCTTTAATATTTCCATTATCTAAAAAGCCTGATAAGGAAGCAAAGCGCGGCGTTGTGTTCCGCCACTTAACATACAATGCCGCTTGAAAGCGACGGTGCGTCATAACATTAGGGTACCCTGTCTACCCTGCTATATGCAGGATACAGCGTGATGCTACGTGAATGAAAAAATAAATAAAACATATATACAATATTACTTTTTTCAAATATATCCAAGCCTCAATAGATCATCAGTCTATAATATAAGGTAACAATTTTGTCCGGATGTGTGTTTAACCGAGCGTAAAGTATTTAGCGAGTCTATTATATAAGGCGCTGAAGTGAAATCTGATCATTTCAGTAATTTCAGTGCATACGTAAAATTAAAATGAAGTGCGCTGTAAGTATTACTTGTAAACTTATTTAATTTTACTATGTAATTTACCACCCCCGGCATTTAAGACCGGCGTTAAGTAGTGGCTTTGGCAACTGCGTTTCGCATTAGGTAATGCCGGGCCCCGGTGCCCTTCCAATTTAAAGGACGGCAACGCTCCTGTAGCTCCTCTGGAGTTACACGGGGCCGTGGGCGACGGTGATCAGTGACCACCAGATGACCCGTACGTTCGTTTGCCGTCTTTTTCATAAAAAAAAATAAAAAAATGTAATTTATTTCCGATCTGATTTCGATAAAGTGCGGCGTTTACTTCCGTCACTCAACAAATAGTGTCTCCTTAATTGGATGGTGGTAAGAGTGGGGAATAAAGAGTTTTGACACTGGATTTGAGAGAGAGAGAAGAGAGAGAGAAAATTAACGTGATATGTCTGGTTACGCAGCGTTGAGATCCGCCACTCCAATGTGCAATGCCTTCAAAATTTGGCAGAACACGAGGAACGGAAATGCCTTAATTGGAACGAAGTGTCTCAACACTATGTTCCCAGGATCTCTCCGCCTTCTCTAGATGCTGATAAAAAAAATTATGTTAGAAATTATTAAAATTTGCTTTGAAATATTGTCCAAATATTATTATTTAGTCTAATTTCCATGAAATAAATAATAATTAATTATTTTATTGGCAGGTGGCTATAGTTCTTGCTCTTATCAGCTTATCGCTCGCTCATCCTGCTCCGTCGGGGTTGGGTGGCCTAGGTAAATATATTTTTACGCTCTCTCTTCACTTATCAAGTATAAATTATAATTAATAATGCTTTAATTACAGACAGAGAGAATATATTTAATAATGGCAATTATTATACACATATTATTAATGAGACCTGTTGTGGCGCAGAGGCACAAGCGTGCGACTGAATGTATATTTATATAAAAAAATATTTATAATAAACATTTTCTATTACTCACTCTGGTAACAAGGTAAAGCGCGGCGTTGAATTCCGCCACTCAACACGCAATGCCCCCAGAATTCGGAAAAATTAAGAAAAGGATGGTTCCCAGGGTCCATCTGCCTACTATAGTGAGTGTGTTATACAGCATGTAGTTAAAAAAATATTAATAGTTTTGTTTAACAAAACTTATTTAAGTAGTTATCATTTGAAGTTTTCTTTAAAATATATATGAAATGTATTTTAATTGCTTTGCACTTGCGAAATTATTTGCATAGATTTTGGAATTTAATGTTAATAACAATATGTACTTTGGCATATAAAATACTGTAAGTATAGCTAATGTATCGGGTGATGAACCCGCGCCTGTTGGACACCTTCCATTCTTATCTTTTCAGTCTTAATATTAACCCATTCAATTTGGCGTAATATGGGTACAAGCCTAACTCCAAAGAAAATATTAGTTTACAACGTAGATTTGTCTGGTTAGATTAAGCAGTTACGGTGTTTAACCTCGCAAACGTTTTTACTATACAGTAACAAGTTTTTTTTATATAAAAAAACCGAACAAAGATAAGAAAATGGAGATAGAAGAATAACAAGAAGATTCTGCCTAGTCGGAATCAAACCCGCAACTGTCGCGTTTACAACTTCATCATAATGAAAACATCTAAACATATAAAACAAAAAGGCTAAACCGAAACCCCTTCTATTTCAGTGAAGGGCAGTATGAAGAGAGCTCGATTGAGGCGATCACGATAGTTACTCATCCATATTGTCCGAAAACACGATAAGCGTTCTGAAGATTGCATTTGTTCCAGCCCTTCTAGCACAAGTCGAAGACAGGTCCATTTTCATCAACCATGGCATTTCCATATCGAAAGTACCCATCGTCGTTCCCATAAAACCCATTATCGAACCCATCCTCAAATATCCCGTAATACCCATTGTTAAGCCATATTTGATTTGAGCTATTGGCTTGCTTTTCTTAAATGTATTCATGATTTTGTCGTATATTTGATAATAAATTGTGTTATGCTGAATTGTTTTATTTTGAAACCCTTTTATACGTGATTATGAGTTTTTAATTTGTTTTCTTTTTAGATTCAAGCTTAATTCCGCATATAACTGAGTAGGCAGAGAGAACCTGGAAACCTCCCGTTCCTCATTTTGTATATAAGGCTTGGATACCCCAAAGCGTATTTATCGTGTTATTACTATTTTTTTCTTACAAATCTTTTCAACAAAACTGGAAATTTTGATTGAACTTTTGCCTCGTTGGTACTTATAGTCTATTTATTTTGACTTGAGACAAAATGTATACAAAATAACAGTCACTTATCCTTTACTGATAATATCAAATTTCTATGGATTTGACTCCCTTCGTTACTTTTACGTATTTGAACAATTTGAACAAAAGTCACTTGGTCTTTTTATTATTTTTTTCAACTTCACGCTGTATCCCGCACTAGGCAGGGTAGGCAAAGGGAACGGAAGTGAAACCTAGTGTTATGACACTCCGTTCCACTTCCGTTCCCCACTTTCCGCCGAATTTGAGGCATTGCGTGTTGAGTGGCGGAACTCAACGCCGCGCTTTGCCTTATTACCAGAGCGAAGAAATGAAACATTAAATACTTAAATTGAAGATATTAAATATTTCATTTCCTCGACTGGGGATCGAACCCAGAACCTGTCGGTTACAGTCACACTCTTGTGCCGCTGCGCCACGACAGGCCTCAAACTCACTTCGTCTATATTATAATTTTCATTAGTTCTTCTATTTTGGCAGAATAGTAGGTTGCTCGGTTGTGGTTGCTCGGTTGTGGTTTTCTCTTCAATATCACAACAATAAAAAAAAACTGCAACAAATTACAGAAAAACAACAAATGTAACACAGGAATACCAAGGATTAAGAGAAAATATTTAGACGCCGCTCTTTCGTATCAACAAGTCTATTGTAAAAATGGCATATATAACCCGACCGATGACAAAACATCATATTTTAATGTAAAATGTTCGCGTTATCTGTGCTTTACAATTTATTAATATTAGAATGTGAAGTTTGACAATAAAGACTTAGGGTGATTTTACATGTCAACTTTTTAATAAATAATTATTAACTATAAGGAAAATAATTTAAAGCATTTAATATTCGATTTCTATTTAATCTGTAAGAGTTTAATTAGTTCTATAGATATCATTCAATAGTATCAGATATAGTGCTCACTCAGCGCATTACTCTCCTAGAAACATTATGAAATATATTTTAAGTCCAACAATCGTGACCTGTAAAATATCTTCTTTCTGATTTATTTACCTTTTGTTTCACGGCTTCCTGAACAGGGCACAGTTGTATATCACATAAATGTAAACGCGACTGGTTGCGTTTCAATCCGCTCGAGGAAATAAAATATTTAATATTTTTATTTCTTTGTCCAGTATAAATACAAAATAAGACGATAGGTATTTAGAGCATATTATATAAAACTTTCCTAAGTTGATTTCAGCAAATAGCTTGGGTGTTCGTGTTGGCCGTTCGCTTGGTAACTGGTTAACGTCTAGTAATTTTGAATTTGCTCCTCTCCAATATAACATGTAAGGGCCAATTAAGGGTTAAATGTTAAACATTTAAATTCCACTGGGCATAGCTGTAGAAGTATTTTCACAAAGTTTAGTTTACCAAAAGAATGTAAGCAATGTTGGTTGGAATTTCATTATTATTCTAACCGTATGGAAGGAACAATTTTTCGTTAGTATATTATTTATAGAGAAATATTATTATCTATAAAACTGCTATGATATATAATTAAAACATTAGACCGTTGTGGCGCATTAGCTCAAAAATACAAATGTAAACGCGGAGATTGTGGATTCCGCCACAACATATATAATATATTTAATCTACATACGATTGTTTTGTATCAATTTCTTTTTAATTACTATTCATACTTTCTTTTCCCTCTTAATAGACAGCGTAGAGTTATATTTCTCAATACTCGATGTGTCGTCTTTGAGAGACAAATGGAAAACGTACTGTTTTGACGCTAAGTTCTTTCTGTCCACGCATTCATGGAGCGTGAAGCTATGAACATAACATTAACTTCGACGACAGTCGAACGAGTATATTAACTTCGCTCCGTCTTCCACATATGGCAAAGTTAGCGAAGGGAACTTGGTAGCCTAGTGTTAAGACAGTCCGCCAGAGGTATTGAGTGCGGTGTTGAGTGGTGGAACTCAACACCGCGCTTCTGACCAGAGTGAAGAAATGAAAATATTAAATACTTATTTCAGGATGGAACCCACAACCTTTTGCCTTTACAGTTGCATGAATTTGCATTTGCATTTGCCTCTGCATCACAACAGGTCTCATATAACCGTTTCTCTGTAATACAAACTTCTCTTTATATATAAACTTGTGTTTATTACACATAAAATATTTACGTTCCATTTTGTAATTCACTTTAATATTTAAATATTAAGTCATAATACTTAAAACGGAAACATTTCTTGTGAAAGATTTTAAAAATCACAATATGCTTAACAAAAGAACAGTGATTTTAAATATTTTTTTCATTATTCTCCCCATTTCCATAAATGCCCATCAGGAAGAGGTCGTGGATAAAAATATTTCTGATGACAGTATGTAACAGTATTTATTTTAATGGTATTTTTGTATGAATGTAAACGCGGCATATTGTTCCCATTTCATCGTCAACTTTTTTTAAATTTCACACTATATTACACATGGCAGGGTTGGCAGAGGGAACTTGGGAACCTAGTGTAAAGACACTCCTTCCCGTTCTCCACTTTCCATCGAATTTGAGGCGTTGCTTAGAACTCTGCGCTTTACCTTGTGATCATCAAATGTTTTCTCTTCTTCTCGAGTCTAGTTTGCATAGTGCTGACACGATTTTTTTTGCCTTTTTATCTTATTAAAAAAAGACTTACTTGCGTCATACGTAAGTAATAGCTTTTGTTAGTGAAATAATTCTAATAATTGGCTGTAATAACCATATCTAGATTTGTTCTAACGTTCTACCAACTTATGTTAGATCTGTGGGTCTGTACTATGGATGTATAAATATTTATTTTATATTATAATATTTTCCTCGTGGCATGTATGGTTTTATCAAGTTAACACAGCGATACTATTTATCGTGTCACAATAGTTTTCTGGAGTTTCAGACACTCGTGTTTATATACATATGTTCGTGAGGTTTTACACTACTTTTATTTCAGCCGTGTGATTACGTGATACGGCTTAGAATAGGATCACCCTGGTACTAATGGTGTCGTAAGAGGCGACTAAAGTGCGTGTGGTAGAGTCACGTTGCCAGTAATGGCAACACGCATGGGCAGACTCGACCAGATTGTTACCACCCCCGGCATTTAAAACCGGCGTTAATTAGTGGCCTTGGCCACTGCGTTTCGAATTAGGTAATGCCGGGCCCCGGTGCCCTTCCAATTTAAAGGACGGCAACGCTCCTGTAGCTCCTCTGGAGTTACTGGAGGCTGTGGGCGACGATGATCACTTACCATACCACCAGGACCCGTACGCGTTTGCCGTCTTTTCCATAAAAAAAAACACTATAATGTGGTACAAA
This sequence comes from Eueides isabella, assembly GCA_019049475.1. Taxonomy (NCBI): domain Eukaryota; kingdom Metazoa; phylum Arthropoda; class Insecta; order Lepidoptera; family Nymphalidae; genus Eueides; species Eueides isabella. The sequence continues at coordinate 565,297 of CM032407.1, forward strand.
GTGTACCACATTATAGTACGTACGTTGACTTTCTCTATTTCCTTGATTAAATTTTGTTACAGTGGAACGAGAGATAATTGGACGTAAAAGTATGAAAAGAGAGTGGCAGTACGAGGGTATGCCCATTGAAGTTCCTTTTCGAAAAAGCGAGGGAATTAAGAAAGCTACTAAATCTACTGGTAGGTTTACACTAAACCTTATTGCACGCTTAAATGAGATTTTTACATACATTGCCTTACTCATATAAAGCGTATTGAGTTCAGCCATCCAACAAGCAACGCTTCAAATTCAGCGGAAAATAAGGAACGGTGTCTTGATGAGACAAAGTATCTACATGCTAGGTTCTCAAGTTTCCTTTGTCTATTCTGCCATGTGCTGGATTGCAGGATGCGGGTTCGATGATTAGGTAATCATATTTTTAAGTTATTTATTTATTTTTCGCTCCGATATACAAAGCCCGGCGTTGAAGTTCGCCACTCAACACAAGATAATTTCAAAAAAGTTGGACATTACATTGAGATTATTTGTAACCCTTACCAATATTTCTTCAGGTCTCTCAGAATTCACTCTCCCGATATCCAAAATTTCTATTGATCCACCTCTGGATCGCCGATACAGACGTATCTACAACGCAGATGAAATGGCGTACATAGAGGACTTCCCGTTCCTAGCGGCGTTGCTGGTCAACAAGCAGTTGTGGTGCGGCGCAGCTATCATAGACTCTGATAAAGTATTGACTGCTGCTCACTGCTTGCAGTTGTAAGTCCATTTTTTACTTCACGATTCATATTTCGTGGCCTGTCGCGGCCCAGGGGTACAAGCATGCTATTGTAAACGCGACAGAGTTGGATCTTCACTCGGCAAATGAAATATAATATTTTCATATCTTCGCCCTAGTAATGAGGTAAAGTGCGGTGCAGAGCTCCGCCACTCAAGAAGTAATGACCTAAATTATTCGGAAAATAGAGAAGGGAACCCAAGATCCCTCTGTCTACCCTGCCATGACCGGAATACAGCGTGAAACTATAAAAAAAAGAATACAATAGAATCCTTTATTGTCCATAGGCAATACAACAACCGATTCTTCCGTGAATACGTAAAAATGTTAACAGTACGAGTTGGATCATCAAACGCCACCTCCGGCGGTGATCTGTACAGTGTTACAGAAATTTTCTTCCACCCTAACTATAAGCCGGAAACCTTGGAATTCAACTTGGCAGTGATAAAGCTACACAAGAACATAACGGAAGATACCGATGACGTGAAAATAACTAAGATAACTTATGCTACCGATGGTATTGTGCCCACAGATAGTAATATCACGTTCTTAGGTTGGGGGTCGGTTTTGGTAAGTTTTCATATATCTTTTACTTTGACCTGTTGTGGGTTCGATCCCTAATTGAGAAGTAGTAAATGTTAAATATTTCTTTTTCCTCGCTCTGGCAATAATCAAAGCATGACGTAGAATTTTATAATTACATACGCAATTTCTTTAAATTATGAGGGAAGGCATCTCTGCCTCTCCTGCTGTATGCGTGATACAGCGTGAAGTTGGCGAGTGTAATCATTATAAGCGTCATTGTTTAAATCTAACATGAGGGTTAGTAATAATATATATTACTAACATTTGCAATAAAGAATTTTTGGATATTTCAATTTCCAAAAATTCTTTAGTGCAATATCTAATGATCCTGTTTGATTAATTATTATAATTTCTTTCTTCACGCTGTATCCCGCACGAGGTAGGGTAGGCAGAGGGAACTCGGGTACCTAGTGTTATTTTTTTCCGTCGAAGGCATTGCGTGTTGAGTGGCGGAACTCATCGCCGCGCTTTGCCTTCTTACCAGAGCGCAGAAATGAAACATTAAATATTTAAATTAAAAATATTAAATATTTCATTTCCTCAACTGAGGATCGAACCCAGAACCTGTCGGTTACAGTCACACACTTGTGCCGCTGTGCCACGACAGGCCTCAAAGGCCTCTCCATCTATATATAAATATGTCGTTTTCCGTTCGTTTTATTTATCAATTTGCCTCCATCTTAGAGTACAGGAGGATTAGGGGGACAGGTATTGCTACAGAAATTAGTTCTCCCGGTGTACGATCTCGCTGATTGTCAAGAGGTTTATGGAAGGTAAGCTTCATTTCCTTTCATCATGAGTTTTGTTTATATCAGCGTCACGCTATATCCCGCACATCATCACAAGGTAAGCAGAGGTATCTTAGGAGCCTAGTATTAAGACACTCCATTCCGATCACTTCACGTGCCACAATTAGCCTTGTTACCGACAGCAGCGGCTTTAGAGCTAAAATATTTAGGCGCCCACTTAAGGAAATCAATATCGAGTATTTATTTTTTGCTGAACCAATGGGAACGTAGTTTTGGAAGGCGGATGAAAACACATAGAGCACACTATTGAGGGTACACAGCGCGGAAGGCAGAAGACCGAGGCCCCAGACATCAGCGCTCCCTAAATTTGGCGCCCCGGGCCGTCATCCTATAGCGCGCCCCCGTAACGCCGGTACTGGTTGCTGGAGAAATGATAAATATTTCATTTGCTCCATGAGTTCAGTCGAAAAAGTTATGGTTAGGTACAGTTCGATTTTTCTTTTTTTGGGATATTTTGCTTTATTTGTAGCTCCTACAGTTAGTTCTCACTTCGTCATCAAATTTAATAACTATAGATCTACTGGAAATTTCCCGTAGGTTTTGATTACATATGTTTGTATTGCTTTGAATTAGAAGATTGATTTTTTTAAATTCCAAGGGACCGTAAACATGACTATTTGATATTAATTTGGGCCTGATGACTCCGCACGATCTCGGGATAAATCGTCCTGACGTACAGACGGCCGATGATAAGTAACAAAAAATAAGTAATATATATATATTAGAAATTAGTATTGTGGACAGGGTCACAGAACTCTGCCAAGTTCTGTGACTCTGGTTTGAAGAAGTGGGTGCATCGAATGCAGAAGTGCATGTGTACGCAACGGCGATTATGTAGAAATAAAGGCAGAACTTTCCAAAAATGTACTTTTGCAATCCAACCACTTTTTTGAAGTGAAAAAAAAAAACCGTGGAACCTGTAGATATCTAACCCCATTTTACTTCTCACAGGTAGATTTGTTTTCTTTATCTTATCTTCTTCTTTCTGTTTATTTTTACAGAAATCTTGTCACGAGAAACAACTTCTGCGCGGGATATATAACTTTAGCAAAAAATGTGTGCAATGTACGGTATTTTTTAGCAATGATCATATAATTAAAGTATTTTTACAGGCTTTAACTTAAAAGAATAATACGGTTGGTTAATCGAGTCCTATTTTTTTAGCTTGACGCTATTTACTGCATATTGCAGGGTATGCGAAGGGAACTTAGGAACCTAATATGAAGACACTGCTTTCCCAAGATATTTCCAACTACATTTCCATGAATTTGAGGCTTTGTGTGTTGAATGGTGGAACTCAAAGCTGCGATTTGCCTTATTACCGAAGCGAAAAAATGAAAATATTAAAGTTATAAAATATTATTTTACAATTCAAGCTTTTCCGTTCCCCACTTTCCACGGAATTCTAAAAGCATAGCATATTAAGTTGCGAAACTCTACTTCGTAATGCCTTCTTAACAGAGCAAATAAATGAAAAATAAACGCAAGAGAATATAACATTTGTTACATAGTACATCTTTGTCTTAGAGACTGTATAAGATATCCAACTAATGAAATAGAATAATATTCTGGTTTTATTCGGGGACAAATGACTTACAATTATAGGGACCCGTCGTTTGTCTCATCTTTTCCATCAAAGTCACTCACTCACTCAGCTTCACGCACGTGGCAGGATAGGCAGAGGGAACTTGGGAACTTAGTGTTAAGACACTACTACACATTCCACCTCCGTTCCCTATTTTCCGCCAAATTTCAGGCATGGCGTGTTGAGTGGCGGAACTCAAGCCGCGTTTAGCATTATTGTGGGGATCGAACCCACAACCTGTCGGTTAAAGTCACACATTTGTGCCGCTGCGCCACGACAGCGACTTTTCCATAGAACTTTAACGAAAAGATAATTGTCCATAAAAATTGAACCACAAAATAAAGTGTCACCAAAGTGCAAGTTCCGTACGATTCTAGCAATTTTTGCGAAATTATTTTTAATTGTTATTTAGCAAATATAAATTTTCAGCACGACGCAGGAGGTCCAGCGATAATGGACGGATTGCTTATAGGCATACTGTCCTTCTCTTCCAAACGCTGTGACAAACCAGACCAACCTGCTGTGTTCTCGTCTGTTGGTGCAGTCTCCCCTTGGCTAGAAACTATTATATAGTGTTTAAAGTAAATAAATTAATAAAATATATATTATACTGAGAAACATAAATTCTATACTAATGATATAAAGCGAAAATCATAGTTTCATTTTAAGTGCAAATCTCAGGAACTGTTGGTTGCAATTGAAAAATTCTTACTTATTTAGAAAACGTATAAAAATTTTAAAATGGTATTTGAACCTGCGTCTATTCCAAATCATATAAACTCTCTGACCACTAAGGCTTTGACCTTATTGATTAACTCTATTGTTTTAACATAAACACTACAACCTGAGGGTTGTGGGTTCGATCCCCATTCGACGATGTGAAATATTTGGTATTTTCAATTTAAATATTTAATGTTTTCATTTCTTCGCTCTGGTAACAAGGCAAAGCGTGGCGTTGAATTCCGCCACTCAACACGCAATACCTCAAATTCGGCGGAAAGTGGGGAACGGAAGTGGAACGGAGTGTCTTAACACTAGATTCCCAAGTTCTCTCTGCCTACCCTGCCGTGTGCGTAAAATAATAAGTATTGAAATTGAAAATATTAAATATATCATTTCCTCGACCGGGGACCGAACCCACAACCTGACAGTTACACTCACACGCTTGTGCCGCTGCGACACGAAAGGCGTAAGAGTATTACATATATATTATTTTAAATTTTAAGAAATTGTGCCTCAGTAATGAATCTTATTTATCTTACTTAAAATCAGATAAGATTGTGTCGCTCCTCTAGGCGTGATTCTAATCACACCTTGCAATATATATTGTGATGTATAGATAACAACACTAGACAACGATAAGGAAATATTATTTCTATTTTATTAAAATAACTATTCGTTTTTTTTTTTATATTTTGTTGACGTGACAACGTCTACGATGGAGCCGGCTGCATGTACCAAAAAACATGACGTATGCGGCGTTACCTCGCTCTGAGGCGTTCCATTTAAGAAACGAGAACGCGTAACGAGCGACAAAGAGGCACAAACGGCTTACGCCATCTGCCTCTCTCCTACTTGAGTGAGCGATACGTCCGCGGTGACAGCTAATATATACAATAATATTGTAAGAAGTTAAATATTACACATGCTTAAAAATTGTAAAACAATTGCTCAACGTACATTCATACTTGTAAAAACTACGTAAATTGTGAAAAAATGACTTGATCAATTCCATTGTGATTTCCAATTACCTCCTCTCTATATCCATACAAAATATCTATCAAACAAAGAAAATTAAAATTTTCTTTTGAAAAATGCAACCATACCATCAGTATTTTCTTGTGACATTGTCACGTTCAACTATCGTCACTAAGCCGACTGGTTTACAGAAAACCGATTTTTATTTTTGGATATATATATATATATATATATATATATATATATATATATATATATATATATATATATATATATATATATATATATATATATATATATATATATATATATATATATATAACTAAAATAAAATTTACTTCCATACGATTAAAAATATCTAAAAACTAAAATAAAACAGTATTATTTACATCATGAATATATTTTCTCTAATACTGTACAAGACATCAAGAAAAACAAATAAAAACATTATCTTCTTTTTAAAACACCATATATTTCTATTCAACGTACAACATTGAATAACATACAATTTTTAAATATAATTATTAATATTTTTTAATGCGTTCTCAACGGTACCTTCGTTAATTGGAATGATATCGAGCTGATTTTATTGAATTAAATATTGGTAATTAACGATTATTTAACATGGCAATACTAGCAAATCGTGTATATACAGCGAATGGCAATCATTTTGCTATTCCCGCCTTTTTAGCTGTCACTGTCACACATTTTCAATGCACAATAAATCGACAATAACAAGTTAATAACGACAAAAATACATTAAAGATGTTATTAATAATAAAATTGTAATAACAATTTAGATGTTAAAAAGTTTTATTTCGAGTTATATAGATATTCAAAAGATAAATAGTGCATTTGAAAATTGGGCGACATTTGCACGCGTCCCTAATGGCTACAGATAAACAAGAATAATAACTATAATTGTTTCGCAAAGATTTAATAGCGAAAAGGTTTATAATTTATTTATGCGTAACAAGATGCGCTTATGCTAAGCGATAGTTGACGTGCAGCTCCGGCTTGATGTCGTACACTAAGTTGAGGATGTCGTTGATCACCTGCGAATTTCAATGTAGTGTTAAATTATAAATCATTTTAAGCGTGGCGTTGAGTTCCGCCACTCAACACTAAATTTGTGGAAAATTGAGTGTACACTAGGTTCTCTTTGGCTAAATTATAATGAGTGAGATAAGCTATTTTGAGGAAATTACTGGTAAAAACTCAGTATAATTACAAATAATAAAACATCTTAACATATTACAAGATGATATCAATAATCATGTTCTTTTTGTAGCATATATCAATAAATTATTAAAATTTAATTTATTACATTCAGTTTTGCTATACTCTAAAACAAAAATATAATTATTTTAAATTGATACAGTGATATATCAAGGCTTGGTGATACATTTTTTTAAGTATCAAAATATTTTAAGAAGACATATACAAAATTAATATTGAATATTAATTTTGTATATGGCAATATGTTTTAAAGAGTATCTTTAACTATTTAAGCCTTTTTAATAATAAAAAAAACAATAATTGCTGTAAATAAATAAGGTAATTCACATAAAAACAAAACAGAATAAGAATAATTTGTAGTGCATGAGGAAATGTCTTTTCCTATGCACCGCTGATTATTCTTATTGACATTGGGTGTCAAAATCAATGCAAGTTTTTTGGCACAGATATGCACTGAGCTACGACACCGTTAATTTATTAAGTAATATTTATCAAATTAATTTCATGGACACGTAAATTAATATAGCACATGTGTTTTTTTAATAGATTATTATTAATTGATAACATAATGGAGTCAGATTTATGAAGGAAAAGTGAGAGGTAAGAGAGGGAGGGGGAGACCTCGGTTGACCTTCGAAAACATATTATCGACGATACTGCAGGAAGGTCACGTAAAAAGCATGAGGACCCCCCGGAGGGCATCTATGAATAGGTTGATGACAGTGGACGAAGCAAAAGAAGTATGCTGAGGTCGTAGTGTTTAGCGCTCTGTTCTCTCTGCCTACCTCGCTAGGGATATAGCGTGAAGCTAAGTTAAGTTAAGTTATAATGGAGTTGTATCATAATCAATAACAGAAGACACACAACAGCAAAGGGTTGTGGGTACAACACTCAATTTTTTAAGTATTTTCATGACGCAGCTCTGATAATGCATGTCTGAAAATTTAGCAATAAGGAAAAATTTTATAAATAATTTTAAAATATATAATAAGTAGTTTTAATAAATTTGTGGCACACTGAATATAATGTATGAACATTAACTGTGGACCTTATATCCCATCCCAAGGTAGAGACACATTGGCATGATTCAACATTCAATGTTTCTACTGACCTTATTGACTGAACTGTCCAAGCAGAGCTACTTAAAATGCCATCATGTAGAAAAAAAATATTATGACTTACCATATCCTGCTGTGCCTTGACCATTTTGTTCATCTCTTCAATCTTCACCTTTGTCTCTGCATCAATCTTAGCGGCAACACCTTCCCTTGTGCCCATGTGCTATCAAACATAAAATATATATTGGAATTTCAATATTTACCTTAATAGTAATATGTGGACAAATTCATAACTATAGTAATACTAATAACAGTAATATTAAATCTAACAATATGGGATAAAATCTATTTATCCCATATTGTTAGATTTAATATTACTTTTGGTTTTACCATTCAAATCACAACATTCTTACATATGCAGAAATCAAAGCATATAGTAGCTAAGTATTCAACATCTATGCAAAGCCTCGACCTAAAAAATTACACTTCATCTCGGTCTCACACCAAATCGGCCAATAATTAAGGAGATACACGCAAAAATGCACCTAGACACACAATAAAAAATACCTACATACAGGATCAACTTAAAATACCTCTAAATATGATTTGGGTTCAAAATACATCAGATAAAAAAAAACAGATTTTGCAACAAATGTATGTACTGGTTTGCAATTATTTAATGCTAATTCATTATTAGACTACACCACTACTACAACATAAATTATGGACATAAGACATGGGTCCTAATAAGATATAAAATAAAATTAACAAAAAAAAGACAGATAGTAACCTTGGCCTCAAAATCTTTGAACTGCCTCTCGCGCTCCTGTCTGTACTTCTCAACCTCATCTTGAGCCTCCTCCTTGGCTTGCTTTAGGCGTTTCGCTTTTCCTATAAATAATACAAAAATCAAGATGCACAGTCAATTTACTGTATAGTAGAAGAAAAAACACTGTTAGTCCTGTTATACAAATGGTAGAAGTAGGTGGAACATATAAAATAGCTAAATATCTTAGCCTGTATATAATTGTCATCATAATATTTCTATCACTGAAAACACATTGTCCAAAGGCAGCAATATATAAATTGTTGTTAATAGGGACAGCTGCAAATTTTTCAAGATTTTCCAAGTTGAGTGGCAAAGCTGAAAGCTCTGCCCTTTTTGGCTGATTGTCTTTTACAAGAATTACAAAATTAATTCATTCTTCTTGTAACTCTTGTAAAATGAGCAAGATGTGTGGGAATCAAACCCACAGACTTTAAGTTTTACAATAAAAAGCTGTGAGACTGTAACATCATTTTGTAATGTTTCTTATTTTGTAAATTTACTGCAACCTAGAGACTTATTATATGTCATACTAGTTATACAATAAAGATGGTTGCAGTCCTTGATACTTAAATAAATGGTGGACCAACAGAAGTGAATTATTTTAATGAAAGTATCATACCATATTATAAATTGTGTAATATAACATAAAATCACAAAATCTAGTCTGATGTACTAGTTTTGTGCTGGTAAAATGTAGTTTTATTTTTATGCCTGAATGAAATTTTATTTTGTAATGCAAGGTTATTACTAAAATTTATAATAAAACAGTACATTACTGTCTTAAGATAAAATATATTCATGATTGTACTTAAAATCCTTAGTCAATATTAATTTTAACATACATATTATACAAACAGTACAGTGTCATATGACTTAGTTATAATAGATCATTTGCACAACAAAAGACTAGCTGCAAATGATAAATAAGTTACATAACAGAGAATTTAGTCAATTACAGGATATATTAGAAGTTATTTTGAGTAATTCCTTTGAATTATCCTTCTTAAGATTTATCATGTGATAAGAAAAGTCACACAAAAATCGTTAAAACGCAATATAAGTAATACAAATTTTACTAAAAGCATAATATCCTTACAATAATGCATTAAAAATTTAGCAACGTAAGTGGAAATATCCAAATATACATTTTATGGTGATATCATGATGTCTTACTTCTTAACGACACGGCCAAGATTGACGATTATAACAATTACGCATTACTTACGCTTTCTCGCCTCTGAGACCTTTTCGGCAGCCCGCTTTTCAGCAGCCAAAAGTTGCTGGATCCCCTGTGTCTGGCTAGCCATATCTGTAGGACACAAAAACTTATGTGGATAGAAACGCGACCGACACAGAAATCAATAGGCGAGATAGATGTGACGAAAAGTAAGTCATATGATTGGTTTAGTTCTGCTATGTTGTCACAATTGGCGCTGTCATCGACTCGTGCTTTCCATTGAACGCGTGGAAAGGAGTATAATTAAGTTGGAAAATATATTTTCATTTGCCAATTTTGTAAATTATGTCACTATATATAATTAACTATTATATAAATAATATTTTCTAAGATATCATTTTAAATACTTCCTGCATAAAATGAATATAATTTAAATTATATATATCTACACATTGCGTGTAACGAATTTTATTGCAAGTACTTCCATGTTACTACTCAAAAAACATAACTAATATAATTGTAGTATGGCAATAAAATAATACAGCATTATAAATTGTATTATTAATACTACATATTTTAAAGTTGTAATATTTCTAAAGTTACAATTTTTATAAAGACAAGCTATATATTACTTATGAAATAAAAAGTCAATTAAATTATTACAGGTCACACTATTTGTAAGCAAAAGAGGCGGTAAATTTAAATTAATTCGATTAATAGCTTATATTTTTTTATTACAATGTTTTATAAGACTCGATACAAGTTGAGGAAATATATTAATAATAAAACATAATAGAATAATATTCATAAAACATAAACTTCATTCATAAAAATAATAAATAATACAATGACAGAAGGGGAACGTCATAACAGTTGCCATCTCTGTCTGTCCAATAAGAAATGAAAGAAAGAACAAATCAATGCATTCCGCACGTACTCCCAATAACGAAATATGGTTATTTTACGCGGCATCATTGACATGTACATTGCGAGGTGCGTTTGCGGGATGACATGCATTTTATTTATAAACAAGCAATGAAGGTGGTACAGTTGCATTGAATCTATCTGAAGTCAAAGGTTTTTGAACCGAGTGAGCCGCGCCGTGGTCGCGCACGTCACCGTTTCTTTATCATTTCGGTGGCAAACTTAACGTAGTATGGCCGTCGTATGGAAGTATTCACAGTTTTACTTCCACAAAGAATACGCGATAAACATTTCACAGAGCGAATTACGAAAAATATTTTTAAATAAATTCTTTACGCGAGTGAGATAAGTAACATAAGTGTTTGTTTTGGTAGAATAAACAGAGTTTCGACCTCGATTTTGTTTAAAATTTTGGTAATTTCTCCATTATTAAAATTCAAAATGTGGTTAGTTAGCCAAGCTAATTCTGTGATATTGGAAGTGAAGGTGGAACCCAACTCCATTGGACAGCAATGCTTGGAAAAAGTAAGTGGCCCATACGTTCAATAGCATTTAATAAACACTAGATAGAATGCTACCAAAATAATCAAACTTTCACATGGTCGACTATGTCGCAAATTTATACCAATATTTCATGTATTATATAAAAGAAATTACCAACTAAATATTTGAATTATCTGTTAGGAACACTAAATAGTATTTCATCATTTCCATGCAACTTTACAAACAATAAAATTCTAAATTTATGATACAATTTCACCACACACACGCTTTCATTGCAAGCAAAACCAACCACTTACAAAACCTTATAATATTAGATAATATTTTATTTTAAAATAAATCAATAATAGCCAAGAAAGCGACACGTTCTCTACGATATTATGACGTTATAGTTTACCTTGTGGACTTTGGACCCTGCATTGTTCAAGTGTTACCTTCGCTAGATGAAAAATAGTTTCAATATACAGCAATCATTTTAATTTATTCGTCGTAATACTACTGTAAATTACTTAAATCAATTTTTTATATATAAATAATTAGTAGCGTTAAATAATGTTAACAATATGCAATGTTTGGCGCCTAAACTTTTTAAATGGCTGGCATATTTCCAATGCATTTTAATTTGAATTTAGGACGATTGAATCATTATTTGTCATATAAATAATTATTTTTAGATTTCTTGGTAAAAAAAATCTTAGAAACAATGCGGTCAATAACAAATATATATTGTAAATTATATGGAAAATTACATTATTATACAAATATCCTTTATAACTGTGTTCCGCACATAGCAGGGTAGGCAGAGGGAACTTGGGAACCTAGTTTTAAGACACTCCGTTCCGTTGCCCACTTTTCGCTAAATAGAGTAAAATGTACAATTTATTACATTGTAACGATGAGAAATTTCAACTGTTACATAATGTGAACTTAACGATAAGTGATAACCTTTTATAATCAACTTTACTATATACAAATAGTTGAATATAAATTATTTTTTGTTTCAATAAAGTGATAAAGCGATAACGAATGCCTTATTGTATCTTAATAATTATCTAATACAGATATTTCTAAGATTTCCTAACATAATTTTTCTATTACGATTCCAAATAGATATTTTTAACAGGCAAAAAATAGATTTAGTATAAAAAAAGAAATACAAGTAGCGTGAACATCAAGGCGTTACCGGTGATTGTAGGTGCAAAGTCCACCCAGCTGTCTCTAAACACGTGCGTGTGTCGTGATCGACCGCGTTTGTTACTGTAGCCACGTCGGTTTTAGCTTAAAATTTACTATTCAATACTAAATAATTAATATTGTTTATGAATTTTGATATTTGCTTATACTTAGTAGTATGTAAGTATTGCTTACAGTATATATATTTTTCATTCGAATCATATATATGCAAAGGATTACAACAACATATCACCAGTATAATATAATTATGATAAAAAGTAGTAAATTTACATGAAAAATAAATTATATGTACATATATACGTAATATGTACGAATAATAATATGTAAAATGAAACGACGGACATAGCAAAGGTTAACTGTATTATGAATTAAAAAGAATTGTACTTTAATCGACAAGTAATTATTGATGTAGGAATGGAGGAAGCCGTGCCCATACTAAAAAAGTTCGGTGGTTTCGGTAACCCTATAATTTTTACTAACAAAAGATTATCTTGATGTATAATAAAACAATCTTTAACACAAAAAGATCAGTTAAAGCTAAATTTAAAGCCTAAAATGTACAGAAAGTAAAAAAGGATGCTCTTGCTCCTACTATATAACGTACGACCGACGAGTTGTGGCTCTGAAGTAAGCTGTAGACAAATACGCAAAGGGGGAGTTTACGATTTTACTTTGACTATTTTCTTGTTAACCTAACCTTAGTATGACCACAACCTGACTATCTTTCTATACCGGAAACGTGTTTAACATAATACATTTTTACCTACTATTGCATAATGTCTAATAATACAGATTTTAAATATAAATTTATATCAAATAAATGACGCATTCATATATAGAATAATTATTCGTTTTAAGTTATTTGATAAAAGAATAATAATAAACGTTCTGATAAAATAACCTTATAATAAACACCATATAACAAACACTGTATGTGTAAGCATCTGCGTTACAGTTATAAATAATTCCTTGTGTGAGATTAGCACAAGTTATATATTTTTTAAAAAATTTACGCAGTAAGTATTACAAAAGAAGTAACAAAGTTTTGCCCATGCACTAACTTCTCCAAGTTGAGAATTAAATCCAGAACTCATTTAATGACATGAAATAAATGACGTACGTCTGTATTAACTAATATTAAAACTAAAACGGTTTTTTTAACGATCAATCTTATTAGCGGCGATGATATTTCTTTGTAAAATAAATCAACGTACCTCATACAAACTGAACAGTTATATCAATTCAGGTAGCCATTATTATGACATTTTAATCAACGCTGCAACAATGTGAGGAAGCCGCCGTCTTCGCCGTTAAAAATAAATACTGTTTGACTTATGATGACTGAATTGCATCACGTAAATGTTATTGGAAGTGGTATATGCGTGAGCGGTTTTAATATATTTATGTATTAATATTAATAGTGGGGAACGGAAGTGGAACGGAGTGTCTTAACACTAGGTTCCCGGGTTCCCTCTGCCTACTCTGCCTCGTGCGGGATACAGCGTAAAGCTGATATATTAATATTAATAATTGAATGCGAATTAAATATATTATTATAGGTTCATGTTGGAAGGTTGAAAGACACCCATTAATAAGATAAGCAAAATTAATAATATAAAAGAAAAGATATTTCGTGTTTAATGGTGTAACTCAATACAGCGCTTTGTTTAGTTACGTGAGTTATGAAGGGAAATATTTAATTTTAGGAATCGAGAAAAGGAGCCCAAAATCTTAATATTTATTATGTTACCCAATAAACAACACAGATATAAAAAAGAATAATTATATCGCGGCGTTGAGTTCCGCCACTCAACGTGGAATATGCAGAATGTGGGGAACGAAAGTATGTTAATGGTAACAGTTTATTAACACTAGCTTCTCAAGTTCACTCTTCCGACCCTCCTGTGCAGGATGCAGCGTGATAGCTTCACGCTGTATCCTCGTTTGTATAATAAAAAATTGTATATTATATTATTATATTCATAAAAAAATGTATATCTAATAAATAAATTAATTTTGTTTATATAGGCCATATAAAGTTAGGCGCAGTTGGTTTTTCTACATTGAAACAATATTTATTTATATATTTGACCTATCATTAATATTTCGATAGAGTTGAACTCGTTACCATCGTGTATCTTATCAATGAAGACTTAACGTCCATAATTTCCCATTTTAATATGCTTTAGAGTAACGCTAACAAACGTTAATGGTCCAAACTTCAACTTTGTAGTTTATATTCATCTTTGTCATTTGAAATCGATTAATCGATTAAAAAATCAAATTATTTCAGTTAAGGATTGTTGCCGTTAAATTATAGCTACTTTAAGATTACTTTATCTGTTTAACGGTTGACTGTGTGTTTTTAATGTGGTGCACGATATTGTTTAAAAAATATATTAATATTATGGAATATATATTTTTTTTATATTGATTTTATGGAAAAACATAATTAATTATTTATTTATTTATTTGAAAATATCAAACTGTCAATGTTATAAATGCTTAGAATTGATCTTTCGAGGCTCATAGTGTTCCGGTTGTATGCGCAACAATATGTTATTTAAACTTACAAAAGTGTCAATTAAAAACCATCCTCGCGTAGGGGCATAATCTTTAAAGCAACAGTTTGCGAATTTGGCGTTGAGTTTTGCAGCTCAACACATCAAATTTAGTGGAAAGTGGAGAACGGGAGTGTCTTAAAGGTAACGGAGTGTCTTAACACTAGGTTCTATTTCTTGCTATTTAGCGTGACACTGTAAATAAATAGTTATAAATTTAACACAAGTGAAAAATTTTAAAACAATAAACTTTTTTTAGAACAACGAATTAGCTCTTATTAAGCTCCCAAAATGAGGTTATTTTTTGCAACCAATTGCGAGCGACTGTAAAGGCGGTCGGTTCTATTCCTGTTCAATACAATAATATATTTAATATTATCATTTTCCTCGCTCTGGGCTAAACGCAACATTGACGTTTGCTTTTCAACACGCAATGCCTCTAGAATTCGGCAGAAAATGGGCAAAGGAGGTATTTTATATGGAAGTGGAGTTTCTTAACATTGGGTCCCTAGGTTCCCTCTGACTACAATACTTACATCGGCATACAAAGTGTAAGTATTTTTTTTATGGACAAGACAAGGCAAACGAGCAAGCAACAAGCAAAACAAATTGCGAACACAGCAACATTGCAAAATAGTTTACAATATAAAATTTTGTTAACAGGAAACCTAATTATTTTGCTAAATAACTATAAATGTTTGAAAAACACATTCATTTGACACCGCAAAATTAGCATTTAGGTATCATAAAAATAACTTTAAAATATAAAATTACTTAGATATTAGCATTTTATCATTTTCGCTTATTATGCATTGTGTAAGGCATTTCGTAATGTACGTAGGTTATATTAGTTGCATTGTAGTTTACTAGCTTCTGCCTACGGTTTCGTGCCTGTAGTCATATTTAATTTTTCTTCATTCATATAGATTATTGTGAGCACTTTTGTCAACTGAACATGTCGGTACCACCGCTTGGAAGGAGTCAGATCTGATGTTAGTTGCAAAAGTTGCTCGTTTCTTCTATAAAAAATATATTCTTAAATCTAATCGAGTATTAAAGTAATAACTTTTTTTAGAACGACACTGTAGTTCCTGAGAATGGAACGTTCAACCAAACAAACTGTTCTTCTTTATAATATTGATTGAATTATAAATGTAGAGGTGTATCGTCTTATTTTAGGTTTTCTTGTCAATTTTTAATAATTATTACTTTTTTGGCTTAACCTCACAAAGCATCGTAGATATAGGGAACCTCAGCTACACCCTGGGAACCTAGTGTATATATTAAAATATTTTTTGTCACATTTTTTATCCTCAATAGTATTTAACGACGGCGTCTAATACATTCAGTCCATTTTTTTATTATCAAAATACCCAGCGTGATTGGCTAAACTGTTTTTTTATTCTGTCCAATTTACCGTGGACTTTGTTCTGTGACGTCACCACTTGACCACCTAAGTACTGTGTCCCCAGCTTAGTAATATCATGGATAAATAAACGTTTTATGCGTTTTAACGTAAATAATTGTATATATACAGTTGTTGATTATAATAGTTTTGAAATATTTTGTAATTGTGTATTTTACATTTTTTTTTAATGATGAGTGGCGGAGTTCAATGCCACATTTTTCTAAGTAGGAGTCGAACCTACAACCATAGCGTTACCAATCTCACACTTATGCTATGTAGCCGTGACTGTCTCAATGTAATTCTTTATTAATAGCTTTTGAACGTGTTATTTGCCTTCTAGTAACTCTAGCATTCATCACGTAAAAGCAGATTAAATAAAAAACCTAACTAAAAATAAGGATTTAAATCTTCTTGTAAATTATAGCCAGCCTGTTCTAACGTATATTACTGTAAAGTTTCATCAATATCTGTTCAGTAGTATTTGCGTGAAAGTGGAACAAACACCCATCCTCACAAACTTTCGCATTTGTAATATTAGTAGGATTTTCAAAACTAAATCCTTTACATGTACAAACTTTTTTTTCAAATTCATATATATCTCGTTTCTTTGTGGTCTAACCTAGTGGTGCCTAAATATAGATAAAAAATACATTATTTTTTAATATTTAAGTGTCAAAAATCACAATTTGATGGTATTTCTAGCACGTAATTGCCCAAACCGTTGTATTTGTACCGTTCAATTAGGCTCATGGACTTTGTACTGTGACGTCACACCACGTCCTCGTAGGGTGGCATAGTTTTGAGTTGACATACAAACGTACTTTGGTGTAAATTGATATTAGTACATGAAATTCCTTTTGATTAGATAACATTTCTAGTTTTTAGGGTATTTAGAAAAACTGGACTTGAACCTGTTACCATATTTCCAATAACGCTTGTAATTTCAACATACGTATTTAATGCGAAGAGAAAATATCACACTATTACACAACACCTATGTAAACAAGACAATTAATTTCTTTAATCAATTATTTATTTAGTTAATGTAAATAACCAAATCTATTGCCAATATAGAGGCGTATCGAGTCTTAGGAACACTAACGTGCGACTGTAAACAAGACAGTGGCTACCGACTCAACTACAGGACAATTTTTATTTCTTTATTTTTATTTTTAATTAAATAATTTAATATTTTCATTTCTTTACTGTTATAACGAGGCTTAGCACGGCGTTGAGTTTACCACTCCAAGGCGCAATGCCTTCAGAATTCAACAGAAAATATATGTTTGAACGGAAGTGACTTGGCTGTAGGTTCCCATGTTCCCTCTTCTTACCCTGATATGTACAGGATACATGTTTTATACTTATATTGTGTGCTTAAAAATAATCTTCATTGTGACAGACTGACAGTCATGGCGCAATAGGTATGCGTCTAATTAGACGGTGATTACTTATTCGATTCTCACCTGCAGTACGATGATTATATTTAAATTATCACTCACGTACTTGGTATAATTAATAATGTAGAAATTGAAAAACTAATTGTCTGAACCCTCGGATCCCTCCAGCTATCCTGCTGTGCGGGAATAAGCGTGAACCTTGCTATTGGTTTTTTTGGTATTATGCCATAAAAAATACTTGTAGCATTACATAAGTATTAAAATGTTGATAGATACATACAAATGTACGTATGTAGTAAAGTCAGAGACGCGCCAACTTTCACTTGTCGAAATATCGCTGCCGAGCTGGTATCGTTAAACAGCGAAGCCTGTTTTGTTTTTTACTACGTAGGACTTTCAATAATACTCTCATAGCCTTTAAGAGTTTTAATTTTGTTGCATTCTATGGTTTTTTTTATGAATTTGTTGTTTAAATAATATATTATTTAAGGCTAATATAGAATTGAGTGTATAATTGTAGGTGAGCAGGTTCAAATCTAATTTTGGGAAAGTTTATCAATAGGAATAGAAAGCTGTATTAAATCTGTCGTTGCGTAGAAGCCCATCTGTATGTAACTGCGATAGTTAAAGATTCGTTTCCCAATAAGGGGCTATGATAAATTTCATTTCTTCTCCATGTGTTTAAAATTGTGCGGAGAAGGATTAACGGAGTGACTTAATAGTACGTTCTCTCTGCCTGCAATATTATATACGGAATTAAGCTGAAAAAATATATTTACCTAAATAAATTGTATTATATAAACCATTATAAATGTTTTTTTTATAGTCGATAAGAGAAACTAAATATAATTCTATAACACGCTCTATTTATACCTCCAGCCTCACTCTCGTCTGACGTGACTAGGAACACGGTTAGAGCCTTGGCTTACATTATCTTGGACTTTGATCGAGATGTTTAAATGTATACGTCTATAGAATATATATATATATATATATATATATATATATATATATATATATATATATATATATATATATATATATATATATATATATATATATATATATATATATATATATATATAATGTCATAGTTTTAGTATTATGTAATTGAATAACGTAATATTTCACAAGGAAACCCATAAATCACAGTCATTATGATCTAATTCAGCAGCAAAATGTATTAACTATCAGTGCTTTGACTTAGCGATGACCTCTGACTGTTAACACTAAAATTATCTCAACGCTATCTCGTGAAGACACAGGGGACATAGTGTTAAGGACACACACTCCTTTCCCAATTTCTGACGAATTTTCAATATATATATATATATATATATATATATATATATATATATATATATATATATATATATATATATATATATATATATATATATATATATATATATATATATATATATATATATATATATATATATTATATAATATATATATATATATATATATATATATATATATATATATATATATATATATATATATATATATATATATATATATATATATATATATATATATATATATATATATATATATATATATATATATATATATATATATATATATATATATATATATATATATATATATATATATATATATATATATATATATATATATATATATATATATATATATATATATATATATATATATATATATATATATATATATATATATATATATATATATATATATATATATATATATATATATATATATAAACATTGACACTAATTTGAACTGTAAATGCAACTAGTTGTGGGTTCGATTCTTACTCACTTAATATATATATATATATATATATATATATATATATATATATATATATATATATATATATTAATATTTTTTTTAAGTGAGTAAGAATCGAACCCACAACTAGTTGCATTAACAGTTCAAATTAGTGTCAATGTTTATATGTATACTTTAACCTGTATAATTTAACCTTTAAAATGATTATTATTTCAAATGTAAATTATATTTGAAATAATAATCATTTTAAAGGTGTTACAGACAACCTTCATGTATTGAAACAATGAGTCAATATATTGTCTCAAATCCGGTTCAAGGATCATCTATTGACGATTTATCAGCGTAATAATTGATAAGGTTTATACCAAAGATATAATACTCTATACTTGCATACTCCATACATATATTATAAACGTAGAGTTTATCTGGTTAGAGGCATTAATTGAAGCTCAGAAACTATTTGTTTTAATTGGATTATTTTTTGGATATTATGGATTTTGAATCGAGAACTCCTATTTATTATTATCATGAACCACAAAAACATGCTATATCTCCCACAAAGTAGGGTAGGCAGAGTTAACATGGGAACTAAGTGATAAGACACTCCGTTCCGTTTTGGACAGTAAAACTATAGTAATGACACGATTATTTAAAAACAAAAAAAAACTTTCTATACGTTTTTTTATGTGCAATTTAATAGAAGCAATTACTTAAAACGATACCCCAGATACGACCCTACCCATGACCGCTTATCAGTGACGTGTGTTATCAGTCGCTAAGCAGTGATTATTTCATAAATAATATTTTATTTATCAATCAATGTGCCAGCAAGCTGCTGATTTATTGATAAATTTATTAAAAAATTAAATTTAGAGACAATATTCGTTTAAAATCTCTAGATAATTTTAACAGTAGGTTATAATAATGCCATAAATGATTGTACCTATACTTGAAAGTTTTTAAAAATGGCGTAAATAACCTTTTATCAGTGACATTGCGCCCGCGCACTGTTATCAGTTAACTTAGTAATTGTTTTCATACGTTTCAATATAATGATGATATCGTGGTGACAAATTTTACTTACATTGGCATGACAACTAAACAAGATAATCATTTGAATTGATACGCAACGATTTTGGTGTTTAATATATTGGATTATTTAGTAAGGAATTATGTGATAATATACTTTTTTAATACTACTATTATTTTTTTATTATATTTTATTGATACTTTAAAATAATTTTGCCTCAAATGGGATTCGTACACGCACCTATCATATGCTATACTGATTATTTGAGTCATAACGTTTTCAATATGAATTTATACTCCTTTTGTCTTTCTTAGTGCTTACCACATGTGTCTAATGGTCCGTACGATCTAATTGACGAAACTATAGTAACAAGGTGCCATTTTTAATGACATTGTTTGACTACTTATAAGTTTATATGTGTAGTATATCTTTCTATAGAGGCCTGTGGTGGTTAAGAGGCACAAGACATGTGAGTTCGATCCCTTCTAGAATAAATTAAATATATAATATTTTCATATTTTTGCTACCGTAACGAGGCAAAGCGCGGCGTTGAGTTTCGCTACTCGTCACGCAATGATTCACATTCAGAGGGAAGTATTACAACAACATAGTTGTATACTCGCAAGTGTCCTAATGGGAACAGAGTGTCAAACACTAGGTTCCCAGGTTGCCTCTGTCTACCCTACTTAACAAAAATGTTACATCATCTAACATGGCGATAGTAACTGCACTATACGAAAATCTAGTTAATCCAGTTTAAAGGCTAACTTCAGTTCCTTATATGGGCATACAGTTAACCGATCGCTTCCCCACATGTGAGGTTAAGTTAACCATGACTCATTTTATTACTGAGAAGTAATTATGTGCACGATCTTTTATCGTCTCCATCGTGGAGTTTACGTTGAAAGTTTTTATTTTTCTGATCAATGGTTTTTACGTCTGGTTTTATTTATATTGTCAGCTTCACGCTGTATCCCGACATAATAGGGTAGGCAGAGGGAACATGGGAACCTAGTGTTAAACACTCTTTTTCATTCCCTAATAATATTCGGCCTATTTTTTTTATAAAGAAATATTTTGTTTTAACATATATTTTTTAGGAGAAAGATATAAATATGTGAAGATAATTTTATCATTGATTTTTTTAAATATATATAAAAAAATAGATTCTTTATCAGTTACATTTTTTTAATTTGAATTCTTTATTCTGTTGTATTTTATATATGTATAAGGGTTATCATACACAAAACTATAATTGGTCAATACTTTTAAAAAACAATTATTTATAATAAAACTAAATTATTCGGAACATTGTACTTGTAAATGAAATGTATGTATATAGCTCGTCTTTGGGCCTTGTAGGTTGAGGTGAGATCGAACGCAGCGTCAGTCACGTAAGCCAGCCCCACTTTTAAATTTACGAACACGATTAGTGCTTTGAAACGAAATGATAGTTTATATGATTTTAGAAATTAGTTTCTATTATATTATGTATTTGTTTTGGTAGAATTGTGTTTATTTTGTCTATTTATTATATGTACATAGACTAGAAGCTTTGGTTGCGTGAAAAATGTCAAAATTTCGTTTGTTTTTTTTTATATTCTTACTTTGATAACCTGTGGTCAACTTTCTTAGTCTTGTAGTTTCGTTTGTGCACTGTCTGTCAGTTTTAAAGGTTTTATATGCGTTATATGGATATCTAAGGTCAGAGATCTTCCAGCTCGGCCTCCCACAAAATCCGCTGTAGAGGCCGGTAGAGCCATCAGCACAACTGAAAATATATATGTATATATGTATATTATGGATGTTACACGCAATGCCTCGTGAAAACGGCAGAAAGTGGGTTACGGAAGAGTCATAATGGGAACGGAATATCTCAACACTAGACTCCCAGGTTCCCTCTTAGTACCCTAATATCAAAAAAAATATGCATATAATAAATATATACATAGACATTATATCGACAAGTGTCGTGATTTAAGAAGTAACTTTTGGACGGTGACTTTACACAAAATATTTAAATATTTCCATATAATTTAGATTTTGCATTGATTTTTCCTTGTATTTGGATATTACGATTATACATATTAACGTTGATATTATGTTTTGTTCGTTGTTTTAAACATGTTGTGCAATTACAATATGAAAAAAGGATCTTTTTCAATATAATATTTAAATAGCCTCACGCCGTATCCCGCATTTAGTAAGAAGGTGGGAAATAGAAAATTAATGTTTATTCGATGTTCCACTATCCGATGTTCGTGACGAAACTCAACTCCGCGCTTTGTCTTGTTCCCAGAACGAGGAAATGAAAGTTCGTTTCATACTTACTATCTATAATATCTGTATCGTTATTATGATGTTCTTTTTAACTATAATACTCTTTTTAATTATATTACTATTTATAATATCTGTATCGTTATTATTTGAGAACCTTATGTTAAGCCCCCCTGTCGTTGAATTCTCGAGAGCTTGCGTGTTGAGCGGTGGAACTCAACGCCGCAATATAACTCGTTACCAGACCTGTTAAGATGATGATGTTATAGTATCCAATTATGTTCTCTCAGTCAATATGTATGCAAGTAGTTTTATAAATACTGTATGAATCATTGCATTGTCTTTGTTTTACCCGTTGGTGATTCTGTTTGTTTTAATTCGAGTTGTTATTAGTCAGAAAGTGTGACAAGTAATGAGAAATTTTAAATAAATATCCCAGAAAGCTTAGACCGCCATGCCAAGCTGCGTACATTCTATACGTTACGTGCGGTACATAACGCCGCAATTCTTATTAATATACCTGATTATGTTAACTATAAAATTTTTAATCAAGTATTCGAACATGTAGTCCTTTAGATTTACATTTAACTTAACAAAGTATTGAGTTTTATAATATTAATAGTGTATCGCAGCGGCACAAGAGTGTGACTGTAACTGACAGGTTCTGGGTTCGATCCCCAGTCGAGGAAATAAAATATTTAATATTTCAATTTAAATATTTAATGTTTCATTTCTTTGCTCTAGTAATAAGGCAAAGCGCGGCGTTGAGTTCCGCCACTCAACACGCAATGCCCCAAATTCGGCGGAAAGTGGGGAACGGAAGTGGAACAAAAAAAAAATAAATAGCATAGTGAGTTTTACTTCACGGTATATTCAACACATAGCAGGGTAGACACAGATAACCTATTGATACCTTAAATACTTTAAATATTTCATTTCGCTAAGGGGGAATAGAACCCTGTCACGTTTAGCGTACAGTCGCCCTTGTCGTCACTTGTGCCCTTGCGTCAAAACTGGCCTCAAATATATCCAAGTGCATCAATTATATAAAGTGTTGCAATAGGTATTTTAAATATGTAAGAAAACCCACACTAAATACATTTTGGACAGTTTCCAATTTTCCATAGTTCAGAGATGTCAATGACCATGTATCCTTTTACTAACATTATGATTTCACGTGCTCTGTGTATGTACTAGTATATTTTGTGTTATTAATCATATTTATGTATAGATTATTACCATTTTATAAAAATAACACATATATATATATATATATATATATATATATATATATATATATATATATATATATATATATATATATATATATATATATATATATATACATACATACATATATAGTTATATAGTTTTGTTCTTTTTTTCACCAGAGGTACAGTAAAATATTGGAAATGACAAATTATTAAAATATATTTGTACTAAATTGCATTGGAGTTGGTAATTTTTGTTACAACTAGATACTTCTAGATAATATTATTGTAGAATATGTATGCAGTAGCAGTAGGTACATTCCATTATCGTGCACTTACGTAATTATGTTAAAGACACACGCTCATGTCATCTTGCTACCTACAATAATAAATAAATAGTTTCTTTTGTTATAAATATTTTCTTAGCTTCACGCTTTATCCCGAACATGGTAGGTTAGTCAAAGGGTATTTGGGAACCTAGTGTTTAGACGCTACGTTCCGTTTTCCACTTGCCGCAGTATTTGAGGCATTGCGTGTTGATTGGGCGGTGGCGCGCTCTGTCTTGTTACCAGCGCAAAGAAATGGAAAATATTAAATATTTAATTTGAAAATATCAAATATCTCTATCGGGTATCGAACCGACAACCTGACCAATGAGAGGTCAAACTTTTAATACCACATTTTATATATACATCTGGGGTTAAAAATAAAATCATTGCGGATAAGTGAGTTTTTCAATTATAAAATGCTTTGTCACATGGACATATATGCACCGACTATTTATAATTTAAATATATTATAAGAAGATCCTTCCTGGTTCACTGGATGAACCTGTACCTGTTAACGCTGCAGCTGTGAGTTCGGTTCCCAATCGGAGGAAAGATTAACTATATTTTTTTCAATTTCTTTGGTCTGGAAACGAAACTTTATTCAACAACCAATGCTTAACGGAGTATTTTAACGTAAGGTTCCCAGGTTCCCTCCGCGTACCCTGCTTATGTACGGGAAATACAGACGTTTTTACATGTGAATGCGAATTTTTATATATGAATGCAAGTACTATGTTACAATATTTATGAAGTTCAATTGTATTCAAAACGCCGTCGTCTTAATACAGGTATGTACGAGTATGTACGTGGTGCGAACGAAACGCTTTACAAATTGAATTTAAAGCGTCGCATTGGTACTAACTCCGACTTTTTTTTTATTTCTTATCGAACTGCTTATATGTTTCATGATTCTTATTTCTTTAAGACAATGAAAATTCTATGCTTAGGAAGCAATTAAATAAATTATATACTAACGTGATCGTCTAACCGCGGTGGTGGTTGATTGTAAACAAAATAATGGGTTCTATTCCTATGGCAGAATGTATATATTTATTTTGTTTTCGCTCATTCTCATAGATAATCCGCGGCGTTCAATTCCACGCAATGCTACGAAGGTACAGCGGTGCGTAGGGGACGTAATGTTTTAACACTAAGTTCCCTCTGGCTACTTTGCTATAGAGAATAATTTGTAAATGCAACTTTTTTCGTAAGTTATTTACGTATTCCACAAGTTTTCACCTCTATGGGCCTTAGTATTCCAAGGTTGTTAAGGTAGTTGACGTCATCACACTTCTAATGGAAACTTGATATAGCAGGTACCAATACTGGTCTCGTTTTTTATCTTCATTAATTTAAAGATATTGGCCGAAACAAGTTGCTTTGTTGTCGACAGTACTTTTTTATCATGAAATCTTATAATTAAAAATAAATATTTTGGAATATAGAGTGGTGTTTAGTTACGCAATTTATAATATCATACAAATCAGGAGAAAGTTGAGAACATAAATATATATTAACATACATAATGAAGCAGATTCGAGAAGACGAAAATAAAATGTGTTTGTTTTTTGTCAGATAATTATCCAATGTTAGGTACAAAGATTAAAACCGTTAAAGCCAGCTTAAGTCATGGAACTACATTATTAAAAATATATGATTCTTTATTCTGTAAACAGCTCGGCCTTAGTTAAAGGAAACGATATATGCGAGGCGAGGTTGTTATTATGATAACGCAGTGGGTAATACAATGGTAATTTTTCTAATTTGACTTTAAATTGTATACAATTTATAAAAATTAAGTAGAATTACGGAAGAAAATTATTTTTGTCTTTGGCACAAGGGTATTATTGAAAACGGTCGTGGGTTCAATTCCCACTTGAGGAAGTGAAATATTTAATATTCTCATTTTCTGGCTCTAGTGACGCCACTCCAACATGTAATGCCGTCAGAATTCGGTGAAATATGGTTAACGAAAACGTTTTTATGGGAACGGAGTGTCTTAACACTAGGTTCCCAGGTTCCCTCTCCCAGCCTGCTATGTGCAGAATACAGGTGAAGCTAAAAATAAAAAAAAAATAACATTTTTTTTGATAATTTGTATGTAGCTTTTTTTAACGTTATTAAATAAAAACTTATACAGCGGTTCAAGGTATTAAGTTATACCAGATAAGTTAGGGTATTATAATAAAAAATATTATATAGATATTATATCAGTAAAGTTATGGTAATTTTATTTAATATGTTAAATATTAAGTAATTTATTTAATTCATAAATTCATTTTGAAAACGTATAACTTTACAGACGTGTTTTTGTACAATGTTTTAAGTTTTGACAACAATATAAAATAATATAATATCTTACATAACATTTTTACTTTTTAAATATAAACTCTGGTAAAACGCGGCGCTTAGCTCCGCCGCTCAGTACGCAATGCCTCGAAAATTCGAGAAAAAGATTTGATCGATCGTACCCGGGACCTCTCTTTCTACCCTGCTACGTCCGGGATACAGCGTGAAGCTTGAAAAAATGCATACACGTGTAATCCTTTACATGAAACAATATATCCTCTTCAAATTTAGGTTAAAGTACAAATAATTAACGACTGTAACCGTGTACACTTCTTATGATAATAATTGATAGCGATATCTTTGTGGCTATACTAAATAAACACCGTTTGTTGTTATGCTGCAGAGTGTTATTTACTGATAATTCTATGTATAAATATGTATATATATGCAATTTTTCAAGGATAGTTGGCGTAAATCTAAATATTTATATATGTAATTGTACAACGTGACCGTTTTGTCATTTGATTAATTTCGATATTATATTTGAATTCCGTACATTGCGGATTTAATGGCGGTTAACGCCGCACATGTTTTTTTGTTAGATTTACACAAAATCTAAATTGTCTTTGGTTATAAGCGTCCATTATAACGAATGTGATATTATATCTAAATCGTTATAATCGTTTTTTTTGGCAAAGTTACTGTTTAAGTAGTAAATATGTTTGTTTGAAGATAATTACGATGTTGGTTGTCAAAAGTTGTTAATAATATCTCTTAAATTCACAGAAAGTTAAATACTGGACAACGGAAATTAAAATACCGGAACGTATTCTGTAAATGTTAATCAAAGTTCATTTAAAATTCTTATTTATTGTAAAGTGCCTAATACAAATTTATATAATTGTGCCAGAATGCACAAGCACAAGCTTAAATTTGAGTCTTAACACAAGATTATGGTGCTTGCTTATAAGACGCTTTTGTAGCGCAGCGACACAACGTTTGGCCGTTAACGCGATGGTTGTGGAGTCGATTCCCACTCGTTAAAATGAATTATTTTGCCTCGCACAGGGACTAGCGTTTAGTTACGTCGTACGTTACTCGACACGTTATTTCCTTAAATTTGTTTATCTGTATGAACTAATAATCTAATTCTAATAATAAGGCCTCGGCTAGTATTAAGTCTAGGCATTATCTAAATACTTTAATATAGACTGTCTGAAATAATAATATTTTTGTAAGAATTAACAAAAATATCAATGTATATCTGACCAAATTGGATTAATTTTGATAAATTTGGTTTAAGTATTGGTAAGCTTTTGTTTGTTGATGATTTTGTTTAATTTTGTGTTGTTTTCTCTAAGTTTAATCTTAATAGGTTACTATACAATTTGTTGTTATTAAACACGATTAGTTATCTTATTAATTATATTTAAAGTTGGCAAAAATTCACACAGTTTTTGTGTAATTTTCGAAACGTTATTAAGTAGCGGACCTTAACGCCGCACTTTTTTTTGCTTTTTAGTAATGAAAATCGAACCCATAATCGTCTCATTTATAGTCAGACGCTGTGCCGCTGCGCCGAGACGGTCTCCTCCGTGTGCCTAAATAAATACATTTAAATTGAACCATTCGCAAAAAGTTAATTGAAATTAAAATTCCATATATACGAGTATTTGACGCGTAAACTTGCGAAACTTGTATGAAATTTTAACTGTCAACAGTTACAAGGACGATGAATTAAACAATATTCTTAATCGACAGTGTATTTATAAATATTACTGTATATATATATATATATATATATATATATATATATATATATATATATATATATATATATATATATATATATATATATATATATATAAATATTTTGAGTTGATAGTGATAAGACATATCGTTATAAGATTTAAAAATGCATGTGAAATGGCACACCCCTATGATATTAAATAATTAGTTACTAACTAAATATTGTAACAAAATAAATCCAATTAGAGTTTCCTTTACCTACTTGTATAATGTTATGTATGTATGTACATATATTATGAACATTTTCAAGAACTGCGTCTTGTTTTTAATAGATATATCATGATGCCCAGTAGTTTAAAACGATTAATATATAGTAGAATTTATATGGGACATGATCATATTGCACATAAGGGGTCAAATTACGCATAAGAATTTGTAGTAAGTAGTAAGTACTTATGTTTATTTCATATTTAACAACGATAATGAAAATTATGTTTCTTATAGAGTTTGATTTAAAGCAACGCATCTTACATTTGGGTCGTGTAGTGCACTACAGTAAACTTATGGAATGTTAAAGATTTGTTTTCCATTTTTAAAATGTAGTGGGTTCGAGCAAATGAAATATTCAATGTTTTCATTTCTTGGCTCTGGTTAGAAAGCGAAGTGCGTCGTTGAGTTCCACCACTCAACAATGCCTACCGAAGTGAAACAGAGTGTCTTAACAGTAGGTTCCCAAGTTCCCTCTGCCTACCCAGCCGTGTGCGGGATACAGCGTGTAGCTGAGTTGAGTCAGAGTTGAGTTTCAAATTTGTATAATTTATATAGAAAATAAACTGAACGATACTTTCCGTCAAGTAATTATTCTGCGAAAGTAAAAGTACCCAATAGCATCATTAGAACGGTAACTATGCGTTCACAAAGGTATAATTGTGATGCAGTAACATTTGAAGGTCACAGACAATGTTGTTTTCAATCAATCGTCAATATTTGTTGTTATCGCGTAACTACGCAGTTTTCTACACAGGTAAATGCTAATACGCGTTATACAAATTAACTGGTATTTAAATATGTTTTGTTTTTTACTATTGAATGTTTGTGTTGTTATTGTTAGGTGGTAGATGAGTAAATACATTTTTATTGACAAAAACCAGCGTTGAGTTCCGCAATATCTTTTGAAAGTGGAGGCTAAAGTAGTCATTTTTTGTTTTAATCTTCTTTTTTTATCAATATTTTTCTTAGATAATATATAATAAAACAGATATAATAAAATTAATATGAAACAATAATATTATTGATAAACTTGCTTACTGTGAATAAAGAACTAAATATGACTAACCTTAAGAATGGAGTCGCATTACAAAATATTTATAGAACAGGTTGTTTTATGACGCTAACGTCAGTTAATGAAATCCACTTTAATTTTATAGTAATAACTAAATAGCTTACCATTGTATCCCGCATACTAGAGGGAACCTAATGCCAACATTCCCTCCCCTACTTTCTCAGTGTTTTTCAATAACTTACAAAATTTGACTTCAATTGCCATTTTAAAATTATACGACCTCTTAATCCTTTGCAAACATCCGCATTATTATGTGCTAATAATATTATACGTATTTTAAAATAGTATTTTATACTTATATATGTAAATAACAAATGTTCATTTTATATACAGCTTATCGTGTTCAGTTCAATAAGGATTTACCAATGTTGTATAAAGAATATATACTAAATGTATAGTTGTATGACTGTAGTCTTAAGTTTTGTATTATATCATGAAGGACTGGCAAATGTGTATTTTTGTTTATAATTTCAAATACGAGCAGACGTATCTGTGTCTGTCCGTGGCACTGTAGATCATGAATCTATGAATCGATTTAAGCTCTGTTTCTCTACATTTCCTTATCCATCAGTTTTTGGTTGAAATTTTAAATTTTGTTTTTTACGACGACGATCACATACGACGACACCGTGTACGATGGTTATAAGTTCGAATCTGTATGTCATGTAGTTGTTATAGTATCATTTCCTAAGTTTAGCGGTAAGTGTGATTTCAGTAGAGCTTTAGCTTCCTATCCTATAGGAGGAAAGCATTAAAATGTGACTTTGGCGGAAATTGAGGAAACATCATCTGTAAATGTTTAGCAATTATTTTAATTAATCTTTGTCAATACTTATGAAAATTACAAGATTTAATTTTACTTGCGTCGTGCTAGTTAATGTATGTGAAATATTGCAAACTCAATTTGACACACTTTGCGATCGAGCTGAAATTTTAATTGTGACTTTAATTCTGATGACAATGAATTAACATATCACCTATATGTATCAGCATTTTAGGTAATCAAAAATGGCCGCCGCAACAAGATGGCGGATTACCATTTTTTGTAAAACACACCAAATTTGGATATATTTATTAAATACAACACAGCATGGAAAGCTTGAAAGCTTGTTTTTTAAAATATATATTTTCTTTTAATAAATAAATTATCATTTATGAGCTAAAAAGTTACCGAAAGGGTTTATTGTGATGGAAATGCTAACACACATCTGCCTAAAGGGCGTCTTATTTTTGTACACTAAAGTGGAACTCATTTCAATAGTGCGTTCACCTCACGAAGACTGCCGCCGACCTCTTTCCGTGTTATCACAAAAATAATATAAAACATACTCTATTTCAATAGAAATAGGGGTCAGTGTGTGTGTTGAATGGTAAGTTGTAATGATAACAAAGAAAGTGATAAAATTAACCACTAAATTAAAGTTAGCGAGCATATAATATGTAAACAAACGTTTTAGGTCGTTATTTTATATTTAGTTCAGAAAGAAAGTTTAAGAAATTTGAAATCGCGATCAGTTCTTGGACGGTTTTAACATTTTAAGTATTCAATTCTTTTCTAATAAATATGCATAGATAAAGAAATTGGAGAACGACAGTGGAACGGAGTGTCTTAACACTAGGTTCCAAAGTTTCCACTACCCTGGCATATGCGGGATACAGCGTGAAGCTACTATAAAGAAATATCTAAACACTTTTTCTTTAAAAGATTACACAAATCACTCTTGTAATTACTTGTGCAACAATGACGTGTTTAGTTTTTTTTTTCTTTGATAAAACATATTTTTAATGTCACTTTGTAAATCTTGGTCTTATCGTATACATTGACGTATTCGACATTTTATTTTTAAATAAAATATATGTACATGTGAAAAATCGATGGTGAATGATAATTCACTTAATTAGATGTATTAATGTTTTTACTATGTTTGAAGCATTATTTATATGTATTCAGCAATTTAATATACGTATATACGCTTAATACAAATAATAACTAAATAAGTAGTGTTAAACTATAAAATTCGGCGGAAAGTGGGAAACGGTAGTGGAACGGAGTGACTTAACACTAGGTTCCCAAGTTTCCTCTGCCTAACCTTCCATGTGCGGAATATCACGTGAAGCTGAGTACAGTTGAGTATACTATAAAATACTTTTACGGACACACTGTTATTTAACCATGAAATATGTACTTTATCTGTACGACATTAGTGCGTTTAAAATGTTTTAATAATATCTAAATATCCGGCTATACGGCTTAATTTTGTTGATTTTGCAAATTAAAATGAACCTCTCTCTTAATGTAATAATGGCGGCATAAGTTACGAATACTTGAACACACTTCAAAGATTGTCGACCCGCGATCACAAAGTGACTACTGCAAGGTTTTTAAAAGGCGAATTTCCATATTTGTATACAAATATATATATATCTATAGAAATGTGTTGCTCTTTCCCTTTCTCGGTCTTGTCTAATACATATTATACCGACTCGGGTGTAGTCGGGTGATTTACAAAGTATAGAATTAATAATAATATTTCATACATTTTCAATAGTTTTTGGTAATCTTTATATAGTCGGAGTATTGTATAGAATACCGAAATTATACGGCAACATATGCAATTAAGCCGATTGTTAAAATGGGTGCCGCTGAGTTTTGACTTCAATTGCAATGTATATATATCGTATAATCGGCGGATATAGAGAAATTGAGTGTCTTAACACTAGGTTCCCAGGTTCCCTCTGCCAACCCGTGTTAGATTCTCGCGGAATACCGCGTGAAGCTAACCCGGTTAAAGCTTTTCGCTCAGTCAATGGTCCTTATTTTAATATAACACGATTCACAACGCCTTGAAGTTGGGACTTACGAAACATGCCAAGAAACTGAACTGAGATATAAAAACAGATATTTGGCAGCGACGATGCTCTCGACCAGTCTGGCGACTAGTCTGGCTTTTTAGTTAGGGTTAGTGCACAGTGTTTAACCTAAATTTTGCAAGTATTTTTTTATTTACATTGTATTTAGTATATTGGAAGGTATAGTTTCAATATTATCAAACTGTTTTTATATAGGTATTTACTTTTGTGGATATCCATGTCTTACTACCCCAAGTCAGAATCGAACTTAGAACTATCGCACTTCTTTTTGACATGCTACAAATAGGGGTAAACCACGTCGGTGATCATGTAAATAACCTATATAATCTGTATATTTATAGCTTTTTCATGTAAATGATAAGATATATAAGAAAACATGTATTTTAAATATTCATATAGCATAAATAACTCTTTGAGTCTCGACATGGAATATTTAAATTTATCTTTACATTTGGTTAAATAACATTATTTTAAATCGATATTGTTTGTGGTCTTCGATTATTTTATAATAAAATTTTATGTTTTAATAAAATTTTAGGTGAAATATCACTGGGTTCTGGGTTCGATTGTCACGTAGTAGGGATCAAAATTATTTTTATTATCTCGCTCCAGTAATAAAAAGCGCGGCGTTAAGTTTCGGTACACACGTGATATCTTGAAAATTGCGTTAAATAGACAACGGATTGCCTCAATACTTGCTTCCCTCTGCCTACCATTCTATTAGCGGGATACAAAGTATAGCTCTAAAAAAAAAGACTACATCATATGTTTCAATATGACATTGATTCATTCTTATTATACTAGAAACTATTTAGCACACAAACAGACCTACACCTTTACTTACAATTATTATTAGAAAACTGAAAGTACCCGACCAGTTGGCCAACAAGTCTAATGTTTGAGCACGCGTAGACTGCGTGTTCCGAGCGTGATCGCGTGCGATAGAGACAGAGCTATGGGTTAGAGTGAGACACAAAGAAAACATCTGGACTGGAAGGACGTCTTTGTGATTTGAGTGCGTTTTTTTTTCACTTTTGCCCTTTATATTAGTCTATTCTGTAGCATTTTGTTTTAAAATGTGATTTTTGACAATTTTTTTTTGTTTGGACTAAATCTATATTTTGGCCTGTGGTTATTCAGCGTTTAATATAATATTAGAAAAGTGTTTTACTAAGATAAAATACCGTTATAGCGCAGTGGAGCAGTAGTACACTCACCGACGGTTGTGGTTTCGGTTTACACTCAGTGAAATATATGTTTTATATTTTAACCGCGTTAAACTCCGCTTGTCACTATGTAGTTATACTGGTAAACGAGTGTCTTGACACTAGGTTTCATGCAGCAGATAGCTTCACTATACGAATGCGATCGTTGGCCGTTAGTTAATGTTAAATTAAAAAGGCCATCGAATTCCTTTGTAACTTTCCTTATAACAATACATATTTAAATACGTATATAGTAACTATCTTTAATAATTTATTTCGAACCTTGGGCGGGCAACGTGACAAATTGTTCTGTTCTAGACGTTCTCGACAAATGTATTATAATATCATCTAAAACACATTACAAATACATTCTCTTGACATATAAAAAAAATACAATAATTGCTTCTATGCAACTCATATGGTTTTTGTTATTAATGAAGTGTTTTATCATTAGGTTCCCAAGATCCCTTTTCTTTTGCCACGTGCGGGATACAGCGTGAAACTGAATTTCCGTAATTTATATAGTTATTTCGCTAACTCTATATAGCAGGGTAGGCAGACGGAACCTATTGTTAAGATATTCCGTTCTCACCTTATATGAGAAATGTTGGTAGTTCATTATTCATTGCCTTGAGTGTATCAGTGGAAATCAAACCTATACCGTCGTGTTTACAGTTACTTAGGATTTTAATAATATATATTAACGTATGTATGTTTATTTGTCAGATGACACGGCTATCCGGATAGCTCTTTCTTTGCAGTGTCATTGAACCGCCGCCCTGAGGACGTGCGTGCATTCCATGTGGAATTAAGATATAGATAAACTGTTGATATTTGATTTTGATATATATTTTAAATCTATATACCTAAGAATCTCTTGAATTTGATTGTAACTGCAAAAGTTGTGGGTTCGATTCCCATTTGAGAGAGTGAACTGTTTTCACTTCCTCGCTCTGGTCAAAAAGACAAAGCGCGGCCTACTGTTACGCTTCTTAACACGCAAAGTGTTACAGAACGTGGAAAAAGGGTGAAAGTGGGAAACGGGACGGAATGTCTCAACACTAGGTTCCCAAGTTCCACTCAGCCTACCCTGTCATGTGCGGGATACAGCGGGAAGTTAAAAAGAATCGTAATGTTATGGTTTTTCAAAGAATTAGTCGTATCTATTACAATGTAACACTATTATTAAAATAAATTTTCCACTCTTACATAGCCTCGATGAGGAAATTAATATAAAAATTATTGAGTAAGATATTAGAAGGCAATTTGATTGTACATTATGGCTGCTGTTTACAGTAACTTATTTGTATTGTAAATTTTAGGTTCATTTCAGTAACGCCGGTTCGATAGGCATATGTGCAAAGGGAACCTGGGCACATAATGTAACCTATCAATAATAAAAGGAAGCTTGAAATGAAACTATACTTGACGGTTAAATATTTTTTATGTCATGTCAATTTTTTAATAATTAATATTATAACAAAAATGACTGACGTGAGCAAAAAACCGATCGCCTCAACTTTTTTCATATTTTATTTAAGACTATTGCTATACTATTCATATGGTTATTACATCATCATCAATATCACAGAGGCCTGTCGTGGCGCAGCGGCACAAGCGTGTGACTGTAACCGACACCGTTCTGTGTTCGATCCCCAGTCGAGGAAACGTTTACTCATGAACTGCTTGCGATAGTTTTAGAATGATAAAAGAGCTGTACATGTTATTGTAGCGTCATCTGATATTTATCTGTCATTATATTTTCAGTAAGTATAGATAAAATGAAAAATGAAAAACAATGAACATGTAGATTTTTTTTATATTTTAAATGATTTTTTTTATTGTTTCAGGTCATTACTAGATTGTAAATATTTAATGGCGTTTCTATATAAAGAACTGTGTTATCAAAATTAATATATATTTACGTATGTACTATTGTTGTTATAATGATTATGGACAAAACATAACATTTTTTAATTTTTACTATGTTTTAAGGTGTTATTCCACACTTAGGACAGAAAATACTAAACTTAAATTTAAAAAAGGTTTTCCAGAGGCGCAAGTTCAAATCCTGCTTCGTTCAAAATTTTTATACGCTTTTTAAATTTAAGTTTAGTAAAACATAAGATACTGAGGCCGTCGGGGCGTAACAGTACAGCGCCTCGGTTTGTTTCCAAATAGAAATAATATTTTTTTTATATTTTGCTCTTTTGCGTTAATAACAAAGTCAGAGGGCGGAGTTCAGTTCCGCAATTCATGCAATTTGGAGCGCCAGCATT
Organism: Eueides isabella; assembly: GCA_019049475.1. Lineage (NCBI taxonomy): Eukaryota > Metazoa > Arthropoda > Insecta > Lepidoptera > Nymphalidae > Eueides > Eueides isabella. The sequence continues at coordinate 601,404 of CM032407.1, forward strand.
TCTTTCTGACTCAGTCTAAAAAAAACATGCTATTAGTATTTAATGGTAACGACTGCACTTATAGACGTTAATTAACAATTAACTAAAATTAAGCAACTCCTACTCAACTTTGTAACGAAATGTCTTAGAGTGATTATTTAACTCATATAATAAATGTTCATTTGCAAGAATTGAAGCTGTAACCTCCTTTTATATTGATTAAGTACTCGAGCCAATTATAAGGCAATCAACGCGTCACATGTTAACATTTACGCAGTTGTATTAATTAAACTAATGAAGACCAAAAAAATACAATGGTTATTATTTCATTCGGGGGCGTTCGGGCGTTTTTATTTAGGGATGTGTCAATGACACGTGCAAATATTTTCATATTAAATATTGTTATCTCATTCGTATGAATGGTACTTACATACTGTTTTTTGTGGCATTAGCATATGCTTCAGACCAGAGTACCTACGCATAATTCTTACTTACTTACTTAGCTTCACGCTGTATCCCGCACGAGGCAGGGTAGACAGAGGGAACCCGGGAACCTAGTGTTAAGACACTCCGTTCCACTTCAGTTCCCCACTTTCCGCCGAATTTGAGGCATTGTGTGTTGAGTGGCGGAACTCAACGCCGCGCTTTGCCTTATTACCAGAGCGAAGAAATTAAACATGAAATATTTTTAATTGAAAATATTAAATATTTCATTTCCTCGACCGGGGATCGAACCCAGAACCTGTCGGTTACAGTCACACGCTTGTGCCGCTGGGCTACGTCAGGCCTCACGCATAATTCAACATTTTAAAATTTAAAATTCATGCTTTTTATTTAAAAAAACTGCACTCGAATCAGTTTACTCATTCAGGAGCTACGATGTCCCCTCTTTAAGCATCAGGGGTTAAAAATAATTAACTTCCATCATCAAAAGAGACAAATTTTAATTAACATGATTAAGAAAAAGATTGTCTACAGTACAATCCATCTTCGCCAAATATAAGGGATGTTTATTATTAATGAAGATACGTAAAATTGTTGTCCTCGCTCGAGAAAATGAAATGTTAAATATTTTCATTTCTTCATTTGGTAACAAGGCAAAGCGCGGCGTTGTGTTCCGCTAGTCAACACGCAATGCCTCAAGTTTGGTGGAAAGCGGGAAACGGCTACCCTGCCATCCACGGGACATAAAAGCTTTAAATTAAGCATAGTAACACAAAGTAAATCTTATTTTTTGGATCACGTAAAAAACGAGCGTTAAACTAATTTAATAATAATATCTCAAATGTAATTATCGTGTGCTGTAATAAAGTTGCAAATATTTGTTCTCATATTAGATCATACATTTAATGTCAGTTTATAATGGCGATCACGATTCTACAGCGTGGCGGTTGTTACATTAGCACCTTGTTTTCATGTAGCTAATGTATATGTATATATGTATGTCTGTCTTAATGAGACCTGTTGTGGCGCAGGGGACGAGCGTGTGACTGCAAACGCGAAAGGGTGTGGGTTTACCACTTAAGAAAATAAAATATTTAGTTTTTCAAATATGTACTTGCGGTGTAAACGAGGCGTAGAGCGCGGCGTTCAGTTTAAGTCCCAAAATCAGCGGATTGTGGGCAACGGAACGCAGTGTCCTAACACCAGGTTTCCAAAATCGCTCTGCTTACACTACCGCGTGCGGGAAGAAATTAAAATGATATATTATTTTTAATTCAATATAATTTAGCCGTATACCACACACACTGTTAACATTCTATAAAATTATGTGTTTATTGTATCCAAACATAGTAATACATGTTCTAAGTAAATAAGATTAGAGTTTCAATTGCAATAACATGCAATTTAATGCGTAGATTAAACTATTTGCATTTGACGTGTTTAATGGTGTTTATAAATATGTTGATTTTATGAGGTAGGATATATATACATATATGTATGTTTGTAGGTATGTATTTGTAAAGTTAGTTATTTTGTTGTTTTATATATGAAAGTAATGGGAATGGAATGTTAGGTGTAAAATTTGATTGGACACGCTAATTTCAAGAACTACTGGTTTAAATGGAAAAAGAAATCATGTTGAATGTAAGTCTTCCTCTTCAACTAAGTTTCAACGAAAATGTTTTATATTTGAGAGAGATTGAATAATATTTCATTTCCTCGAGTGGGGATCGAATCGACAACCTATCGCGTTTGCAGTCACACGCTCGTGCTCCTGCGCCACGACAGATCTCTAATGCCATAGATGTTTTGTATAAAAAAGAAAAAGCATATTTTTCCTCTATTACATATAGCGATATATTTTTCAGTGTACTTAATTATTATTGTTTCTTTATGCATCTATTGAAGAAAAAAATGTTCATTAATACACCACTCGTAATGGATTTTCCCACGGTGTTCTTAACACAATGTGTCGTGTTGTTGCCGTGTTATTTAATTGCATATAATAAAATTACATTTCTTACTAATAATTTCTACTAATATATATATATATATATATATATATATATATATATATATATATATATATATATATATATATATATATATATATATATATATATATATATATATATATATATATAAATTTAAATTTACTTACTATTTATTATATTTACAATAGTGAGTGAAGAGTGTGGTTTCGATTCCTGCTCAATAGAATTGATTTTTTTCCATTTCCATGCTTTGGTAACAAAACTTCCGTTTCTTGAGTTTCAGTCACACATATCATCTTGACGCTATGGTTTTCTATTATGCTGTAGATATAGAGGCTATCGTAGCGCAAGAACACAAGCATACGTCTAAAACGCGGTAAACGCGACAGGTTGTTGATTCACCTCCCTTTATTTATTCTGGTGACAAGGTAAAGCGCGGTGTTGAGTTCCCACAACAGACGCAATGTCTCAATTTGCCGAAAAATTAGGGAACAAGTGTCTTAATGGGAACAAAGTATCTTAACACTAAGTTCCCAAGTTCCTTCTACTTACACTATTATACGCGGGATACAGCTTGAAGTAATTATATTATAAATATTTTTATAGTGTATGTTAGCAATGTGTTTGTTTAAAACACATCCATTGATACTCTATACTAATATCAAGTTTCTATTGCGCTTGTAGTAAATAATATGTGCACGTGATAGCGGATATGGTTACCTTATTGATATAAAAAAATAATTTTATTACTACTATGTTAGTAAAGAACAGAGTGTCTTTATATTAGGTTCCCAGGTTCCTTCTGCATATCCCGCTATGCATTGGATACAGCGTAAAGTAATTAATTCTAATAGTGATGTATTATTACGTTCTTCGTGTTTTTGTTGTATAATTAGTTTACATTAAGACCATTTATAATATATAAAACAATATTTCCTGTTTGTGTATTACATTATGTTTAATAAACTATTTCTATTTTAGTGATGTTGATTTTAAATCTTATATATACAACTTTAATTAGCTTCACGCTGTATCACGCACATGGCAAGTTAGGCAGAGGGAACTTGGGAACGTAGCGTTAAGACTCTCCGCTGAATTTGAGACATCTTGTCGAGTCTTGAGTGAAGGAACTCAACGCCGCGCTTAGCCTTGTTTTCGGAGCAAAGAAATGAACAGATCAAATATTTAATTTTCTTGGGTAGAGATCGAACCCAAAACCTGCCTCGTTTACAGTTATACACTCCCTGCGCCATAACAAGCCTCATTATAGAATAATTTAGAAGTATCTACTACAAAGTATGTAGTAGTAAATTATTTAGTTTCTTAGAAGCACAGTAAATATACCAGTATGTTATATAAATTCTGATAGGAAATAAAAAAAAATGATTTATAGGATATTTATTATATCTTAGATCTTTAATTAAAAGTTTTTATGCCAATCATTTAAAACTGCAACAAATATCAAAGTAATTTTCACTTCTCAATTATTTTTTTGCTTTAGAAATAAGTATAAGACACTTTCACCTGACGTTAGTTACTAAATTATATGGTAGTGTATAGACATCCGTCTTCGTTAAGTATATGAGAGGCTGTAATTTAAAATATCCTAAAGGCTTGTTTAGACAGTACCTCATGTGAAAAATGTAACCTCCAGACATATATAATTAACCTCGATATTGTTTTGGGTGTGCTATTCGGTTATTTTGTAGATAATTATATTTGAAATTGTATTTTGTATTCGTTGATTTCCGTTACTCAACACGCAATGCCTTAGATTCGGTTGAATGCAGGGAACAGGACGGAGTCGGGATTCAAGTGGAAGTACAGCGTCAGGCTAAAACAGTAGAAAAAAAATATATATTTATTAGTTAGAAAAAAACACAAACATATTTTTGACGACATTATGTTGATTTTATAGTCATATGAAACTTTTATTGATGTATTATCTACTTTGTTTCAGGTATGCGAGAAGTTGGAAATAGGTGCCGAAGCTGACTACTTCGGTCTCAGAGTCTGCTCAGGATCTGGACCTGGCAGGTGGCTGAATCTCAGGAATCATATGGACCCACATCGCATACCTAGCAGACGATTAGACCTTCGCGTCAAGTTCTGGGTCCCTCCCCATCTGCTCATCAATGAGCCCACGCGACACCAATTTTACCTCCACGCAAAATTGGACCTCATCGAAGGTAGATTAGTCGTTGCAGATCAAGAAGTCGCTCGGCGTCTTATAGCCTACATAGCCCAAGCGGAAACCGGTGATTGCGAACCGGATGCCCCAACACAAGTATACGATGAGTGCCACAAAATAGGCCCGATGGAAAAACCTGAGGAGCATATGGCTAAAATTATCGAGTACCATTGTGAGATAGCAGGCATGAGAGCTTCGCAGGCTGAGTATAGATTGCTCAAGGAGATCTCTAAATTGGAATCTTTTGGGGAGGAATTGTTTTTCTGCAAGCCTGTCACACAGACAAACAACGCCTATAACTTGTACAGTCATCTACTATATCACAGGCAGCAAGCTGAAGAGCCTAGGGCCCGCGACGAACAGGAAATAGATGGGGGCGCGACTGTGGGGTGCCTGGCGACTGGGCAGAGTGGGGGCGGGTGTGGATGCAGACTGAGTACCTGCGTGGGTGTCGGACCCCATGGCATAGTTGTTTATAGACCGGCGTGTAATGGCGACCAGGACATCGGTGTTGAGAAACAGAGGTAAGATTTAGCTAATATTTTATATTATTATATTTTTTACTGTTTTAATCTTAGGGATTAGATATTTTTTTTTAATTTGTGAATATCAACAATATGTCAACGGAAACATGACACATTGAATAATTGGAAAGTTATATTTTGATGATAAATGACATAATTATATGTCGTAAATTACGTATGACTGTAAATTTATGAACAGTTGGGTTCCCACGCCGTTTTTAATCGATATTTATTTTAGTTTTGTCAGTATTATATATAGTAATATACATATAATTTGGTCCTATTGAATATAAACTGTCATTGTACGTTGTACGATAACCAATTTACGTACTTAATGATTAATGTAACGATCATTTAGATAACATTGATTAATTAAATAAAATAATCAGTTTTTTTTAATAATTATGTTTTAAGTATTGACGTCATTGTTGCTATAAGTGATAACGTTGTAAGTAAAAAAAAAAACAAAATAATAAGGGATTTGAAGACCTAAAAAAGAACACGAGACCAATTTAAAATCTATAAACATAATACAGTACATACTGTGAGTATGTGCGTAGAAAAAGCTTTAACGCTTTATCCAGCATTTAGCAGGATATGTAAAGATCAGTTAATGAGTCATGTTTAAAACGCCGCTTTCCATTTTCCGAGATATAGTGTGTTGACTGAGTACTGTGCGTCTACAGACTGACCTACTGCGCCAATAGAGCCTCTGTTACGATATAATCTATAATTTTATATTAGTTTTTGCACTCATTCTTTCTTTGGCTGAACATTTATTAAAACTATTTGAAATAACCTCGTTTTATATACCCGTTATATGCCATTAAAGTCATATAGGATTTCCCAATCTTAAAGATCGTCCCAATTTTTTATCCAAAATATATTTTTTGCTCACTTTAAAACGAGATTTAGAAAATATATAAATTTATTTGTTGAATATTTTATTACAAAAAAAATTACATTTACCCACTTATTTAACGGGTTTTTTTTTGTATTACATTCAGATTGTGATTTTTTTATATGAGAAATAAACAAAAAAGACCGAAAAAATATTATTTATTTGGTAAAACGTGACAATATGTTATTATCCCCGTGATTTAACGATAAGAACAATAGAAATTGGCTTCTTCAACATACATATCTTTTTGGAACGTCTGATAGCTTTGTTCTCTTATCTTGTGTCCTTTTGCGTCTTCTATTTGAAAGATATCTTATTTTTTTGGGACGTCAAGTAAATTTGATGAAATCATTCATAATAGTTTGGTTTTAACTTGCTTAGCCTTAGTATCGCTTATATGGTAAAAAAGTAGGGAACATAGTCCTGATTTGCGGTCACCACTTTCCGCTGAATTCTAAAGGAGTGTTAAGGCACTCCATTTCCATTTCCCGCTGAATTTGAGTCATTGAGCGATGGAACTCAACGCCGCGCTGGCAGAGCAAGTGAGAATTCTCTGCTAACAAAGTCGCACACTTGTACCTCTGTATCACGACAGGCGATCAATATATTCCATTATCAACATCTAATACATAGAGGGTTGTCGTGGCGCAGTGGCACAAGCGTGTGACTGTAACCGACAGATTCTGGGTTCGATCCCCAGTCAAGGAAATAAAATATTTAATATTTTCAATTTAAATATTTAATGTTTCATTTCTTCGCTCTGGTAATAAGGCAAAGCGCGGCGTTGAGCTCCGCCACTCAACACGCAATGCCTCAGGGGACGGAAGTGGAACGGAGTGTCTTAACACTAGGTTCCCGGGTTCCCTCTGCCTAACCTGCCTCGTGCGGGATACAGCGTGAAGCTAAGAAAGAAAGAACATCTAATACAATAACAAATAATCTAAATGTAACAAGAGTATAACTTTTAAGTATATTTTTTTACAATTCTATGTTTTTTTTTTGTTAAATCCATAAATATTTAAACGATACTATGTATCACGATAAATACTTATGGCAGCTGTGTAAACTGTGTAAAATAAACAAATACTATTTACATGCCCGCAAAATGGCTGCGCGATATTTTGATGTTAACATATATTAGAGATATGTCGCGGCGCATGGGCAGGTTTTGGATACGAATCCTTCCAGAGGAGACGAATTTAATTGAAACGCGGCGTTGAGTTCCGCTATTCAAAGCAGAAACAGATTGTTTAAGTAGCAGCTTAATACCCCAGTATGTGAGAAAAAGTATGACTAGCAATCATTTGGGTTTTTCTTTCTATTTATAGCGTAAATCCTAATCATATAACTTATAATTAATGAAGCAATATTATGTTATTGCTCTATATTTAATTTTTGTAATGACACTGATTGAGTAGCGTACCCCAGTGCCACGATTGTATTAACCAGGACAAAAATTTGTGTCATAATGTTACGCTCAACTTCTTTAAATATACCTTTTATATAGATTATAATTTACTACAATACTAAATCACTTACTAAAATATTATTGAAATAATTTTACTGTAAGGCACAAGGCGCTCCAAATGTAATAAAAATAATATTTTCTCTTTCCAGTATACCTTACACAGCTATCCACCGAGCTCAACCACTGCGCCGTATGTTCCAACTGACCTACGTAACCGGGGAGGGACACGAGGCGACGTTACACGTCAAGATGGCGACTTCCGGTCAAGCTGCGGCGTTATACCGCGCGGTCACTGAGAAGCACGCCTTCTACTGTTGTGAAACAGTTCGCACTGATGTCACTGAACAGTTTATTAGGGACTTGAAGGTAATTATTTAGACATATTTATGTTCTTTTTCTTAACTTTATGCCGTATCTGCTGTAGGTGGTGTGTTGCGAAATTCAAAGCCGTATTTTCTTCTCTCGCGGGGCGAAGAAATAAAAATATTTCAACTCTATCAAGCAAATCTGTTATTTAATAAACCAGTTTGGCTGTCATAAACGTGAACAAAGAATGTCGATAAAATCACAGTTTTTTTCTTAAGTTTAATTCGCGCGCAATTTAACAAGGAAACGCCATTTTGTCGCAACTACCAAAAGGTTACATTATTACGAAACTTGTTTGTTTTTTTTTTATTTTTTTTTTTTTTTTTTTTTTATTTTTTTTTTTTTGGTTAAAAAAACATGTAAAATTAGAGCGTTGCGGGATGTTACCTCATGATTCTTTCAAATCATAAACAACTCACAAAACCAAAATGTTGTATTTGAAATTGCAAAAAATAAGTATTTTAAAATCATGTCTTTTATTCTTTTAATATATGTCCATATTAAAAATATTTGGTTGAAATTCATGGTTTGATATTAAATTAACTTTTTATCCAAATAAGAAATGTATTTTGCCTGTATATAAGTATTTATTGTGAATTCAATCCCCACACTAAGGCTTTATTTTGGTTAGAGATCAAGATTTTCATACTTATCTTATTTTTCTTGCCATGCCTTTTGCATTGTCTATGCAAATAATGTTGTAAGTACTAAGAAATATTTCGTTCAAACTATCTTTAAAAGTCAAAAGTTATACACACAGTAGAGGGAACTTAGGGAACCTAGTGTTAAGATCTTTCGTTCCCCTTTTTTCATCGAATGATCTAGAGGCATTGCTTGTTGAGTGTAAAACTTAGTTCTCAATATATAATTAAATATTTAAAATATATTAAATATATTATCAATATAAATAATTACATAACATAATTTATCATTATTAAATAATATATAATTATTTCTGGTAAAAATAAATGTCATTATATTTACATATATTCTAAATATGCAAGTGAACTTTGCCTCCAACCACTACTTAATATGCAGCTCTATTAATATTCACTACAAGTATTAGAATATATATACATTTAATAATTATTAGTTAAAAAAATCTATTGTTAAAGACGGACAAACAAACACACTCTCGTATTTATAACATAAATATTGATTTCAACACACTGTAAATTTGGTAGCGTTGAATATTTTCGACTGTTGTATTGTTTCTTTTAACTAACTGGATCAGGAGAAGTGAAAATATTTAAATAATTATATACATTATTCTTTGATGAGAGCAAACATTTAATCCCAGTCCAACTCAGTAATATTTAACATTGGCTATGGGTTCGATTCCCACGCAAGTATTTTTATTTCTATTTCAACAAGTGTTTGTAGTGAGTAGCAAAATTGATGTCACATTTTCTATATATCTTGTTACTAAAGCTATGTGACTTCTATACTATATGTTCCCCAGGGCACAATAGCGTCTATATTCAACGACGCGTCGACTCTGGGCCGCCGGTACGTGTTCGACATCCGGCGCACGTGCCGCGAGGTGCACGACCGCGCGCGGCGCGAGGCGCACGCGCGCGCGCCCGAGCCGCGCCGGGGCCGGGCCAGCGGGGCTGGGAACGAGGTGCGTGCAACGCTACTTCCTAACTCTTCCTAACGTTTGCCACATTTTAGAACAAACAGAATATAATTTAGAAGATCGCTTCTAAGTCTTCTTAGTTTTTTTTTTAGCTTTGATAATTTATTTATCGTGTTTATTTAATAATTATTATTTTTTTTAAGAAACTTTTTTGGTTTCTTTATTTCTGTGTCTTTTGCTAACATTTTTTGAATAATCATATTTTTATATATTATTTAGTCCGTTTTGTATGTAATGTAATATAATGTCCCCCTAGGAGCCCCGCCCGGGCTCGCCGCGGCCGGGCGCGGCGTGGGCGTGCCGCGTGTGCATGGACGCGGCCATGGACTCGCTGTTCCTGCCGTGCCGCCACGTCGTGTGCTGCGACCGCTGCGCGCCCAGGTACTGCACTTGTATCTTTTATGCTTTGCTAACAAGCTAACAAAGCAAGGCGCGGCGTTCAGTTGCGCCACAAATTCAAATTTAAATTATTGTTTATTCAAGTAGATTTTTGCAAGCACTTTTGAATCGCCAAACGAACATAAAAATTACCACCGGCTGCTTGTAAGAGCCGGCAAGAAACTCAACAGTTGCTCTTTTCAATATTGAATTAGATTATAGTTTCATTACTAAACTTAAATTTTAAAAGCGTATAAAAATTTTCGAACGAAGCAGGATTTGAACCCGCGCCTCTGGAATACCGTTCCAGCGCTCTGACCAACTAAGCCATTCGTTCTCACCGAGCTCCGTCGAAATTCTTATACGCTTGTTACAACTTATGTATGTTGTTAGCATCTCTGTAGGGAGATTTTTACAAATTTCCGCTACCCAAAGACAACTCGTAAGAATTATCGTTTGGCAAGAGAGAATACTATTTATTTTGATATTTTTACTATGTATGTTTTAAAGTGTTATTCCACACTTAGGACAGAAAGTACTAAACTTAAACTTTTTATACGCTTTTACAATTTAAGTTTAGTACTTTCTGTCCTAAGTGTGGAATAACACTTTAAAACATAGTAAAAATATTATAGTTTCATTGTTTATTACAATGTTTAATACAATCCTGCATGAAATTCAAATGATCTTACACAACACACAATGCCTCAAATTCGGCGGAAAGTGTTAACACTAGGTTCCCAAGTTCCGTCTGCCTACCCTGCCATGTGCGGGATAGAGCGTGATTCTAAAAAAAAAAGCTAATGTAAAAATAACTTTTGTTCCAGATGTGAACGATGTCCACTGTGTCGCGGTGAAATAGAAAAACTAATGCATATATTTCTACCGGTGGAGTACCAAAAGAGTCCTGGGGTCATAATAAAATAGACCCACGTTCTCGATGGGTACAGGTTCGAGTCCCAGCTGAACAACGTCCGATTTTCATGGGAAAGTTGTTGTGACGTGTGAATTGTGCAGCCATTTTTGTTCTCGATACTCGAGTGATGATCGATTTAATTTAAATTCATATATCATTTTTAATAAAATCGATTTGTCGCAGACGTTATAGCAATATTGTGCTCGAGTATTATTATCGATTTTATTTAAAATTGTCGGTGGCATCGATATTTTTTTTCATATAATCGATATTGAACTTGACTTTAACAGATATATGAAGTGTGTGTGTGATTGTCTAGTCAGATATTATGACGGAACTTACAGGTTATACACGGAGAGTGAAATAGGGTTGTCGTGCAGCAGTGGGGTGTGGGTTCGATCCCATTCGGGGGAGTAAATTTTTATTTCCTCGCTCTGGTAGAAAAACAAAGTGTTAATTTTAACCAATCAACATGCAATATCTTAAAAATTGAGCAGTGCGTGGTGATTGGCATGTCTTAACACTACTTTCCCTCTGCCTATCCTGTTATATGCGGGATACAGCGCGAAGCTAAAAGAAATAGAGTGAAAGAGAAGGAAATGGGAGATGGAAATAGAAATGTAAAATTCTATATATATCATCTTGTGGATTGTAAAAGTGCATTTTTTTAATTATATTGTATGACGTTTTTTTTTATACTTATTAGTGTAGAGTGGTGTTAGGTATTTTTTTTAAAGTATTGGGGCCTTCTGGTAACAAGGTAACAAACATCTTCGTTCTGGTAACAAGGCGAAGCGCGGTGCAGAATTCCGCCACTCAATACGCATTGCCTTAAATTAGTTAAAAAAGTGGGGACCCAACTTTTCTCTGACGTGCAGGATGCAGCAAAAAACGTCTTTTCACATACTTATTATTTTAAAGGATATGAATACATAATTTTAATTTAAAAAGCATTCTAAATGACATATATTTTAAATATGAACACCACTTTACGCTAACTAACAAAGTATAACTGGTACTTATTTTCTTAGTTAAGTTAATTATACTGACTTGTCTAGTATTAAGATATTGCCTTCGTTTTAGAAGGTGCAACAAACAACAAAGCTAACATAGATTTTTTAATGTTCATCTTTTATATCAATAGAATATGTAAATTAAACACTAACTTCCCGCCACTTGTGGGATACAGATGCAAAATAACAAAAATATATTTATATAATCTATTAGTATAAAGTAATTTGATGAGGAAAAGAGAAAAAAAATATCGTTCTATAGTTATTTTGATTGTATTTGATGTATTTTTGTAAATAAATGTGAAGAAATTGACAATAAATTTGACTTAATAAAATGTCTAAGATAAAATAAAATTATTTAGATATGTATGTGTATATATATATGTTGAAGAAAAGGGTTTTTTTTTTATAATAATTCTAAAAAAGTAAAAAGTAAATGGTTCTCTTAGTTATTTAGCTAAAGAAAGAAGAGATATTCATTTTCTTGTCTAGAAACTTTTTCTATATATATTTATGTATTTGAATAATTTTATACCATAGCCATTTTGACACACGCTGTCAGAAAAAGAAGCAAATGTTTTTTTTTTTATACCACAAGCGTCTTCATTTTTAGTAATGAGTAGATTTACCAAATATTGCATTTTATTTTGTTATGTATAATGTAATTAAACGTTCTATACTTAATATCTAAGTTTAATTAAGTAAGACCTATGGTCTGTAAGTGATTTGTAACTGTATTAAAAAAACTATATGTTACATTGACTATCTGTGTTGTTTTTTTTTTTTTATTTTTCTTATTTTATAAGAATTTATAAGTTTTTTATGCAAAAGGTTGAAAGGAAAAATCCTTATAAATACCATAAATTTAATTAATTATTTCAATTTTGGGAATAAGATTTACTAAACTATAGTAATATCTCAGAGTAATATAGCAATTTCAGTATTATAACATTATATAGGTCCAAATTTTACTTTGTTATACTCACAATGAATTGTTGCATATAAAATATCGTAGATTTTTGCTTAACATTTTTCGGTAACAATTTAAAATTTTCTAAAATGATAACTTTTAGAAAAAATAATGATAGACAAAGAACTGGAACGTTATAAAACACATTCACCACAAACTAAAAAAGTTTTTATTAATTATGGCAGGACATGTCAAAAATTAAATCAGCCCAAGAACTTATTAGTGTTAACCTAAAAACGACTGTTTTATTACAATACTGTGGGTTTTAGTTTAAATAAAAGTAAACTAAATGAATATAATTTACTTACTTTAAAATCTGGTCATAGCAGTGTTCACTGACGGAATCTACTTACATAATATTTAATTTGGCAAAAAAAACAAACATAACTTATACAAACTACATAAATTATACAAAATGTAAAATAGCCAAATTAAATAAGTATATTTTGAAATGGTTGCTAACCACATAATCACGTACATGTTTTTATTACACTAATTTTTTGTTTAAAAAATGACATGAATATTTATATTAATATTGAATAACATTACAATTATATTTTTACTTTTTGCAATTTTTAAAACTAGCTTTTAGCTTTAATATTTTTACACTTTCGTGGGAAAGGTGTTTGTCCAGAAACAGGTGTAACTGAGCTGATGGTGACGAAATTTTAACAAATCGTTTTATGAATACCATAAGTTCTTCAGCTTCACGCTGTATCCCGCACGAGCAGGGTAGGCAGAGGGAACCCGGTACCCTGGTGTTAAGACACTCCGTTCCACTTCCTATCCCCACTTACCACCGAATTTGAGGCATTGCGTGTTGAGTGGCGAATTCAACGCCGCGCTTTGCCTTATTACCAGAGCGAAGAAATGAAACATTAAATATTTAAATTGAAAATATTTAATAATTCATTTCCTCGACCGGGGATCGCACCCAGAACCTGTCGGTTACAATCACACGCTTGAGCCGCTGCGCCACGTTAGGTGTCAATACCATAAGTTCATATCACTAATATTAGTATAAAAAAATGTTAGCGATTTTGTGTACAAGTCTATTTTTGCTTATATGCTAGCACTTAAATTAGAAAATCGTTTTATTTAAATTGTGTTTCAATGATATCGTCTGGCACCCAATTTAATTTTAATTTTTTTATATATATTTTTAGGAGCAAGCATTTAATATTTTTTAATGTGTCACATCATGCCTGGTAGAATTCAGTAAGCTTTAACAAACCAACTGTCTATCGCCAACTCTAAATTTTCACAAGCGATTGAATACCATTTCCACACTTGCGAGTGTTTTAGTATGCTCTAAGCAGGCAACAGACAAACGTGGATGTAACAGAATTTCTTTCAGGCTTTTAAATCAATATTTTTTAATTATAAAAAAATATAGAATGTAAATATTTTAGAGAATCAATTCAATTAATACGGAAATAAACATTAAATGATGTATTTTTGAGTGATTTATAAATCGTATGCAAATATTTGCTATGCTGAAGCTTATTACTGAGATTGAAACCTAAACACATATAATTTTATTGAGGGACTCCGGGCTAGCTGCAACAAGCGTGCAAGCGTATGCACGTTACGCTTATTAATTATTAATTAGAAAAGTCATCATTATACATTTAGGTAAATGTTATACAATTAATAAATAGAAAACTTTAAAATGAAAATATCCTCGTCTGTTTTTATTATTTTTATAAATTGACCCAAAGCCGTGAAATAATATTATATTATCTGTAAATTGCCTCAATGTCTTTTGTGTAAAATAAAAATTATCTGTGATGTTGTAATGCTGCCAGAACAAATATAGAAGCTGACAGATGCCACTTTATAGATAATTAAACAAATGAATTACCAATTTAGTGAAAGAACGAAATAGGGTAATTTTTACTTTCTATTAAATATAAAATTTCATTATTTTATTCAATGAAAAACGTCAAATGTGTTTTGAAAATGAATACGTCATTTTTAAAACATTCGTATACATGGCAACAACGCGGAATTCGCATGAACTCAAGATGGCTGCCAATTTATGTGAATGCAAGGACGAGTAGAAAAGTAGTGGCGTTTGTTAGGTGTTCTCTCGTTCATATTGTGATAATAACTTTACAAATTTAACATTATCTTAGTGTATGTGTTTTCGTGTTATTTTTTATGAGTTATCGATGTTATTGAGGCCGTATGTGCAATATTGGTCAAATCAAATAAAATGTTCAGTGTTGATTTGTGATTATTATTTAAGCAGTGCGAGTCATTTATCGGGTGTAACTATGCTTGTTATTGGATGATACCGGCTGTTGTATGTAAGTCCTCTTCTTGTTATTTTTATATAAATTAGTGTAGTATTGAGTGTTAAATAGGTTCAGACACTGGTAACCTATTTGACTATATCAGGTATTATTCCGTGGCGTGGCTCCGGCGCCGGCTAGCCGGCCGTGCGTGCATCACAGCTGTTAGTTTCACACGCTCCTAACATATCCACTTTTATATTTAACTCTAAATAAACATTTAACGATGTTATCATACTAAAAGAGCTGGTAATCCAGATTATTTTTATCTGGAAAGTGTTTCGTTCTTCGTATGCCCACCTCGTCTTTCATTCTTCTTTATTTTACTAACAATGCATAGCTTAAACATTCTTTAAACATGGTATCATGTGTCTGTCAATACTGTTTATTTTAGTCACATCCAGTCTTACGTATTCGTAAAATAACAATTATCATTTAATTACTATTGTGTATTATCTTTTAAAGTTAATGAGATATTTAATTATTAGATAACTGAAACGAGTAGTCATTAGGTGATGCAAGAATACTAGGTTACTTTTGAGTTTTATCATAACCAACAAAAAAATACAAACATGTATATGGGTTAATGCATTTAAATAAACTTATTTACGATAAAAAACTTTATAAATAAATTAATTTTAACTAAAACCTGTTAAAACAACTCAACATTTTTATTTTTGTAAAAAAGAAACTCAAATTTTATAATATAATAATTGCTTTGAAACTCATAAATTATAAGGAAACAAGAATAACATTATAACTAATAAATGTTTGAACAATAAATTACTTCACTAAATAGTGTTTCAAATAAGTGTTAAATATAAGATTACATAACAAGTATTGATTTTATGAACATGTTTATTAGTTTAGTTTATTTTCAATTGCTATTAAGTAAAATTTACAACATTAATGGAATTAAAAAAATAAAATAATAATTTTATCAATTTAACATTACTATGACCATTCTGCCAAAAGTGGTATATTTTCCAAATGTACCATCAAAAATTGTTAGTTTATATCCACTTTATAAATTGATAAAGTATGCCATAATTTCTACCATTGAATATAAAATGTATCTAAGATGTTAAAAATTATGTGTCTTATGGTGAAACTGTTTCTGTACCTATACCATGTTATATAATTATAAAAAAAAATACAAAAAGACATATAAAAATAAGTACTCAACTGAAAGTAAAAGTTGTGTGAAAACATATTTATCTTGTATAAGTCATAATTAATCATATGACTATTTAAATTATTTTATTTTTTATGCAAATATGTTGAATATAATTACGTTTACATTAATTATATGGCTATATTGTGAGACTTAGTATTTAAAAAGGTTTAAAATATTAGTATATATTTTGTTAGGGCCTATCTTGCACAGTGGCAAAGAGACTGTATAATGTAAAAATGGTGATAGTGTGTTTGAAATCCATTTAGAACAATGTGTTTTACCACTTGCATTATTGAGTTTTGACGTTCTTCACACTATATCGACAATGAACTGTAAGTAGATACTCATTGCCTGTCCTACTTTTTGCATGACACTACATGCATATAAAATAATAGATAAAGAAGTAAAAAGAATTAATAAAACAGATATGTTTGAGGCCTGTCGTGTTGCAGCAGCACAAGTATGTGACTGTAACCAACAGGTTCTGGGTCCGATCCCCAGTCGAGGAAATGAAATATTAAATATTTTCAATTTAAATATTTAATGTTTCTTTACTTCGCTCTGGTTATAAGGCTTGGCGCGGCGTTGAGTTCCGCCACCGAAACACAATGCCTCAAATTCGGCGGAAAATGGGAAACAGAAATGAAACGGATTGTCTTAACACTAGGTTCCCGGGTTCCCTCTGCCTACCCTGCCTCGTGCGGGATACAGCGTAAAGCTAAAAAAATAATGTTTGAATTTCATTTTAATTTATGTAAAGATAATGGTTCATATAATAAACTATTCATAATTAGTTTAATTTTATATTCTTATAAATTTAATCCTACATATAATTATGTTGTGGAAAAGATTGGTCTATATTGAAGATAACATTATTGTAAATTGTTATTTTTTACGACCTTCACGATGTATCCCACAAAAACAGAGGCCACCCAGGGTTAGAAGACATCTATTCTTCATTTTCCCTGCCCAATTTGAGGCCTTTGTGGGGTAAATGCATAAGCATGTGGAGGTAAACACCGATGGTTGTGGGTTTGACCTACCTGGGAAATCAAATATATACAATATTTATTATATTGATTTATTTACTTTTGTAATGAGACAAAGCGTGTCGATATCTTCTACCATTAAACACGTAACACGGGAATTGGGAAACGGACAGTGTCTTAATGGATATATGGTAAGACACGGCCAAGCGCGGCGTAGAGTTCCGCCACTCAACACGCAATGCCTCAAATTCGGGGGAAAGTTTTGAACGGAAGTAAAACGGAGTGTCATAACACTAGGTTTTCAATTTCCTTTCACTTAACCCTGCTATGTGTGCGGTACAGTATGAAGCTGAGAGTCTTGTTACCAGACAAATAAAATGAAAACAACTTCCGAGTGGAAGTCGATCTCACAACCGGCGTTTTGCTTTTGGACGCTGTGCCATGATGACGTTTAATACAAAATACTGTTTGACTATATTGTAAATGATATTATTGTATTTAGTAAAGTTGCTTATATGAATGTTGAATTCAGAAATATGTAACACTAATATATTGTTGTGTAGCTGGTCACATTCTTTATACCATACCAATTTTATACCAAATTTAACGTCATATATGACGTTAAATTATATAAAAAAATATATATATTTTTTAGATAATAAATAAAGAAATATTAATTGTTTTTAAATTTATGTGTATATAATACATATTGGGAATGTAACGTTACTAATGTCTAACCACTCTAATTTCTCTTAACGTGAGTTGTTGTTTACGAATGGTCTCTTAAAATGATGTAGTATTTATTTTATTGAAAAATGAAAATATCATAAAAATTAGGCGCAAACGGTTAATGATTTTCTTTACATTAGATTCCTGTTGATTATACGCTCATAACAAAATTTAAAAAAAATCCACGATCCTATCTTAGTAAAGTGCTTGTAAATCATAAACAGCTTATCTGATTATAACTGCTAATCATTAAATATAGCTAAGAAAACCATCATCGTTACTTCAGGAGCTATTGTGCCTCACACAGACCGACAGGCTCAGATTCAACTTTCACGCTTTTACCCGTCTGAGGTTGGAAAAATTAGTAGTAAATGTTAAATTCATTCTTAACATTGTCATGCGTCAGTGACGTACAGTATACAGTGGGTGGAGTGGTTTGTACTGAATAAACAAACGTTTGACGAAACCAATTTAACACTGTGCTGTTTCTTATATAGGAATGGAACGATAACAAAGTGATTTTTTAATATTATTTTTATATATTTTCTATGTACTTGTTACAAGTTGTCTAACATCGCTTTATTGTATGAATTTTAGATAAACAAAACTATAAAGCCCTTAATAATTACCATAAAAACATTCCATTTTTCATTCTCCCGCATTCTTCCATATCTCGCATTGGGCATTAGGTAAGGCAGAGGAAATCTAGCGTTAAGAGGCTCTTCCTGACTACGTCCGCTTTTATTTGTCGACATTGAATGTTGATTGGCGGGAACCTAACGCCGCGCTTTGTTGCGGTTTTATCACGGAACGAAACGTAGCTTGTCACGGATAAGAATCGAACTCAGAGCCACAGTTAACAATAACTTGCTGACCCACTTAGCCACGATAGCGTCAATATTAATTGTAGTATTAATTTATCAATTTTATAATACAAGCTTATTTCGAGTGAATATAAATTTACTCGTATGTCAAGTACATACTTTATGAAGTGTACTCATTTCATAGGTACAATATATTGTTGCAACACTTGTATGATATTACGTGGTATTATGTTCAATGGATTGTGTTTTGCATGGTGGTTGATATTAAAAGTTTAGTTCTTTTTTTTTGCTTCACGCAGTATCCCGCACGTGGCAGGGTAAACGAAAGGAACAATTGGAAATTGAGTTTTAAGGCACTCTCATTCACCTAATTTGGAAAATTGAGTGTTGAGTGATGGAACTCTATGGCGGAAATGTTCATCAAGTGGGGATTGAACCCACAAACAGTTGCGCTTACAGTCGCACACTTGTACCTCTGCGCCACAACAGCCCTCAAGTTTCCGCCCCCCAAAGAATAATGTTAGGATTTACAAGAGATATTTACTAAATATTTTGTTGTCATTCATCAATATTGGCACAAGCGTTACATTGTATATCTACAATATTATCTTGTCGACTTTTTAATTTCTGCATTTTTTTACTGTCTTCGTAAAAATATATAACATTATAGTAATATTTCGTCATTCTGTTTGTTATTTTATTATTCGTTAGGTAATTACTCTTCAATGTACTGCAACGTGAAATTTTATTATAAGTAAGTTAACGTTATAAACAAGGAAATAAATATATACTACGTTTCATATTTCCAGCCCGATTGTAGACACATTGCTGGGTGGAACTTAACGTCGTGCGTTGAATAGCAGAGTGGTATTGCAACTTGCTAAGTCCTAAACAAGTTACATTCATGCATTGATTTATACATCTCTGATGAGTTTATTTATTGCGCAGCGTTGAGTTCCGCCACACTATGCCTCAAATCTGTCCGGAAGTGATCCGGAGAGTGACGAAGGGATCATAGTGTGTTAATACCTTGGTTCCAAAGTTCCTTTTGTGTACCCTGCCATGGGAAAGCCTGCGGAATACAACGTGAAGGCTGAGTATGAGTTTATTTAGTTGGATACACGTGTATCTCAGGAAATATTAGACGGAATTAAGAAATTAATTAATTAAAAGGTTTCTATCCTATCACAACCAAGTCTACGTTTGAACAAGTATAACATATGAATATAACAGTCGGGTTAATAAAACAGACTCGGTATTTTCTGTATGTGACATGTTGTGTCAACATCGGGGCCGCTGATGTATCAAGTGTATTCATCTACATATATATATATTATATAGTTAGTCGTTATGGAATATTCTTGTATAGTTATTTATTGTTCAATTTCAATGCATTAAAATTTAATTGGATGTATTATTTGTGTACTTACATTTACGTATTGCAAAATTGAAAGAGTAAATGTGGAAAAATTTGATACGTACATACCTACTTGCTTAGCTTCACGCTATCAGTACAGGTGTAGGCAGGATGAACCAATGTTTAATTGTATGTTTGTAATATATTGTTCTGTTCTTAATTTTTGATGTTCAGAGCGTGCCAGTTAAGTACTAAGCGCTTCGCCAGTGTAAGGAGAAAGAACACACGAAAAAGATTTGACGGTAAAAAAAAGATAAATTTACATTTCAATACGAGAATGCATATTTATAATTTAAGTTAATTGACCGGTTGCATTGCGTTTGGCGCTTTGACGACAGTCGAAGTGTTTGTGATGTAGCGTGGAGCTGAAAATACATTATATATTTTATTTTATATTAAACTTTTTAACTGTTTTCTTGATAATTTCTAAATTCAATACTATAATGAGCTGTTATTAATCGCAATTTAAATATAGCAAAGACTCGTCACTCAACACGCAATGCTTCATGGATTCGACGGAAAGTGGGGAACGGAAGTGCTTGAACACTAGGTTCCCAAGTAGGATAGAGACCGGGAGGCAGAGAGAGGTTTCTCTTTCACCACTCCCTCTATTTTTGGCGGTATATATGTACTTATATATAAAATTAGCGAAAAATAAATAATTTCAAAATAATATTTACGCTATTGGAACAACAAATTATATAAAAACACATTGTACAAAAATATTGTAATACAGTACAGTAGTGTTGCACAATTATATAAGTAAATAAATATTTTGTTTCGCTGATGTCGTTGACATCAGATTTGTTTTTGTTATTATAACTAGTGATGTACCATGTACGTCGATTTATTTTTATTTATTTTTTAAACGGGAAATGTTTACGATTTAGCTATGTTATGGATATATTAGATGTTTTATTTCTCATCTAATTAATGACTACAAAAAAAAATAATTAATGTTTTACAGCAAATAGTGTACAGAATCAACCACACGTTGATCTAAGAACAGCAAAAGAATGATTTTTGTCTAGACAGAGAAAAAATAAATTTGTGTTCTTATAAATATTTATATAATTTAGATCCGTTAGCCACAACAACTACATCGATTTAAAAATTTTCAACTTTTCTGTGTAATCGTGTTCAGATATGAGACATTTTTTTAGACAGCAGGGTAGGCTGACGAAACAAAATATCCAATTTCGGAGACTTCTCCTCACTAAGTGGCGGAAGTTAATGTCGCTCTTTATTACCAAAGCGAAGCCGAAGCGAAGCGAAAAAAAAATATCTTCCATTGCGTTATTTCAAAGTTTTAAGATCTTTTTTTTTTATTATCAAAACTACAAAATTCAAAAGTGTAGACACACACTAACTATTTTTATACTTAATGTAAATAAAAAATATTGTAATAATTTTCGTTTAGCAGCAATATAACTTTGCTGATTTATCATTCACTTGGTTCCTTGATAATTTAATACGTTGTAATAATGAAATACACAGGTTATTTGCTAATTCGGCAAATTAATATTAAGTAATGAAATAAACAACTTATTTTGAGAACAGTCGTAAGTGTCTTAATGGGAACAGAGTGTTCTATCACTAGCTTCCTTCTAGCCACTCTGCTATGTTTTTTTTTTTATGGAATAGACGGCAAACGAGCGTACGGGTCACCTGATGGTAAGTCATTACCGTCGCCCACGACCCCGTGTAATTCCAGAGAAGCTACAGGAGCGTTGCCGTCTTTTAAGGGGGATGGGCACCGGGGCCCGGCATTACCTAATGCGAAACGCAGTGGCCAAAGCCACTACATAACGCCGGTCTTAAATGCCGAGGGTGGTAACAATCCGGTCGAGTCTGCCCATGCGTGTTGCCATTGCTGGCAACGTGACTCTATCACACGCACTTTAGTCGCCTCTTACGACACCATCAGTACCAGGGTGATCCTATTCTAAGCCGGGATCACACGGCGGAGATATATAATGCTTATATATTTTTTATGTGCCATTTGAACCCGCTATCACCGCCGCGCCTCTGTTCGTCATTTGCATTTTAATCATTCAATATTTATAATTTGTATATTATATGTATGTATTTATGTTATTTATTTATTTTATCTCACGTTAAAGCCAGTTCTTAAATCAAGTGATGATTTAAATAGTTGACCTTTCACTGCTGTTGGTCTCAAGCGGTTTTTATATATGTTATAAAAATATGTATATTTGCTAAGTAATCGTTTAGATTTTGTTAATTATAATTTCGGTATTTCCGTTTTGCGGCGATATTGAAACTTGGAGTAAAGTTGAGAAAATTGTTTACGAAACGTTTCCTAAAAGCATTCCTCAAGTCTAAAAATAATTGTATATTTTATTATATTTAAAAAAAAACTTATCATTCCATGGATTCACTGTTGTGTAATGGTTTTGCGTCACCAGTTCATGCTCATCTCATTTTTATATCTGAATATATAATCTGAAAAATGATAAGTTCTAAGTTTGATCATATACATATGTTCATTATCTATTATTATTATTATTATTTATTTAGTGCATTCTATTAAAGAAATATTTTAAAAGTAATATTTAAGTTTATTCCTAATATATGAAAACTGTGTTAACTATTCAACTTATTCATATTCATAAAAATAAAAACTTATTTTTACTCAACTTCTAGAATATCCAATTAAAAGTTTCCACGTAATAATTTTAAATATAACTCATAAAGTGCTTGGTAGATAGGTACAGTGTTCGTTCACTGACGTAATATTTACCAGCCTTACAGATATATGTATGTATGTACTAACGACTCGCTCGCGGCTTCACCCGCTCGAATTATATTACTTTTTATTTACTAATTTAAATCAGTTTGTTCGTATTTTTTAAGCTTCACGTTATATATTGAACACTATCTTATATTGTAACACTTCCGTTTTCGACTCCGCCGAATTCTTGAGTGCTTGCGGATTGAGTGGCGCAACTTAACGACGCGCTTTGCCTTGTTACCAGAGCGACGAAATGAAATCAATCAACCTATCGCGTTTACAGTCGCAAGCTATTGCCCCTGCCCCACGACTGGCCTCACAATAGTAAATACAGGTAAAAATAAAAATATATATATATTTTGGGTTTTACTACCTTGGTCCCAAATTTCTCTCAAATATCTGTCATGTACCTACAAACATCGATCAGTTCCATTTTTATTATATATGTACATATATGATGATACGTGTGTATATATGAGCTAGGTACCTATACGCATTACTAGACTGTTTGCTTTGTTGCGTCAATATTTGCTCAGCCGATAGCATCCAGCACTCAGCGGGCGAGTCGCGAATAAATCTTATGAAAAATATTGCTTTTGGTTTACTTTGCTATACTACTTTTGTTACCGGCGGTTTTACCTGTGGAATTATTATGGAAATTTATGGCAAATGTGTGTCTGTTTACCAGTACAGGTTTAATGTTAGTTAAATGTTAAATGAGGTTTCAGAATGGCTGTTTCTTTTGAAAGAATAACATTAAGGGAAAACATCTTTCTAGATAGTTTTTATTTAGGAATCTGATTGTTAATTTTTATGTATAATTACCATTAGTTACCTGTAATATATATATATTTTAATTATAGACTCTATTGTGGTAAGGGTAATAGCGCGGTAGGTTGTGAGTTCGATTCTCACGTGTGTTAATGAAATATTGAATAATTTCATTTCCTCGCTCTGCCTCCTTGAACTTGATGGAAAATGGGCAACAGAGTGTCTTAACACTAAGTACCCTTTGCACATCCTGCCTATGCGGGATATAGCGTAAAACTAAAAAAGTGGAGTTATATATTATTTATTTACGTCTTTACGTTCATATATAGGTAGTTTCTTTTATTTAACTTATGTGTACGGACGTCATACAGTAACATTACTTCCATACTGTGTCTTAAGAACATTGATTTATAGCGTCGTAAGAGAACGCTACCCAAGTTAAGGTAAGAATAATTTTGATTCTTTTAGTATATAAAATAAAAGATATATTTACTTGATCTGTCCAGTGTACTTTACGAAATAATCCGTGAAGATTATTTTTATTAGTTTTTCGTTTTATTTCGCATATTGTACTGTTTATAGAAAAAAACGTACTGTAATACTCTATACGAATTGGCTAGGGAACTTCTGGGGATGGAAAATGAGAATACTTAATTCCCTGAGAAGGATTCGAACCCACAACTTCTGCCCTTGCTTCCCGCCAGGACGACCTACTATAATTTGTACCATAGATTAAAATATACATATATAGGTATATTGTTGTTTGTCTCTTTCGAGTCATATAACTTTTTATTAAGATTAAATGCTCCGATAAGCTAAGTAAATGCCATTTAAACGTATCAAGATATAGTGTGTTTTGTCAATATCAAAGGGACCTTGACGAAACATAATATGTAAATGTTTTCGCTCCCAAAAGTAGGATATGTTTTTTCTATGAGTGAATTATATTGTCTTCATTCTGTATGTCAGGGTATCCAGAGATTTCTAATTGTTAAATCACTTCGTTTCCGCTCAATTTTCGTGGCTTTAAGTGATGAGTGGCGTAACTTAACGTCGCGTTTTGTGAAAAAAAAACCAAACAAGTGTACAGTCAGTGCAGAGTGTCACGAGGTCTTTTTTATATGTGACAGTAGGTAGGTTAACTGATTTTCATGTCTCGGACATGGATGGAGGATGTTGTGTAAATGCTCATTTACATTATTATTTGTTTACTAATGGTCAACACATTTTAAAGCTACATTAAAACCTACATTGAAAAGTAAAGTTTCCATAAAATAAAATTGCTGTATAATTCTGCAGAAATTCGTTCTCATAAATTGTATAACTTTAATTTGTGGAAATAATACAGACACAAAATTATTCGAAAATCCAGCAAAAATACAAAATCAAAATCAAAATAGTTTTTTTATATATCTTCCCACGATTGATCCGTTATGATTATATTATAAGTATGTAATATTGGCGTTATCTTTTCACATTTCAAAATGCGGTGTTAAATTACGGTGGCAAGTAAACAAGTGAGTGAGTGAGTCATTACGTTATCTATATATGTATATTTAAGTAAATTCAATAAAACAAAAACGTTAAAAAGAAATATGAACATGTCCAAAGGCGGCTTTTAATATTTTACTCTAAACCAAGTCCTAACGAATTTGTTCTGTCGTACGCTCCTTTGATATCTCAAGGTTACATAACGGTCTTTGATGAATATTTCAAGCGAGAAAAAAAATATATATTATGTGAACGTCGTGTTTTAGAAATTTAAATATCTTTTCCACTTCAAAGAAAATATGGGACGAAATCTCTTTTTTGTTATTCATAATAACTGTAATCGGGAACCGTGATCTTGTTACCGCAAAATATTATGTTAATTAGTACATTATTTTGCTTTAGAGTTTTCGTTGCGAATGTTTTGCGTGGGAGTCCCATTGATGCTTTTGTTTGTGAGTTACTTGTTCTGGCTTCTGGTTGTATCGGCAATAGTACTAGTAGTGTTTAAATACTCCGTTCTCCACGCAAAATAGAATGTTCGAGATATTGCGTTTTGAGTGGCGGAGCTCAACGCTGCATTTTGTCTTGTTATCAGAACTGGAATAAGAAAATAATTCACTTGCTTTAGGGGACACGTTGTGCCATAGGGTTGACGCCCTAATAAATTATAATATTTTTTATCATCGGAATTTCTCGTAAACAACGGAACTACATTCTTTATGTCTTGTCACACTATGGTCTCTCAGGAGCAATCTACTTATACAAGAAATAGCTAAAGCTGCAAGAAAGTAAAGATCAAATATTTAAACTTTCGAACATCTAAGTGAAGTAAACGAGGGCGAAGAATGCGAGCAACGCCAGGTGCGGGCGGCAGGTGCGTTGTACATTTTACACCTTTTGTTAAATCAAGCGGTACCCATTAACGATCGCTTGGATAGTGACGGACAGACGATTTTGTACAGTCAACATTTTGTAATAACTAAGATTTTAACTAATATTTTTCGTACATTTGTAACATTTTTTCTAATGTTCTCCCACGCAAAGCATAGATTATACTATTTAAAAATTTGAACGTGGACAGGATTTGAAGTCACGCCTCTTGGGAACCTTCCACTTCCACGATTTGTATGTTTATATATTTAACATTTTCAACCTTTTTCCTTTTTCCTTTTCGCGCAAAATATCTGCTAAAAACACCAAAAAAAAAAAATAAGATAAGATAAAATTTTAAACTTTTCGTGATTAAGAATGAAATCTTAAAGAAAGCTGGTTTTAAAAAGATTTTTTTATATGTATTTTATTCAATTTGGATTTTTAATATTAGATGTAGTCACTTTGTTATTTTTTTATTAAAATTTATATTATATTTAAGTAAAGTTTATTTTTATACTTTGTATAGGCTTTATTTAGTTTAGAAAACTTGCTGATATCTTCAGCATCGCCAGATATCATTACAGACTAATTAAATTTAACTTTAACAGTAGGTGCAATCGAAACGATTTCATGTATTCCTCCTGTTCTTCCTCAATAATAAGTCCTGTCCAACACAACTTGGTGGGTTAGATAGATATACAGCAGTACATCTTAGAATGAAGCGATTCATCAAACACCGACACTGACGGATTGTGCCGTCCGTTACGGGCCATTGCGGTAGCTGCTACGTATACGTATTCTTGGCTGTGAATATTGTATATATAAATTGTAGGTAGCTATGGAGCTTTTGTGGAGTAATTCAAACCTGTGACTCTAAATATGACGGCTGTAAAGTTTGATTCTTACTCAGGGTAATGAGTTATTTTCATGTTTGTTGATCTGCTATTAGGGTACAGCGCTGCGTTAAGTTCCGTAATTGAAAACGCTATGTGTCCGGGACACAATGTAAAGCTATTAAATACACATATATATATATATATATATATATATATATATATATATATATATATATATATATATATATATATATATATATATATATGTATAGTTAATAGTTTTTTTCTCAATACGGTAAAATTGTGATTAGTAATATCATTTTTTAAAGAACAGTCAAATAAACAAAATTATATTCCATAAGGTAGGGTCTATTTTTATAGTTTGTATACCTTACCATATTACATTACTAAATTATCTTATTATTTTTTTACTCTTCTTATTCTTTCTCTTCTTTTTCTTCTTATAGTGGTATGTACCACCTAAGACAATACTATACCTAAGAGCTACACTGAAGACACTCCGTTCATTTATCTCCGTTTCCATTAAAACATTTTCATTCCTTTGCCGAATAGTGGAATGAAGTCATTGCGTGTTGAGTTGCGGAACTTAACGCTGCGTCGCAGTCGTTACCAGAGGAAAAGATTATATTAAATATTTCCTTTCTTCCAGCGGGGATCAAACTAATAAGCATAAACCTATCGTATCTCTATCAACATATCATAAGCGCTACTTATATGGCTTTATTTGTAATACTAACGACCCTCTCGTGGCTTCACCCGCTTGAACGACAATTATTCATTCAGTAATCTGCATTTACTCAGCTTCACGTTGTATCCCGCACGAGGCAGGGTAGGCAGAGGGAACCCGGGAACCTAGTGTTAAGACACTCCGTTCCGTTCCCCACTTTCCGCCGAATTTGAGGCATTGCGTGTTGAGTGGCGGAATTCAACGCCGCGCTTTGCATTATGACCAGAGCGAAGAAATGTAACATTAAATATAAGTAATCTGCATTTAACGCAATCAAACATTTACTTATAGCTTCTTTGTCGATTAACATTCTTTAAAATGTTTTTCTTATTTATGAACTAAAATCGCGGAAATACACACAATAAAATAGTTAAGACGTTTCTTATACAAGCGTGAACAAAACGCACAGAGAAACAGACACTAATGTTAAAAAATAAAGTTATTCTAAAACATATTTCACGTACAGACGTCGATACATTACGATTAGACTATGTCCTATTAAACATTTTTAATATACGAACTAGTCAGTGGTTTAGGAGGTAAGAGCGTTCAACCAAGTAAGTAACCAAGCTTTTTAGCTTAATAACATTAGCCTAGATGGTGTAGACTATAAATATAAAAATAACGTAAATCTCCTATAAGGCTGCTAACATCGAGATATATCACATTCTGACACTGACTGATTGTGTTCCTCGCAACGCCTTTGAATCGTAAGCAATACATATTTCTAATACTGTCCGTGCTATTTTTAATCTCGGACGCGGATTTGGAAGTTTGATCTGTTTATATGGTTGTGTAGCTCATGAATGAAAAATGTGATTTGAGTACGATGTTTTTTCTAAGCTATATTTTATTAAAATCAGATAATCAGATGCTTGAGGCCTGTCGTGGCGCAGCGGCAAAAGCGTGTGACTGTAACCGACAGGTTCTGGGTTCGATCCCCTGTCCAGGAAATGAAATATTTAATATTTTCAATTTAAATATTTAATGTTTCATTTCTTCGCTCTGATAATAAGGCAAAGCGCGGCGTTGAGTTCCGCCACTCAACACACGCTCACACTCAAATTCGGCGGAAAGTGGGGAAAGGAAGTGGAACGGAGTGTCTTAACACTAGGTTCCCGGGTTCCCTCTGCCTACCCTGCTTCGTGCGGGATACAGCGTGAAGCTAAAAAAAAATAAGCAGCTTAAAAGCTACAAGCATTTTGCTGTTATAAAAATGTTAGTGTAAAAAAGTAAAGAAGTCTCCGTTTAATCCTTTATTGGAGAAGTGATTATCTAATATGTTGTAAAAGTGAATGAAATCATATTTAAAAGTCAATTATTATCAGTATTTTTACTCGACCGTGTCAGAAAGAGTGTTTGTATGAACATTCCTTTGGCACCTTTTTAAACTTCTTTATTTGAATATGAATTTTCGATACTTATTTTTCATACATTAATATCTTTTTAAAGACCTCTGCAAATGCAAATTTAAAGGAACCCGTCTGTTAATTTTATGGATGTTTGGTTCCTTTTTTTATTGATGACGCAAAAGGAAGGGTATTATAAGTTTTACCTGTTTGTCCGGGGCACCGTAGCTCCTGAATGAATGAACCATCATGATTTCAGTTCGGTTCTTTTTTAATAGAAGGCCTTGTTAATCGTTGCGGTCCTTAGTGTTTATGAGCTACGAGTCCATTCACTTTACTTAGATGAAGCAGTGATTTGGCGTCTGGGGATTTTTTTTAATTCTAAATTTTTTACATAGGTATATTTTTTTCTGCATAATTCCCAAAGATGACAATTATTGAGACTTTTTGTATTAATTATCTATTGTTTCTTTATTTGTCTGTCGCTTTTTAACTTCGTACTGATAAGAATAATTTATATGACTTATTTATCCTTAATCCATAGTACTTAGACCCAAAAGCTCAGGTTCATTAAAATTATAAAAAAAAATCAATTAAAAATGTAATAATCACAACCTCGTTAGTTAAAATAACGTTTTTTTTAAATATTTAAACAAAAACGTTATTCATTTGAATGTTTAAGTAAAATGTTGGAAATATGTAGCGTTAGACATTTTTATGACTGTTATTTTAATGGTACGATGGGACCTGTTTTGTTGTTCATTCATAGCTTAGTGCTGCTTTGGTAAATGGTGTTTGTTTCTTTAGACTGAAAGAGTGTTTTGTTTAATTATAATTTGACTAACTTTTATTCGCTACTTTGCCTGCGTGGTCAAGGCCTGTGAGTTCGCCGTGTGATTCCGGCTTAGAATAGAATCACCCTGGTACTGATGGTGTCGTAAGAGGCGACTAACATGCGTGTGGTAGAGTCACGTTGCCAGTAATGGCAACACGCATGGGCAGACTCGACCGGATTGTTACCACCCCCGGCGTTTAAGACCGGCGTTAAGTAGTGGCTTTGGCCACTGCGTTTCGCATTAGGTAATGCCGGGCCCCGGTGCCCATCCACCTTAAAGACGGCAACGCTCCTGTAGCTCTTCTGGAGTTACTCGGGGCCGTGGGCGACGGTGATCACTTACCATCAGGTGGTCTCTTCCATAAAAAAAAAGAGTTCAATCTCCACACGAAGCGAAATTTGTTGAGTCCCGCCATTATTCACGTAAGTATTTAAATTCGGTGGAAAGTGGGGAATAACAGTGTCTTAATGAAATGTGCTTATTGCGACACCTCAGCCACAACAGTACATACCACAAGAACTATCCTTTACGGTCGATTTTAATGTTTAAAGTAAGAAACGCCTTCATTGTTTATAAATTATTTCTAGAAGCGCAGCTTAGCCCGCTTCAACTATATGAAATAATTATTTAGTATAAAAAAAAAACGTTTGCCCTGTCATGCCGCGTAGGCACAAGTGTACGACTGTAAAGGTTGTGAGTTTGATTCCAATTCGAGTAAATTAAATATTTAATATTTTCATTTCCTAGCTGTAGATAGATATAAGTGAAAGAGATGTGTTGAAGGAAATATCTATATGGGAACGGAGTATCTTGACACTGGGTTCCATCTGCCGACCCCGCTATATGCGGGATAAAGCGTGAAATTAAATAAGAAAATATAATTCTATTAAAACAGTAAGTAGGTAAAGCGGATGTGACACACATACATACATACATACATACATTATGCAAGCAGTGTGAGAGACTGAGCGTAATAGACAATAAATAATTTGCTTATCTCGCTTTGAATACATTTAAACGGCTTACAAGCGTTATTATCGTAATCTTTATGATTATAATCGAGATAACGCGTAACACTAACTATAATTAGCGATTGTTTAGTTCGAATAATTTTTATTCGATTCGGAGACATTACTCTATGTATGTCTGTGGTTTTTCTAATCTTACTTTGATATCAAATACAAATTACTATTTAGTGATAACGTTTATTTTTTCCATGTGTATACTTACATTATAAAATTGGAGAGTTTGTTTGGTTTTGTGCACTAATCTCAGGAACTGATTCTGATTGTAATTGATTGTTTTTGTGTTAAATTGTTAATTCGTTGAGAGAGGCAATATTAACTATGCGGTGTTAACGTTTCGATGTACTTACTCTATATTTATCATGCGGTTGATGTTTTTTTGGATACTTTGGACTTGTCATCTTCATTTGACGAACTACTACGCAGATGAAGCTGCATGTAAACACTTGTGAATATATAAAGGACAATTAAACTAGATATACCATCTATCTCTTTAATGAATTATTGGTTTTTTAAAAGGCAGGCCGAGGTAACCTTAGAGCATGGTCTCAAGACACTCCCATTATGACATTTATTCATTTTGTCGAGTGAGGATGGTACCCGACAGCTTTCATCTTTAAACGCTTGCTCTCCTGCGCTATTATTGCCATGACATAGAATATCTAACTTTTGTATAAAGAAATCAACATAATCAACTTCAAGCTATTCAAAGCTCAACCAATCAAGCGCTTCAGTAATTTACCTCATATAAAAATATCCATCCGTCCTCTCCAACTAAAAAGAGCTTACGTTGTTGGTAACTTTCCCTCTCGGCCCCTACAACTTGATACTCTACTAATCTGAAGTGCCCTCTTATCTTATTTTTCCATTCAATAACGAAGATATACTCATACATACTCTGGTTCTTTTCATTGAATTAATGTACTGATAGCTTTGATAATTATGTAAATGGTACGCTGGTTCTTTGATTTATGAAAAAGGTCGTGAGTTTTGTTCTCGAGTTGGGAAAAATATATTTAGTTTACTATAAGATGTCTGTTAGATACATGTATTAATAATTATTTTTGTAGGTATTTCCGGGTGGTTATATTGAGTCATTTGATCAACGGAACATTTTTTTCTTTTGGTCAAACTTTATCTTTTGACGATAAGTACAATCAAATATACTATTGTTTTAGGTTTACTTATAAAATAAGTCCAGGAATTTTTTACAATTTATTTTGCAAAAGATTAACATTTATCAATGTTTTTAGAAATGGAAATTTAACGCTATCGTGGTGCAGATATTTGTGGAATAAATCTTAGTGTGAGTTCGAGGCACTATTTCAAATAAAAAAATATATTATCTCCATCAGGTAAGTTAAAGCACGACATTAAACGGCCTGGCAAATAGTCTGGTCGTGGGGGGCGGTGATTAATATAAAAGCCCGTTTGCCTTGTCTATTCTATTAAAAAAAATACTTTCTAAGAAATTGAAATACTCTTTTAAAGAGAAAAATGGAAGAAATTTGACCATCAGGCAAAATACTGTACTTTTGGACAAACAGGTTTAACTACGCAGTTTGACGACCAGGACGCACCCGTTTCTGTTACTTCGATTTCGTGTTGGTACTGAAATAAATTACCGATAGCTGACAGTAGGTGCAGCTGGTTATATCGAAATGGTTAACGCTATGGAATAATTATAGACTTACTTCTTCGATAAATGAATTATTCATAAAAATTTTTTTTTCGAATTCAAACTAATATATCCTGAGATTAGAGCGTGTAACTAGTATATTTAGTAGTAACACAATATTTTTTTTATACTTCACGCTGTATCCCGTTCCCGTAGACAGAGGGATTCAGGAAACCTAGTGGTGAGACACTCAGTTCCCATTATGGCACTTTTAATTTCTACCGGCCGCCGAATTCTCGAGCCATTTTATATTGAATGGCGGAAGCTAACAGCTACGGTTTTGCTCGTTACCAAAGTGATGATATGAAAATATTGAATATTTCATTTTCTCGATGTGGAATCTCTCAAGCTATCTCGTTTACAATCGCACACTTGTGCGCCTGCGCCTCGACTCGCCTCAATCATTTACAATACTGATAAAGATATATGTAGATATTATGGTTTGCCAAAAGGTTTTTTAATCACTGATAAGATGCTTGGATTGGCTTTAATTTAAAATGTTGATAAAGAAGAAATTTAAAATGTATTTGTCCATTCATTTCTTTTCATATGTGTATTGTAGTGTATAAGCTTCTTGTTAACTAGGTCACGCCCACAGCAGCGCCCGCGCACCATTGTTGTTTATCAATTGCGTAATGTTATTTTTTAAAAAAACTTTGCTATTTTAAAATATAATTGTTTAATCGAGGCCGTCGTGGTGCAAAGGCTGAATATAAATGTGACGTTTGTGCATTTGACTTCCATTTGAGGGAATTAATTATTTCAATTTACTCGCTTTGGTAACAAGACGAAATATACGTTGACTTTTGCCAATCAACATGCAATATCTCAAAAAAGGCATGGTGGGTGGAAAACGGGAACTCTTGATACTAGCTCGCTATAAGCGGGGTTAAATTTTTAATTGATATCTCTCGTATCTATAGATACACAGGAACAGCGTAGTGTTTCAAATATAACGTTTCCTAATTAGTCTTTGATTACTGTTTTTTTTAAGTATTATCTTGCTATTTAAATATTATCTTTGTGAATGTCGATTTAAAAAAAAATGCGGAAATATTATTTGCTAAGATTATCGTCGCTCTTATCTTCACATTATCATTATCGTTCGAAAATTGTGATTGAATTAAAAAATATCGATAACAGTTAGCTAATCCGATATTGTTATTAATTTTGTAATCGATCATACTTAACATAAATTGAGCGCGAATGATATACTAGAGACCGGTGGTGTGCAGTGGTGGTAGTGCGATCGATTCTTGACTGGATAATGAGAGGTTTATTACGTATTTTACGTCTGTTTATTATCAAGTCGATAAACGGAGTGTCTTATCACTAGATTTCTTCGACGGCCTCCTATAGATGTATACGTAATATTGTCGGTTTGATTCCTACTTGAGGAAATGAAATATTTCATATTTTCATTGCTTTGCTCTGAAAACGAGATAAAGTGCGGCATTGAGTTCCGCCAATTAACAAGCAATGCCTACAGAATTCAGCGGAGAGAGGGAAACAGAAATATCCTAACACTATTTTTACTATGTTTTAAAGTGTTATTCCACACTTAGGACAGAAAATACTAATCTTAAATTTAAAAAGCGTATAAAAATTTTGAACGAAGCAGGATTTGAACCCGCGCCTCTGGAATACCGTTCCAGCGCTCTGACCAACGAATCTGAACGAATGGCTTAGTTGGTCGGAGCGCTGAAACGGTATTCGAGAGGCGCGGGTTCAAATCGTGCTTCGTTCAAAATTTTTATACGCTTTTTAAATTTAAGTTTAGTATCCTAACACTAGGTTCCCAACTCCCTCCGCCTGTGCGTTGTGCGAAATACACCGTCAAACTAAAAAAATTATGTTAGCATGCAAATATGAGTCTGAGTCACTCATGAATATTACTTTGTGAATAGTTAAATAAAAAAGCTATTATGTCTAAATACATTTGTGCGTGATCATTTAGAGGTTGTTTACAAATTGCTTATCGTTTTTTTTTTTTGCTAAAATATTCACTATCTGATTATTCGGTATCTAATCCGTAGTCTGTATTTGGATTATCATTATAGATTAAGTAAGTACCGCGTAGTGTTGTATAGGTTCCAAAAATGGTCAGTGCGTCTGTCAGTGCGGGTTCTATTACTAGGACAGATTTGTGTTATTAGTAAATTAATGTTGTCTGCCTGTCGTGGCGCAGCGGCACAAGCGTGTGACTGTAACCAACAGGCTCTGGGTTCGATCCCCAGTCGAGGAAATGAAATATTTAATACATATTTTCAATTTAAATATTTAATGTTTCATTTCTTCGCTCTGGGAATAAGGCAAAGCGCGGCGTAGAGTTCCGCCACTCAACACGCAATGACTCAAATTCGGCGGAAAGTGGGGAACGGAAGTGGAACGGAGTGTCTTAACACTAGGTTCCCGGGTTCCCTCTGCCTACCCTGCCTCGTGCGGGATACAGCGTGAAGCTAAGAATGTTGTCTTTTTTATGTTACTTGACAGTGAAGTGTTTATTTTGGGTGTAATTTTGACAGAAGCTGTATAAAATAAAAGCTATATTTATACTATATGTTATATTATAGTTATAGGGTCAAAGCCATAATTCATATCTTCGATTATAGTTTTTCTCTATATAGGCCTAAAATGTAGAACGCAATGACGGGAACATCCATTTTTTTTTCATTGCAGAAAAAAAAAACCATAAATAATACATAATTTTTTTCGTTCATTAATTCATTCACAGATTCTTCTATCAATCTCTAAATATTATTTTTTATCGTTTATTTAAAAAAAAACATACGTGAATTCAATTTACATACGGAGAAATTAAAAAAAAATACATTAATTTCGCTTTAAACGAACTACGTCTTCGATATATGTAGGATATCGCGTGAAGCAAAAAAAACTTGAATCTTTCAAAAAGGAAATTACAAATATGTCCATAAAATAATATTAATTTACTATACATACAGACTTTCAGCGGACAGTGTACTCGTAGGAACTTCAATAATGTTTCTTAAAGGAAATCGTTTGTGAAAAACTAAAAAACCTCACGCCGTAAAGAGATTTTTATATGTACACGTTCAACGTGGTATTACTGGTTTACGTATTAAGGATTCTCGTGCTTTTTGTTCGTCCACAAATATCTCTATATATGTTCGTACCGTTTTCTTAACAGTGTTGTATTGTTTTTGGCGTTCGTTTTCTATTGTTACTTTGTTCGTGTGGTTTTTTCAGTCTGTCGTTATCATTTCAAGAAATCGTTTTTTAGTGTTAATGGGTTTGTTTGTACGTTTTGTCAGTCAATTAGTAGTGGAAGGGTCTTGTGTGATACAACGCACTCGCTCGCGGCTTTGCCCGCTTGAGGTACATAATTATTTTTGGCTTATGTAAATTTTGTCATATATTGTTATTTTTAAGGTTAAATTGTATATATTAAAAACCAAAATTTCAAGCAACCTTTTTTTGAACCACCAATTTCTTTATATTAAGCAATATTAGCGCGCGCCAACGCACTGATGAATAGACACAAAATATTAAAATTATTATTTTGTGTTCTGTTACATTAATAATTGTCCTCAGTAGTAGACGGAGACGGAGATCACTTACAATTTTATTGTATGTTTGGATAGAGTTTTTTTTATTTAGAAAGAACATTGGTGTCGTGTAGAGCTAAGGATACATTGCATCTTCACTGTAGCACCGTAGCTAAGAACCACT
Source organism: Eueides isabella (assembly GCA_019049475.1). NCBI lineage: Eukaryota > Metazoa > Arthropoda > Insecta > Lepidoptera > Nymphalidae > Eueides > Eueides isabella. Next base: position 637,693 of record CM032407.1, read on the forward strand.
GAGTCTTTTACTGTGTTTATTTTTTTAGATCTTTCAGCCTAACACTGTATCCCTTATATGGCGGGGAAGGCGGAGGGAACTTAGCAACTTTCGATCCCCACTTTTCGCATGCTAGAGACAAAAAACCAGAGCGTGCATGTAAATATTGAATAAATATTGCATTTCATCGAGTGGTAATCGAACTTACAACTGTTTACAGTCGCACGTTTATGCCTCAGCGCCACAACAGGCCTCTAGCCAAGTCCTGTAATGATGACTCTCCAGTTTCTTTCTAATAATCAATGTATTTATTTATATATTGTGTATGTACGACAATTATAAGATTAGGTAGTAAATATTTTTGCAAACGCGGCGAACAATTATTAATTGCGTGCTAAATGTGTATTTGAACGTGCCTCGACCGGCGCGGTGGGCGTGTTCGGTCACGTACCGTTTACCACTTACCGTCTCCAGCAATGTGGTACGATCACGTATACATTTGTATTGATTGATATTTTTTTGAGGCCTATCGCTGACACTACAGATTTGATGAGTGATGGGTTGGTTCCTCTCGTGAAGTATATTTATTATTTTCATTTCTTCGCTCTGGTAACGAGGAAAATCGCGGCGTCGAGTTCCGCCGTGTGACACACATGCCTCAAATTTGACAGAGAGTGGAGAGTGTCTTAATACTCGATTGAATCGAGTCCGTAATTCTTTTATGGGTCAGGGCTCGCTCCAGGCTATTTCAAAGGTATCATTGTCACATAATTGATTATATGATGTAAAATTTGATAAAAAAAAAGACATGACCCGCTGAGTTTCTTTCGACCGGTTCTTCTCAAGGTCAGAGGCAGTAACTTTAGTGAACTGGTGGTAAATTGTTAGACGTTCAAAAAACACAGCTTGTAACTTCTTATTTTGAATAAAAATATTTGAATTTGACTAGATTACCAAGTTTATCTCTGCATACTCTGCCATGTCTGGGATACAACGTGATGACAAAGTAAAGAGATGATTTTAATTGACTGATAAAAACTATTTTAGTGACTTTTGTATTTTGATCATTAAAATTAAACTTGTCAAAAAATAAAAAAAATGATAATATTTTTGGTGTAAGGATTCGAATCTACACTCTCGTTCATGTATTTAAACAATTTAATTATAATTCATAAGTAAGTTTTCCAAACGTTTAAAAGTAACCTCCGTACAAGAGGCCCAGTGCCAAAATGCCTCACGATCCTGCCGCACGAGATCGTGCCCAGTTATCTCGAACACGCTCGGTATATTTGGAGCTTGTATTAATATTATGTAATTAATTGCTCATTGAGTTCTACGTCGTTTATTATATCAATTTTGTTTGTAGTTTGTTTGATCGAACAGCTGCATTCATTTGTGTAAACTAGATATTGCTTGTTTTGTGTACCATATACATATATATGCTCTATGTCTGTCTGTCCGTAATCGTTGTCTTGCTATAGATATGTAAACAGAATAGGGGCAGGAAAATAAGGGATTAGTCCCAGTGGGTCCTAGTGGGTGAGTTGAGGCCTGTCGCAGCGCAGCGGCACAAGTGTGTGACTGTAACGGTCAGGTTGTGGGTTCGATCCCCGCTCGAGGAAATCAAATATATAATATTTTCAAATTAAATATTTCATGTTTTCACTTCTTCGCTCTGGTTACAAGGCATACCGCTACGTTGAGTTCCGCCACTAAAACGCAATGTCTCAAATTCGGCGGAAAGTGGGGAACGAAAGTGGAACAGAGTGTCTTAACACTAGGTTCCCAAGTTCCCTCTGCCTACCCTGCCGTGTGCGGAATACAGCTTGAAGCTGAGTATGAGTGGGAGTATGGTGGGATGAGAATTCACAACATTCGCTATGGCACCTTGTTTTCTAAATAGAAATTAGTATTAAATACCCATTATGACGTAGTTGTCAATTTTAAAATACATACTCATCTATAATACAACTAGTTTTCAAAGTGTTATTGCACGTTTAAGAAAGAGCAATACTTTTATAAAAGACGTTTAAAAGCTTTGGACGTATCGAGATTTAAACCTGCTGTTGCTGGATAGTGTTCTAGCGCTTTCGCTGCTAAGCTATAGGTTTCATCAAGTTTTAATACGCTTGTTAGTAGTAGTTAGTAGGCATGTCGTGGCGCAGCGGCACAAGCGCGTGACTGTAAAGGATAGGTTGTGGGTTCGATCCTCACTCGACGAAATGAAATATTTAATATTTTCAAATTGAATAGTTTATATTTTCATTTCTTCGCTCTGGTTACAAGGCAATGCGAGGCGTTGAGTTCCACCACTCAAATTCACCGGAAAGTGAGGAACGGAGTGTACTTTTAGCTTCTACATTCTTCTCTTCTCTAGTATTGGTCTGTAGTTACCGCTAAAAAAATACATATACAGACCTTGAAATAATAGAATTTGTTTGCCAAAATCCAAGAAATACAACCTTCGCGTTGACTTTGATAATTTGATAAGCAAATAGAGACGACCGAAATTACAGGTATAGTGCCGCGTGAGCGTGACCGACCGACTTGCTGTTTATCTTTTAATAGATTTACTTAAGTGATAACTGAACTGGTCTATGATAATTATGTACATGTGAGTATGTGCTGTACCTATACGTGTTAAGTAGAACATTTCTGGAATTTATCAAACTGTGTTGAAGTTGTGTAGTAGTATGTAGGTTCGATACCCACTTTCGAAATTGTTTTTTTAGTTATTCCTCGAGGAGTATTTATGTTATTTTGACCCGAATTTTGCGTAGAGGCCTGTCGTGGCGCAGCGGCACAAGCGTGTGACTGTAACCGACAGGTTCTGGGTTCGATCCGCAGTCGAGGAAATGAAATATTTAATATTTTCAATTTAAATATTTAATGTTTTATTTCTTCGCTCTGGTAATAAGGCAAAGCGCGGCGTTGAGTTCCGCCACTCAACACGCAATGCCTCAAATTCGGCGGAAAGTGGGGAACGGACTGTCTTAACACTAGGTTCCCGGGTTCCCTCTGCCTACCCTGCCTCGTGCGGGATACAGCGTGAAGTTAAAAAAAAATATTTGCGTATGGCAGATAAGGCAGAGTAAAACTGGTGTTAAGACACTCTGTTTTCCATTTATTACTTAACTTACGAGATATTGTGTGTAGGGTGGCGGAAATTAACCCCGCGGAATACAACCGCCCTAACTGTAACGTTTACAGTGTCGCGGCGGCGTAGTTATCGTAGCTATAAAATTTATTATTTATAAATTATGACTCAACATATCAAGCAAAGATAAACGGCCATCATTTCGCATACTTGCTTCGTCATTTGGTTACATAAAAAGAGACCTCGTCCTGCATTGAACCTTTGACCATAAGTGATTGATCACGATTATACATACATACACACGCGTCCATAGCTTCATTACATACTCTGTCATCACACGCATCGGAATAGCTATAAGGTGCTAATTAGAAGATTTACATGCTATTTTGCTTTTGTGCTGGCGTAACTGTTTCGCCGAATAGGCTTGGCTTGGTTAGATGGTTTGATTTTTGTTGATGTCGGAACATTTTTTTTTTGTTTTGTCTTCTGTTTCTTGGTAGGATTTGTATGTGATTAAAAGTTCTTGTTTAAGTTATTATGTTTGTAAGAATTTTTTTTTCTCTATTTATATTAGGTATGTTCAAATAACTATTGTTAATAGAGAAATAATTTAAAATTAATAATTTGTTGATTTGAACCCGTGTCATCCGATTTAGTGATCCAACCGGGTATCAAAGATTTATATTATCTTATCAGCTTAAATTTGTCATACTATTTGACTTACTTTTAAAGTATTCAAAAATACACAGGAAAGTGGGGAACCGGAGTGTCTCAATGAGGTGATGATATCTTTAAATTTCTTTAAATTAATTCTTTTGATTAACACAACTGTGTTCTAGCTAATTTTTTTGTACTATTTTATGTGAAGACTTCATTGGTTAATTGAATGTAAATTTGGTTTTTATTTGAAGTACTTGTAAAACTGTATGTCTTCCTTGATAAATAAATAAATTAATAAAAGAAAATAGGTTCCCAGGTTCCTTTTGATTATAATTAGCCATGTGTGTGCATGTGTAATAATGTCTCTTAGAAAAAAAAATATAATTATTGATTTAAAAGTCTTGGTTGATTGGTTAATTGAATGTAAATTTGGTTTTTATTTGAAGTACTTGTAAAACTGTATGTCTTCCTTGATAAATAAATAATTTAATAAAAGAAAATAGGTTCCCAGGTTCCTTTTGATTATAATTAGCCATGTGTGTGCATGTGTAATAATGTCTCTTAGAACAAAAAATATAATTATTGATTTAAAAGTCTTCAAATTAGTTATTAATTCACTCCTACATGTTGGAGTGTAAAAATCACGAGTAATGATTTGGCAGATAGAAGTAGCTACGCGTACGCTGACGTGAAATGTCGTGCCGCTAACTTTTAACTTTGAACTTTGCAAAGGTGAACTTGAGTTTTTAAGGTGACCCACTTTGTTGCCCCAAATTGAGCATTAGGCACATTTAGGAGAGAACGCAGACTAGCTCGATACTCTACTATAATAGTATAGTACAGTCTTCTATCAAGATGTAATCTTATTTTTTTATAATTGAAATATGTTTCAAGTTACAAAATATTTTTAGATATCTAAGGGTTATTTGATAGTAATTATTATAGTCCTGCCGATCTAAAGTTTGTTAACGGAACAGTGGTCCTTACGAAGCATCTTGCTAGGTCATGGAAATATCTAAATTTCAATTTCCCCATATCATAATCACCCCATTAATATAAACACATGGCAATACTGCCAAGTCAGTATCGAGATAGTTAACGGCATAAACACGACACCGGAGAGGATTCGCCAGTCATACTTGTGAATGAATAGTTAACGAAATGGCGTAGGTAGGTGGGAATTTACCATGGATGGTTGCGAAAATAATGGAGAAAGTAGGTCCATCGGAAGCCCACATCGGCTCAAGCGCAGAGTACCGTTGCCGTTTTTATATACTATATATATATGTAGGTGTTTTTGGCAACACGATGAGATAAGAAATGAATGACGTGGCATAAAATGTTCTTCGTCTGATTTCTGTTTATTGGCAAAATACTGAGGAGTGATCGATCTTAGATTATGAATGCTTATTCATGGATTATTATGGCATGGAATCTTTAATTGGGGAGATCCATTGATCATAGAAATCGCGCTATCACCATGCGCTGCCACAATTCCGTTGCCGGGCAATCGTGTGATCCATTTTGTATACAGCTGTTATTTTATCAGGAAAGATATTTTAAGTGAAAGATTTTATTATATTTATATCTTTGGAATTGCGATGTGCTGTTTGTGGTTATTTTTGTTTACTTTTTTCAAAAAAATATTGTATTATACGAACATATGTTCATTAATAAGTTAAGTTTGAGTGTTTTAATCAATCATTGACCTACTTAAGTATGTAATATAGCTATCGACTGCGAAAGCTTAAACCTGAATCTTATCTCCGCTTTCCGAAAAATAACACTAAAGTATGAGAATAAAGAAAAGTGTAGCGACGCGAACGATGAGATGGGCAGAGTGGAGTCCTTGAATAACAATCGACTGTGACGAAATAGAAAAAAAATCAAAGTTTTACTGCTCCTTACTTTACAGTATTATAATATGACTTATCATATAATGAGGAAAAGGATTTTTTTAATATCATACCATTTACTGTGGTGCTAGTATTTAGAGCGTTTTTATTATCAGTTTCACGCTGTATCACGCATATGGCAGGGTACGCAGAGGGAACTTGGGTACCTAGTGCTAAGATACTCCGTTCTATTGCTTACATTCTGCTGAGGCATTGCGTGTTGAGTGGCGAAACATAACACTCCGCTTTGCCTAAATATTTAATTTCAAAATATTAAATATTTTATTTCATCACGTGGGCTTAGAACCCACAAACTGTCTAGTACGCTTTCACACACTTGTGCCCCTGCGCAACTCAGGTCCAGAGCAGAAGTTAGTAATCATAAATATTTAGTGACTACAACATCTGATTTTTCTGATTTAGTTTCAGGTAAAGCAACTTTTAGTATTAGTATAATAAATTTTAAAGCACCCAAAGAGATCACTTCTATTAACCGTTGCAACGTCGGTAAAAAATTTGCAACATTTAATACGAGACAGTCTAAAATAAATCAATAAGCAATCACATCGGGCCTGCGTAGTTTTGTTTGCGGCAGTTGAAATTTGGGTCAGCGAATAAAATTGAATCGCGGTTATGTATTTTGTATCGATGCAAACGGAAACCGCCGTCGGTTCGCGAATTTTAATTAAAATCGATTCTGAGTCGCGAGCGCGACTGAAAGTAATTAGAAATTGACATATTATATACGGATTTATCCATTTGTAGATTAGTTGGGGCTACGTGTGAATATCTTTTGTGGTCGATACTTCACCGATAAAAAATTCAGTTTTCCAGACATAATGCAAAAATTATGTTTTTTTTTTGTTTTATGAGCTTCGGCTAGTCTTTATTATTAATTTTTATTTAAGAAGTTTCTACATACAAAGTTCTTATTAACAAATTATACAATTACAAGTTTTAACGTTTTTTAAAATATATATTTAGTCTTTAACGAAATATCTAAAAAGTTTTCTTTATCATTGATCGCGACAGCTTTTTTCAAGCTATACACATCCATTGTCTCAGTTTTCGTCACACTCGAAGGCCGCTTGCCAAACAACGGTTCAAGAGGCCTAACTATATCATTCAATGCCAGTTTTCCAACTCCTTCTATTGTAACTTTTTGTGTGTATTATTTCTAGGTTATTGCCTTTTACAATCGGATATTAAAAAAAAACTTTCGCACGTACAGTGGTTAAGTGGGTGTGTTAAATTAATGTGACTTGTCTTATTTATAAAAAGCTATTTATTAACTTGTGGCCTGTCATGGCGCAGCGGCCTAAGCGTGTGACTGACTATAAACGACATGTTATGGGTTCGATCCACACTCGAGGAAATTAACTAATAAATACTTTCAAATTAACTATTTAATGTATTTATTTCTTTGTTCTTTGGTAACAAGGCAAAGCGCAGCGTTAAGTTCTGGCACTCAACACTCAATGAATTTAGAAAATAATCCGTTTTCCACTTTTTGTTCAGTTCTCCAAGCTTGAAGTCGTTGCGTGTTGACCGACGACACACCACGTTCTGTTTTATTACCAGAGGTTAAATATTAAAAAAAAATGATTCCCCTTTGATTGATTACTAAGCGACCCAGAATTATCGCGTTTACAGTCATGTGCTGTTGGTACCGCTGAGTCACGACGGACAAAATAACGGTTCTCTTAGCATCACGCACAGTGTATGGTAGGCAGAGGGTACTTGGACTTACACCTAGTGATTAGGCATTCCGTTCTTGCTAAGAAATGCCTGAAGGAAATGCCCGTTCTCCAATTTCCGCCGAATTTGTGGTATTGCGTGTTGAGTGGCGCTGCTTAACGACGCGCCTTGCCTTGTTATCAGAACAAAGATATGAAAGTATTAAAAATTTAATTTCTTTGAGTAGGGATCGAATCCACAACCTGTCGCGTTTACAATGTTATATTGTACCGCTGAGTCACAACGGACGAAATGACTGAATAAGCATATAACGTGTAGCTTTCGTTAGGCTTTTATGGCAAGAGTGGTTTATTGTATAACAGCACCTTTCTCCGCATTATCCGTAGCAATTAATATTAATTGCCGAAATAAAAAAAAAAAAAACGAAGATAAAAAATATTCAGCAACGCGAAATAGGGCGGACGGTGAAATAAACCGTTTTATGAGATATATACGTTTTATGGAGCAAGTTTTATAGTCGTCGTGCTCGCAGTGCTCGCAGTGCCCGCGTTTGATGTTCGCCTGTGTTTAGGCATTGCTTTATAACGCTCGGTAGCTGCGACTGGACTTGGACCGTTGTGAACAGGCGCTCTCGGGTAGCTTAGTTAAAATCTAGGGTGTGATGATACGTTTTCTGTCTGTTTGTTCTTTTTGTGGCGTCGTGGCTCCAGAATTAATTGACCTATTAAAGGATGGTTTTAATGTAAAGTCTTAGTTAGCTATATTTTTTTTTTCTTTTAGCTTCACGCTGTATCCCGCACTAGGCAGGGTAGGCAGAGGGAACGAAAGTGAAACCTAGTGTTATGACACTCCGTTCCACTTCCGTTCCCCACTTTCCGCCGAATTTGAGGCATTGCGTGTTGAGTGGCGGAGCTAAACGCCGCGCTTTGCCTTATTACCAGAGCGAAGAAATGAAACATTAAATATTTAAATTGAAAATATTAAATATTTCATTTCCTCGACTGGGGATCGAACCCAGAACCTGTCGGTTACAGTCACACTCTTGTGCCGCTGCGCCACGACAGGCAGCTATATTTAATGACTTTCGTATAAGTAGTATAAGAGCTACAGTTAATTTGCGGTGAGGGACTAATTTTGGTCTGTGATTATTTCTCCACTTCTGTCGATAAAGCGTGATTTTGACACACACATGTCTCAAAATTAAGTGAGATGTATAAAACGCTGGGTATGCTATATGCTTACCCTATTTTATGCGAAAAAAGGAAATTTATTCAGTTTAGACACCCTAATAGGCCCCACAATGATATTTAAATAAACGAAATTTTAAAGTAGACCAAACTAACAACAGAATCTTGTGCAATTGAAGCTTTATAAAGTACCTGCTGAGGGACTTTCTTTGTCCAACTTTAGTACGTCCTAAACTAAAGTCAACACTGACGAAACTGTGGGCCAAAGCTAAGAAAGTTAGTAAAGCAAATGGAAATTAAATACGGACTATTCTCAAAACTTGGACCATTTCAATTAGCTTATTGCGTTGTTCTATGAAATTTATATTTATTATTTGAAGTTCGAAACTGCAAGGAGGCCAGACTTTCTAGACTGAGCCTTTTATATATATAAAAAGATTCCATTTATTTGTGTCCCTTGTAAGTACACACACCGATATTTTCTCAGCGGAATGGTTTCCAGCGAAATTGGTTTTCTTGGTAAACTCCTTGAGAGTTTTACGACGTTTTTAAGCGAGGACTCCGGGGTTTTTTCTTATTTTATTCTCATCTCTGGCGGTTTGTTTTAGCAGACGATTTATGTTTGGATACAATTATTGCGTTACATTTTTGTAGAGGACTGTCAAGCGGGGAAATATGCGGTCAATATATTTTAGAAGGGGTCATTGATGCACGCCTTGTTATAAGGGTTAGGTGGAAGTTACGTAAGACTTGAAAGGCTTCCGAAGAGGCACAGATTTGAATCTCGCCTAGTTATTTTGTAATGTTTTCAAAAAAATATTTGAAGTTAAACTTATAAATATTAAATCATCTTATAGTTGTATGGATTATTTAACAACATCTTTGTAGAGAATGTCACTATGCAACATTACAATATCTGTCTATAATCGCGACGGTTGTAGGTTCGATTTCCACTTTGTGTATATTTTATTTCCTCGCTCTGGTAACAAGATAACGAGGCGATAAGCCCTAACACACAATGTCCCAATAATTTGTTCCACTGTGAATATACTGCTACGTGAGTGAATCAAAAAAAGTATCGATTGTAACTTCTGTTTATATATCTTTACATAATGTATTGCATTGAATTTGCATACTTATAATCATGAAACAATACAATGAAATCTGAGTTATCAAAACGTATTTCCAAACGAATGCCAATTACGGCAGATATATTAATAGTTTCTATTCATTACTGCACTCATACGTTTCAGTTATAATTATGACGTTGATTGGACCATATAAAATGCGCTAATACAAATGGGTTAATATACTTGTGTTATGATATCTAATTTTGACCTAATTGCCTTTGATTTGATATTTGAAACAAAAATGTCAAAACTGTTTGTGCTCGGCGTTTAGTTCCGCTTCTAATTAGTGAAATGTCTCAAAAAATCGGACAACAGTCGTCACTTTCAGAAACGGTGCCTCATAAACGTAGGCTCCGTGTGGTGGCTACCGTGTTATACGAAAAAAAATTGCTATTATTATTTTTTTTAATTATAATAACTTTTTATTTTTTTTTAGCTATTTAAAAATAGTTTAGTTATATTTATCAGCTTTATAATATAACGGGAACAGGTTATGTAGGTATAGGTATAGGTATCTGACGTTGTTGTATCCCTGCATTAATGTCCCTTGACGGACGAGCGTCGCAATTCACATACTATCCGTATCTATATATCTCTACACATTTGTCTGTTATATATATGGTTTTTATATATATATATATATATATATGTATGTAACACTAGGGGACGAACGTGGATAGGTGCTTGACATGCGTGTGTTGGTGTTATATATTATATATACGCTTTTATGCGTTTATGGTTCAGTGGTGAATTGTCTAATCAAGGGGATTATTGTTGGCGGTGTTTTTGGGATTGAAATTTAGTATTGAAAATTAAATATTGTAGAATTTGTTTATTTTTATTTTTTTTGCTTGTTTCTAGCGCATGACATGGTAGGCAGAGGTAACTTGGAGACCTAGTGTTAAGACAGTCAGTTCCGTTCCCCACTTTCCGGCGAATTTAAGACTTTGCTGGTTGAGTAGCGGAACTCAACGTTGCATTTTGCCTTGTACCAGAGCGAAGAAATGAAAACATTAAATATTTAAACTGAAAATATTAAATATTTGATTTCCTCGAGTGGAGATCGAACCCACAACCTGTCGGTTACAGTCACACTCTTGTGCCGCTGCGCCCCGACAGGCATCAACTAAAAAGGCTACTAGAAAATATATAATATTTAATTTATTCGAGTGGGGGAGAAGAATGCTACTGTAAACGACCATTCTCGTTTACAGTGGCATTCTTGTGTTCCTGAGCCTGACGTTCCTCTAAACAATAACTAATTAATTAAATAGATAAATATCCAAATAGTCGAGGATATCTAAAGGCAGAGAACGAGTGGTGTACCGAATCACGCCAGAGCATTAAGTACTAAAGTATCACTTATTTCTACTCTATTCTCAGGAAAATGCAACTACATTGAAAATAGTCCAAGTATCTAGAGTTGATCAATTGGTAAAACGCACCACATAACACTTGGCTCGTTCGGTGTAAATGTTTGTACGTAGAATATTAATTGCCGCAAATGGGGTGTCTGGTGTTTCTTTAGATTAAGTTACTTAGAGGGCAGACTCAGGCGTGTGACTGCAAACACGGGAGGATGTGGATTAGAATTCTAGTGCAGGATAGTGTTTTCTTTCCCTCTCGACACTTAATGCCAGTTGAAATCAAAGAAAAGTACAAAACGGAAGCATCTTAGTGGTTTTTAGGCTCCATTTGCCTTATATGTTTATAAAAAGTGATATTTTGTAACACAATTTTATGTATAATTACATTTTCTCTTATTTTAATTTTATAATTGTCAAAAATTAAACGCAAAATGTTACTTTTTAGTTTACCTTTGTAATTTACATATATATATACACGAACATATCGTGCAGGAAGGCCGTGTAACAGAAAAATACTTTCTCGTCATTAAAAATTAGTTCACACGAAAACAAGTATTATATATATATATATATATATATATATATATATATATATATATATATATATATATATATATATATATATATATATATATATATATATATATATATATGTATGTACGCGTACGCGTGTGTGTGTGTTTATTGTATCTTATATACGTTTCATAATTGGCAGGAACTTTCCACTTTCGTTGCGTTGTATCTTGTGCATGTGAAATTACCCAATGACGTTATCTACGCCCAAATCTGTATAGAATCTGGGACCTTCGATTCGTGTGATCTGGTTTGACCGCTTTTTTAATTACTTTTGACTGACTTGCTGGTGACTGACCATGACGTGGCAGTAAACGGAGGGAGATATATGCTTAATGATTTATTTTTTCTGATTTTTTTTCTCTCGAGTTCGCTTTGAATCAAGTTTTGAATCGTCATTTAATTAATATTTAAAGGTTTTTTTTTTTAGAAATAGGTGTAATTTGACGTTAGTCTAATGAACTAAGATCATAGTATTTGATGTAATTACTAAGATTACTAAATCTAATTGAGCAGTAAACGCCAGAGTGTCTAGATAATTATTTGCTTAACCACTTTTAAAATAGGTAGCATTTAAATTCTGAGTTTTTTGAATGTAATATCGTAAACGTATATAGGGACCACAATGTTGCGACGTGGTCCGCAAGCGGCACATCGTCGGACTCGGATTCTTTTTTTTTATTTTTTATGGAAAAGATGGCAAACGAGCGTACGGGTCACCTGATGGTAAGTGATCACCGTCGCCCATGGCTCCGTGTAACTCCATAGGAGCTTCAGGAGCGTTGCCGTCCTTTAAGGTGGAAGGGCACCGGGGCCCGGCATTAGCTAATGCGAAACGCAGTGGCCAAAGCCACTACTTAACGCCGGTTTTAAATGCCGGGGGTGGTAACAATCCGGTCGAGTCTGCCCATGCGTGTTGCCATTACTAGCAACGTGACTCTACCACACGCACTTTAGTCGCCTCTTACGACACCATCAGTACCAGGGTGATCTTTTCCGACTTCTATTCCGACGCGGAGGTATTTTTTATTATTTTCATATCCTCGCTCTGTACCGGGACAAAGTTCGGTGTCGAGTCCCGCCATTAAACCAACACGCAATGCCTTAAAAAAAAATGGCGGAAAAATTGTAACACAGTGTCAAAACTGCTTACTCTACTTTATGTAGGAAGCTGATAAAGAAAGTAGAGTGATTTTTATGTGTTTAAAAATATCAGGAATATATTTTTAATTTGTTCTGTATTACTTGTGGGAAATAATAAAAATATAGGCATGGCAGGCGTCATATAACGTTGCTCGTAATAAAATGAACCACAACAGCTCGAAACCTATAATTTTGTTAAATTCGACAACTTTGCGTGTTCGTAAATATAAGTTGTTTTTGTCTACGTTTTAATAAGAAGTAGTTATTTTAACTGTGAGGGTTAGAATGGTGGCAGATTTGTTTTTATTTTCATGTTGTTTATATAATATTATTGAAAAATAACAATACTTTGAAAGCTAAGTGGTTCGAAGGCAACGTAACGTGCCCTGACGATAGATCATCATTGTCCTTACCCTGCTATGCGAGATACAGCCTAAAATAAAAAAAAAATAGATATCCTAAATCATATACAGCGGGGAACTTTTTCCCAATTTCCCAAGTTCCCTCCGCCTACCCTGCCATGTGCGGGATACAGCGTGAAGCTGAGTAAATCATATAAACATCTATAAAACACGTTAATTAATATATAGTCTAATCCAAGCTCAATACATGTCAAATTTGTGTCGTTATTACAGCCTCGGGCGGCGCAAGGCGACCCCTACATACTCAAAGACATATCTACACACATACGACGACGAACGTGGCTGATGAGGCGAGGGAATTGTAAATTAATTAACTTACCTTTTTACTGACAACTTTTATTTAATACAATTTACAAATTCATTATAGGAATATTTGTTTGAGGCCTGTCGTGGCGCAGCGGCACAAGAGTGTGATTGTAACCGACAGGTTCTGGGTTCGATCCCCAGTCGAGGAAATGAAATATTTAATATTTTCAATTTAAATATTTAATGTTTCATTTCTTCGCTCTGGTAATAAGGCAAAGCGCGGCGTTCGCCACTCAACACGCAATGCCTCAAATTCGGCGGAAAGTGGGGAACGGAAGTGCAACGGAGTGTCTTTACACTAGGTTCCCAAGTTCCCTCTGCCTACCCTGCCTCGTGCGGGATACAGCGTGAAGCTAAAAATAAAAAAAATATAAAAGAAATGGAATAAAAAAAAATACTATAACGCACAGTTAAAGAAGTAATAATTAAACTTGTTTTTTAGTTTCCCGCCGTATCTCGCATATACCAGGGTAGCATATTTAATATGCGGGATAGAGCGTGAATTTTTTATTCTATTATATGGCGCATCACTTTCACTGAACTTGCTACTGCCATCAGCCACAATCGTCACTATTGCCTAATACTGACATTGACAGAGATGATTGCGTGTTAATAGTTAGTTGGTAATACGTAACATCTTTCGCCTGGCTGTTATCTATGTATATGTATATCGGGCGGAAAGAAACATTATTATGAGTATTATATAGATTATAGATATAATCAAATGTTGTTTGTGTAAGCTTTGCCCCTAGGTTCAGAGTTGCCTTTTTAGTTTTCACTCAGTTTTTCTCTTTATTCTGCATAGCACAGTATTGTTATCTTTGATATTTGAATCAGGAAACTCTTATTGGAAATATTTAATTTTATAAAATATCAAGGTTTTACACCTAATTGGGCGGTGAAAATCAAATTATTAATTATCTCGGTCGAAAATCGTATCTGCTACCATTCAATTACACTCTATGCGTAACAACCATAAAGTTAACAGTCTTCTGCTGTTAACTTTATGGTTGTTACGCATAGAGTGTAATTGAATGGTTTGGAAAATTGTTACTTTAACTAAAACTTAAAATTTAATATTTCATTTCCTTGTTCTGGTAACGAGGCAAAGCGTGATGTAGAAATTTGCTACACAACAAACAATGCTTCAAGATTTTTTGCGGAAAGTATGGAAAGTGTGCTTTAATGACAACCCTGCTATGTGTGCGAAATAAGGTGAAACTGAAAAAGGGAAAACAACTAAATATATAATAAAGTCTAAATCTAAGTGTCAGTAGGCACGAGGTCCACGCGTCAGCACCGCCGTGTGGTAGGTCAGGGGCTATCGGTCATTACGCGATAAGCCCGCATCCCACTATAATGAACCCTGCCACCGTTATCTTAATACTGCATATGCATTGAAATACTCTCACTGCTCGATTACTTTGGTTATATTGAGATTTCAATCTTATCGTCCAAGGTGGAGAGTCGCTTTTCGATTATCGTTGTATGTGATGTATGCGTCATACAACTTTTAGTTTTACGAGCGTTAGTTAGGAGAATTGGTCTTTAGATTTTTTTTTTTTTTTTTTTGTACTGTTTTAGTATGTGGATTTTGTGATTGTGGTGGTTGTTGGTTGTTATCCCGTTTGGGGAAATTATTATGTTTTACTGCTCTGGATAAACGACTACGGTCACTCAATACACAGTGTCTTTAAAATTGAGCTTTGCGTGGGTTTGTGGGAGTTTGTGGGAGTGTCTTGACACCAGCTTATAGTGTGAAATTAAAAAAAAAAACGGTTTTCTGTATTATATTTGTATATAATATAAATTTAAAACTCATATTATTTATGATTTTTATATAAGAAATACTTGTAGCATATAAATTATAATATTGCACGATATATGTATTATGCTAATCACCAACTGTATTTATTATTAATTCAACATTCATAAGCAAATATTTTTATAAAATGTAACTGAACACCAACATTATTGTTATTTTATTTGTAAAGAATATTCTAGCGAGCTCGACTGGCGCTGGCCGTTTATTTTGTTTATTTTGCACCCATTTAATTAATCATGCAAATTTTTATGTTTACGACCGCTAAGTTGTATGTATATCTTTTATTGCGATCTCGTAACCGGTCTGCGAGCGTGGCGCTCGCTCGGTTTTACAATTCGCGAACAGTTCTTGATAAAAAAATTGTCTAATTAGAAGTTGATTTTATGGAATTATGTACGTAGTTTTGTAGAGAATTGTTAGTTTAGTTGGGAGATTGGGTCACAGGTTCATGTTTGAGGGTGTAAGGTTAACGAGGATACATCAGAGATTAAAATATTCAATAGAAAAATATAAGTTTTATTTATTTTGTACGTGGAAAATAATAAATAGTACTTATAAAGAATATGTAGATAGGTGTCTATCGTGTCGTAGGGACAAAAGCGTGTGACTGTAAACGCGACAGGATGTGGGTTCCATCCCCACTCGAGGTAATGAAGTACCTATTTAATATTTTCATTTGAATGGAATTGTTTTAAAAATAGGCTTTTTCTTCTGCCTACTTTTGCATGTGCGGGATATATTATGAGAAAAATTCAATACATATGTATATAAATGTTTACGTAGAAGATTATTAGGTACTTTGTCGCTATAAAAATAAATGTAATATACTACGTAATTTTTGCCAACTTGTTCATATAAAAGTTTTATTCGCAGTGTGGCATATGAAGCTTAACCTGTCACGCTGGTTCGTGACATTTTAGACTATCTACTTGCATTAGAGTTGTGTGTCTTCTATAACTCGCGGCGACATAGTTGTCTCTTATATATGAAATTCTATGTTAAAAATTATAATTTACCATTGAGCTTTGTGAGTGTGTTCTTTTCTACGCGTCAGACTAGACTACTCTACAAATATAAAACACTTCATAAGAATTATTAGAGATATATACCTAAAAGGGAGATAATGATAATATCACAAATAAATTGAAAAATGTAGAAAAATATATGTATAACTCGTTGTACTCCCCCAATGGGGGATCCAACCAACAACCTTTTCGTTCACATTCAGACGCTGTGCCACTGCGCCACGATGGGCTCTTAGTAAGTTATATTATTTCGTCATATATTAACATTTAACTGTGCTGGTTGAATCGGACTTCCTTCAAAACCGGATCTACTTCCACAAGATAACGCAAGCTTGTTTTATTTATTGTAACTGGTAAATTTATAACATATTTATTAATTTATTCGACATTGGCGAACGAAAAATGTTTGTTTAGAAAATGTATAAAAAAATATAACGTAACGAACCTAACTTTTGGACGGTTTCCCGGAGGCGTGGGATAAAATCCAGCTGTTTTAAAACTTTTATACGTGTTCTAAATAAGTATATTACATTTTTTATAATAAACATATGAAAGATAGCAGAGACAATCAAATGATATGGAAATATATTCCTTATGTGTCATCTCTTAAAACGTTGTGTAGAGAAGGAGAAGTCAATATTTTAATATTTTTTACTTAAATGTTGAAATAAATAAGTCTTCACTTTAAAGATTACTGTTTTATCTTTTGGAGTCTATTCAAAGGGATATGTGTGGAATATCAATTACAAAATATGTTAAAAATATTTATTCAATAGCATTCT
Source organism: Eueides isabella (assembly GCA_019049475.1). Classification (NCBI taxonomy): domain Eukaryota; kingdom Metazoa; phylum Arthropoda; class Insecta; order Lepidoptera; family Nymphalidae; genus Eueides; species Eueides isabella. The sequence goes on from CM032407.1 coordinate 654,782, forward strand.
CTCTTGCCAATCAAGTATAATACCAGGCAATTGTCTTTGGGTAGCGGAAAATTGTAAAAATCTTCCTACAAAGATAGTACTTGTACGTATGGCTTAGCTGGTCAGAGCGCTTGGACGGTTTCCAAGAGGCGCGGGTTCTAATCCCCCTACGTTCAAGTTATTATAGGTATTTTACAAAGATATTTTCGGACACTTTGTTTAGACAAAGCTTTTTCTCAAAGCTTAATGATATAATTCCGTTTCTTTCTTACTTATATATAGTAGACATTAATAAAATGTAGAGATAAAGTTGATAGACGGACTAAGCTTCATACTTATAACACTGTTTTTTTCCTTCCGTTGAGTGTAAAAGTAGCTTACGTCGGCCACATTATAATCCTCTTTGTCGTAATTATTCGATAGATTTTGAGATTCAGAGATTACTTGGTAGTTTTTATTGTTATATATAAATGTTTCTTATTTACATTTTTTCTAATAATAAATAAACATATATTGTGAATAATTTCGAAAAGAGTATATTTTTTATGAAATTTGAGTAAGGTAAATCCAGGGATTTACCTGGAGTATAATATAAACACCTGATTGTATACGTCATGCTTGTCCATCACGGATGGAGATCTCAAAAACATTTTTTTTATATATATGATGGAAGTCAAAGTTGTGCTGAAAATGAAATAAAAATATTAAAAAATATTTTTGTGATTGACAATCAAGCCCACAGCCTATCAGCACGTACAGTGGCACGTTGGTACCCCTGTGCCACGATAAACTCATAGATACATACATAGATAAATATTGTCTTAAAAGTTTCAAGCACTAACATAATTCATTAACGGTATACATTTACGTATTAGACTTTAACTCAGATAAACTTAGCTTACAGAATTTGGTACAAAGCCAATGGAAGTGTCTTAATGAGGACGGAATGTATTAACTAACACTAGGTTCCCAGGTTCCATTTGCCTTCTTTGCTTTCAAAATCAAAATATTCTTATTTAAATTTGCCATTACAAGCACTTTTGAATCGTCAAGTCTTTAAATGGAAAACAGTGTAAAGTTTAAAAAAAAAAAAACAGAAATAATTTTAAGTTTTGTTTATACATAAACTTCCTCTACTTCTTTTTTATGTTCCTAGTGAACCGACTGACTTCTTAACTTAAGACACGGTTTCATCTTGCTGATCAATCAGCAACAAAGTAGGTATTGCAGAGGTTCCACTCAAAAAGTATCATTGATTTTTTACCCGCTCGTATTTCTCTGTAGCGCCTTGAATATTGCACTTTTTATCCTAGCGCCTTGTTCTGTAACACTCGGACTTAGTCTATGGAACAAAAGTGAAGGTGGCATTTCGATGTTTTTTAAGGAGTTTTTTTTTTACTTTTATTTCTTTATTGTTGTTTAGTATCTCTGGAAGTAAAATCTAGGATTTTAAGCAATGGTCTTGTCTATTGTGTGGTAAAGAACAGTGGCGTTATTGTTATTTTTAATTGTTATATTATTAGTGTATATATATATATATATATATATATATATATATATATATATATATATATATATATATATATATATATATATATATATAAAATACTTTAAAAAAGAGCTAATATTCTTCAAACACCTAAACCGGTTTTTACCAAACCACTGCAAGAAAACTAAACTTTTAATGGGAAACACCCAACCGACATCAGTCTCCGTATGAAAGCTACCATACCACAGACAGGCTAAAGTAGTGATACTATCACTCACACAATAAAAGTGCATTTCTTTCCTTAACTGTCAATAAAAGATGTCCAAATCGTTATTAAGTTATCGATCAACAAAACACATGCGACGATATACGACGAAATTTCGTTAAAATCATACAAAGTAAAGTTTTAAATCAAAAACGTTCTCATATTATATTAGCTAATAAAATATCACATTAAGATAAAAGGAATCTTGTAACTAACCCGTTTTTCCTTAATAGTTTCAATAATAATAATAATAAGAAAAAATGCTCTACCTGAGTCATTTGTGGCATTCCGAAAGGTCTCGTGTCGAATTTCATTCACTATGCTCCGTTGATGACAGCTAATGGTTCTTGCCCCCATTTTATTGGGTATCGAATGTCACTGTGATTGACGTACTAAGGACGAATGCTATGAGACCTTTAGTTTTTCTGTGGCACGTTGTTGTTTAAGTGAGTAGATTGGTGGGTTGGTGGGTAGGTGGGTTACAGCGTGAACCATTTATTTTTTATGTTTACCATATTATAAAAATTTGAACATATATATTTTTTAAATTAAACTAATTTAACCGACGTGGTCATTGGTAGACTGAGGTGGAATTCGTCTCGGCCAGTGGACATAATTACCTTCTCACCTCAGCCACCTCAGTGACAACGGACTATTGCGAAGTGATCAAAACGCCTGATTTCCGAAAATGTATTAATACTACTAAACTTTATTAATTTGCTTCATTTAATATGTGAAATGATCACGAAAATCAAAGATCTACCGAATGGTAATCGAACCCACAACCGGCGCGTTTACAGTCAAAACTTTCTGCTTTTTTATTGTACATCACAGTAAAATACAGATGAGAAATTATTAGCGTGTTAATTTTGTAGTGTATGTACTTCTTATGATATAATTATCACTAACATATGCTATAATATAAATTATTAATACTAAACTTAAATTTAAAAAGCGTATAAAAATTTTGAACGAAGCAGGATTTGAACCCGCGCCTCTGGAAAACCGTTCCAGAAACGAATGGCTTAGTTGGTCAGAGCGCTGGAACGGTTTTCCAGAGGCGCGGGTTCAAATCCTGCTTCGTTCAAAATTTTTATACGCTTTTTAAATTTAAGTTTAGTATTTTCTGTCCTAAGTGTGGAATAACACTTTAAAACATAGTAAAAATATGAATTATTAATAATAGATTTTGGTAGATATTCACGAAATTACGATATTTTTTTTGTATTAATACACATTTTGAAATAGGTACTTACACATAATATAATGATTTTATATTTTCAATTCGAGAACCCTTTAGATTTTCAATGTAAAACACGAGATTGGGGACTTGCGGATAGGAGTGGTTGCTGCTTTTACCGTCACAGTACGTTTGATGAGTTGTGGCCGACTTTATGTGAGCTTGTAGATGGATGCGTAGGTTTGATTTTTAGTATTTTTCTTACTTTTAATTATTCTCTTTCCGAGTGATCATTGAGCAAAAGTTCAATAAGTGTAACTTTTGGGTGACCACGACTCGCCGTCTGTATTATACTCTTGGAGCGGTCGGGAGTGCCCGTCCCACTCTACCCTCTATTAAAAGCATTGATAAAAATAATATTCCACGAACGTTTTCCGTATCGACTGTCGAGCCTCTCTTATCACAGAGTAGCTACGTTCATAGATAAGCATTTATATTGATAATAAAATTACAAATTTCTTTTCTTGTAATAAATGTGGTTTTGTTGTTTAGTTTCATCTATTATTATTGTATTCTTTGTACTTTTGTTAAGTTTTTTATTGGCTGGTTGTAATTTTTTTGTTATAATCTCGTTTTGTACTTAACAAAAGATCAATTACAAGTCAGAAGTGGCGATAAAACGTTTTATATCTATTTTATTGTTGATTATAACTTGTCACTCCATCTCGACTTTACGGCTAGCAATTCATTGCAAGTAAAAATATACTTTTTTTTGTCAATATCCTTTAGCAATAACAGTATTTGGTTTATCGTTGAACGAAGTCGCTGTGGTGTTTTTTTATAACGCAGTTAAAATTCGTGACGTCAGGCGCTGCTGGATCACGGAATGAAATAAAAACTCGACAGCTATCCGTAAATCGTGCCTTTTGTGCTTCCATAACCAGTATGTGTGTCTAAATGTGAGTCAAAGTAATTTTTGCTTTGGTCTATGCCAGCTTTAACTTATTTAGCATTTCTTGTATTTTTTTTATGTTGGATTCCTTGCTCTGGTAGCAAGACGAGAAAGTGTGAGAAAGAAAGTGTGGTGTTGAGTGCCACTCAGCACTCAATTAAAAAAAAAAGGATAAACGATTTATCTTAACGTTAAGTTCCTTTTGTTTGTAAGCGGAATATAACGTGAAGTTTAAAAAAATATGAGATCTTAACTTTTTTCTGTTAGTTTTGTTCTGTAAGGGTGGAGAATAGAGCCTCTTAGGCTTCAATTCTATTTAAATTCAGTAAAAATATATTTCTAACGATTTTTTAATGCTCTACTATTAACTATTATAGCCAATTGGGCAATATCTACTATATAGACACATCGTCGTCCTCTATGCAAGTTGAACAAAAGAGAAAATGTAAATTATATAAAATATTGACTATTTCTATAGTGTTAATTTACACTTTGGAAAGAAAAATCATATTTATATGACGTATAAAAGAAACAATGTACAGAGATTTAAGCCTCTTAAAAATCGACCGTGCGATTTCAAATCTCATTATGTTACAATTTTTATACATTTTCTAAATAAGTATGATGTATTTGCATTGCGTAATATAATAAAGTACAATTTACAAGTTTATAAATTATTTAAATTTATAAAACACTCTACTACCAAATTAATCTGTGCCAAAGGGACACGAATTTCAGGCACTTATGCATGTTTCAGTCGAGGGTGGGGACACACTGAATCGGTAATGTCCGCTACGCTTGCCAATACTTTGCGATTCGAGAGGATCATTGTACGTTTTATATAATGTCTACCTTCGGCACGCGTTCCTTTTAATTAATTGAAATTTTGTATTAGGTATGTATATATATGTATGTCCATATGTTTGTCTTTTATATACATAGATGCTTTAAGGTAGTAAGAAATTTTAATTTTCTAGGTTGTTGTATAAGTAGGGAACGGAAGTCGAACGGAGTGTCTTACACTAGGTTCCCAAGTTCCCTCTGTCTACCCTGCCATGTGCGGGATACAGCGTGAAGCTGAGAGAGAGAGTTGTGTATGCCACTGATCCGCAGTAAATAAGCATAAATTAAAGTGTTAGTAATAGGTTCTAATGCAATCGGAACGTAGTTAATGGGATGTTTTCTCAGTTTGATTAAACAACTATTTATTACACGGTGATTATAAAATCTAAATGGACGAAATTTAGAGAAGGGTGTGACATGTCATTAGTTTCTATACATGGCTTTGTAAGATTGATTGAGGTTGTCGTGGCGAATAAAGGAGGTAGTAGGTTCGATTAGTACTCTGGAGAAT